>JAPXFQ010002837.1:0-1215513 GCA_028564705.1 Apricaphanius iberus
GGGTCAGGTATGGGGATGGTTTGGGGTGATGCTAGGCCTTTTGTGATGGAGATGGTGGGGGAGGTGGAAGGTGTGAAGGTTGTTTCAAACCTGGAGAAAAAGTCATTGAGGTCCTCAGCCAGGCGGCGGCTCCCCACAGGGTGGGGGGATGGTCTCCTGTAGTTGGTAATGGTCTGCAGGCCCTTCCAAACTGCAGAAGAGTCGTTGGCAGAAAAACGCTCCTTCAGCTTTGCACTGTAGTTCCTTTTTGCTGCCTTGATCTCCTTTGTCAGCTTGTTCCTGGCCTGCTTGTACAAATCCCGATCCCCACTCCTGTAGGCCTCCTCCTTGTCCTGGCGTAGCCGTCTCAGTTCTGCAGTGAACCATGGTTTATTGTTGTTGAAAGTGCAGAAGGTTTTGGTCTGCATACACATGTCCTCACAAAAGCTGATGTAAGATGTCACAGTGTCAGTCAGTTCGTCCAGGTCTGAGGCTGCTGCTTCAAAGACGCTCCAATCAGTGCAGTCAAAGCAGGCCTGTAACTGCATCTTTGACTCATCTGTCCATCTCTTCCCAGTTCTTACTACAGGCTTAGCAGATTTCAGCTTCTGCTTGTAAGATGGGATGAGGTGGACCAGGCAGTGGTCAGAAAGTCCCAAAGCAGCACGGGGGACAGAGCGATATGCATTCTTTATTGTGGTGTAGCAGTGTACTAAAGTGTTCATGTCCCTGGTGGGACACGTCACGTGTTGTCTATATTTAGGCAGTTCAAGTTTGAGATTTGCTCTATTAAAATCCCCGAGAATGATTAGCAGAGAGTCCGGGTGAGTTTTCTCCACGTCTGTGATCTGGTCGGCGAGGTGATATAACGCCTCCGTTACACACGCCTGCGGTGGAATGTATACAGCGACCAGCACAAACGAGGCGAACTCCCGCGGTGAATAAAATGATTTACAGTTACATGTGTAGTCTGTATAATATTGTGTCAATTCATTTTTTTTTGCATTTCCTACATGTCTTGAATTAGATTTCATAATGGTACCAAACACTGCTGTGCATATTAAAATACACATAAGAATTATGACAAAAATATTGTCTTTGATGGTTTAGAAAAGACAAAAGAGAGTTTTCCATGCTGTATAATATGTTGCATTAGAAATTTAGTAAGAGTAGACCGATTTGTGGATATATTTTAGCTTTTGATTTGTGTTGTATGATAATCAGCTTGATTCCTATGGTAAGGGTTTAAACACATTTGAGTCTTTTACTAAGATTTTAAAACATTTATCAAACATTTGTGAAAGATAATTCAAATGTAAGCATACACAGCTTTAAAAGTCATCACTCCACTTCAATCAGCATGGGAGATTTTACGAATAAGGGGAAGGTGGTAAAACAATTAAAACTGCACTGATTCTGAAACGAACTAGGATCACTTAAAAAACTAACACCTTGCAAAATTTACAAAAGCACAATTGTTATTAATCTGATCTCTAAACACAACCGAAGTCACATGAACATACAGCAAGTCCTGATATTTAAGGATCAAAGTCACTTTCCCACAAGTTTTCTCTGTTCCTTCACCAACTAACTTTTACACCATTTGATGAAATAATTCGTTAGACTAAATGTCAGCCTAGTTCAAACCTGCAAATTGGATTTTGTCTGAGCAGCTTCACAGCCAAGATGAGTTCTGAGAAACTTCTGGATCTTTCCCCACAGATCGATTTCAGCTGCAGCATGAGCTCGGGGTTCACCCCCCCACAGGACTGGCTTTTGGGCAGTGGAATTCAGGCTAGAGGAACAGAATGGTACATAAGGGGGCTTTAAATAGTGTCCAGCTCCCGGATAGCTCACACTTTCAAAGTTTTCCTTCCCATGAAGCCTCAGCCTCTCCACCATGTTGTCCACGTAGGCCTTGCTGTCCCAGTTAAGGTCTTCCTCTGAAGCCACAAAGAGGAAACATCCAGAGGCTCGTTCAATCGGGACCACAGTGTCCGTGTATTTTTCCTTAAGAGGATCATGCATTGCATACTTAGAAACGACAGCCCCTGAATTGGTTGGAAGCACTTTCTGAAAGTCATACATCAAAGCAGGAAGCAGTTGTCTTTCTTTATAGTACAGTGGTAGAGCTACGTTGGCTGAACAGCTGTTGATGCACACCACAGCCTTAACAACTTTCACAAAAGCAGCAAGAGACAGAGCAATATCTCCTGCCTTAGATCTTGATATAATGCCAACTCCTTTACTGCCCACCTGTTGAAAAAGGCCACACATTTTATTATAATAACCACAGAGTACTCTGGAACATACATATAAAGATTAATAAGAATAACAAAACCTTTTGAAAATTAGAAACTTAGCTTAAGGCATTTATATCTGCATATCTAATGCTGGAATATGTAATGCTGTCTGGAGAAGACTATCCCTATGAGACAAAAATATCAATCCATCCGAAAATCAGTCCCTCCAAGTAAAATAAAAACGATTAGTTGGATCACATTGTGAGGTAACCTGTCCTGGGCCTTATTAGATACATATTGACACAGGTATGTTATCAGTAAGGCTAAGTATTGATGAAGCATGTGAGTAGTCAGAATCAGTATGAATCAGAATAAGAAACCTCATTATTTGCACAATATACATGTCTAAACATATATCTGTATTACAATAAAAATGTGGCTTAGGAAATTGAAATGCAAGTTCACACAACAACGGCCTGGTTTTGCAAAGGAACCAATTCAAGAACATGTAGAGTCAGCACATGCCTGTTGCTCATAACCATCTTGGCTAAATTTTAAGACATTCTCCATGTGGTCCCTTATTTGAGTTCCCGTTTGTCTTTTCCTGGTTCTGTTGTTTTTAATTTGTTTTGATTATTTTTTCATAAATAAATATTATTTTCCCATATATTATCCATTTCCTACAATCAGTTTAGTGGATACTCGTATAGTAGACAGGGTTTTTACAGTGTTTGGCTGGATATTTTACGTATTTTTTCAACTTTTATCTAATTAACTTCAACTTGAACTTAATAATTATTTTAATATTAAACTACTGATCATAATTATTGGTTATTATTGTAAACCAGACACTGGTCTGTGTCACCAACAGGAAAATGGCGCTAAGAGACATGGAATGGGCTGCAAAATATCCCAAGACCTTCAAGAAGATCATCAGAGACAATAACTACCATCCATCACGCACTATGCATAGGGCACCTGTTATGATCCGTCTCCCTCAGTCTTTGTCAATCATTTCCTTCCCTTCCCAGCCAGTCCCTGTGTCCTCGTTTGCCTTATTGTGATCAGCTGTTAGTCATCCCTGTGTTCTCCTCCCCTCTCCCAGGTGTTCCCTATTGATTAATTGCATTCCCTTAGTATGTATGTCCTTCTGTGTCTGTCTATCTTTGTTGGGTCGTCGTCATTGTTTGTGCCTGAGTGCTTGCTCTACTGGATTTAAATAAATATGGACCGCAAAGGCTACAAACGCCGCTCCGCATCTGGGTCGTCTCTCAACCGACTCCGGACAACACCAAGCTGGCTGCAGGGGCACCAACTGAGTTTATGAAAAAAAAATTAAGACAGATGTACAATTTCAAAATATGCAAAACAAGTTAATAGTAAACAATACAAAAAGAAAACAAGACAAAAAGAAAAAAAGATGGACCTCTTTCTCATCTGTCGACAATTGGTTTGTTTTCATTAACCCTGACGCCTGTGGTTCACCTGACAGGGCTTCGAAAAGACAAGAAGTCTGCCGCAGAAAAACGTAATAAACAGCGGGATGATGCTTTTGCATCGTTTGTAGGTAAGGCAATGTTTTTATTGACAATTGTTAATTTTGTAATATTTATCTATTCCGAAATGTGTTATCATTTTCAGACTTGAGGTCTGACCTAGTTTAAGTTCAGACTTGCTATATTGCTGTTAATTCATCTGTTGTCAGCCAACAGTCACAAAAAAGTCGCAGCAAAACATGCTTTCCAACAGATGTTTTACAATTCGTTTCAAAACTGTCGACCTATTTTCCAAATGCCTCACACCCGTATATTCTTCCGCTGAGAGCTTGAGTAATAGACGCTCAAGCCCAGCTGGTGGCAGTAATGCACATTTGCCAATTATACAGTTGACCCCGCGACTGTATAAGACTACAGAAAGACTACAAACAAAACCGTTTCTGCCCGCGAAGTGATACCGTTCCGCACTCTACTTCTAATACAAGTCAATGGAGTTGGACAAAAACTACGGTAAAACCTGTTTGAAAGCATCTTTTGCGGCACCTCAGAGCATTTGTGCTTAGGGCATCCAAATGGCTGGCACCGGCCCTGCCAGAACAACTGTACAATACGGATAAAATTGGATTGTTTTGGACGAAAATGCACAAGACTGGAATCACTCAGCCTTTATGTCTAATTGGTTCATTCAGAGCTTTATTCCTTAAGGATTACCTGAAAAACCTATGCATGGAGTTCAGTGTATTGTCAGTTTTGGCCATCCTGTGGGAATGAAAGAATATTTTTTTTTTGGAACAAACAAGCAATTGATATTAGTTAACATATGAAACCAAAAGAGAGAAGGTAGAAGAAAAATCTTATATTGTACACCTACCCCTTTTACCAAGAGAAATTAAACCAAGGAATACACATGTAAGATTAATCTGAAAATTTTCTCCACACCACTATTGGAAAAATCGCGCACAATGCACTATCCACAAAAAATACATTTTCATTCAACTTAGGTTTCCCTACTATTACAAGAAATATTAATCTCTTTATAAAGCGTCTTTAAATGAAATGAAGTTGTTGTTAATTTTTTTAAACAATCAGGACAACTGCTTCAGATGTTTACTCCTTTGACAAACACAGTGCTAATTTTATTTATCAAATAATAAAGTACCTCTCAAATTATAACTGGATGTCTTCATTTTAAACATATTCTCGATACGTTGAAGCAGAAGTTGGTGTTTTGCTTTATACATAATTTGAACCATGATCTAGTCAACTAGGCAGAAATTCAAAATGTTTAGATGCATAATAAATGGTCTGTTGTCTCACATAAAAATGTCCCACTTATGGTTCTTATTGCTTTCTTTTGAAATTCCATCCATCCATTTTCTTAACCACTTAATCCTTTATGGGTCGCGGGGGTGCTGGTGCCTATCTCCAGCTGTCAACGGGCGAGAGGCGGGGTACACCCTGGACAGGTCGCCAGTCCATCACAGGGCAGGACAAACAGGACAAACAACCATGCACACACTCACACCTAAGGACAATTTACAGTGATCAATTAACCTGACAGTCATGTTTTTGGAATGTGGGAGGAAGCCAGAGTACCTGGAGGGAACCCACGCATGCACGGGGAGAACATGCAAACTCCATGCAGAAAGACCCTGGGCCGGGATACGAACCCACAACCTTCTTGCTGCAAGGCAACAGTGCTAACCACTGCACCACCGTATGGGCTGCACGGTGGTGCAGTGGTTAGCACTGTATCCATATCGTGTGAGGGAAATGGATGCAGACTGAGAATTTACACTGAAGAGCTATTGGTATAAATGTACAATTATAATATGTCTGATCATTACTTGCCAAACACTGAAGGGCCTGAACAAGGATACCCTAAAAGCGTGTTGGAAGAATTTGCCACTGGACTCACTGAACATTCGACGTCCACTCGACCGCCAGATCACGTCCATTAAACATTGATCAGTTGAGGACCCTATTTGGACTACTAATGGTGCGTTCACACTGGCCCAAACATCAGCGTGAAGAGCGGCGAGATTACAAGTCTATAGTTGAGGCCGTCAGAGGAGCATTGGAGTCTCTGTGGTGCTTTGTGTGCGTTAGCTGCGTCAACTGTTCAACCGTTACCTGCGTTCCAAGCGGCAAAGCAGCTAAAGCAGAATTTCAGCTAGCTGAACTTTTGACGGACTCAACGCACTTTACACATTGCGCCAACGAATCAGAGCGTCTCACTGTAGTGACGTCGACTAGCCTATAACGATCCACTACTGTTTTAAACATCCGGCAAAGAACGCCCCACCCACAAGCTTTGCAAGATTTCAGCTTAAAAATGTATATACATCAAACTAGATGCGTTGCTTGAGAAAGTGTGTAGTTTGAATGCACCGTAAACGAAGTCTGTGTGAGGTTGCGCTTCTAGACGTCGAACAACGACCAGTTGTGGACGTATATATGATCAACATTTGAGTCAATTTCTGGTCACTCACCTCACTCCTCTTCTACATGCCCTGTTTTATTTACTTTATCAAATGACCCTCTATATTACATAAATTGTCTGCTCGTGTTGTTTTATACAGCCATATTTGTGTGTGCATGCTACTCTGCTAATCCTGAGTTCGGCCAGTGCAAACAGCCGCGATAGTTGCCTGGGTAGTCTGCACAAGCGCAACCCTATTTGAATTTGACTTGCAGATCGCAGCAGACAACGATGAAGACCAATTGAAGGTACGTGTGCTACTCTTTTTATGTAAATGTGGTATTTGTTAAGTAGAAGATTATCTGTCTTTGGAATTACCTGAGTTGAAATAATGCTGTGTTGTAACCTAAATGTAACCCATTTTGTAGATTTATTCAAAATGGTTAATTGCCGTTAGTTGATGATCGTTAGCACACAACAATGTGCCAATGCTGCTGATGCCATAATACATATTTGCTGCCACTGGTCGGCTAAAAGGGACATAACCTTATGTGTTGAAGATCTCAATTGATTTGTTATTTGGGTTAATTTTAACTGCTGAATATTATCATTCTTCGACAGTAGTGTTGGGCTAGTGCTTGTAGGATGCTGGTAAGCAACCCTATTTACTCTACATGGTACAGTGCTGAGGTAACAGTATCTAATTTTCTATAAAAACAAACAAAAACGATTTATTATGCTTTAACATTTATCTAAAATTTTTACTTCAAAGTGTAAGCGTGGATCCTGAGGAATCCTCCTGTCTTGGGGTGACATACCAGAGTTGATATCCTGTTTGTTGGACTCCTTGGATAAATAGAGTATTGCAAAATTATAGTTGTGGTTAGCAACTGGCAAGCTAGCTGACCTGCACCTGGGGATGTGCCCTGCTGTCAGCACTCAGACCCATGTATGACACGAACAGAACCGCAATACAATGGACGCCTTGGCTGCCAACCTGGCTGCTGTTTTGTAACTCATACATGAAATAAAATCCAACCTGGATAAGCTTTAAGCTCCGGTTGGCCATTATTATGGCCATCAACTCGGGAATAGGCTGCCAGAGGACCTCAGTACTGCAGAGAACATTCACGTTTTAAAGAGCAAGCTCAAGACTCACCTCTTTAGTCTAGATTTTTTTAATTTTTATAGTCTGTTTGATTGCTCTAGATATTTTACTTTATTAAATTTTATCAGTGTTTTACTATTTACAGTCATGTTTTTGGACTGTGGGAGGAAGCCGGAGTACCCGGAGGGAACCCACGGGGAGAACATGCAAACTCCATGCAGAAAGGCCCTGGGCTGGGATATGAACCCACAAACCTTCTTGCTATTCCATTCTGTTCTATTCTATTCCATTCAATTCTATTCTATTAAAGTTTTCAAATGCTTTTGCATTGCTCCTTATTTGTTTTGGTTTAATTTAAGTGGTACTTATTAGGAACATCCTAGATTATGTTTAAAATATTGATCATTGTGTTAAATTCACACAAAACACCAATTGTAAAAGTATTTCTTGGGCAAAAAAAACAACAATGATAGATGACTCAATACCTTAGGCAGTTGTTGTAAGAAACACACAGCTTCTTCAAAATGGTCCAGGTGGATTTGTTTGACATTGGGTGTTTCTGTAAGCACACCTACAGCAAGAGTAACAAAGCCTTTGTTGGCCAGCAGGCAGGCTCTTTTCTCAGACAGGAAGGTATTTATATCTAACACAGGTGGAAATGGACCCTCTCCTGAAATATAAATAAGAGGTATCTTAAATACACACAAAAACGTTATTAAACTTTAAAAGCCTTATTTGTGAAGAAAACCATCATGGTTTCATGTTTTGTTAAAAAAAAAGCTATGAGCTTTAGTAACATTAAAAAAAATATAGAAAAAAATAGAACGTTTCTGTCAATAAAGTTAAGTTCAACAAGTGCAGTGCACATGCATAATAACCTTGAGGGGTAAACAGGACTCCATGAAAGTTTCCCTCTTTGATCGTAACTCTGCTGACTCCGTCTCCCATCAAAAACCTCTCATTCGTTGCCTCTGCCAACATCCTTCCATCCTCTTCATGAACAGAGAAATTTACTAACACAGGATCCAATGCTTTGGTCTTCAAAAAGTCTTTATGCATGACTTCTGGTTTCATTGACCACAGCAAACCCATAGGTTCAACACCAGTGTAACTCCCGCAGATTGAAGGGTCTCTGCTCAGATCAATCTCCCCATTGGCATCTGCTCTGTAGATAGCTGAGGAACTGAACACCACTCCCCTCTCATCTGTGGTTCTGGCTCTAATGGTGAATATCTGTTTGGACCTCAGCCCAGCAATTTTCACCCGAATGGGCTCATCAAATAAACACCTGGCGCTGGGCAACAGTCTTAGTCTGACTGCGTAAGCCATTTTTTCTATAAAAATATAATATGAATTAATGTAACATAAAAATCCAGTAACCGTAAGTCATCATAATAAAATAAAAATCAGAAAGTAGCCGATGGAAATAATGTAAGTAATTAAAGAAAATAATGAGTCATACCCGCAAAAGCAGCTGGGTGATGTTATTACCGAAAAGTAGGGTTTTATGCTGTTGGGACTGATGCTGATTATCACGATCCAACCCAATTCAGTCAGCTCCAATTAGATACTGGTATGCGGTAGTGCTATAAAAAAAAAAGTTTCCTGAGCTGTTACCTTAATTATATACATGTAATTCAATGATGCAACGTTACATGAGTAGCAGTTCACCAGCGGAAATAGTATTAATTCAGACACCAGCTTTAAAATGGCCATCTAGACTTTTCCTTCCATTTTAGCTATAAATAGGGCAAACTAGGTTAAACAAATCGCTCTTTGGACTTGTTAACATTTAAATTGGATTTTTAGAAAAACTGATTGAGAATACTTTTTTTTTCAACACAGCACTATGCACTAGTGCAGTGGTTCCCAAACTGTTTCTACTGGGCCCCCTTTGATTATTTTATTTTAGAATTATTTTAATTTTTATTTATATTTTTACTGTTTAGCTATATTTAGCATTGCTTTCAATACATTTTTAATGCCTCTACGTGCACAATTTGAGAAATAAAGAACTCTGATAGGACAAAAACACAACTAATAATAATGGATTGCATTTGTATTGTGCTTTTTGAAGCCCTCAAAGCCCTTCAGAATTCTCACAAACCACACTTTACAATCGTAAAGGTTGTTTTGCAAAACTGAGGTCGTCAATCATAACAACTTTCAGTAACTGTGTGAGCCTGATCTGATGTCACTTTATCTGTCAGGTAAAGCTGTGTTTGTACTCTGCATCACTGAATTTGGGTAATTGAATATTGCTTTCAGAAACATGACACTGTATTCATGTTTCATTAAAAACTTGTTACAGTATAATGTGTGGCCAAGATCTCTGCCCTCTTCAAAAATATGTGCAACTCATTTGGAAATTTTAAAGACCCTGGATAGCACCTTCCCAAATGACAGTTATCAGGACTGGCTGTGAAACAGGACGGCTGTCTGTCAGAGCCATAGACTGTAAATACGATGGACTAACCCTCGCTGACGTCACTCGTAGGTTTCTGAAGAGCAGAAAATGAAGCAAACTGGGCGGTTCTCACCGCTGCCACTCGCCTTGTTACTCTCAGAAAAAACAAAAATGGGCAAAGAGGTGGAGATGAGAGTGTTGCTGTGAAGCTGGGGGCAGAGAGTTGCTGCTCCGAGCCGACATAGGTACAAGCTAGTCAGAAGCTAGTCCGGAGCTAACTGAAGCTAACATAGGCTGCAGCCGCTTTCAGCCAGAAGACGGCGGTTGAGAGACTTTTGCCCCGTTTTTCCACTATGGTTGCTTTCGACCCAGAAACATCTCGAGTGAGGAACAAATTTCGATATAACGACCTAAATGGGTTGGGTCAGTACAGCCTAAAATGATTGTTTCCATTACCATCGGTGGAGGGTGAGGACATGGGCGGTGTTGTATTATTTCTACATATGTTTTAAACATCTATTATTCAGAAGGTAAAAGTCTGTTTTTAATAGTTTGCATGGTTGTAAAAAATATATTGTCTGTCAGTATTTGTTATTGGGATAAGCTTTTAAGTCATAAAACTCTTGGGTAAGTTTTATTGCAGGCTGTAAAAACAGGATGTCTGTAGATTTAGTATGCCGGAACCAAGGCCATGAAGCTGGGAGTGTTGCCATAAAACCATAATTCTCAGAATGAACTTTTGACCAGGAAAAAGGACACAACTCATCTTATGACTGCATAATTCTCTGACATCCAATCATGGTCAAGACACTGTTTGGAAATGGTTCTGATTGGAGCAGATTCGAGGGAGAAGAAACGCCTACAATCCTGGCGAAGTCTGGTTACTATAAAAGTTATGACAGGAAAATCATTCAATTGTCAGATGTCTTTAAATCTGGTCCAGAGAAACTAGGGCATCTTTCTCTGTAAACTGCAATTTGTTAATCTGTTCAAAATAAATGTTAAGAACTGGAAATTGGCTCCATTTTGTCTCTGCTTCAACATGCACTGAATTAATTTTGATAATATTTAATTCAACAGCGGGCTTAGCTTAAAAACACCTCCAGCAAAAAGCAGTCAAAAATTCATCATGACAACTCAGATCCTCTCAAAAGTTAAAAGAACTGTGTTCCTCACGCCAGTACTGATTTAACCAGCAATCATCCAGTCTGTCTAGAGTCCAGCCTGATCTAGCCGACTCCTGCTCTCTGACACTGCAGCTTGCCGCATCTTCTAGTTCCTGCCGACTGTGCTGCTCTGTCACTACCCAACCGGTCGCCTGTTCCAACCTGCATGTAGAAATAGATAACCGCTCCCATCGGAGCTCCATTCCTCTTGACGATCTGATCAAATTCTTCCCCTACTGCTGGCAAAGCTTCAGCCTGTACAAAGCCTCCCCCGAGGCACAGACTTCTTGGATGGTCTGTTACTTTAATCAGTACCACAGCATGCCATCTTTGTCCAATAAATGCAAGATAAAAAAAATCAAAAGGACACCCCCCTAATTATTCATAATTTCAAGATTAAATTACATCTAAACGGAGGACCTAGAAAAAAAATCTATTTAAAATGTTATTTTTAACCAGGCTTTAAAAATGTTTTTTTTTTGCTGTAGATTTGGCCTTTTTAACATGGGAGTCAATTGGAAGGTACTCCTTTTTGGAGCCAGCCCCCAGCAGATCAGGGGAGAACTGCAATTTTTGCCACTTCCTGGTTATCTTCACATTCTGCGGGCGAAGTTTTCCCCTTGGTCAGAGCCCATTTTCTCACAGTACCAAAAAAAAATGGGGCTCTGATTGACTCTGTAGAAAACATTGCTTCTTACATCACTCAGCTTTGGACTCACCTGTTTAGACGCCAGTGTGTCGCGGAGTATAATGCAGGGTAGATGCACTTCATGAACTCCTCCAGCCCTCCTAGTTTCCCTGCCATAAAACTTCGACTGCCTGAAAAGTATGTCTTAACTTTGCGGCATTTGGGGGAGCACGGTGGCGCAGCTGGTAACAGCAGCTCACCTCACAGCTAGAAGGTCCTCGGGTGCTGTTGGTGCTGAGGGTGTGTTTGTTCCTCCATATCATCAGCACCCACACCCTGAAAGGGCCTTTCTGCATGTTGTTCCCATGTTCCCTTGAGTAGCTAATGTGAGCTACTCCCACGAAAACATGGACTAGTTCTGGGCTGTACACTGCCCCCTCCTGGCTGACTGGGGCCCCTGGGGAGGATCTGGCTGGAATAACGTGATCCTTCCACGCGCTACGTCCAGCTGGGGAATCCCCACCCCCTCAGTTGAAAAGAAGGGTTCATCACTCTTCAAAGCATGAAGGAGGTTTGAGCCCAGTGTAGGGCCCTCCTGGGGATGGCGGAGGGAGAGCAATGCCCAGGACTGCACTTAGGGACGGACACTGGGTGATAATGGGAAAAAAACGTGGGATTAAAAAAAACTTTGCGGTATTTGTGCATATCTCCACAAAGGGCCTATTTGTCTGTTGACATCTCATAAATGCGCCTGCTGATTTCATTATTATTAACGTGTTTTTTTCAGGTTTGCGATTGTTAAAACTTTGATTAATAAGTTAAGACATCTACATATAACAACAATTACAGGAGATTCACATGGAAGAAGCAGGGAGGGCTGTAATGTTTCTGTTTGCTATGTTTTTATTAACCACTTTTGCCCTACTCCTTTCTGGAGCTAGCCCCCAGCGGATGAGGGAGTAACTGCAATTTTTGTCACTTTCAGGTTGGGGTTACATTTGCCCAACAGTTTGCCACTTGATAATAACATACCACTATAACGTTACAACAAAAAATTGGGTAGTTGAATTATCAGAGTTAAAAAAATGTAGTTGATTTTAACACCAACGGGTTAATTTCAAATTTTAATCATGCCTGGAGTTAATTATCTGAGTTGATCACACTGGTGTTAATTTAACTCAGATCTGAGTTAAATTAACCTGCATCATTGCAATTCAAAGTCTAGTTTTTTGGTGTTAAATAAATGAAGAGTGCTAGTTCAGAGTGAATTTTAACTCCTTCCAGACATAAATAAGCTCCACCCAGAGCCCACACATTTTGTTGTATGCCGCAAAGACTTATGGGTAATGTATTTGTGTTATTGTAGAAGTTCTCTGTTGCAAATTATAGTTTGTGCCCTACATGTAGCCGTGCTCCTTAGTTATCCTTTGAGTTATGTTGTCAGTGTTTGATGGTTATTGTCCATGCACCATCATAGATTAAATTTATTTCTGAATTATCTGCAAATGTCATTTGTTTGAGAGAGCACCATTTTAGCAAATATGCTCGGGGTGCAATATTAGCTTTGAAGACAGGCAAAGGATTAGTGGTGAAATACTGTCCTTTACAGAAGTGGGGGCTCGTATTTTTTTTATTTTTTTACTGTGATGGAATAGGTTTTTTGTGGAGTTAAATAATGCTGTTTTTAAACTGTTTGGTTTTTTTTTATCTCCACACAGAAGATGCTTGTGAAGGTGAAATATGGGGGAGTGCAGAAGTACGTTAAAGTTCCACAAAGTGACGAAAGCTTTCATTTACTCCAGTTTCTTCAGGATGGTTTGCATAAAGTATATTTAGTATAAAATTGTTACCCATAAGTGATCAACAAAAAGACTTGAATTGTTTAGTGATGTTGGCATTCTCTTTCTTTCAGTTATGGAGAATGGACAAGTTCAGCTGTCAGCCTCAGCTTTTCACAGAGGGTCCACTCGTCCTGACTGTTGGCTCAGACGCTGATTAGAAATTGTGGTGCGCATTTCAAAATAATTATTTTCAGAGAAACATTGCCTCTTTTTAATATGTATTTTCCAAAGAATTTCCTAAAGTTCAAGACAGTAAAATGTGCACCTTTTTAGAGTTAATTAGAAGATAACTTAAGTAGTTAAAAATTACTCTGTAAGAGTTAATATATATACTGTAACACATTGTTAGTGTTAGATTAGTAACTCCAGATAGATTTGATTTTTAACTCTAAATCAGTTAAAGTACTAACTCTACAAAAAGAGTTAAATTAACACTCTCTGGTGTGGACCCATATAGACACTTTAAAAGTGTTGAAATCTAATCTGGCAGTGTTAATTTGGGCTTGCTCGATATTTTAGATCGATCCGCCCAGCCTTACATTTCACTCCAGTGAAAGACCTCATGAGTAGTATCCCACTAGAATTCTGTATTGCTCATGACGACAAATAATTCATAAACTATTTGTTACAAATAATTGTTAAAACATGTTACCTTTCTGAATACTGTATTTGGGTTTGGCTCAATCCCTAATATATACACTAATGAGTGTTATTTTCTTGATATATATACACTCGTTAATTTTGAAGGTTTCTTTTAACACCTAACAGTGTTGAGTTCATATTGAACACCCAACAGTGTTGATTTTGAATCCCTCTTGTTGCTTTTAACTCTGTAATGTGATATAAAGAAAGAACTCTGGTGTGGTGTTAAATATTTAACTATTCAAGAAATGTTAAACTCTTCAGAGTGTGGAGCTATATAAACCCTGAAAAAGTGTTAAAATCAACTCAATAGGAGTTGATTTAACACTCTACATTTTATTTATTTTTATTTAACTGTAGTGAAAAATGTACACACAATTCGGGCAAGTGCAGAGTAGGGGACATGGGCAGCTTGGGCACCTGACCCTTTCCTCCATGATGCCCCAAAACTTTTCGAAAAAGAAAAAAAAAAAAATCGTTTTTTTCTAGAGTATGCATGTGTATGGGGGCCTGCCTGTGCCCCTCAACATCAACATTTAACTATTGATAATTCAATATCAATTTAGGTAAACACCACCAAGACTAGGGAACTGGTGGTTGTATTCAGGAGATTTAAACCACCAAGACAGCCAGTCTACATAGATGGGGAGGAAATGGAGACTGGAGTCCTAAAGATACTTGGGGGTGGTTCTGGATCAGAAACTGGAGTGGACCACCAACACAGCAGCGAATAGCGAGCAAAAATCCCAGAACCACACAGCACAGCAAGCGGGCGCCTGGGTGTTGTGCAACCTCTAGACAATGAATTAATGACTGATCTAGACAATAATAGAGTAACACTAGTCTAATCTCGACATAACAAGCAGGTGTATGACTTTTTGAAAGTCCCTTCTGGGCAGGTATGGTTTACCCCTTCTTAGCATCATCTAGTTTTCGAACAGGGAAACTGCAACAGGAAGTTTCACTTTGACGGAATATTTAAGCAGTTTATCACTTCTGCCAAGGAGCTCATGTTGGCATCTGTCTGTCTTTTAGCAAAATATCTCAATTTCTGAAGGTATTTGGATATAAACATTCAGGAAATGTTAGAAATTTGCCACAAAATACATACATTTTGGGGGTGATCATGCATGGAGATCATTTCACTCAATCCCATGGTTGCGTGCAATTGCTTCAAGGAAGTCTGTGCTCTGCATTTGCTTTTACGTGTCACATCGGCAGGGGCAGGAGTTTGGCATGACAAATCTGCCACGCACCGCCAGTCTGTTTTCTAAAGCGGCATATTTGTCATTTTTTTATTTTAATGTTAAGCTTCCGAATCAGACTGGAAGAGAATAAAGAAGCACTTCCGAAGCGTTCGGCAAAAATAAGGCATGTGGGGACAGATCAAACCTTATTACAAGCGGAATGTGTCGTGTACCCCTGATAAAAAGTGGATATACAAACTGTTCAATGGCTCAAACTGGCTCCAAACTTGAGTAAAAAAACAAAAAGGTCCAGGTTGAAAAAACCCGAACTTCTCTTTTAAGCAAGCCGATAACCACACCCCCGTGTTAACCTGCCGCTCATGCTCCACACTCTGTCATGCGCCTCTGTGCCTCCTGGCCCTGCCTACTTTGGTAGAATTTTTCACATTTTGGCTAGGGGTGGGACAATGCTTTTTCATGGGGATCAATTACTCTCCTGCCTCAGGAACTGCTGACCATATTCTACACAGCAATAGTCCAGTCTGTCCTGACCTCATCAATCTCTGTCTGGTTCGGATCCGCCACCAGGCAAGACAGGGACAGACTGCAGAGAACAGTCAGGTCCTCAGAGAGGATCATAGGTACTGATCTTCCCTCCATTGAGGACCTTTTCCGGGCCAGGGTCAGGAAGCGGGCCAGAAAAATCACCACTGACCCCTCACACCCTGGCCACAATCTGTTTAGGCTCCTCCCCTCAGGCCGGCGTTACAGAGCGCTGTACGCCAAAACCACCCGACACAAGAACAGTTTCTTCCCCCAGGCTGTCGCTCTGATGAACTCTGAATAGTCACAGAGTGTGTGTCCACTCACATGAACAATAAACTAAAACTCTGCACTGCTGTATATACTTACTGTACAATAACCCTGGTTTGGTGTATATATTATCCTTTATTTTTATTTGTATTTATTTTATTTTTCCGTTTTTTAATTTCACTTATTTAAGTTCTGTACTGGAGAGAAAAGTTGCCGGAGTCAAATTCCTTGTATGTGTCATACTTGGCCATTAAAGCTGATTCTGATTCTTTAGTCATCTGCAGCTGAGCTGCTGTGGAGGTTAGCCTTAGACAGTCATTTATCTGCAACCACAGCAATCGCTCATACTGAGCAAGAATGAAGCTACAATTGAGAGAAAAAAAAAAAAACTCCCCTTTAACAGGAGGAAACCTCCAGCAGAACCTGGCTCAGTACAAGCAGTCATGCAAGCATCTGGGGTCCGAGGATGCTTGGTCACTTCGAGCACCATTTGGGCCGATGTTCACCATCAAGCAGGGGGCACCATAGTTTAACAAGACAGACCAGAAGCAATTAAACCAAATACTGTCATTGTTAATCAAGGCATCACTCACACATAAGATAAGAAATTTTTACTGGAGGAATATCTAGCTTCTAACCTCCATTTGGCTAGCTTACCATTCTCTCAGCTCAGAATTGCAGTTGCAAAGAGGAATGAAAACTGTCAAAGATGGAGCTTTGTAGCAACAAGGTATTCAAGACTTCAAAGCTACTTTCACACCACCGCCTGTTGTACCCACAAAGATCCTTGATTCAAAAAAAAAAAGAGCAAAATCAGCTGTTATCTCATCTGTGACATGTTTGGCTACTGGACTCAACAGCACCACCAACAGACCAGGAGAGTTTAACAAGTTTATTTTAAAACTGATTGAGTTATGAGGTCGTCTCGGGGAACCAGAATGAAGGTACCAGGAAACGGGAACACAGAGCATCGTCTGGAAATAGGTCAGGGGAAAGGTTAGAGGTTGAAAGGGGAAGAGATGCTCGTGCACCTTGTACTCAGGCTTACTGTTAGGAAGGGAATCACGAAGCGTGAAGGGGGGTCGCGAAGCCCTGTAGACCAGGAGCGATGTGTAGTGAGTCAGAATGTCCAGAATCCTATTTCAGAAGCTGATGGTGAACTAGGGAGGAATCCAGAAGAGGATGAATATGAGAGCTCTTAAACATCAGGTTAGTGGCAGGATGGAAGTCTTACTTGGTTTGAATGATGAATTGGCAGATGGACAGGCAGATGAGCAACAGACCACCAGGAGGTAGAGAGGCTGAACTGAGACTGACCGGAGAGGAAGCCAAGCAGGAGGAATCTACCCAGCCAGAGGAATCCAGGAACCAAGGTAAGTGGAATCTGCAGGGAGAAGAAAGGTCTGAGACCAAGAACACGAGGAGGAAATTCACGCTGAAGTTTCTTGCTAGGGGTTGGCCTTGTTACCACACTGAGAGCCATAACCATCTGGCGTCAGTCTGCTGGAGAGCCTCCCTTAAGACGCCTGGTGGTAACGAGGATGATAGGGAACACTTGTTGCTGCCACCTGCCACGCCCTAGGGAGAAGGTGTAAGCACAGGAAGAACACACACAAACACTCCACAGTCACAGGAACCTAACAATCTGAAGGAACTTTTAATTATGACATTCTTAAAACTGTACTGTAACTTTCTAGTCACTTTGCAGCTTTAGAGCAAAAAGTAACCAAGAACACAGAAGTAATCTCAAATGTTTGTGATCAGCTGAAAGCAATTGAAATCCACGAACAGAAGAACGAAGATAAGATTTAAGATGTATTGGAGCAGATGGTTAAAATACAGCAAAGAAGTGATGAAGCGGAGCACTACAGCAGACGCTGGAACCTGCGGCTGTTTGGCAAGAAAGAAACACCCTTAGACAAAATCAGAACAGAGATAATGAAGCTCTTTGTTGCGCTTGCACCAGAGGATAAAGAAAAGATGGACTTCTTTGTTGATACTGTGCACAGGGTTGGTGTGCCCCAGGACAATTCCAATTGACCTGTCATCATTCAGTTCACTATGTGAGCTTATAGAAACAAGATCTGGAGGATCTCTCAAGGCAACACAATATTAAAAGAGAAGAACCTGTTTCTGAAAGAAGATCTGATGCATGCTGACCGGATGGAGAGAAATAGTTTCTGACCGATTGTGGAAGGAGCTCGGAAACAAGGAAAGCGAGCCAGCTTCAGAGGCCCTCACGCTTACATAGAAGGGAAAAAAGTGACTCCTTATATACAGGTTAACATCTATATAAAATAGATGCAGGACCACTTTATTTCAGTTAATAATTGAAAATGGTTTAAAAATGCGCATAAAGAAATGTTTTACTTACAGTTAAGGATAAAGGTTAGTAAGTAGTACTTTTTTTTTCTTCTTTTCTTACTTCCGAGTGTTTGAGTGTTATTGAAATCAGCAATCTGTTCAACTATGGCAAATTTTAGTTTTAAGGCACTAAATTTATGTTCTCTTAATGTAAGGCGTCTAAGAGATAACCCAAAGAGAAAGGCAACTTTTATATTTTGCAGGAGCCGTAATACAGACATTGTTTTTCTGCAAGAAACTCATTCATGCAAGAATGACGAAAGGTTTTGGAAGTTGCAGTGGGGGGTTCCATATTTTTCCCATGGCTCGAACCATTCAGCTGGAACAGAAATACTGTTCAATAGATTTTATGGTGACATACAAGAGTTTTAGAGTCAAATGATGGTCACTGGCTGTCAAATTGGATAGTCAACAATTTAGTCTTGGACATGTTTACGATCCAAATAATTCAAATCAAGCAAGGATTGTTTTTAAAGAAATTTCTCTAAAAGCTTGATGCGTTGAAAGCAAAATACAGTGACTCTAATGATTATTGGTGGAGATTTTAATTATGTTTCAGACGACTGTAGATCGACACCCTCAATGGTTTACATCAGTAAGTTTAAAAACAACTGAATTCTTCAGTACAAATTACCATCTTGTGGATGTGTAGAGATATATGACCCAGATGCCACAGAATTTACATGGTCCAATTCAGGCAGGAGTTTCCAGTCATAAATAGATATATGGTTGACGTCTACCATGTGTTACAATATGTCACAGATGTTTCTCTTTCTAATGCTCCATTATCTGATCATAAATTTATAAATCTTGAATTAAAAGGAGTTATGGAAGAACCAAGTCTTATAGGCTACTGGAAATTCAACAATTACCTTTTGGATGATAGGAAATTTAAGGAAAGTGTATCTTTGCTATTTGAGGAAATTTTTAATGAAAGAGGGATGGATCCGATTCAAAAGTGGGAGTTTTTCAAATATAAGTTTTGAGGAATAGCTAAAAAGCGTAGTAAAGAAATAAAGAAACAAAACACACAAAAAATGTATAGTTACTAGTTATTAGAAAAAAGAAACTGAGAAAGAAACAATATTGCCGCTCTCAATATTAATGGCGTAACAAGCTAAGATCCTATTATGATAGCTAATTACACTACCTCATTTTACAGCGATTTGTAATTCCTCAATATTTAATCAGACTAAGTGTGACAGATTCTTGAATCATATTAAAATGTTTATACCTCTGATATTGGACTCCTTTGAAGGCACGTAAGGCTAAGATCACATTTTCAGAAATCACAGATGCCGTGCATTCAATGAGGTTAGGAAAGTCACCAGGTAGTAGGGCTGCACAATTAATTGGATTTTGATCATGATCACGATTTTGGTGGCCACAATTAAATGAACCTTATCGTCAACGATATTTACATTCAAAATGCAAGCTTCACTGCGTGCCTCTTTATCATACACTGCCTCAACCAATAGTCTGCCAACCACCAGGGGGCAAACGCATGGCTAAAGCTTCATTAAAGGAATAGTTCACCGTTTTTACATACTGAAATATGTTCTTACCTTACCTTAGACTAGTTGAAATCTATCTGTCTGGTCTTTGTCTGTGAACTCTGTCGTGCAAACGGAGCACAAACGCAGCCTCTTCCACATACTGTATAGCTCCAAATCAGCTCCCGTCAGAAGCTACCAAACTCTTCCACGTTTTCCTTATTTAAATACAGTTACGTGAAGTGTTACACTACAAAGTATAGTAACACAGAAATGTAAAATGTCAATTTTCTCAGCGGATAAAAAGGGGTACTATTTTGTGAGGCGAAATAATACTAGGAGCACTACGTCCGCGCACTAATTCCTACAAGTCACGCTGCTTCTATTGACGGAAGTGAGCGGGAGAGAAGTCTTTAGGAGTTAGTAAGCGGACGTAGTGCTCCTCGTAACTGTATTTGAATAGCGAAAACGTGGAAGAGTTTGGTGGCTTCTGACGGGAGCTGATTTGTAGCTATACAGTATGTGGAAGAGGCTGCGTTTGTGCTCCGTTTGCACGACAGAGCGCACAGACAAAGACCAGACAGGTACATATATACTGGTCTAAGGTAAGGTAAGAACATATGTCAGTATGTAAAAACGGTGAACTATTCCTTTAAGCTGCCCAAATAAAAACCACACCGACGCCCCTCAACACTCACATTAGCTGCATCCGAATACGTTGACAACGTAGTAGGCGAAAAGCAGTATGCGAGCGATATATTAAATCCAAATCTCCAGTAGGAATCTATTTTTTAGACATAAAGTTCCTGGATGTGTACTAACACCACAGTAAGCAGCCGGTGGACGCTACACTATCCCACAATGCAGCGGAAGCCCCGAAATCGTAGAAGAGCGACCTAGCTAAAATTGGCTACAGACGAGACACCGCCGCAATTTCGGCGTATAAATGTACATGTAGCAATGTTACTGATTACTGTAATTGTTTTTGAAAACTGATTAAACATTTAAGTTAAGTTATACCAGACAAAATAACCGCTAGTGGATGGCAGGACCACAGGTGAACGTAACATAAACATCCAAGTATTATCAAAATAATCATGATTATTATTTTGGTCATAATCGTGCAGCCCTACCAGGTAGTGATGGACTTACGGCAGAATTTTATCTTTGTTTTGGGAAATTCATTGGTGGTCACCTTTTTCTAATGTTCAAAGACTGTATAAGTAAGCAAAAGATGACTACAACCATGAAACAAGATCTAATTACTCTGCTGCCTGTTTTGTTTATCAAACATTTAGTTTGCAGATACCTTCTCTGAAAGTTGTGGGAATTGACTTGATGGAAAAGAAATGTTCAAATCATGATGACTCGGAAACTATGATACCCTTATTGTGTGGATATGGAGAATTTTATCATGACTAAGTCTAAGTGCACTATCCAAATCAGACCTAAGAGTATCATAAGTAAGTTTGAATGTAAAGATGAAGTGCTGAACTTCATAATTAATCTAATGCTCCTTTTAGGGAAATTTTTATATACGCAAGGGTCTCTAAATCTCTCCCAAACTTCTGTTTTCTTAATTGACTTCCATTCATATGTAAACGCTATAACGTTAACTACAAATAAGAAAGCATAACTCACATTCATGCATCTCCAACACTTATGTCTGATTGACCCTGAATGTCAAAATGTGCCTTCTGAAGGCCACGTTATTTTATTTTTATTTATTTATTTTGGTTTGTTTTACTTGCCACTATTCCGTTGTTGGATGTCACTTAGGTTGGTGCTGATGTCTGTTTTTTATGTAATTTTGTATTTGAGAAAAGAAGTGAATAAAGCTTAAATAAATAAAAAAGACAAATAAATATAAAAGGTAATGTAAAACCGTTCTTTGTCGTAAAAAATACATCTTGGACTAAGAAAATCAAAAGAAAAAAACCCCAGACAATACCAGTCTCCGCGGTGATTAGAGGGAAGTCGGCTACATCGAGATGGAAGGCTGGGGACTCGGAGACTCAGGAAAAAATCGGACCTTATTTGGTGGAAGATATCGGAGTGCCAAGTAAGCAGTTAAATATGTTCTTTTAACTTTCTTGTTATGTTAGATAACACCAGAACAAACCCAGTTAGGGTAACTATGATTACTAAATGTTAGGGCCGGGACTTTAACGCGTTAATTAAGATTAATGAATTACACAAAAATAACGCGTTCATTTTTTTAACCGCAACTATTTATGCACCGCAGCCTTCCAGCGCTGGTGCGCAGAGAAAGGCGCAGATCCCGTTTCATGTCCACTAAGCCGCGTGGTTTCGTTCCTCCAGCAGCTGATAGACAGACATTTAGCTTTCACTACAGTTAAAACTTATGCTGCAGCTATTTCTTCCTGTCATCAAGGTTTGTGTGACACAACGGTTTCATCTACTCTGTACCGTGTGTGCGCTCTCGTGTTACGTGGCGCACACGGTTGCTTCTAGCTTCTGTTTGTGCATTACAGAGCAAACTTATATTTCCTCTGGGCTCGATCCTCCAGAGAATCTCAGAACTCATTCCACGAGACGGATTTCATCCTCCACAGCTCTGCAAGGAGAGATGACGATGGTGCGCTGCAGCTTCCTGGTCATCACCGTGTTAATTTATCTATTTCTATCTGAGAGACATTTCTGCTTTCTCCATGATTCTTTTTTTCAAATATTTATGTGCAATTAAAATGCGATTAATGTCGATTAATTAATTACAAAGCCTGTTATTAATTAATTAAAACGTTTGTAATTAATTATATAAAAAAATTTTAATGAGTCCCGGCCATACTAAATATATACAACTAGTTTCCCGGTGGAAGAGAAATCCCCGCCCGCTCGCTGATGTAGCCTACTGACATGACGCGCCGCCGCCGAGTTCAAATGTGCAAGCAGCTGGGTTTGAATTTTAAAAGTAGCAACTTTCTTCCATTTGAGCAGTTTGACGCCTGGCAGCAAAGGGCAGTCTGAATATGCCATAACAGAAAAATATACAGGCAGTTGGTAAAAGAGCCAACATTGCGCATCATTTCACTAATGTTCATGACAACTTTTCACGAGATTTTCCAGCAGAAAGCAGCTTTCGTCAATATAAGGTTAATGAGCAAAGTATTCTTCAAAAACAAAAATCTTACCAAACCAACAAAGAAGGCCAGTAGGCTACATCGACCCAGGTGTTGTGCCAAAGTATTTATCTCCCTCAGAAATTACATCCCCTGATATGGGAGCGCGCGTTCCCTCACTAAAGCATTGTCTGCTTTCCTCAGCTGTATTACTCAATCAACAAGCGAACAACTTACTGCTTTACATACTCACTGTAAAATAACCCCGGCTTGGTGTATATATTATCCTTTATTACTTACGATCTGATATTTATTTGTATTTTTACTTATTTTTGTTCATATTTTTATTTTTTTATTTTTTTTTTATTTCACTCATTCAAGTTCTGTACTGGAGAAAAAAGTTTGCCGGAGTCAAATTCCTTGTATGTGACATACTTGGCCAATAAACTGATTCTGATTCTGATTCTGATTCTGATTTAGCGTTTAGCTGAGTTTGACATTGTTTGTATCGCCATACATTCTTTGGTTTTTGACTGAAAAATGGGGGTGCACGTTTTTGTCATTTTAAATGCTTTCGTGTCTGGATGCGGCGCTATACATTTAGGCTACTCCTGCACACTGCAGCGGCATGCAGCTGCGCATACAATCTCGATTTATTTTTGCATTTTTTTAGCTCAATAAATTAATTTTTGTCAACTCTTTCACTATCGCTATCGAGGCAGGGGGTAGGTTAGTGCGCTGTCAGCTTCTAATGGCAAAAAACAGGGCTACCGAGTCCTCCACCTTGTCAAAACCACCTTGTTTTCATTGTCGCCGCTTCCCTTTTGTAACATCTGTAACTCCTCACTGTCACAACCAGATGTGAACCAAGAGATCAATACGCCCCATAATATTTAATTATGGCTCCTACATTATTAAAAAAACAAGAGAATGCACTACCTAATTTTGTACTTTCAGATTGTCAGTCTGCCACAATATGTATCCCCCTGGTAACTTTTTTTATTAATTGACCAAACTTCACCTAATTTACGGGATTAAATTGTCATAATACAGGCTGAATACGTAGCCTAATGAAACACTTGGAGGTGCGCTACAAATTTTGGCAGGGATGAAGCCTGCCACAACATTATCTGAAAGTATCCTAATTTTGATTAGTTAAAAAACATGATTTGTTTAGTTTGAGTTTCAAAATAGGAATGTCACTATCCATCCATCCATCCATTTTCTGAACCGCTTATTCCTCAAGGGGTTGCGGGGGGGCTAGTGCCCATCTCCAGCTGTCAACGGGCGAGAGGCGGGGTACACCCTGGACAGGTCGCCAGTCCATCACAGAGGAATCTCACTATTTTATTATAATTTTTTACAATATTGATGCATTGAAAAACTGAAAGCAACTGGTGAATATAATGTATATTACAGTAATACACGCTGTATGTTCATTAACTTTTTTGAACATGTTACTGTTCATCGTAAGCAAATTCACACATGGAAAGTATATGTGAATAAATCGTATGACGGTAGTACCTCTTCTGTACTTTCATGGTGTTAAAGTAGTTTACAGACAGTAAAATGTTGGAGACCCCCGACGTAAACTATTTTGGTCCGCATTAAAGCAGTCTGGAGGGATGATGCTGAATGACCTATATAAAGGTTAACAGGATATGTCAAAACCCGAAGCAGTACAAACCATCATTTCACCAGCACAAATCAAGCACCAAACGAAGCACCAAAAACGTAGACCATTTTGGTCCGAGTTGGTGCAGGTGTGGTGACGTCATCACTCAGAAATAAAACCACTAATCTCTCAGAAACGGTAGCAGCAAAGACGATAGTTTTTATTGTACAAATCAGCACAAAAGTGGATGTACGATCAGCTTCACGGAGCTCAATCAGCTTCAAGCCTTTTTGTTTTAGCCTAATTCAGCTGAAACTTACCACACGATGAGGGAAACAGGTGTCACGTCACCAAACAAAATAGCGCGTTCTCCAGGTCGCTCCGGCTTACAATTTTTTTCCTAGGCAAGTATCGGCAGTTCCCGCCTTCCTCGCCTCTGATTAGATAGAACTTCTCTCGCATGATTGGCTATTTCTTTTAGGGAGTATTGTTGTCTACAAGCAGGATGCATCTGTTATTGCCTCAGGTATGGGGTGCTGTTTGTAAAGTTATGCAGTCAAATATTAAAATCAATATTTTTGGTTATTTAGCCTTTCATTGCAGAAAAAAACGGGGTTCATTTTTCAAACGTATAGTTTCACCTTGTTATTCATGTGTTTATAAATGTTAAATGTTTATTTTCAAAATTAAATATTTATTTTGCACAGTAAATATTTAGTTTGAAAAATAAATATTTAACTTTAAATGTAATATTTAGCTTGCTATCTAAATATTTATTTTGGAGCTAAATTTTTAGTTCCCAAATTAAACATTAAGTTTGAAAGCTAAATATTTAGCTCCAAACTAAATATTTAAGAAAAATATATATATATATATTTAAGTCCAAAATACATACTTAGATTAGAGCTAAATATTTAGTTAGGAGTTAAATATTTAGTTTCTTAGCTAAATATTTAGTTTGAAGTTAAATATTTAGCTCCAAACTAAATATTTAACTAATATGAAAATTTACTTGCCGATAAGCGTATGTGGACTACCAAAATAAAAGCTGGACCTGTGCTGTAATCGACTCTTTTCCTCTGGACATGTCTAACTTGTTAGCTGAAAACATAGGACGAGCTGTTTTAACGACAATTTAGACATTTACAAATGGAGCAACAACACCAGCATCAGCCACAGAGCCACCACAATCAGCGGTAAGTCTATGACCCGGGAAGCTAGCCCAGTTAGCTGTATGTTGCTAGCTAGGCTAGTACAGCTGCTAGAAGAATGCTTTGAATTGATTATTAGTGTTATAATGTGTGGGTTTTTTTTTTTATTTTTTTATTTTATTTAGGACAGTGCATGCTAATGAACATAAATGTAAGAACAAATTACATGAATGTAAACATGCCAGATTATAGCCAAAGGCTAATTTCCATCTGTTGTCCTTAAACATAAAAATAGACATAAAAATTCATAAAAATTCAGTATTCATTCATAATAAAAACTCCATCACCAAACTTACACATACACACCATTCTGTTCCCAAATAAAACATTAAAACGATACAGCTCATACATGATCACACACTTGATTTGTCCATAACCAGTTTTTAACTGGTTGAATGTTTTTATTTCTTTTTATTCTTTGTAAATAGGCTTCTTCTCAGAGCACCGCTTCACATATGAGACCAGTATCACAGCCACCGCAGCTGGAACATCGAGCCGCCCTGTAAGCTCCTCTACCCTACCCCCTACCGTTTTGTTTTCTTGCCTTATTTATTTATTTGACACCAGGGGCGGACTGGCAATTCATTTTCTTTTGTAGAGTCCAACACTGTACAGTTTTGGTCTGCAGTCTGGTTTACTAAACAAAATGTATATATATTTTTTGAAAGGGCTTCTTTTGCTTATCACAGCACAACCACATACTTTGAATGAAACTCTGAACTAAAAAATCCCCCCAAAACACAGCATTGTTCTTATTTTGTTCTAAGATAATTGCAAACTTCTTAGTATTTTAAATGTTCCAACCAATTTAACCATGAAAAAGTATTGTGTAGAAACACTTTTTAACCAATAATCCAGTAGAAGTAGTTTTTTTGTCATTTGGTATTTAGCTCCTCAAGTCGCAACTTCAGACTTATTCCTGCCTGTTAAAATGCAATTGAGAATTCAGTTTGAGTATGTTTTAAGGATGATCTTCACCTGTAAAGGAATGCGTTTCACAAAATTGAATGAATTGATATTCTACTATTGCTTTTTGCATTTAACTTTTTTAGAGGAGTAGTTTCAAGCTTTTATTCTAAGACAATAAAATAAGCATATTTCATATTTCAGTCCCACTTCAGCCATGTTAAAATAATCTAATGATCTATAATCAAAGCACCAGCATTAATAAACTAATTTGCATTTTTCCATTTTGCAGGTCTCTGGGAATACTACCTACCCAGAATTCAAGCAAGATGCTGATTGCTCAGTGATTGTTTTAAAAAAATACAATTTCTTGAGTGAATTATGGGCATTGCTTTTAGTTGCTTATGATAATAATTCAATATGGTATTTGGCAATGATGTATATGATAAAACGGGTCTTGGGTAAATATAGAATTTACTTTCGTTTTACTGATTTAAAAATGTTTCACAACTGTCATTGCTCCTGTTCTTCCACCCTGTTCCTTTCTAAAAGTTATATTTTCTGTCTTCAAAGAGGAATTTGAAGGAAGGCATCAGATATCAAAAGAAGAGCTGGAGAATGTTCTTTCACTAAGGACTACCTTTACAGAAGCAGCATCAATTATTTGTGTCTCAAGGCCAACATTTTACAAGTTACTGGAAGACCATAACATCCCAGTTTCAAAATATGTCAGCATCAGTGATGAACAGTTGGATATAACAGTATCACAAATAAAAACTGAACATCCAAATATTGGTGAAGTGATGCTTATGGGACATCTGTGCTCCAGAGACATTGTGATTCAAAGAAGACATTTGAGAGAATCATTACACAGAATTGAACCAACTGGTATCCAGTTAAGAAGAAGATCCATTGCTCGACGAGTATATTCTGTGCCACATCCTAATTTAATATGGCATATAGATGGAAATCATAAGCTGATTCGTTGGAAGTTAGTTATTCATGGAGCTATAGACGGGTATAGTAGAATGCTAATGTTCCTCAACTGCTCCAATAACAATGAAATGTGAAAAACCTTTTTACTGTTGCAGTTGGACAATTTGGTCGACCACTTCAAAATTGTGACCAACGATGGAGGAGAAAACGTCAAAATTTGGGAAGATATGCAAGCAACCCAGGGTGAAAGTTCTGTTTCAACAGGAAGTTCAGTCCACAACCAGCGAATTGAGCATTTTAATAGAGACTTGAACAACAACTGCTCCTAAGTTTATGCACCAATATTCTATGGACTGGATTCTTTAGGTTGTCTTGACTTGGAAAACCCAACAGACTTATTTTGTCTTCACTATGTATATTTACCCAGGATCAACCGCACATTGGATGAATTCAAGGCAGTATAAAACAACCACTCTATTTCACCTGAAGGAAACAAAACTCCAGTTTAGCTTTTCTCACAAAACAGTTTTTGGCTCAATGATTACAACCCACAGTCAGCTAGAGATGTCCTCCCAGTCACCCTTAGAAACAAATTAATTCCCCTGAACTATAAGGAAATGCAAGAACTTTCTCCTTCAATTAACCCTCTTGAAAATGAAATTTGATAATGGAAAAACATTGTTTCAGAGAACACAGCAGTTTATTTTTAATAATCCTGTAACCATGAACTGATAACTCAGGCTACTGACAGAGCTACTGTGGGATGTGTTTATGGAGCTCCATATGTGTTAACTTGTTTTAACAAATGGAATGAAATAAACTTTTATAGTAAAGTGAAAAGTTTCACAAACTGTACATTTGTTGATCCTGTAGTTTTTATTCAAATTGTGCTAAATAAAGAGCCATTCATAAGTGCAACAACTAGGCATTAGTTAAATTCAACATCTGCTGTCATTTTTGCATTCACAAAAAGCTTAAGTTCATTTCCACACGTCTGTGCAATGGGAAGAGTTTTGTTCTCGTCATGTACAAAAGTTAGTTTTGGAAGTGGGTGAAAACAAACACCCGGAACTCTACTGCTTCCTGTTGCAAATGCCAGGATGTGTCCAGGACTCAAAACATCCACAAACTTCTCTTCCCCTTCAGTCAGCATCTTGTCTCCAAAAGTGTCTCTCAGCTCCTTCTCTGAAAACAGGAAAATCTGTGGTAACTTGAGACCTTGTTTAAATTGATACATGATTATGAAAATGAATAATTGAATCTGTCAATCGAATTAACTCCATTTTCAAAGAATTGTGTCATGTCAATGGGTCTATGATTATGTCAGAACTTTAAAGTGCTTCACCAGCAAAAAAAAAACCCCAAAATTATTTGCATCTTTGACATATTTTCACTTATGCACTCTGACAAAGTATATAAATATTTACTTTCCATAAAATGCATAAATTCCCTGAATTTCACCACCATTAACTCTTCCTTGATTCTTCTTTTACTACCCAGTGCAGAATAGCTTGGCTTGAGAAGACCAGCAACACAGTCAGCTGTAAGGGTTGTTTCCTCTTTTGGCATGTCCAACAGCACACGAAAACTGGGGTTTTCTCTCAGAAGCGACAACTGAAGAGTAGTGAAAAAGAAAGATGTAAAATTCAATATTCATATAGCAAAAAAAATAGTTTTTTTACTTTGTCTTACTCCATAGTAGGTCAGTCCATCAATTACAGACGGGGACAAAATTGTTGGTACCCTTCATTAAATCAAAGAAAAACTCATAATGGTCACAGAAATAACTTTAATCTGACAAAAGTAATAATAAATAAAAATTATATAAATGTTGACCAATGAAAGTCAGACATTGCTTTTCATCCATGCTTCAACGGAATTATTTAAAAAATAAATGCATGAAACAGGCCTGGACAAAAATTATGGTACCCACAACTTA
Source organism: Apricaphanius iberus (assembly GCA_028564705.1). Taxonomy (NCBI): domain Eukaryota; kingdom Metazoa; phylum Chordata; class Actinopteri; order Cyprinodontiformes; family Aphaniidae; genus Apricaphanius; species Apricaphanius iberus. The sequence continues at coordinate 29,477 of JAPXFQ010002837.1, forward strand.
ATATTTGGTTGCACAACCTTTTGAGGCATTCACTGCAATCAAATGATTCCTGTAACTGTCAATGAGACTTCTGCACCTCTCAGCAGGTATTTTGGCCCACTCCTCATGAGCAAACTGTTCTAGTTGTTTCCGGTTTGAAGGGCGCCTTTTCCAAACAGCACGTTTCAGCTCCTTCCAAAGATGCTCAATAGGATTGAGATAAGGGCTCATAGAAGGCCAGTGTTTTCCTCTTAGCCCTTCTTGGGTGTTTTTAGCTGTGTGTTTTGGGTCATTTTCCTGTTGTAAGACCCGTGACCTGCGACTGAGACCATGCTTTCTGACACTGGCCAGCACATTTCTCTCTAGAATCCCCTGATAGTCTTGACATTTCATTGTACCCTGCACAGATTCAAGACACCCTGTGTCAGGTTAAGCAAATCATCCCCAGAATATAACCGAGCCTCCCCCATGTTTCACAGTAGGGACCGTGTTCTTTTCTAGATATGCTTCATTTTTCCATCTGTGAACATAGAGCTGATGTGCCTTGGCAAAAAGTTTAATTTTTGTCTCATCTGTCCACAGGACATTCTCCCAGAAGCTTTGTGGCTCGTCAGCATGTAGTTTGGCATACTCCAGTCTGTTTTTTTTTTATGATTTGTCCTCTGGCTCAAACAGCGAAGGATGTTCCGATCTGACACTGATGTTCCTTGAGCATAAAGTTCAGCTTGGATCTATTTTGAAGTCTTTCTAGGCTCTTTTGTTACCATTTGGATTATCCATCTCTTTGATCTGTCATCAATTTTCCTCCTGCAGCCACGTCCAGGGAGGTTGGCTACAGTCCCATGGATCGTACATTACTGAATGACATGTGCAGCTGTAGTCACAGAAACATCTAGCTGCTTGGAGATGGTCTTATAGCCTTTACAGTTAACATGCTTGTCTATGATTTTCTTTCTCATCTCCTGAGACAACTCTTTCCTTTTCTTCCTCTGGTTTATATTGAGTGTGGTACACACCACGTCACCAAACAACACAGTGACTACCTGGAGTCCTATATATAGGCCCACTGAGTGATTACAGGATTGTAGACACCTAGGATGCTGATTAGTGGACATACCTTGGATTAACATGTCCCTTTGGTCACATTATTTTAATTCTTTTCTAGGGGTACCATCATTTTTGTCCAGGCCTGTTTCATGCATTTATTTTTTAAATAATTCCGTTGAAGCATGGATGAAAAGCAATGTCTGACTTTCATTGGTCAACATTTATATAATTTTTATTTATTATTACTTTTGTCAGATTAAAGTTATTTCTGTGACCATTATGAGTTTTTCTTTTATTTAATGAAGGGTACCAACAATTTTGTCCACGTCTGTAACTGATCAAGACAGCTCTGCCGTGTCAATATGGCGTGGTACAGTACTGCATTCTTTATAAACATTTTCTTCTTAGCCATGGTGACTGTGATACTTTTGATTTCGATAGAATACCGGCTCCTTCACTGTCCACCTGTAGACCCCTCCCCCACAAAGATTAATTATAATAACCATAGACTACTCTGTATGTTGGGATTCTGTGTCTTTGTGCTGGAGATTGGCTGTGTGTTTGTGTTTTCCTCTTACCTTTGTTGTGGGTATTTCTACCTTTTGCACTGAGCAGAATAGGTAATGGAACCTTCTCTGATTGCTAAGACTCATTCTCTCTCATAACAGCTTCTCTTTACATTTATACCTGACATCAGGACCATTGCAGTTATAGGACAGGAAACACCTGGACTTTCACAATTCTGGCTGGAAAGTACTTGTCCATTCTCACAATGATATTTATCAGGCCTAATCATTGTTTGGCGCCAAACGTCTAACATGCACAGCAAAAAACTTTGCTGGGAAACAAAAGGTAATACTTTCTCATGGTTGATGCTTACCAGCCATGGCCAAATGTCACGCACACATGGAAGAAAGTGTTTTCAGGCCCAGAATGCTATATTAAATTTGACTTCTACACCTTCTTAACAGGGGCATGGCAGGCAGCTGTCAGCAGGTGCTGCTCATTCAGACTAATCTCCACCAGCTACAGAAGAGGAGCAGTTCCTGCATGCTGACGCCACATTGTTCTCGCTGCAAGAGTGATCCAGATGCTGAATCTTCCTCGTCCTCCTTGGCTTCCTCTGACAAGTTTCCACACCTCTGGAGAGATCCTCTTGAGGTCCACTTACCAGTGATGGTAATGTGTAGCCTTTTAAACCAATGAAGCTTTCAATCCAGTTGTATTCAAAAAAGGTTAACTGCTTGATGCTTCATAACTCTATTAGGACAGTGAATAGCTGGTGAAGACATTGTGATGCAAATGTTTTCACAACCAACTGCACTTTGTTAAAAATGAATTGTGGATTTAACTTTAAGGATAAATAAATCATTCAAAAAGCCTCCCGGGACTGTGTAATAAAAGTACATGGTATTTTATACATTAAATTAAACCCACTAAAATCAGTATCCCTTGTGGGAATATTTGAGTTTAGTTAATTGTGGCGGATATGAAGGACTCTCGACATTGGTGGCAAATGGTATGTAAGCCAGTTACTGGTTACAAATAACAGACTGCACCTACAAAACATAACACAGGGATTTTTTAAAGGATGGCTTTAAAGGGGATAAATCCTTATTTATTTTATTTAGTCGACACATATTCACAGCATGTACTCTTTGGAATTATTCTTTTCACATAGCTATCCATTCAACTATGTTCTTAAATTAGAAGGCGTAATATATGTATTTATCCCTACCTCCTTCCTACATGAACATGTAGTTCACTTTATGCATGCTTTTACAAAATTAGTGTAATACAATAACAAAACACCTTTCTTTCACAGTAAAAAGAATCAAACGTACCAAAGTCAAAGATTTCTTGCGAATAAAAACATGTAAAGCCAAACTGTAAACCTATTCAAAAATTTGTTTTAACCAAATATTTTTATTAATTACAAAGACAGTAAAAATATAATTCAAAACCAGAATTTATTGAAATGATAATGAAGGAGAAATGAACGAACTGCCTAAAAAAGCTCATGTCCATGTATGGCATGATGCTCAATGTTCTACTACTTACTATAAAGGTACTTCACTTGTAAAAGTTTGATAAACTTGTTTAGAGAAATTAAATAGTAAAATGCCCCACATCTCAGAATGCCTTTTATTTATTTTACATTTTTTTGCTACTAAACAACTTCTCAGGGAAATTATCTAAGCATCTCAATACCACAAACAGCAACAACAGTGCAACCCTTTTCAGTACTCTTAAAAGATTTGAACCATTGTCTGAAGCCATCTTGTGGGTGTGTGTGTGAAACGGAGCTACAAACGTAATCGGTCACATGACTATCAGCAGATGAATTAAGCTCCAACACAGCGCTCCGCTTTGCATTGATTTGTTTTTGTGATAAAAGCTTTGAGTGTCGGGTGCCACAGAAAAACATCACTACAACTTACCTGAAGCTCTCTGTATGTCCTCCTGGTCAGCCTCTGCACCTCTACCTGTGCTGGGCTGTTTGCCTCCTGCTCACCTACGTCTGCAAACCTGCTCGTCTGCCCGTCTGTCCGCTCCAGCTGCACACACAGCTAAAGGATAATATCATCTCCAGCCAGTCACAGGAAAACAGAGTTCCCCTTACCTCCTCCGAGACTGCTTCCTCCGGTCCTCCATCCGTTCCTGCCATCATCCTTTCGATGAATTTTCTGTGATGACAAACCAGTGTTAAAATAAAACTTTTATCTTAATTACTTACCTGCCTCTGAGTCTGAATTATGTGCTGCCTTTGAGTCAAATAACTGCAAAATCCTGACAGAACAATCTGGCCACCTTGACTCAGCAGCACAGATTCACTCAGCCGTAATTAATCAAGGAGCTCTTCTAGACCGCCACCAAACTGCTATTCATGAAGCCATAGTCCAGCAGACCACTCTCTCAATTGCGATCAGTAAATTATTCAAACAGGTAGCCGATTTACATAATAGACTAAATAATTTATTTTCTCACCAACATGACTCTTCTCATTTTGCCTCTCACTTCCGTGATATGGCCTCACCTCGAGCCATCTTCAGGTAATCTAGATAAAACCAAAGGTTTTTTATTGCAGTGCAGACTAGCATTCTCACGTTCTCCCCAGACATTTTCCACCGACACCCAGAAAATTAGTTATCATCGGTCTTCTATGGGGAAAGGCCCTTAGATTGGCGGAAGCCGTTTTTAATGAATTCACTGTTGAAGGAACTTCTTTGGAGGAGTTTCTAGATTTATTTAATTAAACTTTCACCCCCGTTAAAAACAATAAGGAGTTCACTAGAAAACTGTGGAAACAAGGTAATAGGTCAATTGCAGATTTCGCTGTGGAATTTAAGATTTTGGCAGAAGAGTTAGGCTGCAATGCCACAGCATTAAAGGGAAGATTTTATATCACTCTAGAAATAAAGGATGATTTAGCATCTAGAGATGAGCCAGATGCTTTAACTAAACTCATCACATTGGGTATTAGATTAGATAACAGTTCAAGAGAACGGTCTAAGACAAAGGCCGTGTTTATAAATCGTTCTGAGCCAAAAGCAGAACTTATAGTTCCAAAGCAGGTCTTATCTCCCAGAGAACAATTGTCAGAACCTATTTAGATAGGCAGAACCCGCCTTTCCCCTCAAGAGAGACAGAAATGTTTATCTAATAACTGTTGTCTTTAATGCGGTTCACCTCATCATTACATAACCCATTGTTCAATTCATTTTAAAAGAGTCAGCCTGCCTGTGAGAGTAGGTGTCCTGGCGAGTTACCATCTAGAAAACAGATTAACTGTCCCAGCAACGCTCTGTTTCATGCAAAAAACAAAAATCCCTTTCAGTGTTCAGCTCTGATAGATTCCAGTTCTGTGCAAAACCTCATCCATCCATCCATTTTCTGAACCGCTTAATCCTCAAGGAGTTGCGGGGGGGGCAGCGGGACAGGACAAGGACAGACAGGACAAACAGCAAGCACACACACCTAAGGACAATTTAGACTGATCAATTAACCTGACAGTCATGTTTTTGGACTGTGGGAGGAAGCTGGAATACCTGGAGGGAACCCACGCATGCACGGGGAGAACATGCAAACTCCCCGAAAGGCCCCTTCTTGCTGCAAGGCAACAGTGCTAACCACTGCGCCACCGTGCAGCCCTGTGCAAAACCTCATTCACCCAGAAACCATCCAGAAATGTAACATTGCCACTTTTGAACTGAAATCTACCATTAGTGTGCCTGCTCTGGATGGAAGTATTATGACCACTATAACCCACCAAACTCAACCCCCTTTCGTTACGGGAGGTGTAATCAATCCATATAATTCTCAAAAGTTGTTGGTTAAGTAATTCTCCAAAGGCTAATTACTCTTATCCAGATAATTTTAAACATAACATTTCTTAATCCAAAGAATGTTTTGTGATTTCTTACATTGCTTATTGGTTAAGAGTTAAGTAAATTTAGAGTGCCAAATTATTGACTGCCATTTGATTATGAATAGCCAAATGACTACATTCTTGGTAATATGCCCAACAGAGTTCTGCCTTTTACCATTCATTTGTCTTCTTTAGGTAGCATAGAGCCATTGTTTAGCATAGAGTAACATACTTCATTTTTTTATAGATTGAATTTACTTTGTTGGTGAATAAATTCCCTAAATTTAAGATTAGTCACTGTGCTTCCTTTTAGTGTCCATGTTGTAATACATTGTGAAAAAGAACTAACCTTTGAGATAGACTGATAGTCTGGTTTAATAATAATTATTGTCTCTTACATAGATTAAGAATCTGGTGCCTCGTTTTTGCTCATTTTATCACTGATCATTTGAATTACATTAATGATCATCCCAGTATTATAATACAGATGTAATTGTTTCCAAATTATTATTAACCAGATAACAATAGGACAGGAACTCGGCTTACCCCATCTCCCATCAGAAGCCTCTCATTTGTCACTTCTCCTAACATCCTACTGTGTTCTTCAAGAACAGAAAAAATGTACCAACACAGGAGCCAACACTTTGGTCGAAACTCTTTGTGCAGGACTTCTGGTTTCATAGACCACAGCAAACCAATAGGTTCAACTCCAATGTAACTCCGTCTTATTGAAGAGTCTCTGCTCAGATCGATCTCCCCATTGGCATCTGCTCTGTAGACAGCTGAAGAATAGAAGTTGCATGCATGCACACACTTAAAAGCAACGATAAACAAGGCCATTGGGCTGAGATGTGCCAGGTCAGGTAAGGAATAGAGTAGGGACTTAGGCATTGTCTGGCAACTCACAAGCAATTCTCACATTTTTCTGCTGAGGTTTAATACACCTAAGTCCAGGTCGAGTGCAATACCTAAATAAAGAATATGGGTTTTAAACAAGTAATTTGACTAAAAATGTACAGAACGTAATAATTATGAGCTTCTACGACTTCTAACTGGTTATTTAAAAAGTGTATTTGTTTGCCAAAACTATTAGTAAGAGGAGCTGAACTTAACAAATGTCACATTGTTGCATTTCTATTTATAGTTTTCAGCCAAAATATTTTTCAAGAATTTTTGTCACTTTGTAATATATACAGTTTTTCTTTATTTAGTTCTCAGTAACATTGTTTTTTTTCTTTAACTTTCTCTTCCGCCAAATCATATAATGCTCTTTTTGATCTGGTGATTATGAGAAGTTACTGCAAACTGGATTTTACAGCTTATTTGATATTAGAAAAATACAGTGAAAAATCTGAATAAAAAGTAAAAAAAAAAACCTCACAGTTTGTATCTTGAAAAAAAATAACATGGAACTGAAATTTCCTGTGGAAAACAAATTAAATTAAATCAAATATGTTGAAGCCCCCTATTATTCTCTCTAAACTCCACAAGACTAAAATTCTCCATACTTTTTAGAGTATTCAAGTTGTTAAACCTATACATAATTGCCAGAAACATTGTATTATGTTTCTTTCTGTCTTTGTAAGGAAAAATCAGTAAGTAATGACATAACGGAGGACATCACAATGTGTATCTTAGTTAAATGTTCAATAATGCCCAATTATTTAAATTACCACTGGCCTTCCATACACAATATTGATACAACCACTTGCAGCAGTAACTGTTTCTACAATTATAACAAGGAAGACGTCGTTCCATAGAAATTTGCTTGTCTGCATTCAAATGTTACTAAAAATGCTTTATCAAGTCATTGTAGGATGCAGAATAAAATAAAATCTTAGATCTAGTGTCCTATATCTAATGAAGGGGGAAATGGCTAATGAGAGTAAGAAATCTTACCGATTTCACTAGTAGCTTTGAGCTTTTTGAATGTAGACAAGTAACCACTGTCCTCTGGGTGTCTACCTGTAGCTTTGTGACAGACAACACTGCCCATCACTTTAAACACACAGTGTAAGTGGTGCTGTGTTGCCTAAAGACGTGCCCGTTTAAACATTTTCTGGGTACGTAGTGAAAACCAAATGTCAAAATAAATTTCATCTGATTTTATGGCAAAACAATTGTCAACATCTAGTTGTATGCTGATTGGTTTTGATAGAAAATAAGACATAACTACACTATGATGCTTATTTCATTTTTTGTGAAAAGTTAAAATGTACCAGTGTGCTTAGTTTTTAAATATCGTGTACAATGTCCTTTTCAGATACCAGGACAGCTGTAAATCAATCATGTCAGCAAACCAAACGGGTTTTTATATTAACTGGTACCAGGCAGGAAAAATTGTATATACTAACCACTCATAGTCCTTTACACTGGAGCAACATTTAACCATTTGCATTCACAACACTTGCACAGTCATTCATAGCTTGGTAGACAACTTATGGTTAAGTGCCTTGTCCAGGGGCACATTGTCATATGACAGGAGGAAGCTGGAATCAACCTTATGACCCTCTGATCACAAGGAAAATAATCCAACTACTGTGCCTCAGTTGCCCCAATTGAGGGATTGCTGCTCCTGCTGCAGATAGTGCTGGAAGGCAAGGCTATGTTGATCTGAGATTGTAGATATTCAACAGACCATTAGAATTAAACAATTGTTTTTAAGTGCATTTTGAAACAACTTACAAATCTGCTTTGTCTGCTTTGCAGACTGCTTTAAATATCAAAATAGCTCATACAGGCTAAATCTACCTTTTTCTAGCTAGAACCGCTGAAAGATTTAGATTTCTACATTGATGAGATAAAATATGTTGATGATGTCTTCAGAACTGACAGCAGACCCATGGGCTTGCCATCTTCCACAAACTTCTAGGGCTTCTAGAAGAATGATAAGAGACACAATGTACTGATGTAACAGTAATTTCTATATTAAAGAAAGTAAAAAGATGTTAACAGGACATGCAGGATGTTCAGTTACCGGGAACATCATCCCAGTCAATGCCCCCATCAAGGCAATGCAGTTTTTAACAGTTGGTTAATATACAATTTATTGGCAGTTCATTATCTATTAACATCTTGCTGCATGCACATTTGTTTCGATGGAAATTAAGAGAGGACTACACTAAGATTTTTTTTTCATTTGGTTTTATTGGGGGGCTTTATTATACTCTTGCAGAGCCAAATGTATTGAAAAGAGAAAAAGTATATGCCTTTAGCGTCTCCATGTTATACAAAGGGATTAGTTGTTTTTTCTAATATACACTAAGTAACATGAATATGTAGTGGGATTTTAGACTCTTAATAAAATGAGAGATTCCTTTAAACGTTTTGGAGGTTTTAATATGATTTGAATTGATTGTACAAGAGGACAGTATCACATCACAGTAAAATGTAAAATACTGACCTGTCTCGGTCTTACAACAAAAAGCTTATATTATTTCTAGCAACCTTGGTCTAACTATTCTACTCAATAAAGTACAACTCTCAAGGTGAAAATCAGAGACTTAGTGTCGCCTTTCTCTTTGATTAGGAAGCTGTGAACTTTGTAGATCTTTAAGGACGCCTGGTTGAGGAGCCATCTGCATTGTAACACAGGATGTGGACAATCATTATCAAAACTCTCTGACCATGACTTGGGTAAAGGCATAACTCAATAAGACTAAACATTCAAACTAACACTACAAGATTAAGTAAAAATGTGTCACACTTGATTGCAAAGTACAAATAAATCATAACACTAATTCTTTCCACCACAAATGTTTTAAAAAGTCTTCAAATTAAAGCTGTGTTTAGTAAAGACCGGAATGATGAGGGACAGTTACATGCATATCTATCTACATGTTTATTCGGGTTTAGTGTTGTTAGTGTCTGGTTAGTGCTTTTGCAGGTGTCGTTTTTATCATGATTTCTTTAAAGGCAAACAGGTCATTGTTCATTTTCATTACATAATTGGTTGAACTTCGTGGTGAAAGCAAATGGTTCAAATAACTATGATTTAATAGTGTCTCTAGATTTTTAGGGACAAGATGTTCCCCAGGGGTTTGTGAACACTTTTTCTGAGGCTACACAACATGTGTACACATGTTATCTGTTTAAATTCAGTCATTATCAGCTTTGACTAAAATATCTAAAAAATGCTGCTTTTTTTAGATTGTTAATGTATTGTTTCGTTGGCTCTTCAATGTAAATATGTTTCTGCTTCCATTTCAGATTGCAGTGGTCTTTTGAATGGTTTCTTCCAATTTAGATCACCTGTATATAAATTGTCTTCCTCCCATTGTTCTATGTTGGTATGGGTTGGTATGTGGTTTGGGTCACGGTAGAATAATAAAATGAAAAGAAGCTTCCACTGATGTCCTTCCGAACTTGTTTTATGCTCCTGTTTGGGTCCCACCTACATAACCTTTCAACGTCCATGACAACCTTGTCAGAATTTTAGTTTTCTAATCCTCTATTTCCTCTCTCAAGATACTACGGCATTTAGAATACATGTACTTGTGTTGTTTTCATGCCTTTAGGTTAAAATAGATGGGAGATTTTGACTGAATACATATTTTCAGTGAAAAGGTGAAATGTTCTGGGCTGTGCTCAGTTTTCAAAGATTGTACATTAATTACTCTTCAGACACCTGGAATATTTTATGTTTAAACTGTCTGTGAAACAAACAAGGTTTTATATTAACTGGTATCAGGCTGGAGAGATTTAATGAGTTAGATCAGTGGTGCCGAACCTTTTTTCATTGAGCAAATTCTTGCCTGTGTCCGAGAGAAACCAGGACCCCCAAACATCAACTCCTACCTGTATAAACAGATTCAAACTGAATCATTATAGACTTTTATTCGCAAAATTCTAACAACAGCTGTAGTTATTTTTTGTGTGTTATTCTTCTTGTTTTGCATTTTAGATTATATAAACAATTTCCTTTTTGTCTTTTGGAATTTACAACTGTACTATTCACAAATAAGTTTGGTCACCTCACAACCTCAACACAGGGAGATCTTTGCACCAGGGACTTTAGGTTGGGAAATAGTGAGTTAGATGGCCGTTGTTGATGTGGATCTTTTTAGTGGCAATCAGTTAAAATATGTTAAGTGTTGCTATTAAGGTGTAAAAATGTCTTTAAAAATATCTGTAAGTAACTAGTGTTGCTACATCCACTCATTCAAATTATGTAGGTTATACATCCATTTTTCTTGAGTGAATCTAAATGCTTCTATTACCAGTTACTTTGCTGTTATTAAAGCTGAATTTCCCCTTGTGGGACATTAATGGGTTATTCTATTCTATTCTATTCTATTCTGTGATGTATTATAGTTGAATGGCTGCAGTTTCCTCACAGTAAGAAGGGGTCAAGTCAAGTCTTAAACACATTTCTCTCTAGAATACCAGGTTTTAGATTACTTCTTTGGTTTCCAGAAAAGTTTAAAGTATTCTACAATTTGGCTTGCTTTTCGTTTACCCTACAAGTAACTGACAGCAATTAGGAACACTTGGTGACCTAGTTGACGCGTCAATGACTCATCGCAATCTGCTGGGATTCCTTACATAGAAAACTTTTAACTGATTGGAATGTTTGTATATTTATATTGAAATGACTTTTGTTCTAAAGTGGCTTGAGATGACATTTCTTGTGAATTGGCGCTATATAAATAAAAGTGATTTGAATTGAATTAATTACCTGGTTGGTAGTGGCCACCCATAAAACCTCTCCGTCTGAGGAGGAAACAAGAAGCATCAGAAACAGAACCAGACGAGTGTAAAGAGCTGAGGCTCCAGAGGCTCCACCTACTTCCTGGATCTGCAACTGATGTTTTGCCATGTCTTTCAAGAAAAACTCTTCTTCTGGCTATATCGGGGGGAATAGTATGACGTTTTTTATTATTTCTATTTTTATCGACTACTATGTCCTCTCTTGGTTACCCTCTCCAGCCTACTTTTAGGAGGAACCTTCCTGGTTTACATGAAGCCCACACTTCACCTGTTGATTGGAGATTACTTCAAACTACACTGAAGAGGATTTAGCAGGTATGCATAAAAATATTGATGAAGTTAATTGATATAAAAAAAACTATTTTGTTAAGGTAAATCAGATGCATTTGCTAAAGTTATTTAACTGCACCAGGTAAAGCTATGCAGAAAAGTATATTTCATGATTGTATAGATGATCTGGTTGTTAAAAGAAACCAAAACAATTTAGATCTACCCTAAAGGAAAATCTGTGTGCATAAAACTAATTACACTCTAAAATGTGAGATAGAAATAATATTCATGAAATATTTTGATCTAAAGGGAGTTTAATTTTGTCTGCTGTATTATACTGTCTTAAATTATATTTTAAAACGTAAAATCAGCTTCATTTGGCTGTCCCCAATGGTAATCCTCATGTCCTTAACCTTCAAATGGCAAAAGGATGATACTGAGATACTGTATCCGATAACCATTTTCCCTGCTTGTAAACAAAATGTACTCTTATATTCTAAAATTAAAGCTAGAAATAAATAATCATCTCCTTGTTAACATTTTTATCAATGTATGCAACAGCCTCTCTTTCATGGACAGAACCACATTAGGCAGAGAGCAAAAATGATCTAAGTTTCTATCAAATGGTAGGCTAATTTTTAAATTAAATTCAGCTGCTTTAGTTGTGAATGGGTTAATTAGATATAACACACATAATCAAACATGTCCAACAAGATTAATAGAAAAATCATATGATTATGTCATAACTGTGTGAACCCTGCTGTGAACCATAGGAAGTGTTTTGCTGATGTGATCAGCCTATTAAATGGCCGTTATTAGCGGTTATCACTCCGATTAAATGTCGTCAGACTGTGCCCTCTCTACCTACTGAAACGTACTTTTCTGTTTGGTGTTTAAAACCTTTTCAAATTAGGTTTAGGTTTAGGCATTTAAAATAAAGTATATTTGTCCTTCTGTGACCTTAAGGTTATGACATAAAACTTGTGGGTTGGTTAAAATTGGTTGGATAACTCCAGTTACGATATGCTGCTCTGACGAAGAATTTTTGACACGTGCAGACAGTTGGCTGTTATCAAGGATACGAATGCTTGATAACCTACTATTAGGTAGAGAGGGCACAGTCTGACGGCATTTAATGGGAGTGATAACTGCCAATAACGACCATTTAATGGATTGACAACATGCGAATCGTTTATTTACTGGCAATGTTGCAGGTTAGTTAAAAAAAATCTGTTTAATTAATCAGATGTTACAAACACTATCCCATTACTGCAGTAATTATAAACATGGTTATTTTCTCATTGCTATATAGTTAGTGAATGTAATATTTCACAGGAAACCTGTAAAATCGTCGTCCTTGGATGATTATAGTTTTTTCTGTTGATTCTATTACTTTGCGTTAGTGATAACTACATTATGGCTCAAACTTTATTGCACACTTCAAAGTTGAATCAATTTAATTCATTATATGCAAATTTGAGGTAGTTTGCAAAAAACAATATATTTAGACACGATAGGGCAAACGAGTCAAATTCTACCTTGGATGGTATTTTTTTCTCCCCCAGGACTGTGTAGTGCATATCTGGTGGAAATCACTTAATTAATATCAAAGATTAACAAAAAAGCTGGAACAAGAAGGTGGATCAGGGTAAATGTATGCCTAACTTGGTCATTTCAAAACACAACCAATAACTCAAGCGTGCAGAACCAACTTAAGCATGAAAAGCTTGAATAAACTCCTATGAAAGGTGATACTGTGCAGTATGACCAACTATTCTACCTTTGGTATTTTTTATTTTACTTGTAAAGGCTTGTGGGTTTTTTCAAATGCAGCATTTCCCCAGGCAGTATTTTAAAATGAGCCAAAGCGTTTTAGGTCTAGCTGCAATGTTTTGCTGCAACATACTGCATTTTAAGGAAGACTGGGGGAGTCTGGGATTCCACTGAAAAACATTGATTTAATGTTATGTTTGTCAAAACAAGGGACTCCATTTTAAACTTTATTCTGTAAGGTTAATTAAAACATGCAGTACAAATAATTTCAAAAGACTCCATATATCTTGAAATGTATGAATAAACACAATCATTTTAAAAATCTGTGAAGGTACGAGCACAACATAAATCTCTATCTTACATTTGGCTCCCCCTAGTGAAAATAAAACGTAATTATACATAAATAACGTAAAATTTGGATTATTAAAAAAATACTTATTGGTTCAGATAATTAACAATTTATTGTAAACATTTGGTAATATATCTTCTTATAGGTTTAAAGTGGTGCATCATTTCAGCAATTTATCTAACACCATCTCAACTATGATTGGACATTAGTTACATGTTTTATTGCACCTACATTTCCTAAGCTGTTTAACAGTTAAATGACGCCACTTCTAACATTTAAATGGAAAATAGTTATTGTTATTAAAATAATCACATAAACAGCTAAAAAAAACTCAGAAGTTAACTGTTTCTAAAGTGTTCAGATTATCCTGTTAGACACTATAACTTGGATTTAGTTTGAATGGTGCCACAGTTTAATTGTGTTCTGAAGAACTCCTGGATCTTCTTCCACAGATGGACCTCAGCTGCAGCGTGGGACCTGGGCTCGCCCCCCCACAGCACCGGCTGACCGACCACTCCATGGAAGCTGGAGGGGCAGTACGGTCCGTATGGCGGCTCTAAATAGTGTCCGGCTCCAGGATAGCTCACACGCTCAAAGTTTTCCTTCCCGTGACGCTTCAGTCTGTCCACCATCTCGTCCATGTAGGCCTTGCTGTCCCAGTTGAGGTCATCCTCCGAAGCTACAAATAGGAAATGTCCAGCTGCTCGTTCAATAGGCACCAGGGTGGCTCTGTTCTCTTCTCTCAGAGGATCATGCATGGCATATTTGGTAATAAAGGCCCCTGACTCCGTGAAAATCAATTTGCTGGCATCAAACTTTAATGCTGGAAGAATTTGTCTTTTTTTATAGCAGAGGGGTAAAGCCACATTAGCGGAGCAGCCGTTAATCCAGACGACAGCCTGGACTCCTGGAAGGTAAGATGCTACTGACAGAGCAAGATCTCCACTTTTGGAAAGAGAAATAACACCAACTCCTTTATTGTCCACCTAGAGAAAAACAAGTGTAGTTAAAGTAAACTGTTTTTGCCTATTTACCATGATGCAGCTCAATGTTATTGATAAATAATGTAAATGTAAAACATAAAAAATTACAAGACAAACTACTAAACGAGAGTTTTAATAACTGACCTTGTTTTGGTTGTTTAGAAATTGAATCGCTTCCTCAAGATAATCCAGATGGACCTCTTTAATGTTCTTAGGCATGTCATCATGACCGTACAGAGCCACGGTAAGAACCAAGAATCCTCGGCTGGCCAGCAGAGCAGCTCTCTTCTCTGACAGACCTCCACCAAATGTGTATAGATCCAACACAGCAGGGAACGGCCCTTCTCCTGAGGAAAAATAAATACTGCACTTGATCCACCTTTCATTTTCTTAAGTGGGCCTAAAGCACCTTTTCTGATTAGATTTCACAGCAGAAATTAACAGAGATGCACAAATAAATAAATCAAACTTTATTTATAAAGCGCTTTTCATTCAAAGAGATACGGAGAAAAAGACAAACCAGGGGGAGTAAAAAGTACCCCACGAATATTCCCCTCTTTGACTGGAACACGCCTGACCCCGTCTCCCATCAGGAACCTCTCATTGGTCGCCTCTGCCAGCATCCTGCCCTTCTCTTCATGCACAGAGAAGTTCACCGCATGGGGATTTAGGGAGTTTGTGTTCTGAAACCTTTTGTGCGGGACGTCTGGCCTCATGGACCACAGCAAACCCATGGGTTCGACCCCGACGTAGCTCCCACTCACAGAGGCGTCTCTGTTTAGGTCGATCTCCCCGCTGTGATCTGCCCTGTAGGTGGCTGTGGACCTGAAGGCTATTCCCTTCTCGTCTGTGGATCTGGCCCTCATGGTGACCACCTGCTTTGACCTCAACCCGGCCACCTTCACCTGGACGGGTTCATCGAAGAGACACCTGGCACTGGGAAGCAGCCTCAGGCTGACTTGACTAGACATCTGTGCTGTGGAACAAATGAAACAGGAGAGTTCTTCAGACATTTTGAGTTACTAAACTGAAAACTTCTCCTAGTGTGCATCAGACTTCACCAGGGCTGCCCCTTATTACCAATTCTGATTATGGTGTGCATGGTCAAGAGCTCAGGCATAGCAGAGGAAAAAGGGATAACTGGTCTAGCTTCTTCAGGTCATGACTTCCAGTGTGCATTGAAGTGGTTTGCCCGTTAAGTCTGAGGCTGTGGTTCTAGACCTGTAAGACATGGGGCTGCCCCCATTGGGTAGGAGATCAGCCCTTGCCTCAAGTGGAGGAGTTTTGGTATCTTGGTGTTTAGTTGAGTGATGGCAGGATGGAATGGGAGACGAACAGAAGGATTGGTGTTTCATCTGCAGTATTGCGGGCGCTGCTCTGGCCTGTGGTGGTGAAGAAAGGCTGAGGCAAAAAGTAAAGATTTACCAACCCCTCTATGTTATGACCCTCGCTTATGGTCAGGAGACATGGATCATGACCACAAGGAGATCCCAGACACAAGTGGCTGAAACCAGCTTCCTCCAGAGGGTGGCTGAACTCTGCTTTAAAGAGAGGGGGAGGAACTCCGTCATCTGGGTGGAGATCAAGGAAGGGGGCCTTCGATTCTCTGCATCAAAAGTTGTCAGTTGAGGTGATTCAACCCAGGGAAGACCCAAAACTCCCTGGTCTGACCTGGAATTGCTTTAAAATCCTCAAGAAGCTCGAGGATGTAACCATGGAAAGGGATGTCTAGTGTTCCCTCTTGGACCTGTTGCTCCTTGTGACCAGATCTTAGATTAGTGGACGACGATTAGTGGATAAACAGAAAACAACTTGTTACTGACTTTATAGAACAAATATAATGCATCACTCCAGAGGAATGTTTCATTTGACTAGACTAAAAGTCCCCAAGTTCCTTTTTAATGTTAAAATACCTTTAATCTGCAACCTGTTTACCTTATCCACTCTTTACATGAATAATCAAGTTATAAACCACTCAGGTTAAAGTTCTGATCATTAAAATGTGGCCATATACCTCTAAGCTTCAATCCAAACAGTTTAAATATAGGCTACTTAATGTGGTTCACGGCGTCAACGTACACGTGTTAGCTATAAACTGAATTTATTGGTTGATATTTTCCCTTAAGAAAAGCACAATAAAGTTAAAACACTTTAAAACACAGTTATAAAGTGGCGCACGTTCAATGTCGTACAACAGAAAGAAGCAAGCAGCCGCACCTTGGATACTTTTAACGCCCAAACAGTGGAGCTTCTTTTTGTAAATCAAAACTACTTTAACTCCCCGTTTTGTACAAACAATGCCAAAACCTTTGGGGCGCACAGAAGGCCTTTAACTACGCACAAAATGTGGTTAAATTCAGGATTTCATCAGCGGCCCGAATGTAAACAGAAGCAACCGGAAGCTGAGCAGATTTTCTTCAAAGTAAAAGTCACAGTTGGTCTTAAAAAATAAAATAAAAAATAATCTGTTTAACATTTGTTTTACTTTTAGTTCCCTGAACTGAACCACCATTTATTGATTCAATAAATTATCCTTAAATCCTTTCAGGAAATAAATGGTTCCCCAAATTGATGCTGAAACCCTACTTCAAACTGAATTTGAGCATTTTAAGATGCTTTCTTGTAAAATACTTAATTTTTTTCTTGTCTCATGGTGCGTTGCCATTCTAACTGGATTTCGAGACAATGCTAGTGTTGACTAATTTTCTCCACCTTTTGTATTCAAGCATAAGAGGAACAGTTACAGCATTTATACCTAATAATGGCTGCAAATGTCATAGCTTTTTATTTGCACAGCAGCCATATTAGGTTTTGAGTTGATGTTTCGAAGACCTTTAGCTTTCCAAGTCAAAAAATCCCAAGTCTGAGAAAGCTTGAATACAGAAATTCGTAACCCTGACTTCAAATTCGATATGGCAACTGTTTATATGTAATAGTGAGCATCAGGAATAAGCTTTGTTCGCTTGTACTTGTAACAGTTTGTGGGCATATTCCATTACTGTTTGAATGCATGACAAGAACAGTCATTAATTACCTGCTTCTATTTCTGTTAGACGTTTGCCAATCAACTAACCACAACAATTAGTAACTAGATCCAGCTTGTCATTTCCAAAACAATTAGTTTAACTTCCAAGTTGGTTGTATAATTGTAATGATTATCTTACGTTTGATTCCAAAATTCTATATGGCAGCAGCCAGGTAAATGAAACAAAGCCAACATATCTGGATTAAACACTTCATTCGCACTTTTATGGTTTGTCTCTTTTTAATTCAGTGGAAAATATATAATCTTGACTGGGAATATGTTTTTAAGGGTTGAAGATAAAATTCAGAAGAAAATATTGCAATTTCCTCAACTGTTTTTGTATATAATTGGGAAATTCCTTTATTGTTCTCTAAGTTACAACTAGAACATAATCAACTCAGGTTTAATTCATTTTTTTAATTTCCCTCTAAAGTTTTATCCTTTCTTGAATTATTCCTAAAATCTCAAACTTAATTTGGAATCTATCTTCCTTACATTTTCCTTGATTTTCATCCAACTTTATTAACAGACTCAAGGTCCAGAAATAACCATGTTAAAATACAGACACTAATAAGAGAAAACAATAAAAGAAAAGTAAAATAAAATAAGCGAATAAATTAATAGATTTAAAAAAATTCAGAGTAGACTGCTGACGCCACAGTTGTTTTACACAAAGCTTTTTTTCCTTCTCATTTACTATTGACTGTTATAAATTTTGCCTTGTTGATCATTGTACCGTTTCATCTGCAATTTCATTTCGTGTTGCTGCATATAATCTGTATTTTAATTTAGTTTAATTTCTGTACACTTTTGGTAGGGATGCAACAATACAACTTTTTTCAAGCCGATACAAGACGGATATTTGGATCTGAGTACTTGCCGGTCCCGACTACCAATCCTGATACTTCTAAAACACACACAAGAGAAAAACACAATGAATTAGAAGACAGGTTTTATTTTCTTGAATTAGATAAAACATACTAATAAAAAATAACAAAAGTAAAAAAAAAAAATTGAAAAATTTACATTTTCTGTGAAAATTTTGCAGTTTCTACATCTTAAGTATCAGTTCATGGTATCAGTTAACTTTAACCAATAGGAGTACATTAGAATGGTATTGGCCCCGATTCCAGTATCGGTGCATCCCTAAGTTTTGGTATTTCCATGTTTTCAGTCATTCCCTTGTTGGCTTGGTTTCCAAACACTGAATACAAATAAGATTTATTCAAAAGCATTACAAGTGTGATAAAAAATCCTCCAATGTTATATCAGATCTGTGTAATTATATAGAATAAATAATATTAAGGAAAAAAAAGACAATATGACTGTGGAACACATTTAATGACAACAAATATTTAGCTGTTCTTTCTATACTACACTATTACATAAATTACTGTACAGTTAATCCAATGTCCTAATGTTAATCTCTGTTGCCTGGAATATCCACCTGCAGTCCACAAGAGCCGATGCCATGCAGGTGTTAGGTGAGACCCTGGTCATATTTAAAAGGGTGAATTTTCTCGTCAGCAAATCACGAAGTTCTGCTGAGGAAGATTATTTAACCAAGACATTTATTCATAAAGCCATTTAAAACATGCCTGACAGCAACTTTTTAAGACTCGCTCTAGAGATCATTTAAGTCTATAACTTGAAGCAGCGGACAGCAGTACTTCAACCCTCAGCTTTCAGAGAACCCTTTTGCTATGCACCGACAAAGAACACGGCCTCTCTGTACCAGCTCACGCTCCACCAGCTTGCTCAAAACCTAGAAGAGGTGGGAAAAAAAGGGTGGAGAAGCTGGAACAAAGTATAGCTACCCAAGCAGTTGAAGGAGGGGCCACACCAAAAAGAAGTCACTTCTGTCCAGAAGGAGAGAGCAGTGCATAAAACACTTTGTGAGGTCATGCTGGGCGATTTCTGGAAGGCAAAACTCAGGGCAAACAATTCCCAGGGCCGTGAATGCACGTGTATTCCAAAGCTTGTTGAAATCTTGGCAGATAGGTTTGACGATAGAGAGGTCTGATGCAAGTTGTCTGGAATCTGTCAAAAGACTTTATGACTTTCCAGTGTACTTCGCAAATAAAGGCATGCCATCGAACCTCATGACGCAGATGCTGGGACATGCCGCCTGTTTGTACTGTATTTCTTTTTGTGACACAGTGGTCTATAACGCAGTTCACTTTGTGTCGCCTCCCTGTTTCGCAGATTATTTTTTTTCGTTGTACAATTTGGCATGCTTTTACAATGTACTAACGTGCATTGTGTGCTGCGTCCTGACTGATTATAGTTCCATTGTCAATTTCCTCCTTGTTGTGTCTCCTGTACAGATTGAGTTTATCTTTCCAAATTTATAAGAACCTTCTCATCCAGAATGAAAAAAAAGCGGCGACAGCTATCCATACATATCTTCCTCACTAGAAAAAGACACCTGCACAAAGGCCTTTGGTTGAAAAAGACGTATTTGAGTGGCACAAGAACGAATAGACCGAGGCATAATAATGCATTTAATATTTTAAAATCTACGATGGTTTAGGCTATTGAGAACTGTGAGATAATGTTATATATAGTGTGTGTTGAGAGGTTTTACAACCTTAGTTGACAATGTTGCGGATTTCGCCTGTTGCGGGTTACTTTTAGAACTCCCGATTATTTTGTCTGTTTTTTTTTTGTTTGTTTTTTCTAAATACTCTTCACAGAAAAAAAAAATATATATATATATATATATATGTCTGTGTGTATGAAGTTGGCAGCACGAAAAAAATAAAGCAACTCTATAACTTGGATGTTGTCTTTGCAGGTTTGCAGCTCAAGTGAGTTCTTAAGAAATCCTGGATCTTCTTCCACAGGTGGAGTTCAGCTGCAACATGAGCTTGAGGTTCTCCACCCCACACCACTGGAAACCTGAGCATCCCATGTAAAGCAGAGGGGCAGTGTGGGCCAAAAGGCGGCTCCAGTAAGTGTCCAGCATCAGGATAAGTCACGCTCTCAAAGTTCTTCTTCCCATGACGCTTCAGTCTCCCAACCATGTCGTCCAGGTAGCCCTTGCTGTCCCAGTTGAGGTCGTCCTCGGAGGCTACAAGGAGGAAATGTCCATCGGCTTGTTCAATGGGAACAACGCTGCCCTTGTTCTTCTGATCAAGAGGATTTTCAACAGCATACTTGATTATATTAGCTCCAGACTCGGTGGGAATCACCTTCCTGAAGTCAAACATCAGCGGTGATAGGATTTGCTGGTCCTTATAGTAGAGGGGGATGCCCACGTTGGCGCTGCAGCCGTTAATCCACACCACAGCTTCAACTCCTGGCACAAAAGCAGCAAGTGAAAGTGCAATGTCGCCCCCCTTTGACCGGGATATAACTCCAACTCCTTTACTGCCCACCTGCAAAAAAAACACAAAATATATTAAATGATCAACACAAAGAGCTCAGGAATGGGAGAATTACTCAGATAAATACTTATCTCAACAGCTTAAAAAAGTAAATATAAAAATCTTTGATTACTACTACCTGTTTATTCCTAAAAAAATATAAAGTTAAATCCAAAATGATTCTTACCCCGGCAGATTTAGATTAAAATGAGTTTCATTCAACTAAGAGTCTTGTATCAGATGGCAAATGAGAAAGGCATCAAACAAAAACAAAACTAAATTAAATAAAAATGATTTTCTTTTTATTCACATTTAAAAAATATATATAATTTATTGCCTTCTCATTACATTGCTGAAAAAAATATTTATTTGTATTACAGTTATCAAACATTTCTCATTGACCATCTTTTTGCATGTCTCCACTGTTATATTAGGAGTTTATCTTCGGTGATGAGCTCCAAGGTTGTATATTGGAAGGGATTGTTACCATAACCCTAATCTTTAGCTCCTCCTACAGACTCCATCAAATCCAGTATTCTGGCTGGGCCCATCCAAAACATTAATATTATTATTATTATTATTAAGAATTTTGAGTTCAACTGTCAAGTCGAACCTTGGCCAAGAATTTATGGCAGATGACAATTTTGGGAGTGGATGGATGGA
Source organism: Apricaphanius iberus (assembly GCA_028564705.1). Taxonomy (NCBI): domain Eukaryota; kingdom Metazoa; phylum Chordata; class Actinopteri; order Cyprinodontiformes; family Aphaniidae; genus Apricaphanius; species Apricaphanius iberus. The sequence goes on from JAPXFQ010002837.1 coordinate 51,012, forward strand.
GAAATATATCAACGGATGGACAAAATGATGGTGGCTGGATGGATTGACTGATGGATGCATGGATAAATGGATTGGCGTATTGATCATTTGTGACTAGATAAAAAGATAGATGGATACATGAAGATATGGAGGCAGATGAACAGACAGATGAATGGATGGACTAATGAAGGAAAGAACAGATAAAGAGACAAGTGGAGGGATGGATAGATTTTTTTAGAGTTTACTCTGAAACAAAAGAAAAATTCATTCTGAAGCAATTTAAAGATCTTTAAGATATGTTTTCGTTAAATATGGATGGTTTTAATCCGTCCCTTAATCTGTCTCTGGAAGTTCAGTATTGTATTTAAAGAGAGGAGAATATAGGAGAAGGTCTGATATGTTGCATTTTATCTACATTTCTAGTCTAGTCTGTTTCTTGAACATAAAGTGGTTAATGCAAACTTTGCCGGGTGGCATGACTCGTCACCTTAGGGTGGTTGTTTAAGAACTTCACTGCTTCTTCAAAGTCCTCCAGATTCATCCTTTCCATATTGGGTTTGTCAGTGAACACAGGTAAAGCAAGAACTAGAAAGCCTTTGTTGGCCAGAAGGGAGGCCCTCTTCTCTGACATGAAGGTGCACAGATCCAACACAGCAGGAAACGGACCCTCTCCTGAGATCAAAACATAAAAAGGACAAATTCTCAATTATTAAAATAGGAAAGTCTATTTGCCTTCATTAAACATTCAGGTCAGCAGTTAAGAGACATTTTTATATTGACATTGGTGCATCTATTGACTCATCTCAGCATGCTTTAAGTTCTTCGTATTGGTTCTGTTGAGAAGCCAGTAAGTCTGTAGTGAAAATATCTACAAAACCCTTGTGTTTCTGATAGATGTTAAATAAAAGCCTTCATGAGGTCATAATCAAGGAATACCTGGAGGACTAAACAGGACTCCCAGAATTTTGCCCTCCTTGACAGGATCTCGCCTGACCCCGTCTCCCATGAGACGCCTCTCATTGGTTGCCTCAGCCAGCGTCCCGCCCTCCTCCTCGTGCACAGAGAAATTCACCATGAAAGGTTCCAACGCTCTGTTCTTATAGAAGTACTTGTGCAAGGCCTCTGCCTTCAGCGACCTGAGCAGACCCATGGGCTCGACTCCTACGTAGCTCCCGCTGAGTGAGACGTCTCTGATCAGGTCAATTTCCCCACTGCCATTGGCCCTGTAGCGGGCCGAGGAAGTGAACATCACTCCTCTCTCGTCAGTTGATCTGGCTCTCAGAGTGACCACCTGCTTGGACCTCAGTCCGGCCACCTTCACCTGAATGGGCTCGTCGAAGAAACACCTCGCGCTGGGCAGCAGCCTCAGTCTGACCTGGGCCGACATTATTTCTGAAAATAAAGCAAACCAGATTTTCTGAATTAACTCAAATAATAGCTTTAGGTTATGGTGGGTATTGTAAAATAATAAATATATACACACACACACATACATGCATGTGTATATATCCACATACACACAGTGGGGAGAACAAGTATTTGGTACACTGCTGATATTTGAGGTTTTCCTACAAAGCATGTAGAGATCTGTAATTTGCATCACAGGTAGAACTCTTCAACAGTGGATGGGTTGTAAATAATTAATATCCATTTTACTGCATTTTATTTGTTTTGGATTCTGACCCTCACAGTTTAAGAGTACTTTTGATACAAATTAAAGATCTCTACATGCTTTGTAAAGTGGGACAACTTCCAAATTCAGCAGTGTACCAAATACTTGTTTTCCCCACTGTATATAGCCTACATTATAGGCTTAGACATATAAAATAATATATTTTTATCCTTCTGTGACCGTAGGGTTAGAACATAAACCTTGCGGGTTGGTTAAAATTACTTAGATAACTCAACTGTTTTTTGTATGCTATTCTGACAAAGTATGCTTGATTGACAGAACAACGCATGAACTTCAAAGTGGTTTGATGGGGGAACAATAAACTGCCCCCATTTTCATCAGTCGCTCAGCTCTCTCATATCTTCTCACTCCAGCAGCGACTGACTCTGTCCCCTTTAAAGGAGCCAGCACCTGCAGTCTGAAAGCAGTCTTTTTAACAACTTTGATGTTCCCTCATTCAAGTGCTGAAAATAAAATTAACATTGGCCACCTAAGCTAAACCTTTTGGTTTTTTTAATCGAGGCGATCCATCCAATAAAACTATAGGAATAAACCCAGGAGGTAGGAATAACCACGTGTCTCTCTAGACCAAAGGTCACCGATCACCAGACCGAACCTAGTGCTAAAAACCTTTGAGCAATAAAAAGTGAATATTTTTATGTTAATTCTCCGTCAGTGAATAACAGCAATGCGTGTGTTTGCCTGTGGGTAGAATTGCATGGAATACAATAATTTATAACAGGAAGACGTCTCCCAGGGGATTTATAAAGTGCGTATAATTTTCTTGGCTTTGTATAAAACCGAATTGTTGAAACATCTAAGCAAAAACAGGGGACACTTTTTTATTATTATTTTATTTTATTTTTTGCTCTTGAAAAAATATAGCACGTTACTGAAATGCTTTCTTGATTCTGTAATAACAAAATTAGATCTAATTTCTTGATTTAAAAAAATATATATAAAAGTCATATAGGCTAGTTGTAACTAGACTTCTCAGATGAACAATAATTTTAAAGAAACCTTGATAAACACCAAGGTGCGATTTATTAGTGCTGATAATACAGTTTAGTCCGCTACGCTCAGTTTCGCTTTCTCTACGAAGCTGTTTTCATTACTGAACTTACAAGATGTTTCCTTTCTAACGTGGAAAAACTATCAAACAAACATTTTGAGATCAAACTAATGATCGTTACCCAAACTTACCGAGGGAAAGAGGGACTTGTTTGTGGTGAGACTACAGCCTGTTATTAACCAACGAGCCAACGTTCTGAGGAACTACAGGAACAATCAAGGCTCAAAAAGAACGTCTTTGCCTATTATCAGTAGAAGAGTTAAAAAAACCCATATATCTTTCTCAAATATCTCTATATTAAATCAAACTAAACAATAAAACTGTAGCCTATGTACATTTTGAAATGTAAAGATAATTGGCTGGTTATATAAATGAGGCATCAAAATTGGTCGCTTATTGAATTACCTTATCGTTCATTTTTTAAACTAATCATTTTTAATATTTTTTATTCATTTTTAAAATAATCTACCTGCACTTAAACAGAAAAAACAACATTTACCTTCTTGTTTAACGAAAATGTGTATTTTAACAGAGGAAATATTTAGGACACACTGGACATGGTCATCATCTCTCAAGTTCAATTGCAAGTCCCATAGATTAGTCTGAGTCCAAGTCATATTAAGTCCCAAAATCCTACTGACAACATTTCAGGGCACAAAAATAATCTTCCAGTCCAAGTCAAGTCATCATCACCTGAGAAAAAGTCAAAAATGGACAGAGCAGTGAGTTAATTTTAAGACTAAAATAATGGAAGCCATATATGGTTTACTTTTTTAAAGATAAATTATACTTAATGCCCCCGTGCTAGCACCAAGCTAACACATCAGCATGTGCAAAACAATAAAATATACTTTAAATACATTTGAAAACAATAAATAATCAACTTATCTAGCATGTACTTACAAAAGTTTTGGAAAGTTATTAAATTTCTCTGGAAGTGGTTGAGGACCTCAAACAAAACTAGCTGTTGCCCGGAAATTCTGTATTTTTCCTGTAGCTCTTTCCTCAAGCGGAGCCTTCAGGGACTTCCCTCATACTTCACTGGTGAGGTTCAGAGCTTCATGGATCCAATACACACTACCGATCGATCATGTGGACTGTTTTCACCTGATGAAATAAGTCCTAAATTACTTGTTCCAGACTCTGCAAAAGGGATCTTTAAATTACATATTCCGGCAGAGAGGGAAGTTACTTGTTTGGTGAGTTGTTGATTAAAGTGTTTTTGACTTCGTTTTTAAAATATATATATATTTTTGTTAATATACTTTGTATTTTGGAAAGATGTTTATTATTCCACACATGCATGTAGTAACATGCAGTTAATGAACATCGTGAACTTAGTCCTTCATCTTCTGTTTAATTTCCTAAGCCCTATCAGCCAGGAAATGATAAACATTCATAGAGAGAGAACAATTTGACTATTATTATTATCCTGGATCCCAGGTTGGAACCCTGAACGTAATAATTCCCACATAAGATTATTCATTTTATGAATAATTGCCCTTAGCAGTTATTAATTAGTCATAGCCAAAACCTACAGTCTTTGTTACAAAACCCTGAAAAGTGACCCAAGTCAGAAAGACTCCAGGAATCAAGTACTCAATCTCTGCTGGAGGGAATGTAATTCTCGGCTGGCCTGGGAACACTTTAGGATTCCCCTGGAAGAGATGGCCCAAAGGGACTGGAGAGAGGGAAGCCCGAGACTTTTTGCCTAGGCTGCAGACTCAACCCTGATTAAGGGGAAGATGATAGATGGAGAAAAAAAGTTAGGACACCCTACCTCCATTACTCACCATGGCAATTGGGTCAAGGAGGCTAGATTTAGAAGTTTATGGCAAATAGGTGTCTTGTCAATGGATTCTCCCAACTGAACAGTGGATCTCTACAGTTCTTACAGAGATACCATGGGTCTCTTGCCTGATCATTACTGCCCTTGTCAGGCCTGATATTTTTTTGGGTAGGCGGATGGTAGATGTGCTGTTGATTCAAACTCTTTTTATGTCTTTTTAGATTATGGTTTGAAAAGTACTCTGTGTGATTCTCAAAGGTCTCCAACAAACCTCTGAGGTCACCGAACACCTGTAATTATACTGAGATTAAAGTAGACACAGGCACTGTTTTTATTAAAGAGTAACTCACCCAAAATAAAAAAAATTGTTGAACAACTTTATAAATTAGTATATAATAACACTATCTACATCTCCAGTCATTATTTTATTTATTTTAGTATGTTTAGTGAAAATGTTAATTTTGTATCCAAAACCATAAGTTTAGTGCCCCAAGTGGTTAAACGATTACACTGCACTGCAATTCACTGGAATTCAAATCCTGCATTCCTAACGGCTAATCTTGGGTTAACTATGTAGGCTTGGAATAGTGACGACAGCACGTGCGTTCTCGGCCACACCTCCGTAATGAGGAGCCATGAACTGCCTGCAGCACAATCGGCTCGTTACCTGGGTGCTCCAGGTGGTTACCCCTACTTACTGACATTTGCTCATTACCTATGACAAAGGGAATAACGGATACATCAGTAAATGGAAAATAAAATATGGGCTAAAACTTCATTTTTAATGGTATAATTGTGATGAATTATTTTTTTTTTTGGTTTTTTTTGCACATTCCTGGATGATTTACTTATCATGCTTGACGTACAGTGGCCGCAGGTGCTCCTGTCCAGGCAGAGTCACGAAATTACTCGAGCTAATCTATATTTAGTATTAGATGTAGCCAACAACAATGTACCACTCATAGATGGCGCCTAATTTATGCCGCGATACAGCCGGCATCTGCTGCTGCCCCGCGCAGAGAACGAGACAACGGCCCAAATCGATATGGCGCCCCTCCGCTATCTCCCTGTACTCTCTTCCCTTTGGAGAAGGAAGTTAGTTGAGGAAAAAAAACTCAACCTCCAGATTATTTTCAGGCAAAGGAGCTCGCATTCCTACAGCTCTCTCCATCTTTCTGGTCGCCTGTGACTCTACGCTGCACTGCTGCCTGTCAGTCACAGCCCAGACCACGCCCAGCCACTCATTCCCCCCCCCCCCGCGCGTTTTTCCTGGTCCGCCAGGCAACGCCTCCTTTTGAGCAGTTTTTCAAAAATAAATGTGGGCGGGGTTGTACTCTGGGAGGGGGGTGAGTTTCTCTTTAAAGAGGTGAAGTCTGAAGGAGGATCTTTTTCTTTAGGGTGGATCATCTAGACTATTTGTCCTCCTAACTGTCAATCATTCTAGATAGTTTTCACTTTCTCCACATGGGCAATCTGTGTGTTTATGTGTAGTGTCGTTCCATTTCATCCACTTTGTGCAATGAACCAGCTAGGGCTGGTTGATTATGAAAATAAAATAATCACGATTATTTTCACTATAATGAACAGTCTATTTTGATTTGATTTTTGTCTATAGATTTTGTATTGCCACATCACATCACTTCAAAACAGCGTGCTAAGGCTAACTGTGGTCAGTGTCAACAAGCTGGTTATCTGTGTCATTATACAAACCAGCAGGGGCCTTTTGCTTTTCAGTACTGCGTTTTATTTCTGCAACTTGATTGGCCAGTTAACCTAACAACAAGGCGGCGTTTCGACTGGATTGGTCAGTTAGCATAACAATTAAGACACACCACGCGATTATTGTGATCAAGTTTTTTAATATCACGATTTTGATTAAGATTCGATTTAAATGCTCAGCTTTACCTTCATCCATTCATTCTACCTCATATTTCTCACCGGGCTCTTTGAAAATGGCTATGAGTCGCAAGAGAAAAAGTGTCTTTGAAGTTTATGATAAGAAGAGAAAGGCATCAGACGAGAGAAACAAGACCAGAGTGTTTTTAGGAGATTCAGTCCAATGATGGCGTTCGCCGAAAGCACAGGTTGGGCTCCCCACTAATGCCTGCATCGGCAACTTTCTACTCGTCAGGTTTGGCTAAACGTCGGCATGCTATTTAGAGAAATGCATTTCAGATTAATTCTAGAAGTTATCTAAGTCTAAGTTCCCTCTCAGGGGCAGGTAGTGATGCATTTCCCTTTTTCAAAAAGTGGAGTGGGTGGTTGTTTCCTGAAATTCAAAAAATGCTCCGCAGTACCTTTAAAGTAAAGGGGGTCTGATGAGAAATGCAAGATTCCAGATTTTTATTGGAGAACAAAAAATATGTAATGAATTTATGTAAGATTTTTCTTTCAGTCGCATGCTATGAACCTGTGTCCTGTCATGTAAAATCTATAAAGTCTGGGCGTGTAATGTGACAATATGTTGAAATGTTCAAGGGAAATTAACTCTTTTACAGTCGCGTAAGGGTTCACTTAGTATTTTGAAATAAACAATGACTCCTCCCTCGGTTTGGGCATTGTTTTTAATTTAATTCACTATGTCTTATATCACAAAGAAAGTCTTTAAAAATGCAGACTAGAATTTCTGTATATAAACTGTACACAAAAAGCAAGGCACTGTGTTTTCTGTCTTCGTGTTATGAGTTGACCTCTCGGGCATTTAGCCAGAGTCTCTTTGCAGTGTGGCAAAGTCGATTAGGAGTCATCTATGGGGCCTGGCAGCATTTCTTTTTTCTCTGCAACACCTGATGTTCATCTTTACAAGGGTACAAAAATCACAAAGTCGTTTACACACACATTTACAGCAAGAAACATTAGTCACACAAACATTATATACAGTCGCTACACTTACACACAGCCACAGCATGGCACTTTGACAACAGGGGACTACGTTTTTTCCTTCCTCAGGTGGCAACTTCAATGCAGGGAAGAGAGGTTATAAAGACACATACGAATCACAGCGAGTAGTTTGTTTTTATCTGCTAATAAACCACACAGATTTAATTCTGTTTAATACTGACACAGCTGAGGAGCAAAACACTCATCTTCAGTTTATTCCTTCATGTACGAATTTCAGAAATAACTTCTGGTATTCCGTTCTCAGACATTCACTCTTCCACTTCTTCTCTTGCCAATCCTCAGTAAAAAAAAAGTGCTTAAAACAGTCCTTTGGCCTTCTTTAGGTTCACTTGCTTCCACCCTGGTAGACGTTCATAGTCCTCTCTCTTCATTTCCAAACCTTTCTGCAGTTGGAGAGAGAGAAATCAGTGGTTTAGGACATACTCAACTTTCAACTGTGCTGTAAGTGAATTAATAAGGATGTCCTCCAGCAGATACAGCACAGAAGCACTAGTTGCAATGACTGAAAAAACCCAAAATGGCATTTAAAGATCTTGTAAAGAAATTAATGGTATTGTTTTCTAACTTTCCTCAAATGATTTCTCTAAATACTTTAGTTTTAGTGAGAAATGACCTGGATTATTTTGATATTCTGAACCTTTATGGTTTTGCAAATGTTTAAAAACAAATGTTTAATACTTCCCAGAATTTTTGTTGTTGTAAACGTCTTAAGTGTTCTTGATTAGTAATTGACCAGTTTAACCGAAAGAAAAAATATAAAATGTTTCTTTCTGGAGGGTAAATGTGCCAAAATAAAATGCAGTGGACCCCAGAATTCACAGATTTGCAAAGCAGCCAATCCAGAAGGGCCATTCATTTTTGATTGGCCGTACGCTCAACAGTAGAGATAAGGAAGAGCATCGATGTAAGCTTTTGTGGTAATGCTAAGACAGTTTCCACTGTGGGTATTATTACATATTATTTAACCATTATATGGCTATATATGCTATTGTATAACTAAGCTGGAAACGGATTCATTGAATAATTAATAACACGTCAAACTGATTAGTCTGATTTCAGTTAATTATATTTAAAACAATTATAATAACATTAATAATGTAATTTTTAGCAATTATTTCAATCAATCTACCATGAAGTAATTTAAACTGTCTCTTGTGGCTTGTCAGAGACCATAACATCTCATTGGTTGCAGCAGTGTTAGTCATGCATGCTGACTTTGACAGGAAAGGCTGATGGATAAAATAAATCCGCGAGGGATGAAAAATTATTAAAATTTCCATTTTTCGTAGGTAAAATTGCCATTATTTTATTAATTGTATTTTTTTTATTAAATTATTAATAGTTAACAATGTGGTAATGTCACTCTTTAACAGCCTATCCGGTTATTGATTTTGGTCCTTTATGCCCTCCAAAGTAAGCACCTGAGCTTGTAATATTAATGCAGATTATTTACTTAAAAAAATTTGGGAAATGTAGTGTTTCATCATGATTATTGTGGTCTGAAACAATGTTTTTGTGTGTTTTCTCGTTTGACTGCCAAAGCTACAGATGTCCTCTGTTGCCCCCTGGTGGGGAAAATGGTCCTAGTTTACAATTTCACCACTTGTTTATCTGTTTTCATTTAGTAATTACCCTCCCCAGTACTTAACACTGACTGGTCTGAAGCTGAAGTTTCTGCGTTTCAGTTTCACCTAGTTTACCCTATGGATTTACAATTTTGACAAGGAAAATAATCTTCAATTCTAATTCATAGCATATTTAAAAACAAATTTAAAAATTACAATAAGGCTTTACATTTGTGCCAAAGACAAATTAAAACAACAAAAAACACAGTGAGGGCATTTGTGAAATACACAACATGAGCTCCATAGGAAGAAAGGCTTTAACTTTATGAAAGTTGCAGGAGTAAACCGTTTATTTGCACTTGAGATAATCTTTGTCTCAGTAATCCAGTAGGGACCAGAGTAAAGTTCAACCTCTGCTTGACAACATGTTTCTTTATTTTCAGAATGAGACAAGAGACGTTTAGACTGCAGAAACTTTATACTTTGTTAACAAAGGCTGTAGTCCATTTAGAGTTCTGGTTTTGCACACATTCTACCAAAAATCCACATGCAGAGATGCAGAAGTGGAATGCAGCCCTTTTTAACAAAATTGTGATTCCCTTCGGTCAAACTATCTGAACTTCATTCATGAATTCTTTTGCATCTCCACTTGCCTGCTGCCTCAATTGAATCAGCATTTGGGTTTTTCAATTCAGGTTAAATTGCAATTTTTTTTTAGCTTTAAAACTTTATACCGAAATCATTTTGAGATGAGTGGGAAGAATACTGCTAACAGAAGGGAAATATAAATAATCAAATCAAACTTTATTTGTATAGTGCTTTTCAAACAAAACAGCATTTCAAGATGCTATTACAAAGTGCTACATAAGAACAACAAAGCAAATAAAGTAAAATATGCAACGATGTGGCATCTTCATTAACTGAGGTGACATATTTAAAAAAGGGCTAGGAAGAACAATGTTCTTATTTAATCCCACCCTTTATTTACAAATCAGTAGTTGCATTAATTCAATAATTCTGTTTCCTAAAGATCATGTGTATATATTACTTTTCTAACTACTCTATATATAGACATTGCTTTAACTCCACACATTTATATTGCTTAAAGACATCAACCAAGAAACCGAGGAGAAAAGTGTCTGATTGGAAACAACGAACCAGAAAAGACAAAAAGTGTCTCAATGTTCTGCTTCAAATAGGAATCCAGCAAAGAACTGAGAGAGGTCATGACGGGGACATATTATTTCCATGTTGTGCTTCAGTTTCAGGTGAGAAACTGACCTGCAGTGTTTGAAAAACTCAGCACACTGGCATCACTGGGACAAAATATGGCATGCATTCACTCTGCTGCCTATAGTGAATTTGTTTAGTGCTCCACAAACAGAAAGTGAGTCAAACTGCAGAGCAGTAAATGGTGAGTCATGAATGCGTATTTTTGTTCTGAGAGAGAAGAACGTCAGGTGAAGTGGGTATTTTTTATGTCTGCGTGAAGAGAAAAAGAGAAGTGATGGAGTGTCGGCAGGTTGGACAGATGAACTACAGCTGCACAAATAACATCTGTTTTTGCAAAGTATCACAACTTGACTTCCCAACTGATGAAATTAGATCATGAGCTGGGAAAACTCAAGTCCTAGCAGGAGTCAATAAAAATAGATCATAATGTTATGTTTTTACAAGCTGTTGATAAAAACATGACATCCAGCTCAAGATTGCATCAACCTTAAAAAAATATTCAACAGTAAACTTAAAATAATTTGTGTAGCAATAGTTTCACAAAATGTTTGTTTCATTTTATAATGCTGTATACCTGCCTTTTTGTTAGATTATTTATTACCAGGGTTCATATACATTTTTAATTCTAAATCCCATAGTTTTCCAGGTGAAAGTTGTTTTTTTAACTGATTGAAATACATCTTCCAAAAATAATTAAACTGATCTTTAAGTTTAACGAAAATTTAAAAAAAACAAAAAACATTTTTGGCATCTGGAGATATTTACAGCCACTCTATTTACCAGAGCTTTATTTGGTGTTAGATTTAAACAAAATATAGACTCTTTAAATCCAGATTTTTGTGATCTTGATGCTTTTATTTTGTTTGTGAAAAGTCTTTAAAAATAGAAGTGCCAATGCTTTATTTGCTATTTAAAACTCAGCCAATTTAAATCCTCATCTAAAAAAACAGAACTCTGGGATCATGGGAGTTTTTGTGGTTTCTTCTGGGTCTGTATTTTGATTATTTCCCAGTTTAAATTCTGCCTTTTTCATTTCTTCTTACTTAGCATTTTTGTTTAATCTTGAGTTTCGTTTTTTTGTTTATTTCAAAGTAGTTTCCTTCATTTAGTATTTTTCAACTCTGCTCCTCAAGCCATACTGCCCAGCAAATTTTAAATTTCTCCCTGCTTCATCACATGATTTCAACTGATGGCTGATTAACAGTCTTAGATGTGTCACTGCTCCAATACAGCTGATTAAAAATGTTCATCTATCAGAGACCTGCTAATGAACCATCATTTTATTTAAGTGTGTTGAACAAGGGAAAGAACTAAAACATGCAGGATACTGGCCCTTGAGAACCATCTTTGGACACCACTGGTTTCAGTCGTCCTTAGCTTGTCTCCTGTTTATCATTCTCTTTCTCACAGCCTTCTCTCTCCCTATCAGCCAAAGCTTCCTAGTGTTTAAGCTCTTCACTTTTAATAATTCTTTCATTTGGATTATCTTTATTGCTCATATTGCTTCCCGTCTCTGTGTCCAGTCCTTCCAGGCCAGTTTCCTGATCAGTTTTTGCCTTTTTGAAAGTTTGATGTTTTTTTATGAGTAATGTCTCTTCACTATTACTACTGCCTCCAACCCTGCCAGAATTTTGTGTCCCACTACAACCATTACGACACAATGACTGAGTATCAAAAAACTCTAAGCTGCCATTTGGCAAGTCAAACCTAAATAATATTTCTTTGCAAAAGGGCCTGTATCAGTAGTTCAGATATTTTATTTTTATCGTTAAATATTAGAAACTCATTCATAACTGTTAAAGAGGCAGTGTAGTTTATGCATCTCTTTGGTAGATGGTTAATATTTTTCACATTTCATTTCTTATTACATGAATAAGTTGAGATGATGTGCCCTCAGCAACTGAAGCTGAATTAAGTGACTGTCTAATAGAACAGAGGAGGATCATCTCGGATGTAACGTGCAGCCGAGCATGATCTATTGTCCCTAAGTAGAAATGCACTCAAGAGGCAGGAGTGAGCTTACAAATCTACTGTGGAAAAAGGAGAGGAAAAGAGTGCGGACATGCAGCACAAAAAGTATTCAGTCTGAAGAATCACATGAGCTCTTCTTACCTTTATTCACCTACAACTTAGTCTGTGAAGTGAAAGTTAGATGCAGTCAGCTGGATCACATTGGTGTCCATATATTCTTTGAAACACGTCTCATTTAAATATGTGGTCATTTTGATTTTATTTGTGACATCAGTTCATTACATGTTTTATAGGAACACACAAATTGAAAATTCTAATATTTTTTCAGCTAAACAGTTGTTTTACTTTTTTCAGACACTTTAGATTTTATAGGACATACCAAATTCATAGAAAAATTCATATTCAGTTAATTACAGCATGATTTAGTTCCATACCGTTTAATAAATCGTTCTTAATTTGTCATTTCAAGTTCAATACCCCTTAAAAGTAAACTGACAGATCGCGAGGGTTGAATCTTTTGTGTCAACGAACCTCAAAGTCTGTGTCAGAAAGGTAGATCTCCAGGCGGAGCGGGTCGACTCCCTCTGGCAGCGGCCGGGCCTGAAGCTGAGCCAGAGGGTAGTTGTTCTGACAGAGTCGAGCCAACACGTCCTCCACCAGGATGATCTGGTTACACACTTCTGCCTCCTGTAAACACAACAGAAAATACGTCACTAAAAAAATAATTTCATCACTGATACAACTGATACCCTGAAAAAAATGCACACCAATTTATATTAAGGCTTTTATTAGCAATAATAAAATGTTTAGTTTTGTGTTAGTCATTGGGTTAGCCTATAAAATCACAGTGAAATACATCAAAGTTATTGGTTGGGACAAACAGTGACAAGGTTCAAGGGGCATTTCTACTGAGCCTCGCAGGGGACATGGTGGAGAAAATATTTTAAGGTGAGAAAAAAATAAAAATAAATGGATTTTGCGAGATCTTGAGATTCTTTTGCGTTATGTTTAGAGAGTTTTGTGTTATCTTGAGAAATGTTTGCGTTATCTTGAGAAACTTTTGCGATATCTGGAGAACGTTCCGAAAAGCCATTCCTGCATTTACAGTGTTACCGACTCAGTTTGCTGCAGCCTTGTGCACTACTATGATGGAAGACACTCACAGACGGGAGAGCTTAATAGAGTTTTATTTTGAAACTGGCCTCAAATATCAGGACATAAAGTCAGTGCTTAGCTCTAGACATGGTTTTCATATAAGTGAAAGACATTGCGCCCAGGATTTTGCGCACGAAAGCACTGTCGCGTCGTAAACAGCAGTGGATCTGATTGAGTTCATTAACCACCAGTTGCAATACTCTGGACAACATGGCTATTGTTGGATGTGTGCAAAATGCAGAGAAAATTGACAATGTGTGAGAAAAGAGGATGTATGGCTGCTGTTGAAGGAGTCGGATTTTCTCGAGATAACGCAAAACTTTCTCGAGATAACGCAAACGTTTCTCAAGATCTCGCAAAATCCATTTATTTTATTTTTTTCTAACCTTAAAATATTTTCTCCACCATGTCCCCTACGGGGCTCACTACATTTCAGATATCCCACTCTAGGAGTGCTGGCATTAAAAATGATTTAGCATGTTGTATTTTTCATTTACTCTCTCTGTGATTTCGGCCACATCCTCTCTGTGCTCCCAGCTGGGAAACATATTGGTGAAAGTGAGCGGCTCCAGGCCCGCGTGGATCAAATACGACTTCTGAGGCTTCTTTTCGTTTTTATCTGCAGGAAACACATAAAAACAGCAGCATTGATCCAATTATGAAGGCAAAACACCAGCAAATTTTCTCTGCAGCCAAATCATTTTGCAAAGAAAATAGTGCATGCAGTTGTGGGTGAGGGTACCTTTCTCCTCACCTTTGCAGTACTGCAGCACGGTCTCCATTGCACACTTCCTGTCTGCATCCCAGCGGATGCGGGCCGAGCCAGTGCTCTCGCTGTCCTGAGGCCACCAGCCCTGCCACAGGTATACTTCGTGGAAGTTATCCACCAGAAACAAAGCTTTGCAGGAGAGAAAAACATTCCAAGCTGGAATTAAAATTGACCTAAAAATCTACATTTATATTTCATTTGCATTAATGTCAAAAAATTTGCGCAAAGTCTACCATCAACTCTACAATAGAATTATACTAGTTTATTGTTCTGCAGGCGAAGTAATATAAAGAAATCCTGGCAGCCTGTGTCTTGGTCTCACCTGGTTGCGGAGCGTTGTACAGGTCTTCCTGCAGGAACGGCAGCGAACTGACCAGGTCTGGAGCTCTGGATGGGTGGAAGAACTCGGATGCTACGAAGTCTCCAGATGTGCTGCCCAGCTGGAAGAGCCGTGGAGTGAAGTTGAATTTACCTGGATCTGATGACACCAAAAATGACCTTATTATTCATTATTTGTACATATTTACTGAGGCAATTTACAGTTTGTTTATGTAAGTCTTTGTCCTATTAAACGTCAAAGAAAGCGGTTTATTTTTTTTACCCTACTTTTTAATGGACAATAATGGAAGACCTGCAGCTGATCATTTAAAAATAAAACTTTTTCTCAGCTTAGTCACATTAGAAGTCAAATTGCACAAACTCTTAATGTTTGATATTTTAAAACTATTAAACTACTGGATGCAAATCAATTGGTGTACCTTGGAGCATGCAGTCATAAGCTTTCCTGTCTTTCCTCCCCAGCGCCTCCCAGAAGCCCGGAGGCTCGACTCCTTCATCGCACTCATGGATCGTCACTTTGCTGCTGCTGTGAAGGCCAGCTTCCAAAGGACACCTGGCAAAAAAACAAAAGTCAACTGAATTTGACATAAGGTTGGATTTGTACTGGATGAAACTTTTCAACTTGCAGATTTTCTTGAATTTTTTTTTTTTAATCCTGCTTACTGTTCCTTGATTTTAAGTGCGGCTGTGTTCCCAACACTACGAGTGTGCAGCTGTGACTTGCAGCCATGCCACAGGTAGATGAGAGCTTTATTAATATTGAGCAGGATCATGGAGGCTCTGGAGCGCAGACTGCTGCAGTGACATGCCACTTCCAGCAGGTGGCCCTCCACCGGCACCTCACCTCGAACACAGTACAGACGCCACTCGCCTGGGTAAAAATTGCACATGTAAAATTCTCACATTATTTTGAGAACATAGTAAGAGCAGCTAGGTTTTATTTCTTCTCAATTTTAATGTAATTTCAGATTGTTGTTTTTTAATTTTAGGTATTTAAAGTGCCTTCAAAACTATTCAGACCCATAGAACCTCATTTTGACAAGTTATAATCAAAACATTTTATGTATTTCAATTACATTTTTTTCTTTCAGGATAAATTAATGCATCAATTTAAGGCACAATTAAACGAGTAATTATATTTTTTTACCAAATAAAACCCCCCAAAAGAACAAAAAAAGATTCTTCTCTTCATCACCTTTTGCTTAATAATTTTCAGAAAAATCCAATGCAATAGATTGCCTTTAGAAGTAATGTGATTAGCAATTTGTGTGCCATTTAATCTCAATATAAATCCATTTTTTTTGTGTGAAAAGTCAATTACATATTGTGGAAAGCAAATTGAGCCCCCAATTGGACTTTTTGGCAAATTTGGCAAGCAAAAGGATGGCAATCACTGTGGCACATCATAAAACATGGTGGTGGGAGCATTATACTATGAAATGTAATAAATATTATTACAAGCCAAAATCTATAGGTCCCAAACAAAAGCTCACTCTGAGTGTTCTCCTCCTCCTCCTCCCTCTTGCCAGCATGGATGATCATCCCTCCATTAAAGCACTGCAGGAAACATGGTGGCTCTTTTCCCTGCTGTACCTGGATCTGAGACACACAGGATTTAAAGTCAGAGAGGTTTTACTCACACCAGTCAATCATTACACGTTGACCCCAGGAGTCTACCTGAGCTCCTCGTTCCTCATCCAGCTCCACCGTCATCAGCGCTGAGGTCCCCTTCTCGCTTACGCTGGAGTTCCTGCCCTGCCAGAAGAAATAGCAGCATTTCTCTTTCCCTGGCCCGCTACTCCTTGCTTCAGGGTTCTGCCTTCGACCAACTGGGACACATGTGGAAACACCATTGAGTCTGATCTAAGAGTAATCCAAAAACTGATCAGAAAGTTAGAATAGGAGCATTGTTTTAACAGACTGACCTGAGGTGTTAACCATGAACTTCCATTTGACAACATAAGCATCTCCCTCATGGAACTGGCCGATGCTCTGGCGGGGCAGACGGCTGTAGTCAAACTCCAGGATGTGCCAAACGTCTACAGATGCAGTACTAATCTCCTGCAGCCTCATGAGGTCCTCCGTCTCCACTGGGCCGTAGCCACGGCCAACATTCACCCCGTCCGCAATGGTGCTAATAGGCGACTGGAGGAGAGGCAGCATCAGGGACGTGTCGTAAGGTCGACATTTGCGTCCTGGAGCCTCCTGAGAGGAATTTGTATTATATATTATCAGCCATTCAGAAAGACTAGAAAAAACTAAAATTTTCTGAGGAGTCTAGGCATTGGGTCTTTAGTTCTTCTTTGACCGTTTTTAGCAACATCAACTTTGAGTAAAAACCACAGATTTATTCTGATCAAAACAAATGCTGTATTCACACCTTCTGCTCAGTTACAAACTCGATTCCTTCTTTCAGTGTTGGCGACTTCACTTCAGTCCAGTCCATGAACTTCTCTTTGAACAAGATGGTCTCATTGTGCTCAGTGAGTCTGCCAAATATGGCCCAGTCAGGACGACCATTACCCTTCCTGATGGCCATAAACAAAGCACACACGGAAAACTTCAATCACACATTGACCTCAAACAGAAAAATGAAAACAAACTACAAAATCAATCAGTTTTTTAAGCAGTCCAAGCCCTCCATTAAGAAGTCCACCCTGAGTGGAAGCTGTCCTGTATTGTCTTGGTCGTCATACTGCAGCTCAATTTGAGAGTGTTGGCAGACTAGGTCATCTTTATGAGGAGCACGAAAATGTGAGGGTTGTACACGTGTTTTGTGAGATATAGGCCAAATTAAAAAAAAGAAAATAGTTTTTCAAGATTCTCTACATGCTAGATGAGTCGAAGGTGCAATTGTCACCCTCTCACCTGGGGATGAGTGCGTTGCAGCCGCCAGGATCTAGAGGGTTGACATCGCAGCAGGTGTAGTCAAACGTCCCGTTCCACAGGTGCTTGGCGAGCTGAAAGGCCACCTTCCTTTGTGCTAGAATGACTTCTTTGCCGTGCCACACGTACACCTCGCTGCCAAAGTCAAAGACCAAAACCTGCAGCGAACAAAAGCAGCCCAGTGAATTAACCCTCTGCAGCTGCTTTGTGGTTTAATAAATGCAATGCAACCCGTACACAAAGACTCAAATTCTCAGAAATGTCTGTTGTTTGCACTCTACTATGTAAATATTGTATGTAATTAAAATGCAGGACATAAAAAAGCTAACTAAAATCGCTTTTTAAAATGTTTTACATACAGGAGAACAGGAAGTTCAATTCAACAATTTATTAAAAGTCTATAGTAAAACCGGTGAATGAAATTAAACAGTGATGCATGATGGCATCATAAATCAAGAATTCATACACATCTGATGGTTTGAATTTTTTTAAGGAGATTCAAGAAGCAGTTTGGAGGGTTCCAGCTTGTTTTTGTGGACTACAGTAAACAACTTTACAATATAGAATTTACCATTTTTTTATTTTTTTGAGTCATTAAAAACACACATTTTGCTCCCCACTGTTTTTTTCTCTTTTCCCATCGTTATCCAGACCTAGATAACACCACAAACCTACTCTACACTTTTTAAGACTGCACTGGGCCCTTTGCATCTTCATTTGAGAAGACTTTGCAGACTAAAAAACAGAAATTGATCCTTCATGTCTCATGCCGTCATAAACCAATATGGAGTTATCCTTGTCTTGTTTTAAGCAAAGAGAAATGTTAATGAGGCTGAAAAGCTCAATTCACCTCCTTAGATGCAAGCAGGGAGGTGTGAGGAATCTTCCCCCACTCCTCATCATCAGGAACCAGTTTGTCGTCCACCAGTTTGAAGATACAATTGGTTTCCACAATGCCACTCTCAAAGGACTCATCCTCCTCTGGTGGACCTGCCGCTATGGGACAATTAGAGATAGGAAAATAACACACACGTATAATCAAGTGAGTGAAAAGGAGGTATTTGGTAATATAAGCTCTTGTCCAAAATCTTACATTTATAAGGCATCTGTCCACCAAGGATTGTCCAGAACTGCTGTGCATCAGAACCCTGTGAGTTAACACCCTCGTCAATTGTTTGCACCTGACTTGCCCTGCAGCCCATGTCCTTATGAGTCTGGATGAACATGGCTAAGTCCATGGCCTACATACAGAAACAAAAAACAAAAACATCAGACAGTGGTTTAAAAAAACTGAAGTAACAAAGTCCCTGAACCTAAAACCAAATCTATTTACTGGGAAAAGACTTTGGTGACTGTTGCTAAACATAATGTGGGGAAAATTCTGTTGATCACCAGAAGAAAATAGAAAACACCAATGAAAGTATCCATAAAATGAAACTAATAAACTACGTTAATGTGCGAATGTGAACAATGTAATGTAGATGAGAGGCATAATCACAGACAATACTCACTTTAGCTTTCTCAATCACATTGGAGAACTCTCCTATCCAGACAAAGCAGTGCTCCGGTGTGACAAGCACAAAACTGTCCCCACTGTTCAAAGATGAGGCTCTGGGCTCAACTAATCTGGTCTGAACATGACGGCGACCTGCATAAAACACAATCCTAGCAATAAATACACTTCTCAAAGTATCAATATGAATTCTGCTGTTATTTTAATTTTCTGTTGGTCCAATATTGGGTTTTTACTAATAATTTACCTATAACTGCACGCTTCACTGAGAAGAGAAACACAAAGTAAAGGTAGCCTACTTGAAAAAAAAATGAAATCAAATTGAATTCAAAAGGGTTTGTTCAGGGCATATTTTCACAAGTTTTAAATCAGAGGAAACTGTATTAATGAGGAAATCAGAAGAAGAAACACACTTTCTGATCAATAAGGTTGCCGCATCATTATGCTGCATTGCCAGCTATGTTTACATGCTAGATTATTTAGGTAAAAAATCTCTACCTCCATTATTTTGTGGTTTTAGAAGCTAGTATGTTTTGGAGCCAATCAATATAGAAGGAGCACCGCAAGGAGAAAGACAGCCTTTGTTTGATCAGAATAACAATTATTGCTGTCCAGTTAGCTTAGTTTAGTAGCTAGCTGCCAAAAATAGGTCAGAGTGTTTGCCAACTTTAAGACTATAAAGTCTTAACGTTTCTATAAAGACAGAAGAGTTGGAGTCCACACTTTTACTTTTAAAAGACTTACTGTACATGCAAGGACTTAGAGAAAATAAAGCTATAACATCCAGGTTTCAAACCCTTGATTAGAGCTTGAGTTGGGTATATTTCTTTATGTATTCAGTAAAGACCATGTCGTTTTAGTTTAAAATATAGAATGATGACTTAAAATTGAAGTGTGGCAAGCATAGGTTTGAGGCAAGGCACAAAAATCCACCCAATTACAGCATATCTGAAATTTTACCAAATAATCCAGCATAGAATGCTTACTTGATGCAACCAAAAATGTGAACAAAAACAATGAAAGAAAATAATAATGACAACAATAACATTGATAACAACCCTGGAATCAATGGGAATGACAATAATAGCACTGACAACAACAATAAGAACAACTGCAAAAACTATTAAAAATGATGTTACAAGATGATAACAATAATTTTTGTGTTGACAATTTACTATGCGACAACGACGATGAGGTCAACAACAATATAAAAGGTTATAAAAAAACAATATTACAAACTACATTAACAGATACAACAAAAAACAACATTCACTTATTTCAAGATAATGATGTTAACAGGAAAACATAAACAACATGAGTATAGCCACTCATCAACAACTACGACAATTACAGCAGCGTTAAAAAAATGACAAAACTGTTAACAATTGCATTGATGACACTGACAATGACACTAACAATATCTACATTAAACAATTCATTGATAATCACCGACAATGACGATTACTACAATAATACTTAAACGCAAAGAACAATGACATCCGCAAAAAAATAACAACAATAAAGATTGGCTGTGACATCTACGGTATGTTTGCAGTGTAACGGTGACAGTGACTTGACAAACACAGAGCAATAACTACAATATGTAATGTATCAACGTTTTTAATGACAACCGAGTCAACGGTGTTAAAAATGCTGACAACAATATTAATAATCAGAAATGCTCTCAGGGAAAGCTCCACCAAGGCAGCTCAGTCCCCATCCAGACGGTAATCTGGACAGAATCCCACACAATCGAATCACTTTTCTGGTCCTACTGCGGACATTTCCTGAAGATTTTATTAAAACCCGTATATAAGCTTTTGAGTAATGCTGCTAACTAACACACCAAAAACCACAAAACAAACAAACACAGCCCGGTAAAATCATAACCTCCTTGCTGGAAGTATGTTGACAATGGCACTACTAGTTAGGCTAATGACTAACAACAGTTTTATACATAAACTAATTAATAATACTTTATGCAAACATTATGTAACAAATTTGAACTGTAGCAGAAGATGTTATGCAGGTAGCAGGAACTTTTACCTTTAACCTGGATCAGCATGAGGTTCTTGTACGGCACTGCGCTGTTGTTGGAGGTCTGTTCCGAGATGCTGACGTTGCGTAAACTCACACTGCTGAAATTTTCTTTACTGGCAAGACCTGCCAGAGCCGCCTCACTGTACTCTGAGCTTTTATTTACTGGAGGAAGAGAAAAAATTGTTTATAAAATTTAACAAGCTCCCAATTTTAATTGTAATTTACGGTATTTAAAAAAAGGTTGAGAAAGCTGTAGCTTTGTACATTTTTTAAATGCCTCCCATTTCCCAGCAGGATTTTTATCTACCACAAACTTGATAGGTACTGAGTCATTTCTAAAACTATTCTTTCTAAACTCACAGATACACCATAGGATGCTGCAGTCCTTACACTTACTCTTCTCAGCTTTCATCCTCTTGCTCTCCAGCTGTGCCACATTCAGTCTCTCCTCTGTGTATTCGTGCCGAATGTCCTCTCTAGCTGCCAGCATTTTGAGCGGATTTTTAGATGCCTGAACATTCCTGGACGGGCGAACAGATCGCTTATGCTGCACCATGGAGGAGGCCAGCCTGCGTGGGAGGGAAAATAGGCACATAAGTACGATGAAAAAGACAAAATTAGATTTAAGATGCTGCTTGTTTTTTTAGCAAAGGTATAATAAAATGATAAGAAGATTGTTGTATTTTCATACGTTGGACCGTGAGAACCAAAGATGCTGTCAAAGTCTTCGCTGATCTCGATCCTGGTGGGCATGCGGGGAAATTCTGCAACACGTCTGTAGAACTTGGAGAAAATCTCATCGTCCAGCTTCATCACCTCCTTCACTGCCTTCTCCGTCACTGTTATAGTTGTTTCTTGCAAACCTGCCACTGAACAGATTAAATTTAAAAAAGAGACAACATGAGGCCCTTTCGTAACTTAAAATCAGACACTGGTGCTAAGAGACTGTGTCAAGCCTAATACGTGCGTACCTTTGCTATTAATTCGTCCCAAAAAGCTCTCCAGTTTGTCAAGCTTCTTATCAGACTCCATGTCAGGCCTGGCCTCAATTTCTGTAAATAAATCATTTACATTGTGAAACAACAACAATACAAGTATAAGTGTGTTTTTACCCTTTTACCCTTTTCATGACTAAAACCCTGTGAAGTTAAAGTCCCACTCTGTAACTTTTACACTATAAAAATTTGTTTTTGAAACGTTTATGTGATACAACACCATTATTAATGTTTGTTTTCGGAGCTGTCACTACATGGGAGCGTCCTCCTGACGTTTACCGCACTATAGAACTTTTTACCTGCTGACTTCTCCGGATGTACAGTACTGACTGAGTTTCATTTTACGGCTTTACGTTATGCGCTACCTAAGGATATAAACAAACTCGCAGTTTTGAGACTTGAGTCTTGGCTGATCCACCAAAGAAAACAAAGAAGACACTATCAGAAAAACAAGGTGAATTAACTTTTAACAAGCTGAAAGCTGCTAGAGCCTCACCGCTGGAGAAAGCTTTTTAAGCTCTGATTCATACCTGTGTTATGGATTAATGTGTTTTTGTGTTTACTGGTTTCCAACTTGGTGGTTCCAACTTGAATGGTGGTTGCTAATAGCCACCACAGATAGTGCTGTGCTGAAGGAAAACGTTTTTATTTATTTATTTTTTAAACCATGGTTTTGGTAACATTTGAATGTCTTGCAGATGTGTTAACTGGGAATGAAATGAGATGGATTGGAACAGTTTATTGCAGTTGTGAAAGGGAACTTTTTGTTGGGCAGGGGTTCTTCTGACCAACTAAAATTATATCCAGTAGCTTTGTTCTCTGTACATTTTATGCTCCAACAGCTACATACACATTAGAACTTTGACTTTTTTATGTCAACATTTAGGGAATTTGTCATAAAGATCTACAGATGTAGTCAGCTTTGTGTACACAGATGAATTTTATAGAGCAAGAAATTCATCTATGACAAAATGAGCAGCACCAAACTGTTATCTGAAGAAAAAAAGGTGTAAGTGAAACATTAAAAAAGGTTTGATAGAGATAGATGAGATAGGAGATATTCACTGTGTCTCTCTAGATGACCCCAATAGATCAGTCTCTACTCTCTTCATTGACATAACAGCCTTTAAAGATCCAGTCTGCAAGGGCTAGTGACATATAGTGGTGTATTTTCAGACTGCAACCAAATGAATAGAATTTCACTGTTGCAGGAAAACGTGAATAAAACTACTCTATGGTGCAAAAAGTATCATAAAAATGATACTTTTTTTCATTATTTGAGGAACCAATGTGAACTGAATATGGATACAAGGATAAGTAGATGCATCTGCTATTTTATTTCTTTACTGATGTCTGTAATATTGATCACAAATGGACAAGAGAATTTTTCTATAAAAAAATACTGTTGCAGTGCATGAAAACAGCTGCTTTCATTTCTATTGCTGCATACATATGACCCTTTTTTCTAAAGTATTCCCAATTTAAAGTTGTTTTCCTGTTAAACTGCTAGTTTATATAACAAAACATACTAAACTGGTATTTTAGACCCTAAAATTAAGTTGGAGCTAACTTAGCTTCAATGCTGATTTCTTTGACACTTCTGAAGTACAGCTCTTTGTCTTTGAATTGTTAAGGCATTTCTGGAAAACAATTATTTACTCTTATTTATCTAGTTTATTACTATTACAGATGTTTGCTCAACTCTGTTTGATGGTTTTTAACTTAAAAAAAAAATTATTAACTTGCAAGACGTCTTTATCCAACTGCTTTTTAAAATTTTTTTTATCACATTTAACGTTCTGAGAAATAAATAAAGCTATATATATAGATTTTCTGTGTATAGGACATTGTGGATGATACAGTGGTGAAGAGTTAGGACTTGAAAATGTGTCTCACCCTCCTGTGGTTTGCTGACAGCTGGCGTGCTGCTCTTGAGTTTGGTTGAAACTGGTGACAGAATGGGAGTGATAACTGACGAGGAGGCTGCCAGGCCTGCTGACACAGAGAGAGAACTCACATGACATTAGACTGCATAAAGATAAAGCCAAAGGTGCTATTATTTACCTCAAGTGTAAAAAAAATACACAACAGATTCTCACATCAACATTTTTAATTAAGAAAAAATTAAGATGCATGACTTTATTAGTTTCTACTGTTTTTATAGAGTAACGTTGGTCCCACTCTTCCTTGTTTATTCCCTCAAAGCTTACATGACCCAATTTGAGCTTCAGCTGTAGGACAGATGGCCTCACATTTGATGCTAGAATATTTTTGTATATAGTGGATTTCATGGTCACTACAAGGTGCTCAGGTCCTGTGCAAACAAGCTCAAGTCATCACTCCTCCACCACGATGCTTAACACTTGGTATGAAGGGTTTGTGCCAAAATGCTGTGCTTAGCTTTTCCAAACATATGGCCTCACATCATGGAGAGACATCAGTACTTTGGTGTCATCTGTCTAAAGGACATTTTTCCACAAATTTTGCATTTCACTAAGGTTAGAAGATTGCAACTGAAGTATGTAGAGTCTGACATGGAACTCTTGGGGTTTTTGCAAGTTCTCTGAGCATTGCATGGTTTTACATGGGGTTAATTTGCTGTTTACTCCAGGGAAGAGCGCAGTCATTTTATGGATATGTTTTTCAGTGAGAACATTTCTTTAGATTGTTTTGCAATGCTCTTTCTAATTTTTCCCAGACTGACAATTGTTTCACAAACTGGAGGTAACCATCGCTTCTCTATTTTATTTTCATTCTGGCCATCGTGGTAACATTTTGCATCTCTTGATACTTTTAATGCCATAGTAACTCCTATATCAGGAAAAAGCCTAAATGCTAACAATGAAAATTCCTCTGTATGACCTAAAATCTGCTGCTTATTTGTTCAGTCAAAGTATTTCCCTCTGTCCTTTCCAAAGCAGCAGGCTTTTACACTGACTTTTCTTGACCATCCGGGCAGCAACAGTGTACTGCGTGGAGTCATTGGCTGCTCCTTTGCCCTTTGTTTTCCAGGCATCCTCACGCGTTGAAATCATCTGTTTCCTCTCTTCGATGGTCATCTGGGCCTCAGTTTCTTCTCCAGCCTTCTGCACAGAGATTAAATTTACTATAGGAAACCTTATCAGATTGAAATGTCAAAGCCTGCACAGAAAGCAGTAAGTTCTGTATGCAAGCACTGTTCATCATTTTCAGTCACGCTGGAAATATTTCATATCATCAGTACACAAATCAAGTCCATGGAGTGGATCAAATCCTCCATCTACCACTGCTTACATAATATAACCGTAAAATCTTAAGTTACATCCCATATAACTTCACTGTAATTTCCTGTCAGAGCTTTTGCTATCTCCCAACCAGTTATTAATGTAGTGACAGCATCAGTTCAAGCAGAAATGGAAAGATTAGATGCATCCAAGCATGCTAGGTGGTTGCTTTCCAGTCTTCTCCATTCTCTCAGAAACAACAGCGCTACATCCAACTTTTACTCATGCTGCCGTGACCATCAATCCATCTCAACACCGCAAGGAGAATCTTTTCTTGGTAAGCAATGAAAGCCAGGAGCCCCACTCATGCTGTCAATAACTGCAGCTCAAGAGCAAATCCTTACCTGACCATGTTGGTCAATATACTGGCACTTTTGGCCAAGGGAAATAGGAGGAGAAAAGGTGGAGGAGAAGACAGGCTCCTGAGGATGGATTAAAAAGTAAAAAAGGGGAAATCCAAAATCATCCAAAAAAATAACAAGAATTGAAGCAGACGGAGAGAAAGATGAAGTCAGGAATTATGTAAAAAGCTTAAGTTAGGGGTTAGTTGTACCAACTGGAAAATTTATTTTGCTGCAACAGATGTACGAACAAATGTACGATTTTTAGCAGCTAAACAAATTATTATTACTCAAAAAAAATATTTTGTTGTATTTTATGTTTTAATAAGTAATGGTCTCCATCAGAGTGACCTTTTAAAGCTAGAAACATCCCTGGTGTTCACAATGTCTTTGAACCCGACGAGTCCCTGAAAGATGACGGTTTATTCGTTTTAACAGTCAGTTGTAGTTGCTTCAGTGCCTCTACATATTTCTGTTGTGTTTAACATGATTCCTAGTTTTAGCTCTTTGCCTTATCTATGCCAAACTTCTTTGTTTGACAGTTTTAAAATGAAGATCCTTCATAAAGGAATCTTCTTCACTGATCGACTGTCTGAGAGTCAAGTTCTTTTTAACTAAAGCAATAAGGGGAATTGCATTTATTTCTTTTGGCCGCATGTGTTTTGTTTAACACCTCAATATTGCCACAGAAATTCTGCAACAACAAAAAATGCTGTTGCAGAAGTACAGAATCGCCATGAGCATGATTCTGCCTACACCATGCTTAAAGTGAAAGTACCATTTTTTCCAACCTGGACCTTAGTTTGAACATGCGTTGC
The DNA here is from genome assembly GCA_028564705.1 of Apricaphanius iberus. NCBI lineage: Eukaryota > Metazoa > Chordata > Actinopteri > Cyprinodontiformes > Aphaniidae > Apricaphanius > Apricaphanius iberus. The sequence continues at coordinate 77,313 of JAPXFQ010002837.1, forward strand.
ATTCATTTAATCACCCAGACAAGTTGTGAGCCACTTGGGGTCGTTTATATCGATTCGCGATCAGCGTATATACAATAAATGGAAGCAATTGATCATCCAAGTGCAACCTCTAAGGCATTTTCTGCCACAAAACTCATTTCACGAATGTTTGGTTATGAATGCTAGCACCATTCCCTTCTGAGTTCAGAGCATGTTAGAGATGTTTTTTTTTTTTGTCTGCAGAAGGGTGCTACCGCTTTAAATCCAACTACACTAATTCACTTTTTCAATGAGGTCACCGCTCTTCCAGCCCATTTGTAGGCTGAGCACTGCTTTCAGTCTGTGCTCTACAGCGGTCGGTTGCGGTTATAAAGTTTGCTACTGCAAAAATCAACATGTTTCATGATTGTGTGTTTCCAAAATGCACAAAAAAATGACCAACGGGACTTAGTTCAGCATCAACATGCTCCCTTTCCTCAACCTGCTTAGACTACAGCTGCAATGGCAGACGGCTGGAATGTCATTGAAATTTCCGGTTAGTGTAAGTTTGAATCGGTTGGATTAAAAGCCTCTAAAAACCCTGCAGACAACATAAAAGCACCTCAGGGACATTAAGAACTCACAGAGGAATAGCTCTATTGATTCATCAAAAAACATTGTTAAAATTAAGGAGTTTTTTGGCATAATGCCATATTTGGAGGCGGTAATTTTGTTGCCCCATTAACTCCTATTATATGGATATACGCTAATCGCGAATGGATGTTGTCTTCTCCCAAAGGATTCCAAGTGGTTCCAAACTTGTCTGAGTAAGTAAATTAATGAAATGCATGCAAAAAATAAGGTCCAGCTTAAAAAATTAATTATTTTCACTTTAAAAGTTGTTAGAATTGAATTCATGTAGGCCTGAAGGTAAAAAATATAAAGGTACAAAAGAAGAGACTAAATTTCCAAAATGGCTGTCCACTATTGGAAAAATGACATTGGAATTATTCTAACCCTATTGTGATATGAAAAGATAAAGGAATTTTCAACAGATGACTTGAATAGCATTAGGTTATGCTGCACTACTGCCATCTTATTGACAGTGATCTGGTCTGATCTTGTAATGTAACAAGAAGCGGTTCCCATCTGTATTGAACATTTGCTGCTGTTAGACTTTATCTAATTGGCCAAATTTTACATAACCATGAAAAATGCAAGTTCATAACACTTGGAATATATTAGCCGACAATTACTTCCCTTAAAACAATCCTTTGCAATGTGAATATTGCACACGCTGATATGCAACTTCAATATATTGTGCAGCTCTCATTTGAAGTCCTCTTACAGCCTCCCTCTGTCTCTTCCTGAAATGCTTCTCTTGTCATTGTGGCCAAAGATTTCTCCTGACACTGAAACTTTTCTCCAGACGACATTTGGTGTGCCCATGTGGGCGGCTGCTAATTTTGTCGAGCTTGTAGGTGTGAAATTTTGGTTTCTTTTTTGGTTGGCATCTTTGCTGTTGATACTGCATTTTGTACTTGCTCATTGTTAGAGACCACAGGAAAGGCCAAACACAATAAGGAGAAAGAAGAAGCAGCCACACAAACACACTTTGATTAGACGGCACAGTTACTGCACAAAGCTGATCGTTTTAGAACTTGTGAGCTACTGACAATGAGCCTTACCCAAAGCTGTTCAGACCCAGACACAGCAGACTGGTCCTGAGCGACCACCCTTTCCTCCTGAGGGGTTAAAACACAGAGAAAGGACTCAGGAAATGGGGGGGGGGGTGGGGGGAGACTGCCGTTGCTAAAGAATGTGCAAGACAGCAAGGAGAATTACGATCCAAGGCTCAACCAGGCTCTTTCTTCCAACAGACTACTAATATGAAATAGGTGAGCAGCCGGAAAAAATCTCTCTGCAATCTTATTAGGTTTAATAAGCTGTTCGATTCTAATTCAATTATACAGTATATCTTAAATAAACTCTAAAGTTAAAATAGAACCATTATTGTCATAGACAAACAGAAAAGAACGGCAATAAAATAAAAGGAGAAACTTATTTCTTTTACAACCCAAACCGTTAACTGGTATCATTCATCTGGCTGTAATTTATTAAAAAACATCATAAATTTGTGGACATAAAACCCTCACCTGAACAAGAAATGCCAAAAAATAACTCAAACATCCTCCAAAAAACTTTTTTTTTTTAAGATTTCCATGTAGACCTGTTACCAGTATTCAGAAAATTATTTGGACAACTGTTTTTCAAAGGTGGGATTATATTACAATTTATAATGCATCACAACTTTCGATCTATGGGGGATTTTCTTTAGTTAATAAAGGGCGCAAATCAAACATTCAGGCTTAAAGCTTAGACTCCCTCTAATATTTAGTTAAATGTCTGTAGTCGGATTTAGACTCTTTATAAAATGAGAGAGATTCCTTCAAACGTTTGGAGATTTTAATATGATTTGAATTGATCATACAGGAGAACAGTTACACATTACAGTAATATGCAGAATACTGACCAGTCTCAATTTTACAATAACAAGCTTATATTATTTCTAGTAACCGTGGTCTATCAATTCTACTTGATAAAGTACGAATCTCAGAGTGAGAATCAGAGGATTGAAGGGGCCTTTCTCTTTGATCAAAAAGCTGTGAACTTTGTAGACCTTTAATGATGCCCAGTCGAAGAGCAATCACCATGGTAACACAGGATGTGGACTATCATTATCAAAACTCTCTGACCATGACTTGGGTAAAGGCATCTCTCAATAAGACTAATCATTCAAACTGATACTACAACATTAAGTAAACATAGTCACAGTTGATTACAAAGTACAGATAAATCATAACACCAAATTTCTCCACCACATGTTCAAAGCAAGTTGCACCTCAACCACTTTCCTTTCAGAGCCATTAACAAGATGATGGTATAGTTCTGGCAGGATGTGTCTACTCTACACTTTTAAGTGTAGTCAACACATTTTAAAAGGATTTAAGTGAGGCTTTAGGAAGGCCATTCTAGAGACGTATTGTCAGCCTGATTTGTCCAACACCAACTAGTTTTGATGAGATAGGGATGTCCCGATCAGCATTCTGGGCCTCCGATCCCAATTCGATCTTTTAACCTCAAATCCGATATATATATATAACACAATACTACTCTCCACTTTCATAGGATCACATTTAGGGATGCAACAATACCATTTTTTTCAAACCGATATCATGCCGATACTCGGATCAGTGTACTTACCGATACCGAGTACCAATGCCGATACTTCTACCACACAAAAGCTATAAATTGGGAGCCAGGTTTTATTTTCTTCTACGCTCGTTACAAAAAATGATGCAGAATCAATTTAAAAAATTTATAAGAATGACCACAGAACTTAAAAAAAGTTAAAAACTAACATTTTCTGTAAATTTATTGCTGCATTTCCACATCTTAAGTATCGGTTCATGGTATCGGTTAACATTAGCTGATACCGATATGAGTACATTAGGCAGTATCGGGACCGATACCCAATACCAGTATCGGTATCGGTGCATCCCTAATCACATACACTCAATGTTTTTGAGTAAATAGCAGTGTTAGAAAGACACCACATTGTTCTCAGTTTGTAAGTTGCAGTATTAATATTAGTGTTTTAACTATAAGTTGAAATATTGTATGCTTTTGAACTCAGCATAGATGTCCAATGCTATTTGAACACCTCATATGTGCAGCTCAGCATCTGCGTTTTTTCCTTTTCCTCGCTGCGGGAGCAAAAGGAGTTTTTCTCTGTCTATTTCGGATTATTGTTGCATGCGAATGCCAGAAAGTGAGTTTCGGTGCCTTTATTATATAGTTTAAAGTACAGAGAATAATTGTTGAAGTTTACCTATATTAGAACTGTGTTTAATCTGCTATGTGGACTTGTGGTAATTAAGAGTCCTTGTTTGCACCGCTAAGGAGGTTTGAATTATTGTGCAATTAACATCAGGAGATACTTTTGTAAAAAGCAGCGGGACTTGTCATCTAATATAGGCGATCGCCAATCACTGAAAAATTTGATGATATCGGCCTTATCCAATCTTGAGATCGAGACTGGGACATCCTAGTTTGAGACCATTGTCCTGTTTGAACACTGATTTAAACATCTATCTCTTGATTTAAGGGGACGAATTTGGAGATAATCAAAATTCGGGTCCATTGCATCCCCTTCATCCCACCAAAGCATGAGACTTCCACCACCATGCTTAAAAATTGTAGCAGTGTTTTCAGAAGGAATAAATTAAGACTTTTAAACCTAACATACTTCCTTTTAAAGAGGCCAAACAGTTAAAAATGTATCCCATCTAACAGAACCTTTCTTTAGTACGGAAGCATTGATCTGCCAGAGCTGGGGGAAAAAATTCAGCATTATCTCATTATAACGAGATACCAAACTCGTTATAAGAAGAAAGTTTCTCATTAAAAAGAGATACAGAATTCGTTAAAATGAGAAAGGTAATAATGTAATGTAAGTGTCGTCTTAAGAAATGGAGAGAGAAGATGGAGAGTCACAGGGAGCCCCTTTATGCCTTTTTCAGTGGCCGTGGCTACGCAATTCGACCGACTCCGGCTTTGTCTTCGGCCCATTAATCATTCCCAAACCCATGTGCACAGTGCTAACAACTCCATTTATTCATCAAATAATGCTGCCCAGTTTACAAATAGCTATGATGGTAGAAAAATAAAATCTTGTAGTAATCTTGTGTAATGTCAAAAACATTGTAGCGTACAAAACAGCTTTGTGCAGGCAAATAGTAATGTTCTTGAACTGAAGTTCAATCTGTCCAAGGAATTATGATTACTATGACCTGAGACAGAGTATCTTTAAGGTTATGGTGACTTAGATCATCAGCACCACGGACAGTGATTTGCTTTGTCTTGCACGTGAACGACAACAAATAAACTGATCTATTAACATCTACGTGGAAAATTAACAAAATATAACTGCCTACATTTACCAGCAGCTACAAAAAAAACGTTTCAATGAGCTCTTGATATAATTATTCAAAAACAACTCAAAATTTCTGCACATGTATGCATTAGTAGGCAAATTCGTGGCCACAACTTAATTATCTTGTTCCCATGCAATACTAATTTATGGCATTGCATTACTATTGCATGGGACCTTGCATAAAGGGGCTCCCTCTGACTCTCCATATTCTGACAATGGTGGTTTTAGGCCGTTTCCAGTCCTTGACTGGTTTTGACTTCACTGACTCCTAGGTTGTTCCTCAATATTTTAACCACCCTCCTTATTCCTGAAGGTGGCATTATATATTCAATATATACTCTAAATAGAATCCATTTGGCTTTGTGCAAAACAATTACAGATGCCAAATAACTCTTAAAAGTTACAATTCACTGGCCTTGTGAAGTTGAGACAGTCTAGAACCTAGAGCACGACCTATTAAAAGATTTATGTGTATATCTGAATATACACATAAATCTTTTAATAGGTTTTAATAGCCCTACAGAAATAAATTTGCTAGAGTTTCAAATTATCATCTTCCCATAGAAAAAAAGAATGAGAAAATGCATTAATAAAAAGATCAACCTTAAGATGCAATTTATGCTTAAATTCTGATCGGGACTGCACATGCCTCAATATGTCCAACAAAGTAAAGTAACTATTTTACATGTGATGAAAACATATATTAATGTGGGTATGGACAAACCTGCTGTCTTGACAGCTGGAGATAGGCACCAGCACCCCCGTGACCCATTAAGGATTAAGCGGTTAAGAAAATGGATGGATGGACAAACCTTCTTCTGGCTGGTCTGCTCCATCTCCCATTGCTTAGGCTGCTGCTCTTCTGATGCAACTTTTACGACTTCCTGTTTCTTGTTGATCCTGTTCTTCCAGTCTTCCTCGCCACTCTTCTTCAGCAGTGCCACTCTAACAATGAACATGAGTTCAAAACAGAGGAAGGTGTATAAATGACTCTCTATTAAACTAGATGTAAAACGTTAAGATTATAAATTGTAATGTCAGCTTAAGAGCATTAACACGTTCACTTTATAAAATCAGTGTTTCGAAAATCCTGGTGTGCATAAAAAGTGAGAGCATGAGCAGTGCTAAGGTTGAAAGAAAGTGTGCCATTGTTGCCGCTTTTTGAGCATGAAAATGCCAGAAATTAGGGCATTCTGAGGAATCTGCTAAATCTCAGCGGGAATGGTCCGTCTGCACAGATCTCTGCCGGCAGCCAAGAATAAAAATCCATATGATGCTATAAAAAGACTGTACAAAGATTTGAAAGAGGTGAAAATGTTATTGCATAAAACAACATGATTAAAAGTACTTACAGTTAGATTCTGTCAAACACTGAAAAATGAACAATGTGATTTTTTTTTACTTGCAAAAAATTGTCTACTAGAGTTCTTGCTTTGGTGATTTTTCACTTTTCATGTTTTTGATGGGTAAATACTGGACTTGATCCAAGTTTTACTAATGAATTCAAAGCTCACTTATTTTAATTTTTAAATATCTTGGCCCAATCTTGCATTTTACCCTCTTTATCCACACCTATTAATTGATTTTGGGTCTTTCGTGTTATCTGTTCTTGCTTGTCAAGAAGCTCCCCAATGAAGCTACTTTACTGTATTTGCTTCCATTTAATAGAAAAAACCCAAAATATATATAATTTGTGTAGCCCTCTGCCATTTACAGTTATACATCATGAAATGCATATCTATTTTGATAAAATCTAGCTTTTTGTTCAAATGTTTAAACATTGAATGTCAGAAATGGGTTTGAGAACCAAGCACTGTATGCTGGGCCTATATTCCCAAGCTTTCATTTAGCTGTTTTGCTCAGAAATGTCCTTATTTATGAGATCATATGTATTTGACTGGGAAATAGTGTACTAGCCGTGTGTTTTTGTACAGAGTTCTGTGCAGAGCTGAGTGCCCCGTCCAGATAAATAATTTTAACTAGGTTTAGTGCTTTGTATGCACATATCTGTGACTGATACATAAATACAGAATTGAAAGGTTTTTGCACATCACTTTGAGGCCATTCCCTCCAGGGGCAGAAGCCTGAATTTCATGAATCAGACTGTAACGACAGTAAAACTATAATATAAATCCCTTAAAATTAGATGAGTCTGACTACAATTTGGTGGTGTGTGTGCATCTCATCAGTCAGAAACTCCTCTCAACCTTGGAACCACAAATGTACTCCATTTTAGTTCAATATTGTTTTAGGAGATTATTAAGATACTTAAAGAGAGTTATTGTACAAGCCAAATACCCCAAAAGTGAAAAGAAGTGAAATAATTATGTTAAAATTGTAATAGGAAAAAAAGCCAGAAAAGTGCATGTTTAAGTCATATTTTTGCCAAAGTATATGAAATATTTGTATTTACTTTCTGAAAATAATACATTTAATGAAATGAACGTTTTTTTTAAAAACAAAAAATATCTTTATTGAACTTGTTGCTGATATTTTTCACTTACTTTCTTGATTAAAAATGTTTTCTGTCACTTCCAACATCAACTATCAAAACAGGATGCAAATATATCTACAGATGAAGTTAAGCTGAAATGTCTCTTACCTCTCCCTGATGGACATCTGTTTGGCGGACATGCCGTCAGACAGTAGGTCTCCGGGCTCTGTGGGGGACAGCAGGTCTCCAGAATAGACGCTGTTCCTGCCGAAGTCCTCAAGATGGTCTTGGGACTGAGACGCGAGAGCCTGAGGGAAGGAATGAGGCTTAGGTGGCGTCTGAGGCGGCACCTGGAGTTTGGTCTGCTGATTTTGGAGGGCTACCTGAGGGTAAGGCTTAGAGAGAGACTGGATCGGACCTGGAGCTTTGGGCTGGGTTTGCAGGGAATGGGTGAAAGGTTTTGGGTACGTCGGTGGGGGTTCTGAGAATGACTGGGGCTGGATGTTTAAGGGGGGTTTGGGAAATGTCTGAGGGGGCTGGAGAGCGTTTTGCTGCTGCTGATGGCCACTTGAAATGTAAGACACAGTCCGGGATGATACCTTAGCTATCAGCGGCTTCAGCGGTGCTGGACGATCCGGCAAGTCTGAAGGAAAAGTAGACCACAATCATATCTTGATCATGATTCGAATGCATGTAAATGTATTTTTAACAGACAAAACAAAGCGAATGGGAAAAAGAGGTTAAAAGAACCACATCTCTAGATAAAATAATCATATCAGATTTGGGCCAGAAACCTTTTTTCTAGATAGCCCCACTATTGCAAGATTTAACAACAACAAAAAGCCCAGAAAACCAAGTACCTAAAAAAACAAAAACAATTATTTGTTGTTTGTTTTGGCCACATTTTGTTTTATTGTAAAATTGTCCATTTGCAAATAATTTTGATGCAATACATTTTACAGTGCAATTATTATAAAATAACACGAGCTTTCAGGAGACTGGTGTTCGGGGATCTTTGTGTAAACTGTGCTGTGCTTAAATTTTAGCATCAGAGTAGGACACTTGTTTATGCTAGTGTCCACAATAGTACAAAATAATGTGAATACTATACAATTTCAATGGCTTTCATGATTAATCTTCAGGTAATAATTTCCTTTATCTACTGGGAAGACTGCAGAGTCTAATTTTATATCCACGGACTACAAATTGTTACGTCACTTCAGAAATTTAAGCAGAAATGATCAAAAATATGCTTATTTGACAACACAGTGTACAAAGGAAAACAAGTTTCTGAAAAAGGAAACATTTTCAGAAAGCAGTGAGTAAACTGCTCTCAGGATGATGAATTTGGGATTCAGTGGGATTATTAATTATTTGCACTAAGCAGTAAAGAGTGCAACATCATAACTAGCATAGATGCACCCAAATCCGCACCTTTTCTTAAAAAAAGACACACTTTTGCTGTCTGTTGAAATTTTATTTGCCACTCTGTTTTGATTGCGATAATACATTTATATCTATAAATGCTGTCAGTCTTTCTCGCCAAATAATCCTGTTTTACACCTAACAGCCAGTGTGGTAAATAAAATAGTCACTTAGGCACGGCATGGACTAATGTGTAAGGCTTCTTGTAATATATGTATTGTTTCATCTGATATAAGTGTATTAATCACACTGTGGATAAAACATATAAATGCACTATTAAACAAAAATATTGAAGTTATAGTTATTAGGAAGACTGTCTGCTTGTTGTTTTTTGTTATCTTTAGAATGTGGGTTGAAAGGTTTATGTTGTCACCAGAACGATGAGTAACTGGAAGTTGTTCTAACCTTTTGACAGAGCACTTAAAAAGACCAAATCATGCAGAACTATCAAACAGTAGCCTGCATTTGTACCTGTTTTATTTAAGTGCACAAGGGTTGCCCTGCCCTATTTTTGTGCTTTCATCTCTTTCTACTCCGTTTGTCTGCATGCATTGGAAAAGACAACCCCTGGACACAACCTACATCAGAGGATAAAAAGAAGTCAAGCCTATTGCACTGTGGTCTGTGGATATGTAACCTACAGGCGTAAAAGTGGTGCAAAGGGGACCAGAGCTCCTTTATGGGTCACGACAGCGCTGGGAATACAGTTTGATCTGAAATCTGCAGGGCTACTATGAAGGAAAGGCATCGACAAAGACCTTTATGAGGTACATTCATGGAAAAATCTGCTAATTAGATGGAGCCTGAAACGCCTTTCTGAATCAGCCAAATCAAACACTCCCAGCTGGGACCTGCATGTGTGTGTGTGTGTGTTTGTGCAGCCGGCACAAAGCAGTCATGCGTGGGAGCCCACTACAGAAGACAATGAGTATAATAGGAGCAGACCCATTTTGGTGGGCATTTCTCTTTTCTTTTTTTTTGTTTCTTTTGTCCTCTGTTTCCCTTTTATCTTCATTCCTTAAACCTTACATAGCTCTGTCTTTTCCACCCCTTTGTTCTTATTCACTTCTTTATGATATAAGTCAGAGATACCACTTACCTAAGATTCCTCCCTGGCTTCCCTTCAGCTCCTTGGTGGAGGAGCTGTAAGCTGCTGCAGCCTCTCTCAGTTCTCCTCTTTTTCCTCTTCCTCTCTCCCCACCTTCCTGGGAGTCTGCGGCTCTCTTGCTGGGCAGAGGCTCCTTCTCGCCCCGCCACAAAAAGGGCTCAGCAGAGTGCTTAGGATGCTGCAGCTGGTCCTCTCGGTCCCTGTCAGAGGAGTGCAGCTTCTCCTGAATGCTGTCTTCTCTGGCTCCTCCCTGCTCTCTTCCTCCAGCTTTCTCCTCTTCCTCCTCTTGCCTCCCTCTCAAGCCCTCCGCCAGCGCCTCCCTCTGTTGTCTGTGACCCACTGAAGACAAGGGGAGACCAGGAGGGGCCCCAGCTCTCTCTGGGCTGTCAGGAGGGAGGGGGGAGCAATCAGGCTCTCCCTCATTCTGGCCTTGGTGCCCCCTCTTATTTAGAGAGAAATACCGTGGCGCCCTCTCCTGGTGGACGATGGCTCTGCTAGGGGCCTGTTGTTGGGCAGGGACGTACGGGATGGCATTTGACTTCTCTGGGTGAAAACCCTCACTAATGCCGCTGCTGTGTGGGGCCATGGTTACCGTGGTAACGGAGGCTTGCGAAGTGACGGCAGCTACAGATCGAACCAGGGCGCCAGACAACGGCTCCAGTTTGATTTCACCTCCGCTTTTTACCTGAAAATGCAGCAGTAGACATGTTAGAAGATAGGGATGGTTTACATGTCAAGTTGGTTGGTTAGAATTACCAAGATTATTTTGCCACAATGAGAAATGTTTATTATTTTTGTACAGATTCAGATTCCTTAGTAAATGGCCATGTCCAGAGGACCCCAAAGCAAATCACACTACATTCAGTCACTTACATTCGTGATAGCAAGCTATGATGTAGCCACAGCTGCCCTGGGATACACACTACTGGCGCTACCAGGCCCTCTGACCACCGTTAGTAGTAGGCAAGGTGGGTGAAGTGTCTTGCTCAACTGTATGTAACAGGTAGAAGCTGGAATCAAACCCACAATTTCTGGGTCACAGGCCAACAGATCTACCACTAAGCTCCAGTGATTAGTGATTGGTATAATTGCTTTTTAAACTGTCGAAATTGGGTCAAACATTTTGGGTATCCATCCATACCCTTCTTGCAGTACTTTGCTGGAATTCTGGCTCATTCCTCCTGCCAAGACCACTGGGACCAAGTCAGGTTTGAAGGCCACCACACACCTTATCAGCTCTGCCCGTAAGTATTCTATGTGGCTGAGTTTAGGGTGGCTTTTGGTGGCCTCTACAAAACATTGAGTTTGTTATGCATAAGTCACTTTGTAATAAATGTGGGGGTATGGTTCTTGTCAAAGACCCATTTGGGCCCAAGCCTTATCCCTCTGCAGGGGTTTTTTTTCACGAGAATTTGCTTTAGTAAACCACATAATATTTTCCACCTGATGCCATCTACTTTGGTAAAGTACACCAGTCCCTCCTGCATGTGAAAGACTCCCACAACCTTTAACTTCCGTCTCCATACATCACAGTTGGGATGGGTTTATCTTTACCTTGCATGCTTCTGCTTTTTCTCTGCAAATGTAAAGATAGTCGGAAGAAAGAACATGACCACAGAAACTAAGGTAGTGATCCCAGAGTGCATTTGCAGGCTGTAATCTGGCATTTTTTATTGCTTTAAGTAAACTTCTGTCTCTCTTAATGGCCTCTCAACGGTCTCGCTTTGATTAACTCATTTCACCTTGGATAATGACACCCTCTAACCAATTACAGCCAGCATCTTCACATTTTGTTTTGCACGTATTTTACACCCAGAAAACGTTCACCTATGGAACAAAGAACCTGTCTGCTTCTTGAACAGTGTGGCGACTGGATATTCCCATCATTGGAATATTGTAGGCATCTGGGCGGGGTACCCAGCAATGATTATAGAGGTCCTGTCTGTTTTCATGTGATATGTCCAGGGATTTCACAAGGAAGCAGCTTTTTTCAGGTGTTGATGTACAGTAGTCCACAGGTGTGCTTCCATTTACCTTTAACAAAAATAATGAATTAACCTATGCCTTGACCTCATCATCTTCTGGACATTCTGTACATTCGTAAAAGGCATCGTAAGTGGATATAATTACAGTATCGTGTGGACTATGTTACACTTATGAACATGGGTTGTTTTTCATTGCACATAGGACACTCCTATAAATACATAAAACAAGGCAAGGCAGCTCAGTCACCCCTGTTAGTGATGATATGTTAGATGTATTGCTAAACATGGCACATTGTTATGTTTTTATAATGAGGTTTGGGGAAATGAAACAGTTGTTTAATATATTATTAGAGGGCATGTTATAATAAAATTGAAAAGGTACGGTTGGATGAACAACTCTTCCAATTTTTTTCTTTAAAAAAATTGTGAATATTAAATTTCTGCATTGCTAGACTGTTGTATATCTATCAAAATACAAAAATGGCTAAATGGGGGTCAAGTGGAAGGTTCTGCAACCTGGAGAGGGGCCAGGTAAGTACTGCATCAATTGCATTTAAAGAGACAGCACCAAAACGAGTTACTCTCCGACTCCTCAGAACACAGATAGAAAAGGTGGGCCTGGAGAGCTACAATATTGAGGAATTCAGACCTAAGAACTGCAGTTCCACTCTATATAGACCATAACTAAATGGTATATATGTAAAACAAAAATAATAATTTAAAAGTATGGCATGTTCACTTTAAAGAAATTTCCTCCCACACAGTGAAACATGATTTATTTTCACCTGTGAAACAACTTTATGCAGGTAAGCCAGCAGGTACAAACCCCGTTGAAGGACTCTGCACTGTAAGTTAGAGTTTAAGTTTCTCAGCACATTCAGCTACGATTTCATCCAAATATGTCTCTGAAATGTTGTGTAATGTTGGTAACTAACAGTCAGAAATACAGACAAAACAAACAAACCAAGGCATAAACCTCACCTCCTTGCTGGAGGTAATAAATAAATAAACCTCTAAATACATTACTGATTTCCCCCCCCCACATTCAGATAACCCATACTTGTTGTGCAACAAACAAGTATGTCTTGAAAGCTGCTGAAGTCAGAAAAGGACAGAACAAACACGGCACCCTAGACTGCTCTTTACATGCTGCATGTAACAATCACCGTGCTTGAGCTCTACACATAAAAGCCACTACCATTTAAAAGAAAAAAAAAGTTCATGAGCAGAAGGACCAGTTGGATCAATACAAAGTCAGAATGAGACATTGACAGCAGAGGGTCTTACGTGTTCTCCCTGAGGGGCGTCTAACACCGCAGAGGTTATGGTTTCCTGTGTGGACACCAGTTATTGATCACAACTCAGTGATGACAACATGATGAAGACAGACTGTTTTTTTTAAAGAAAGCACCGGATATCCTGTGTCTGTTCATCTTTTTTTGTTAAACACCTTTTACTTTGATGCTCTTCCTTCCTACAAGTTTTGCACTTAAAATTCAAGAACACATTTTTATATCTTATACAGTAGAGGACCATTTTTCAAGTTAACCATAAACTGTGAATGCCTATGTGATAGAAAACATCCTGATCTTCGGCATAAAAGTATTTTCCTCAGCATCTAAAACAAACACGTTCATATGTAGTGAAACTACTTTACCTGCAGTACTTCTCCCTGGGTGATAGGTTGGGTCTGGAAGCGAGCGTTGGTTCTTCGCTGGCGGGTGTCCCCTCGAGAACTCTCTGCTTCTTTAGCCGAGGGTTGGGCTAGGCGGTTGAAAAGGGCCATTTTCTCAGACAGGCTGAGTGCAGAGAAGTCTGGTTCCTCAGGCAGAGGCTTCGGGCCATCTCCTCCAGCACAAGCAGCCTGGTTCGGGCTCAGTTTCTGGAGATTCTGGTCAAACTCTTGCTCTTGTACTGTTGAGCTTGGCTGAGAAGAGGCCTGAATACTGTGGATGTGAGAGCAGTATCATCAGAAGATGAAATATGGAGGCAAGTCATTATGATAAAGTATTTTACAGCTGTAAAAAAAAAAAAAAAAATCTGAGAAATATAAATAGCTTGGGACAGACTTTGCTTCTTTTACCCAAACTACACAGAGTAAAACTTTTATAATATCTAAGACTAAAGATATATTTAGGGCATTAAAACCAACCAAAGCCTAAACATGTGTAAATTAAACTTTCACAAATAAAAAGTATGGATTAATACATTTTTGATAGGATTTGGCCCTAAATATCAAAGCAATAAACAAGTGTGACAATTCAACAGACACATAAGTAGATCAGTGCACATATACCAGATTATCATATACCTAGACGTTCGCAAGGGTTACAATAATCTCTCTGCAGTGCTTAGCAAAACTTGCTGAACACACCACAAGACACATGAACCCACGGGATGTGGAGGGCTTAAGAAGCTCAACCTTTGACCTTTTTTCATCAGATTTGTAACGACTTCACTGACATTTATGAACTGCATGTGAACAACTCAGCAAGAAAAAACATTTCTCCATTCATGCTATGCATGGCAAGGGCCTACTGCATGAACAACAATCTTTGCCCTATAGGCAGTATTGCATCTGAGAATCTAAGAATCAGTGAGTGAACATGGAGAAAAACCACAATGTGAGCTCAAAGTGCATGTCCTTCAAACAGCCAGGAGAGGGAGATGAAGAAACATACTTTGTTTTAGAAACACCACTCAAAGAAGCAGCTCAGTTAAAGTTAACCGATACCATGAACCAATACTTAATATGTGGAAACTCTGCAATGATTTCCTGGAAAATGTTTATTTTTAAACTTAAATTTTAGTTTTTAATGGTAATTTTTAGTAATTAAAAAAAATCTAATTCACATATAATTTGTTGTAACAAGCAGAGGAGAAACAGAGACATGTCTTCCAATTCATTGCATTTTGTTTATGGTATCAGCAAGTACTTCAATCCAAGCATGTAAAATGTAAAATGCCAGATCTACCTAAAAGAAAGAAGGACAATAAAAAAAAAAAAAAAAAAAACCTGGTTTAAAGACATGCTCTTTGACAGAGGTCTTGTAAAGAATTTCATAAATGTTAGCATGATCTTAAGTTCAGTGCAACTTCCATGTGCAAGTTTTTTAATACAAATCTAACGGTGTCATTTAAGCTTAAAAATGATTAAATATTAAGCAGTGTCCTGCAGAAAAAAATCATATTCTATAGGTTTAAAAAAAACAGATACGTTCCTGTGAAGAAGCAGAATATAAAAATGAATTTCTCTAAATATATGTTGCAAGATATCTACACCCAGCAAGACGTCCATGCTCACCTAATGCTAGTTATACTGGTGCTTGTTACTATAGGGCTGCAGACTTGCTTTGGACTCGTGGGGGCCCTCTCTGGTTGTGATGATGTGGTCGCGTCACTATTGATTGGACACAAGTTTGTTTTTGTTACAAAAAAAAAATAGGAAATTATGATAAAGACAAACATCAGTAGATACTATGGAGTCTTCAAATTGTAATATGTGAACAGTGACTATGAGAACAAGATTTACCTGGAAGCACTGACCACCTCTTTGTTGGTGACAGGCTGTGTGTGTGCACGGTCCTGAACTCTTCTCAGGCGTCGTTCTACGGCCGCGTTTCGTGAGCGGGGTTTAGGAACTCCTCCGTCTGATGTTTTTTCTAGCTCCTGAAACACAAGATTAGGTAAATATAATTTCTAGTCACACCGAATGCCCCACAGAAAGCCATACTATAGGCCCTACAGAAAGCACAGTAAAAATAAAAGGACCATTTTCAGTTAGGATGTCTGGTGTACAATGACTGATGTTAAATAAGGTAGCAAAAAAACATAATTTGTCACTCTTGTGAAGACAGAGTAGCTTATTTTGGGATTTTAGAAGGCTTTTGGGTTTTAAAGGATGCAGTATTAAATAGCTGCTGCAAGAGGCAGAAATGAAAAAGTATACCCTGAAGAGGGACCGTTTTGCAGCCACACTCATCTTGGCTCTCTCATCCACTTTTTCTTCTTCTCCTGAAAATAAAGACATTTAGTTGCAAAATATATATATTTTAGAAATTGAATCAAGTGATTTGTTCCATTCCTCTTTTTCTTTTATAGAAAACACAAAAGACTGCTTCTTGAAATGCTTGATTTAGAAGTAGTTAGAATTGTTCATCAGTTATGTTGTGCTAGCATGGGGCATTGTAAAGAAAGTAAAAACTACACTGGAAGTAAGATATCAGTCTTCTTTATAATGAAAATCTTTAAAAATGGTTTATAATCCTTGCATGAAAGATTCATAGGTCAAATTACAACACAGAAGACAACAAACAAGGAACATCAATGATTCAAGGTAAAGTAATGATTCTTTAGATAGCTTTGTCTTGCAAATAGCACTGTGTGCTTCAAAGACGTTGCGTGTATAAAATGAGAAATAGCAGAGAAAAAACCCAGCATATTTGGTGCAATAAAAAGGTTATGTCAATTTGTAAATGTTGACGGAATGAACAGAACCAAGAAATTTTCATTAATGGAGAAATTTTTAATATAGCATAATCATCCCAATTTCCAAGAACTACCTAAAATCTTAAGATTTCAAAAAAAAATTCTAAATAGCTACCAATGAGGTTTCATTTTCACTTTTGTTAGTCTGGTGAGCTGTGTGTTGGCCTCGCCAACATAGGCAATTCAACTGTACAAAGTGTGCACATTTACCATCATGTCATGGAACAATGTAGGTATTTGAAACAAAAACTACTTCAGCCTTCTCTTGTGTCACAGAGAAGCTCTTTGTTTACATTTTTAGAACCAAGCAGCAAAACGCTGCAAAAGCCATTTGTATCTGTACTGTTTTTTTATTCTTCTTCCCAAAAAAATATTTGGTATGGGAAGCATAAAAATACATAAAAATTCACCAAATTTAGTGGAAGCATGTGTCGTGTGTGAAATTTACATGTTATAAAGGGTTTGCAAAAGTCGCAACAAAAATGGCTGAACGCTCCCCGGTACGCTTTAAAACACCCTCCCCTATTATGTTATTTATACGTACAGGTAGGAAATTTGGTACACTTGTAGAACTTCCCAAGATCCATCTAAAAGTCCTAAAATTTCATAATCCTAAAAGAACATAAAATCTGCCATTTCAATTTTGATGTATTTTTGCCCCATTTTTTGACTGTTTTTGCCTCTACATTTGATCCAACTCCTCCTACATGTTTTGATTGACTGGCTTGACAATAGGTGAGTTTGCTCAAGAGGGATGGGGGATCTGAAGTTATCAAAATCCTGACTTTTTGTGCATTTTGAAGGGCCACATCTTGGCCCTCAAACTTTTACTATATGCTGTAAAAAAACTGCTTATGTACTAATATTAACATTAGCATGCTATCATTTGTGAACATTATCTACTACACGAACTACTACACTACGTTTTGCAACCATACTTCATTAATAGCAACTGTAGGCATCAGATACTCCTTTGAAATGTTGCTCTGCTGCAGTTTGTTTTTAATCCTATCAGAAATTTCAGGTTAAAAAATAGAGTTTTTGAGACAAAGGTCTTTAGCTCATTTCACTTAATAATAAATCCATATTTAATACTTTTTCAAAATGGCAAATGAACTTAACTTATATATTGACTTTGTATTTATACTGACCTATCAAAGCACTGGAGCCACATTCATTCCCAAAGGCACACATATTCATACACCAATGGGGAGCTCGGCAGGCAAACTGGGGTTAAGTACCTTGCCCAGAGGTACACCGACATGTGTAAGGCAGAAGCTGGAATCCAACCTACAATCCTCTAATTACAAGCCAACTACTCTACCCAGTAAGCCACAGTCACCCTGGCTCACCCCAAAACCATACTACGATATCAGAACTTTAAAGGATATTTTTGTTGTGATTTAAGTTTTGTAGGTACCTTCTGCATCCTGCAGTTGCGTTGGGCTTAGACGTGATCTGGGGAAAAAAGATGTAACATGAACATCTTAGTCTGAGGAACCAAATAATTATGGCTATATATCACACGTGTCTTGCAACTTTTAACAGTGTCTCTATGTCAACAAATCTGAATGGCATAATTAGGTAATTAGCAGAACTCTGTAAAACTTAAATGTATGGGGAGGTTATATGATTCAGGGGTGTTGGGCTTGGGACACATTCAAAAGTTGCAGGACACTGGCCTTCGAGGAATGGAGTTTGACACCCCAGATTATTATAAAAGACTTAGCTGTACCTGTCAGACTCCAAACGCTCTGCAGAAGTAATGGGTTGTGTCCGGAACCTCTCTGACGTGCGGCTGTCTCCTGGAGTAATGTAACGTCGAGGCCGTCGAATCCCTCTGTCCCCATCACTGCTGATGCTAGCTGGTTCCACATCCTTAGATGAGAAATCGTTTTTTGTTGACTCCCTTTGGGGGATAGGTATGGAAGTTTGGCAAGATGCAGAAAAAGAAAGTGTAAACTAGAATTAGAACATCTTTTTGTATTCATTGTAGCTACTCAAAACAGGAAAAACTAGGCCTCACACATAGAAGTTATACAAAATAGTAAGCACAACCAGGGCGACATGGTTAATGCAGTTATACTCTTTCTTGCATGCCTGGGTTTTCTCTGGGATGCTTTGTTTTCATCATAAAATGCATATTAGGGGTACGTTTTGTGCTGGCAACTGGTTGAAGATGTACCATGCTACCTATCCAAAGACTGCTGGATTAGACTACATTTTACCCGATGACCTGGCATAGAATTCGGAAGGTAAAGGAAATGGATAGTTGACTATTATCAAACCTACTAATAGTCATTATGTCTATATAATTTTCATAGGGGTGAGGGTCAAGCAAGATAGTGGTTACCACTGTAGCATAATTGTAAGAAGATTCAAATCTTAACTGGTGTGATTACATGCAGATTTTGTACGTTTTCTTGATTTGTGAACAGTTTGTCTCCATGTACTGTACCTTACAATGATAATTTACATAATTGTGTGAATGTTTGTGTTCCACTATTTGTCACTGTGTTTTGATAGACTCTTGCCCTGTCCAGGGTGTAACCTGCCTTTGACCACTTGAAATAGGTACCAGCCTCATTCATGATTTTGAACAAGATTGAGCAATTATGTAAGTGGAAGAGGTAGATGAAGCATGCAAAGAGTGGGGAAATTAACTACATAACAGACATGAGCCATGCACCTCTGTTAATTATAATATGGATTATAAATTCACAGTTTGTTGCTGATCAATAAAGCATTGAAAAACTGTTATTTAAAAAAAAATGCAAAAGAGTCCATGCAAGTAAACCTACAGCTCTGACTTCCGATTGGCATTCTCCAGGTAAGAATGGCGTAGCTGTGCAACTGACACCCTGGTGTCGAGTGTGCCCACTTCACCGTTAGCTATCCCAGGAGGATGGACGATTCTGTTAGCCTCTCTCCCAATCCCTGCTCTCTCAGAATGATACATGGCGGAGTGTTGGCTCAGACCTATATCTGACATGGAGCGGGTTCGTATCTTGGGTTTGGGGCCACCACTTATTTCTATAGTTCTGTGTTTAGCCTGAGGCAAGGATGAGCCCCTCTGGAGGTAAGCAGCTGAGTCAAACCTCTGGTGCTGTAAATTCGCCTGCTGAGGGGCCATATCTTTAGTTGGGGGAATTTGATATTGTATCCGAAAGTCTTCCTGTTTAATTGGTGACTCTTTTCTTTGCAGTTCAAATTCTCCTCTAGACTGCCTCTGGAAATCCTGAAATCGTCTCAAATGTTTGTGCGGGTGCTCTCTTTGAAGATCTTGCTGAATTTGAGCCGTGTGTTCAACCTCTCTGGCTTCATAATGCTTCTGCTCTGGGGGCCCATGCTCCTTGATTCGGGACTCTTGATGGTGAATGGTCTCTGTGGAGGGATCCTGTCTGTGCTGCTGATGTACAGAGGAGTAGGCAGGCTGCATAGATCTACAAACTCTGTCCTCTTGGCTGTCATGACTAGAAGTATGCTCTCTTATCCTTTCCCTGATTCTCTTTGCTTTTCTTTCCCTACCCCTCTCTCTTGGCTGTTCATCATCCCAATCTTCCTCAACATGACTTCTCCTCCTTCTCTCTGGGCTAACGTTTTGCCACTCCATGTCTTCATACCGGCCCCTGTGAATATCATCCACGCTCCTTTCCCTTCGGCGAATTTCAGATGGCAACACTGCCTTCCTGCTCTTCAGCAGGCCCTCTGTCTGTGCTTCTTCTTTTAAGATCTGCCTTGCTTCCATTCTTGCCTCCCTGTTAGCAACATAGATTTGGTCTGCACTCACTCTTCGTTGTGACTGTACTTCCAGGACTCCCGAAGGTGTCCTAGTTGGCACTCGAGCATTCATAAAAGGGTGAGACTCCACAGCAGAGCCAGAGTGCTGGTACTCGGATGTGAAAGGAACAGAGTGGTGGCCCAGATTGGGCTGAGGTTGTGCAACAGTCCTTTGTTGAGTTTGCTCTGAATGCTGTGTTGTATACCTAGCAGTGCTGCCATTACTATGATGACTGTTTTGGAAGTGCCTGTCTGGAGTTTGGTCAGCGGGCTTCTGGGGTGTTTCTTCCCTGGACAATCGTTCCCTTATTCGGATTCTTGAAAAAGGAATGCATACCAGACATTAAGTTTTCAGTCCATTTAAATAATGACATCCATCACTGTCAAATCCATACAAAAACACCCACAAAAGTGTCCCAAGGTGGTCGAATCAGTTGTTGCAATCATAAGAATATATAACTTTCCATGGCTATATATACAGTCAAGGGACAAACTAAATACAATCCTTCGTCTTCTAGGATTGAAAAATGTCAGTCAGGTAAAACTAATCAAATTCATTTAATAAATAGATCAGTAGTGTGATCACCTCTACAAAAGCTGAAGTTTTTGATACTCTGTGGCGAAAGAAAAGCAATTGTTGCTCTCCCCAGATAATGTTTACAAGGCCTTTGCCAAATGATTAGAAATCATTCGAGAGTAAGAAAACATTTTTCACAAGTGGTACCAGTTAAGATACCTGCCAATTTTTCCCTTTCTCACTGGCCTGTTAAGTGTTCAGAGAAATAGGATTTAATCTGCCTCATCACCAATTTGAGTTGAAATGTTCACAACTGAGCTACAAGGGGATAAAAATTGAAAAACCTACCACAAACGAATCGGGAAATATGTCATCGAAATGACCCACAGCACTATGTTGGCCATATGAGACCAAAAAAAAACAAATAATTATTTTATAGAATGGCTCTAAATAAAAATAATAAAAGTGTTGTAATTGCAGTTGCACATAAGTCCTTGTATTCTCCTCAATATTGTGAGTCATACATAAAATGACTATTGCATCTAATTTTTTATTAAAGGCAACTCTACTCAATAATGAATCTCATTGTGTACTTATGATAATGGCTGCATAATATTCTACTTTATGTTTTGAGAGGAGATCAATATCCAAACATTTTATACTGTGTGCCTGTTAACGGAAACAATACGCAAATCTGGTTATTTGTGGTTGCACAGTTTTGTTCAACCGCTTTTTGAAATCACAGGAAATCCAGCTACTCTTAATAAAACTTACAGAGGAAAAGTCTAGAACATGAGACTATCATGGGACCCATATCAGCTCCTAAATCCTACTCTAATGTAGTGAGATCAAGTAACAGCATACCATGAGAGCTAAGTCTGAATCTAACTCTCCCTTCCTGATATCTTTATGCCAAATAGTAAGTTCAGCTATTTTCATCTCTAACCCAATGACCCCTGGTAGTCAAAGGTTACTCTAATCTCATTGTAGACCTCTAAGCACGACCTAAGTGACCGGAATTGGCTTTACTAAAATAGAGAGTAGTAGAAGTATCTCTGCCCTCATTTATAAACTTGTTGGGTTAAGATAAATGAAAAAAAAACATCTCATTTGTAGCTTCATAAAACAAAACATAAACTTGTAAATGAACACAATATTGTATGTTTATGGCATATAAAGTAATCATGGAAAGAGAGTTAGAGATTAAACTTCATTAGTGCAAAAATTTAAATGTTTTTTAACTTTGCGCCACCACATTCATTCTGCACCCAGACACTGTTTTTTAAAGGTTTTTTTCCTTTTATGGTTCTCTGTTAGTGTGTGTTGCAACGTGATTCCCCGCCAGGACAGCAGGCGGCGCTGACTTTTTCTGGCGGTTCTGCCTACCACTGCAGTGTCGTTTTTGGTCAACTATAGTTTATTTCCAGCTTGTACACATAATTACCCTTCAAGGTACAAAGCCGACAGAGAGTACTTTTTGATACAGCTGGAAGGCTTTTAACTACAAGTGCAGCTCCTCGAATACTGTGAAAACACATGTAAACAAACACAGTGATCTGTTTTGTTGTCATCTACATGTGTTTATGTTCAAAATCACAAAAATAAACAGTCCTTTCAATATAAAGCATCTAATGCCCAAAAGCTGCAAAGACTACTAGTTACATTAACTATAGAGCACTGTTCTGGTAAAATGATCTCTGGCTGATGTTGAGCTGACCAATCACATGCATGTGCTTTCTGTTTTGTTCAATGGATAGTTAGAAAAACTGGGCTCTATTCATTGTGTCCTTGCGTAGACCACAAATAGACTGTTGACGGATTATGTTGCTTTGTCTTTCTGTTCCAAAGTAGATGGAGCAGTATAAACTTAAGAAAATCATACCATATCTAAAATCCTGGCAATCTTCCCCTGATGAGCTCATTAGCATAGACTTTTATATTAATTGGATAACATAATGAGGCAATCTTTGAAAGAGAAACCACTCAAACTACATATAGCAGCACATTGCCACCTTGACAACTCCATTGCTGCAAATAGAGAAGCTATGAACACGCAAACTACATGTATCAGTAAAGATACAGCAATACGGTTTGTTGAGTTCAGTTAAAAAACACTATGGTACGGTGAAAATGAGGAAGGGAAGATTGTGTCATCAGTCAGAGTAATGAAAGTATCCAAAAAGGTGGTAACTAGGTTAATATCCCTTAGGTCTCCAATTATACCTGATATACTCTCAGCCGTGCTTTTAATTCTCTTTTAGATTTTTAAGTCTCATTTGCCTTAATTGCTTGCCCTTGGTAGCCAATGGAAGATGAACCCCCAATCAGACATAATCCAGTTTCAGTTTGTGTGCATGTTGAATAGATTTGCTAAAGCCAACTGTATTTAAAAAAAAAAATTATACTCACCCCTGCCTGTTGAGGATGCTTTGAGCCTGCTGTTCTATGAATAAATCTCCAGGTGAGATGCCATAACGTGTGGAGGGCAAAGATGCACGACGAGCTGTGCGAGGAGAGCTCGGCACTGCGCCGATGGGGTAGTTCCTAGTAGAGGCGGGGCTTGGATCTCGCTGTGACTTATCTTGATGGTGGGTGTACTGCCTTTGCTGTGACTGAGGGTGATTCTGCTCCTGCATCCTGCCTCTAGATGTGACAGAGTGTTCCTGTGCTCCAACTCGACGATAATTCTCTACATTCATTGCACTTTCCTGCTCTGAAAATCTGCCAAGTCTTTCTTGGATTTGGGCAGGAGCTTGACTTGAATGGGCGGATCTTAGTGGGTCTGCAGTGGATGAATCTGGTTGTGTCGTCATGTAAACCCGGCCCACTCCAGAGCGGTAAGCTACCCTTGGTTCCTGTCCATGAGTCTCCATCTCTGTTCTCCCTTTGTCTCTCCCGGTGGTGGTCTGTCGGTCGGAGGTGTCCGGTTCATGCCGGGGGCGGTAGCGCGGTGTGTATTCAGTGTCCGCCTCTTGATCAAGGAGGATCCCATAGCGCTCTGACAACTGCCGGCGCCGCTCAGCTTTGTAGCGGGCGATGCGCTCAGCCTTGGAACTGAGGTTGGACGGTGGACCTGATGTGGGTGTTGATGAGGTGGATAATGTCACTGGATCGACATATACCACAACTGGCTCTGGGTGTCTGCTGCAGTTTCCACCTTTCACCTGAGGTGTTCTGTCTGGAGATGTCAACTTCTTCTGTGGTGGCGCCATTTCTTCTCGACTGTAACGCCTCACTAGGGTAAACAGTGGAAATACTAAATTGTTTGCATAATTTAAAAAGCAAAACTTGTGCTATTTTATTTTATTTAATGCTTAGAAAACAAGAATTAATTTAGCTGACTAATAGATAAAGGGCATTATTTTTTTCAAAATTTTTCAAAAGTTCGCACTTGTTAAAACTGCTGCAAACTACACAGGATTGCAAAAACATGCAGCGGCTGATTTACCAACATAGCGCAGAGAAAATTGCACCTGTTAAACCCAGTGTAAGATGCATGCAATCCATAAGTGTTTTTTGCCATGCAGAATATTCAATATAGGCATTTTTGTTGGAACATACCAAATCTTGAGAGAACAGGCAAAGAAGTAAGCGATCCAGGCACTGTGTGATTTGCCTGACATCAAAATGTTTGCGGTCGCTATTTTAGTGTCTATTTTTACTGCTTCTGAAAGGCATGTCTAAACTTTGCGCCACCAGATTCAGAAAAAGTTTATTATTGACAAATGTAAATTTGTCATTCACACACAGTATAACCAAATAGTGATTAACATACTAATGGCGATAAACCTGACATTTGAATACTGCTGCTTGCACCTGTTATGTATTGCTCACGCAATCTTAGCAGATCACGTATGTCGCTAATTTTAGTGCCGTATGCAATTTTGCACTTATTATTAGGAATCTTGATAGATCAGGCCCGAACTTTGGAATAAGAGGGACACCATCTAGGAGGCCAGCTAATATGGATATGATCCATCCCCCACCTCTGTGCTTATGAACTGTAGGGGTTGATTGGATGGTTTAAACTTATACTAACAATACCATAAAATAACTAAAATCAGAGCTAGTAAATTCCAATTCTAATTTCAAATAGCATTGTTAAATGTAAATAAAGAAAAAAAATATGTTTATGTTATACTAATAATTGTAAAAAATCAAGCTTACCCATCCCACGAGGCTCTCCGGGGTCTGAAGCACGTGTGTACCGAGGTGGATCTTCTTCCAGCATCCTGTTGGCTACGAAACCCCCCGGCACCAGAGCAGTTGCTGCTTCACTTTCAATCCCATCTAGCCGCCGGGCTATCCTTTCTTTCCTAAAAGACACAAAAGTTCGAGCTTGAAAGTCAGCAACAGCTGACTTGTAAAACTCTTACTTTACTCTGGTACACCCTTTTCAGTTTGATATGAAAAAAAACCATAATTGTTTTATACCAGAACAAATAAATACTGTTTATGCGTCGAACTAAGCATGCAGTGCAACGGTCTGTAGAGCATCTTTAAAAGTGACAACAAAAGAAAACAAAGAAGTTTCACCATATCACTGAATTACTCACCTAAAACAATGTCAAGCTTAATGCAAACATCACTGGTACTGGCGAAAAATTTGCTAAAAACTGAATCCAGCTTCATGCAGCCTTCAACCAGTTAAAAATGCTGCCAAGCATTTGAAATTTGAAAACACACCAGGATTTGTAGTGAGGAGTCACTCTAGCCAGAAGGGATTTTCAAACAACTTTGCTTTTATGGTGCAGTCGAGTTCACTGAACTGTCTAAATATCAAAGCATTTCCGAAGGGATTTAAACCTTGTTTTATCCTCGAATGTCTGCACACAAAAAAACATCTAAACAACACTGACCGTTTTCAAAGTACTGTAGTTTTTATAGTTGTACCATCCATCCAACTCTCCTGTCAGTTATTTGGTAGTCACGTCTTAAGTGTTTGTCTTTATGGAAAACAAATACTGTACGAAACTTTTACTTTAAATCTAAAGTATGTACCCAAACTGGATTTATGTGTACAGTCACATCCCTGATGTTTGCATCAAAGTTATGCTTACCTGTTCATTTCCAGATCCTTGGGGACAGCTCTCTCAAAGTATTTTTTCAACTCTGACACTAAAAAATACGAACAAATAATTTTGACATTTGAATAACATGCTAAGCATTGGCAATGATTTGTTTTATTCAGTGTTACAATTACACACCCTTAGGAAGAACGACCAGAAGTTTGGCATCTGTGTCAGAAACACTCTTGACCAAGTTGGTCTTATCCTTGAAAGAGAAGTCACTCTGAAAACTTAAAACAAAAGGAAAGAGCAAAAAAAATTGAAATCAGCTTGGTTTTTTACCTTCTTTTTACCTTTACCTTACCTTATTATATTCAGTAATTAACTACAGTAAAAATTGGTTCCTCATTTTAATAAGGATTGAGAACTAACTGCTAGGTATCTATCACCTATTAACAATTTTACATCCGTTATATTTGGTCAAAGAATATTCTCTGCAGTTAGCAATGACTGCTTTTAGTCTGATCTGTTAAACCAGATTTGTGGAATACACTGATGTAGATTTTAAGTCATCCAGAAAACAACAGTCTTGAAAATGTTCCACCTCTCATCCGAAGGAGAGGTGAAATGTCTTCAGGCAACAAGGTAAGAAGTCAAGTCGCCTTCTATACTTAATCATTTAGGATTGTAAATTGGAAAAATGTAATAGACCTTCGACAATCAGAATGCTTCTTGATTTCAGCTGACCGAGGTAATGAAAAGCCACAGTAAAGCTCTATTGCGGTTGCAGGTATAAATAATTAGGAATGTGGTCATAAATATACAGTCTGATGGAAAAAAGTGAACAAGGGTTTCCCCAGCAAGTGACCCCCATAAGCCTGACTTCATCCCAAATTACTCATATCTTCACTAATTACTTTATTATATTTATTTTACATGTCAACACTAACCGTTGAATGAAAACTAGTTTGTTGTGTCAAGTATTTTATACATTTCTCCAAATGAGGTACAATATGATCTATACTTCTAATATAACTTAATTTCCAGCTTTCCACTTGTGGATGGATTTCTATTTAGTCAAAGTTGCCTGCGAAAAACTGGATGTTCATGTACATTTTGGCTTTCACAAAACAGATATTTTTTTACGGTTTGGCCTGTCATACACACATAAACACAGATTTTTGGGACCAAAAACTATTCTTTCTCAAAACTCTGGCCAAAGTAAAGATCTGTGTTTTCTATGTTTTCAATGTCTGCATGTGGACAAATGTAACTCAAGTTTTAAGTGCTGCAACGTCACTGTCCACAAAAAAACAACAACAAAAAACGCTCAACCATCACGCTTTCCACATCTGTTTACACTCAGAAACAGCATCTGTGCCCTCAGAGCTGCGTTGGGATTATCTATTGTCCAAGTGCTTTTTACTCACTTGTTTTTACAATTTTTATCACTGTTGTATGTAGAAGTTAGAGAGTAGGAAGTTGTTCTGAGCAAATTTGGGAAAACTACCGCCCTCTACAGTGTTGGGTCACACACAGCCATCAGGTAGCACTTATCCACATTCTAGCTCCACAGAAGAAGAAACCTCACTCCCACAGAGAGGGAGGAGAGGCTGAATCTATATACGACCATTCCGGTTTGCATTTCTTACTTCTTAGTTAGCTGTCGGCCGGGGCTTGCTAAAAGGGGAGACGCCTCATCAAACACCTTCCTTCGCTGGCGGAGGAAAGCACATGAGTTTCTGGGAGAAACTCACTCCAAGAGACAAGACTACTGATTTCAGGTGATTCACAAACACTGATGAAACAAACCCATTGTTTACCCTCAAAGCCTGGCGAAACCTTCCCTTAGCTACAGACTGCCATGAGAGGAACAGGATCTGACCCCCTGCATCCAGTGGGATCCGAACCAGCCTGAATCACCGCCACAGAGCTGATAAGAGGTGAATGTCGTGCTGGATAACTCCAAAATGTACTGTTCAGTGAGTGCCGAAGCCTGAGGAAAATGCAGTTTGTTTGATTTTTCACAGCTGCTTGTGTATATAGCCCAAGTAACATAGCATTTGCAACATCAGGCAGCGGGGATTACACCATGTAAAAGACCAGAGACGAAAATAGAGGTTCACTTCCTCTAGGATGTTGTTTTGATCAAAGCCATGTATTAGGATGGCACAGCCTGGAACATGATTTGATTGTATAACTTTATCAAAAATAACAACAAATTATTTTATTCATAGTGCCAAGATGTATACATGTATTAAATAAAATCTAAACACTTTTCATTTCATACCTTAGAGCTTCTGTTGGTAGAGAGGTTGAGCTGGAAAGTTTGGAAGGAACTTTAGATCCACATCCTGGGAAGAGAAACAGAACCAGACTTTTGATAATTAATAATAAACATGGCCGTTATAAGTTCAGGGATGCTGACATTTAAATAGCAAAACTACACTTAGCGATGCATTCAAATTTAATGTGAGTTTTGGACAGCAACTCATACAAACTTTTCTGGAAAGTTAAAGTCATAATCAGAGCCACTAAAATGCAACGACAGCACATTTTCTCACTGTTTTTGTTTTGATTTGATTTTACTACATATTAAATGCATAGTGCTCCTCTTATGTTTGAAAAATATTTTGTTTTTCTTTGCTTTACAAGGTGAATTAGTTTTAGAGGCCTGTTTCGACAACTTCCAATTCATTTCTGTTAGCAAAATATTATTGTAATTACATGTTTTTATTATTTATGCTAGCATACAGCTTCCTGTCACATGTAATCAGTCTGTTCCCCAACCTTACTGACGTCCAAATTTATTTATTGCTATTCATAAACTTTCTTATTTCAATAATCAAGGAATTACAATCTTTGATCGAAGGGATTACAATCTTTACAATGTAAAAGAATGATACTGTATTGATAACATTACTGTTACTACTGAATATTTTAATAGATATATTTATTGTGGTTAACCCAAGTTTTCCCTCACTGTTCACTTTCCTTTACGTTATCACACTGTCCTCACCACAATAAATTAAAACGTATAATTCTTGCTTTTAACAATCAGTTTCAACATATCATTAAGAAATCAAAATTGAAACAGAATTCATCCCTTTGATTGGTGTATATTTACTTCTGAACAGAATTCTACACTGATGCTCACACTGCTGTATGTATGCATGTAGTTTCATTTTATTGCTATTATTCGGTATATACACTTATATACACCTTGAGTACACATCACACTAACACAACAATTCATCACAGCAGTAACACAACATGTTTCAATAATGTATTGTTGTTAAATTTCTACCGAGGCAAAAGTCAGTTACAGTTTGTCTTATGGACAATCTGTTGCCTCACTATCAGCTGACAGTTGACCCTTTAACTCTTATGTCACACCCAGGAGACAGATCATATTTCTGCTTTAGACCCCTCCAGAGCCCCTCTGACTAATTCTGGCCTCCAAACACTGTGTGGCGAAGTGTTTTAGTCCTTTACGCTGCAGAAACATACAAAGTTGTTGTGAAGCAAATTAAATTCCAAAGGCAATTTGGAAAGTTGCGGTTAGACTTTACTTTCTAATAGTTTCACAAACTTGGTCCTCATCAGGTGTTTTATTTTTATCTTCTTCTTTTTCTGGAAGATACTGTGAATTCTGCTGGTGCTTCATTTCCCTGAGTTCCATGCAGTGGCACTAATAAATTCCACAAAATGCATTTTTAAATAAACCAATAACCTGATTAAAAACATCTTACAAGTGTTCATGTGTGTGAATTCACAAAGATACTTCCTCTGGTGGAAATGCAGATGCCAGTACTGCTTCCCTTGAATATGCCTGGAGGTTGCCAGTGAAACAAACAGCACAAGGTTCAAGATGGACACGACCAAAGAGCAACTTAGGCCCTAAAGTCGTCCTGATGAAAAGAAGGATTGTCTAAAAATATTCAAAGCCACCAAATAGACTCTCTGTAACTTGACGGCAGCTTTCTGCTAGACAAACGGGTCTTACACAACAATATAAAATAGAAAGGAATAAATAAGGTATCAGCACTCAAATTAATACTGAAGGTAAGATGATTCACGTTAAAGCAAACATTGCAATCCTTGATTTTAAGTTTGGTGATGCATTTTGTCCTAAAATAAAAGAAAACTTGCAGCATATCTCCATAGGATGCAAAACTCTGATTTTCAAAATTAACCAAGTTTAAGCAAAAGCTATCTATACCGGTTCCTCATTTGATCATATCAAATGAGGAACCGGTATAATAAAACAAACCCCAAATATGGAACACAAACCTATTGGTCTACTATTCTATCAAATTGGAAGAAAAAGCCAGGTCAGTGGTTCCTCTTCTGCAGGCCTTACCTTCCCTATTGAGCTGCACATGATTCACATGAAAATTAGAGATCCATGGATTTCGAAACATGTTTAAATAGGCGAACTGAAGGATGGCCTGCTGTTGGAGCCTCGTATAGAGGCTGTAACAGGGGACCAGCAACAGCAATGGCGGCAGAGATGAGCAAACCCGTCAGCAAGTGGACAGGTAAAGACAGAGGTGACACACACAGACACAAGGCTGCAGCAAAGAGAGACAGCCTCACAGCAAGCTGCAAGCAACACAGACTGGGAGTCACACTAGAACGTGTGTTTGTTTGTTGTGCGCAGGTGTGTGTGTCTATGCGTTTGGGCTGAGATGGGGGAGAGAGAGAGACAGCACAGCAGGGTGTTAAAGCAGCTCAGAGCCCCTAATCAGATTACAGGCAGAAATTAGCCTTGATGATAAAAACTCTGGAAGGGGATTGGAGGAAGGTGCCAGTAGAGCTGCAGGTGGTGCACTGGAGTCTGGGGCTACTGGAAATCAAATGCTTGCTCAGTACAACTCAGTCAGCCAGCATGGCCAGGAGCTATCGGGTTGAGACCACATGTTGCACTGAAACTGTTGCTGTGATGCTGCAGTCAACCAGTAAAACAGTGGAAACTCCCCTGAGACATTCAGCTGGAATCTTCCTGGTTATAATCACAGTGATTTTTTAAGGATGCCACTATCTGTATTTAAAGTTATTATAATAAGCTTTGCCTTGGTGGGCTTCCAAGGAGAACAATGTTATTGTCTTTACTCACTTGTTGCTAAAACACAAGCATGACAGTATTTTTATTTTCATAAGTTTCATTTATTTCTTTTTAATAATACATTTCATAATATCCTTGTCGTTAGTGCTAT
Organism: Apricaphanius iberus; assembly: GCA_028564705.1. Lineage (NCBI taxonomy): Eukaryota > Metazoa > Chordata > Actinopteri > Cyprinodontiformes > Aphaniidae > Apricaphanius > Apricaphanius iberus. Next base: position 108,232 of record JAPXFQ010002837.1, read on the forward strand.
CAAACACTAACAAGAAGATGCTGAGTTAAAACTCCAACAGAGAACACGTCCTTTGTGTCCAGACTGTATATATTCTTCCCAAAATTCAAACAAAACCAAAAACGTGCATGCTATTTAATCTCCTTTGCTGAATTTCAGTTAGGTTCACTGATAACTGAGTAACGCTCAGCTAGGGGGAAAAGCAATGCTGTCATACAAAAACAATAAAATCCACACAAAAAGCTGGGGGAAACAAGGAACACAACGCTTCTGACAACAACACAAAACAGGTAGGTGGCCTCATTACAGTAAAGTTAGGTTTGGCAAGCGCAGGAGTAACACCAGGTCCATTCCTTACTCGGCGGATGACCCGGAAAGAAGTCATGACAAGGCAGTCTGGGAGGAGATAATCTCCTGAATGGAGAACAAAGAAGAAAGGTCAGCGAGGATCTGTCAGGCTGATCTGAATTTATTATGTAAGCTGCTGTAGAGGTAAATTAAAAATGATAAAAATTCAATAAAAACACAGAATTACACACAGGTGGGAAGTAATTTTTTTTTAACCAATAGCTCTGGTCCCACAAACTAGCATGTCTGTACATGTCATTCTTTTTTTTCCATCCTCATCCGTATAACTTTTTGCCAAGCATTCTCGTAGCCCGTTATCTTCATCACTACTTAATTTCAATTGATCTTCTGTTAGCTGGAAATGAGATTTCTACACTAACTGCCCTCAAACACAGAAGTGTCAAAGGTGTTTTAATTTCGGGCCACATCAGTACCATGAATGTCCTACAAAGGGCTTGTTGTGGTACAATATATTGAAAATAAACTGGCTTTGTTTACATTTTAATATGAAATTATTTGTTTAAAATATTTTTTGTCTTTTTAATAATCAGTGGAAAAAAATTCTAGACATTTCAGCAATTAAAGCATTACTGTCATTGCTGAACAGCTTTGTGTTAGTTTATTATTTGTATGTTTATGGGTATTTTTATTTTTATTTTTGCCATAACGCATGTTTAGACAAAGACCACTGGCAATATTAGGAAAACTTTAAAATAGTTTCTTGTTTTCCAGCAGCACCATAATCTCACACTGAATAAGTTTGAAAATTCAAAAATTTACATTTGTAAATTTATTTAGCCCAAATTCCCATATCTGAAAAAAATATTGGCAAACATATTGACATGTTTGGTGCAAGTCATCTATTCCCTTTTTGTTTTAAAGAACTCAAATGGAATGCATTATTAGAGAACAGCTTTTCCATCTATGAGTGTTACAAATAAAGATATTTGGTACTCCAAATGTCACTCCTTATTTCATCATCAAGAACAAAAATACCTCCAACAAAAATGTTGTTTTCTTCTTGCTTATTTTTTGCAACGTGAAGAAGGTGAGATGTTGACCTTTTTGCTCTGACTGAAAAATAATATGCAACAAGTAAATTACATTTCAGATACTTATTCTTTAAGACGTGAGAGAAAAAAACCTGTAACATTTTGATCTAGTCGGGACTCCTAGCTGTTAACAAGCAAACTGCTGGGTTTTGGACCAGAGATGCATGATACAACCCATACTCTAAAAAAGGTTCAATAGTCTAAACAAGATGTTCTACAGAGCCTTAAAGAACATTCACTCACCTTGAAAACTGTTACATTTTGTCACAGTAAAACCTCTAAATCTAATCCATTTGTTGGAGTTTCATGTGTGTACTGGAAGTATATGTTTTTGAAATAGTTATCTGTAAACTGTGGCATGCGTTCATATTCACCCTGGTCACTCTGATACCTCTAAATCATTAGAGCTTTGCAGACAGGACAGGAAGAGAGCTGTGGAAAATATAAAAGCTAAGTTTGATTATTAAAAAACATCCCAAACATTAAGCAACTAGGAGAGCTCTGTTCAGTCCATCATCTGATAATGGAGAATTGAACAACATCTTTCAACAAATGGAGGTCCACCTAAACCAACAGAATGGGTGAGGAGAACATTAATAGGAACAGCCTAAAGGCCGTCGGTCTCATATGTTGAAATTTGTGTTTATTCTGCATATATTACCAAGTTTCTTGTGCATTTAGAATTTTAGTCTTTAATTTCCGATATTCTCATTTGAAAAAAAATTTGTAGCTAGCTTTGTCGTTCCAGTTTTCATCCATGTTTCTTAGTTTCCCCGTCTGCTTTCAGTTTTAATGGTTCTGTTTCCTAGTTTCAGGTCATTGTCTATTAGTTTCTTTTTGGCAATTCTATGCCTTTAGTCTCACTCTGTTTCATTTATCAACATCCTCTCTCAACTGCTCCCACTGTTGATTTAGCTCTAAACCGCCTCTTGTTCCACCAATCACTCCCTTTTGTGTCCATGTTGACTGTTGTTTGGATTTTTGACTTTTTTTAATAGGTTTCCTTTTTAAGTCACATTATTTTTGCATCCTGTCAGCCTGCATTTGGTACGTCCTCTCAAACATAAAAATGACTCCTGGCAAGCTGCAGAGATACACAGCTCTAGTGGGGACATCTGTAGACAGTGCATCTGTGCACAAATATGGCCTTTGTGGAGAAATGCCAGGAACGGAGCCCATGCATCCATCCATCATCTTCCGCTTATCCGGGGTCGGGTCGCGGGGGCAGTAGCTTAAGCAGGGAGACCCAGACTTCCCTCTCCCCGGCCACTTGGGCCAGCTCCTCGGGAGGAATCCCAAGGCGTTCCCAGGCCAGCCGGGAGACATGGTCCTTCCAGCAGGTCCTGGGTCTTCTCCTGGGCCTTCTTCCGTTGGGACATAAGCGGAACACCTCACCAGGGAAGCGTCCAGGAGGCATCCTGACCAGATGCCTGAGCCACCTCAACTGGATCCTCTCAATGTGGAGGAGCAGCAGCTCTACTCTGAGCCCCCTCCGGATGACCGAGCTTCTACCCTATTTCTAAGGGAGAACCCAGCCACCCTGCGGAGGAAATCTTTTCAGAAGCCTGTATGTGTGATCTCGATCTTTTGGTCACCACCCAAAGTTCGTGACCATAGATGAGGGTAGGAATGTAGATCGACCGGTAAATCATGAGCCCTGCCTTTCTGCTAAGCTCTCTCTTCACCACTACAGACGCCCGCATAACTGTAGACCACTTACCAATCCATCTATCGAGCTCCCGCTCCATTTTTTCCTCATTTGTGAACAAGACCCCCAGATACGTAAACCTCTCCACTTGAGGAAGGACCCCATCCCCGACCCAAAGAAACTTTGGACTCAGTGTTCCCTCGCCCGGAGACGGGTCACCTGGGCCCCACTCTGGATCCAGGCCTGGAGGTGGGGCATGTTGGTGAGCGCCTGGTGGCCGGGCTTAGCCCGAAGAGGCAACATGGGCCCCCCTTCCCACGAGCTCACCACCTGTGGGAGGGGCCATAGGGGTCGGGTGCAGTGCAAGATGGGTGGTGGCCAAAGGCAGGGATCTTGGCGTTCCGATCCTCGGCTGCAAAAGTTAGGAAGAGAGCCATTGTTGAAAAAAAAGAAATAAGAATACTCAGATGGAGACTTGAAACTACAAACAATGTAGGGGACAGCAAACGTAAAATAAGGTGTTCTTGGCTCACAATAAAAATGCCATGTGCACACAAGCCTGAATGCACCATCCCCATAGTGAATCATAGTGGTGGTTGCACCATGTTTTGCCGAAGTCATTTGTTCAGCTTCGACAGGAAAGAACAACAGAATGGAGCCAAAAAAAGGAAAATCCTGGAAGAACACCTGTTAGACCTCAAATACTATGACACTTACCTCTGAGTATTATTTGTGAAAAAAATAAATAAAAGAGAATCCTTATCATTCCATTTTACAATTATGAAAAGTTTTCTGTTGATCTATTGCTTGAAATTCCAACAGTGTAAGATGATTAATTTGTAGTTTAAATGTTTTGCATATGTGTGTGGTATGGAGGCATTTTCAAGTTTCTGTCAAAGCGAAGACTACCCTGAAAAGAAAAAAACAAGCTGTGCAGACTTTGGCTGAAAGGCGACGTTTCCTGAAAGGTTCAGTGCGAATACTAAGAAGCACATGGTCATAGTGACAGCTGAAAAAAAAAAAGAAATCAGCTGAAATTCTGAAGGTCAAGAGTGATGAGAAAAACCGTTGAGTCATACATGTATTTGTACAGATACTTCGCCTTATGATGGTTACAGAATGTTCCTGGTGTTGGCTTTCACTGACAGGAAAATAAACTCTGTAGGCCTACTGAGATGTCTAAATTTTTGGGAAAGCTTCGACATTTGACAGAAGCTACAAGTACTGACAGCAGAAACAGGAGGTTAGATCACATTAATAAAATCAAATCAAGAAGGAAAAATAGCGTTACATATTTAAAGAGCTGGAATAATATACTGTGAATCTTGGCTGCAAACGACTTATATTAGATCTAATCTAATCTGACACACGCTCCAAAGTTGTCATCTTAACATCTCATCCTCACAGTCTACTTTAAGTTTAGTCACCTGGTAGGCTCATGTTATGTCTCATGCTAGTGTTGTTTACATCCAAGAAATCTTATGAATGGCATGCTGGCCTGTTTTGGAAAGTTAAAAATAATTTTAAAAATAGAGATATAGAAGGAAAGAAGACAGAGAGAGTTTGGAGGAATGAGTGGGAGTTGTGAAATGGATGGCATGGATAACAAGTTTAAAGAGGGGAAGGATAGCGGGAAAGAAAACAAGGTGAGGAGACGGCGCTGGCCGGGGTGACGGAGAGCCCTCTCTCTCAGTCGGCCACTCACAACACATGTTGCCTTATTAGGGTCGTCTGCAGGAAGCACAGCTGATGAAGGAGAGTCAGAAGGGGGAGTTCGTGCGGGAAAGGGGGTGAGGAAAGGTATCAAAAACAGAAGGTGAGTGCGCAGGAGCGAGATGCAGCAAACTCCTGGGGATTGGTTTGTGCTGAGTCTGCATTATCAGCCAGTGTCAGTGGGTTCACAGCAGGTGGACTAGATCCTCCCGTCCGCACACACTCAAGATTTAATGTGTCCAAACGGTTTCCTTAAAGTTCTCCTTCAATGAAAATTTTGAAAAACTGAGTTTTCTTTCATTAAAATCAGTCACTCTTTTTTCTAAAAGCATGCTGCATATGAAAATGTTATACAAACTTTAATCCCTGAATCAGTTACATAAAGAAAAGAGACCAGAAAATGCCTAAATTTGAAAAAGCCCAACAACCACACGTCATAATACTTACTTAGCATTCGCTTACCTAGCTTTGGACCGCTGGCGGGTATGTTGTTTTTGGCAAGGGGAAAGTTGAGTCTCTTGCAGCTGCTAGAGGCTACAGACTTTACAGTATGCTACAAGCTTTGCATCAAGGTTGAACTTAAAAGTAGGATCTGTACCGTCACAACAGTGGAACACCAGCCTGTTTGTATTAAAACGCGCCATGACAATGAAATCTACTACCTCAGCTAACAGCTAATATCTGTGACCACATCCACTCAGAAATGTTTTTTTTAACTATCCTCAAACGTAACTGACACTTAAAGCCATTAATTATAATATTAGCAGCTGAATCCGCCGCTCGTTAAATCTCCTGGTCCTACGTAGCCACAGTTAGCTCTCTCCGCTTGTCAGCGGTGTGTGTGTGGGGGGCGGGGGATGCGGCGGCGCTCGTTCTGAACATATTATTAGCTCTAATTACATGAAACAACTGACTGGATTTAAGCATATTGCTAAACGGAGGAGAATAAATTATCATGGAGTAACTCAGTAGCAAAGAGAGAGACCATGGCGCCGAATATCGGTCTGCCTGCGGCGAGTGGCATCCTGAAGGCTGTAACTGTGGTAGCTTCGGTGTGGAGTCCTGTTGCAGCCAGTAGCACGTCGGAGTCCAGTCGTGTTTGGTTGTGCTGCCTAAACTGGGTGGTAAACTCCATCTAAGCATAAATACCGGCTTCATTTTTGTCTCATGTTACTGATTTTAGTAAACAGAGACAGTGTAAGAGTAGTGTTGCAGTTGGCCAATCAGTGGAAAGAAACTTGCATGTCATTAATATTACTAAGCAAGCCCCCCACATCTTGTTGAGTCTCCACACCCAGTCCTACACTGAACTGGCATAAACTGAAGCAGACTGGGAATTACTTATTTTTTACAGAAACCGACTCAGACGGCATTGTTTCATACCAGAGAAGACTGAACAATTAATAAAAACGCCAGTGAAGCAGAACTTTAAAGGTGGATTATGGAACATTTTTCTTAAAATCTATCTATTTAAAAAAGTAATACCTCCACAGGGCGTTTAGAGGCCAAATACTTTTGCAAACAACTGCCCAACGCTACAAGTCATGTTCTGTGAAAAATGGAGCACTTGGTAATTCAAGCTGCTGTGTCTGAGCCCCGTAGATTTAATCTCTCAGAAGAGGAGCGAACTTACAAGATCTAAAACCTGAGTTAGTTTAGGCGATGCCGAAAACAGATGGACAGAAATTAAAAACTTTCACGGCATTAAAATGCACACGGAAATAGAAAAGTTTCTCATGATTAAGTAGCTTGTTAACGGCTAATGTTAGCTGTCGTTTAAACAGCTTTGCAATACTTGTTTTCATTATATGACATTGATCGTAGATATGAGAGCACTGATCATGACCCATCCACCTCCACACCGAGTAAATGGAAGAAGTGGTTTCATCCTCCTGCTCTGTCCAGTATAGCAGGCTCACTTTCACCGCTGCAGTGAGTGGCTTTTATAAAGACTGTTCTAGCTAGCTTTCTGTATTGACATAGGTTTCTGACCATACACCTTAGTCAAATACCCACCCTGTGAAATCTGTTTATGTAAATTCAAAAGTATAAATGATGACTTTTATAGAGAACATCACCAAGGGGAGAGTGGAGGAGACACCTCAGCCTCCGAAATAAGATGCCTAGAGAACAGTAAAAAAAAACTAAGGGTGCACCAATCCGAGTTTTTCATTCCCTATAGCGACACCGATGCCTGGGCTTTGTGTATCTGTCGATACCCGATACCAATCCGATACTATTGCTGAATTAATCAACTTTATACCTTCCACCTTATTGTTTTCTTGAAGAGACTAAAGGCACCTGACTTTACTGACTAAACATAATTAAGACACATTATGAGATGTAAAAAATAAAATCACCATAAAACAAAAAATCTCAATAAAAATTAAGCAATTGCTTGTGAATTTATTGCAGATTTACCACATTTTAAGTATCGGTTCATGGTAACGGTTGATTTAACCGATGCCGACTTTAACGGCTTAAATTTAACTTTCAATCTTTAAATCTAAATCTGCCAAATTCAAGTTGTATGGATACTTCTTTGATGCTAGCTCCAGCATAGCGCTCAGTGAGATGCCTGTTTTTTTCTGGAACAGAATACGAATTTTGTCACAGATTTTTACTCATGCAATTAGACTAAGAATAGTTTTCAACTGCTGACAAAATATAGACGTAAATATAAATTTACACACTACACACAGGAAATTATATAATGATAAAGGAACAATATGTTCATGTATTTGTAGTAATTATTTTTCTATTTCATTGGATTCATACACTGTGATGGACTGGCGACCTGTCCAGGTGTCCTCTCACCTGTTGACAGCTGGAGATAGGCACCAGCCCCCCCGCGACCCTTGGAGGACTAAGTGGTTCAGAAAATGGATGGATGGATGGATGGATGGATGGATTCATACAAAAATAAAAGACGATTTGATGTGACGCTACAAAAATCTGAGTTGCTGACTATTCAGGCTGTAAGGTTTTCATTACGTTCATCAGAGTGGCAGGCTGGGGGTAGAAACAGTCACTGTGGCACCTGATTAGTCCTATCACTGTTCTGTAGTGCAAACCTGAGGGTAAAAGTTTAAGCGATTTGTGTCTAGGATGTGTGGGGTCTGCTAATGAACAGTGTCTATGTATGAGGGCCATCTCAGATCCCAATGAATGGGATACACGAAGTGTGGTTGATGATCATTAGGGGAGAAAGTATAAGGGGTGTTCTCCAGAAGTCCACTGTCATCTTCACATACCTAAACAGGTAAAGCTCTGAGTGGCTCTGACCAAAACATGGTGTCAACAAAATGATGACATAATTATGATATAACATTATAGTTATTATGGTCTTTAGTAAAAGTGTTTTTGGGAGAGGTGTGGTAGTGCTGTGGTGAAATTTAATCTTCAGTCTTTAACTGCATTTTTTAAAACCCTACATTACTTTTACTTTTATACATTAAGTAGTTTTATATCCAGTACTTTCTACTCTTTTTAAACCCTAGTACCTATACTTCTACATGGGTATTGAATGTGAACACTTTTGACACCTCTGCTCACTACTTACATATCCAAGAAGTCATTTTGTGACATGCTACAATAGTTGTGGAAGCTGTCTGACCTTATCTAAATGAAGGATTTTAGATGTTTTACAAACATCTTTAAACTTTATCCTTTAACCATCTGACATGATATTTACATCTGGCGTTTCTTTTTTAGTTTCAACTTTTCCTAATAGGTTGCTTGTAAAGTTAAAAGTGACATGAAGCCTCAGGAAATTAGCAATATTACATGATAAATGAAACAAAAACAAGTTCATTGTTAATTCTGATTCCACTTATCGTTATTGGTGGATTATGATGTTAAGGTTTTGTGATATTTTGAAAATGGTTAGCTTAATGTTTACCTCAGGTAGTGTTTATCTCTGTTATTAAAATAATCTGCATCTTTCTCAGCACATCATCTGAAACAGTTATAAGTTCATTTATAGTAAAACAGTAGGTTTTAAAATATAGAAAATACTAGTTATTTTGGTTAAGATGCTGTATGACCTCTATGTTAGAGAGTCTTTAACTGAATCTTTCTTTGCCTGGGTCAAAATATAAACAGTACTACTGACATGCATGAAAAAATATAAACACATATGAGGAGAATGCACACACTGAGACTTTGGGGTCAAGTGTCAGCCTGAAGCTGCACAGCTGGAACCTTCATCCTCCTTTAACATTTACTCTGGAATTCCCTGTTTAGATCCAGATCTGCCTCCCTCCCGTCTGCCTAGCATCAACATCGTCTGATGTGAGGCACAATATTCTGCATGCTCTGCTCTTATATGGATGTCAATGAACACGGAGGCTGGTGCTGAGGAGACACACTTGAGTTGTGCAGCTCTTAGGTAGCGGGAGAGGCCAGAGAAAAGCAGACAGAGAGGGCGAGTAAGAAGGGAGGAGCATTTCATGCCAGAAATGGTTGATTCAGGAATTGTCATTTCCTTATTAAATAAACACAGAAATGATAAAAAAGCAGAATTGAACCGACTTTAAAAAGTTATATATGTTTTTGACAAGCTAAACTTCACAACTTCAGCCTTTTGCATAAAATTATATCTAAAGTATGTGCCTTATTTTATCCCAACATTCACACGTTACAAAGCTTATTGTCCAGATTTCCTGATCTGCTAAGCAGATTAGGTGTTATACCAAAGCTTCCAAGTAAATGCTTGTACAGTAATTGTATGTGCAGGCCTTTCCCAAGATTATAGGCGGATCTTTAGCTGAATTTAATATTGGGTCTCTCTTCCTGTTATTTATCATTACCACCATCATCATTTCAATACGGACGTTTGCTTGTCTAAACTAAAAAGTGATCGGATGAGATGCATTTGTGAACAAACCTGATAGTTTGGTAGACTCAAGGGTTAGGTCAGACTCGGTAGACTTGATTGGGGACTATAATCGCAACATTATAGGTTTTTTCTAGCTTCTAAGGTTCGCATTTAAACTGCACCTGGTCAAACAAACCAAAGCTTTTGAGCAACATGTTTATCTCCTCGCCAGTGGTGGCGCTTTGATTGCGTTGCACTGAGAAGCACTGAACACACAGTGATGGTTCCTGTTTTGTGAAATATTAACAAACATCGAGTGGCATCAGATTATAGCGGTTTCAGGATTCCTCTGTCATTTTTGGTAATAATGCCAAACAAATAGTTTGCAGCAATGGGCTCAGCATGAGGAAGAATGAGAAAGATTTGTTTTTGCTATGTCATTTTGCTTTTATCTAGTCAGAATTACCTGTACACTGTTTGAAATAGGGCAATGGAAGGGTGACATTACTGTGCCCCAAGGTACAACAAAATGAACACAGTCTAAGGACAGTTGGACCAGTCCCAGCCTGGTCAGCGGCGAGCATGAACTTATGAAGCCTCTTGGATAAGAGGTGAAGCATCTTCCAAGACAAATTACCAAGTCCAGTTGCGTTCCATTGAAATTTCCTTGAGATAACCATGACCTGGATGAATGAGAATATTCACAGGCAGTCTAAGGACAAATATCAGTCCTCAGGGTAACCGTCTGTACCCATTGTCTGAAAGGTACATACATGTTTCTCAGTACTAAAAAGTACATTTTTATACTGTTTCTTGGATAGGGTACAATTTATGGTGATTCTCTTTTTCATTAAAAAAAAAAAATACATCCATTTGCAAAACTAGATTTCGGTAAGTTGATTTCATAGCTTTATTTTTAACGATTTTTTCGTTTTATATTTTATTTTGAATAAAATCAAACTTCTGCTATATATACAGAATAAAAATAAGCACCCCCATTAATCCCCCCCCCCACACACACACATACACAAGTTTAGGCATGAATACATTTATACCCCCATCCCCCATATCCTATCCCCATGTCCGGACACAATCAGGAGCAACATTAAAGCGACATTAAAATAGACGAGTACAGAGGCCGAGTATAGATGAGTCAGGTTAGATAAGGAAACAACATCATGGGAGCCATCTGCATTGGCAGTAGCAAATCAGCAGCAACAGCCGAGGCACTGACCCAGTGCGCCCAGAGGACGGGCGGCTGGGACCCCGACCTCCACCCAGGCATTACCTGGTGAGCACCTAGACAGCCACAGATGAGCACCGCACCCGAGTCAGAGGGCTCCCTCAGAGGAAACACTGGGATAATGTGTCTATGTATTTGTTATTTGTGTAAAATAGCAGGATAGCATGTTAAAATAAGTAAATAAATAAATAGATAAATAAATAAGTTAATTAAATAAGTAAAATTAACCAGATAAATACAAGACTAAGTGGTAAAGCATGCCTGTTCCAGAGGTGAGGGCCATAATACTGGAATACTGGGTGTGTGTCCTGACTTTTGGGATGGCAAGTAGACGGCTACCAGAGGACACGTGACGATTCATATGGTAAAAGATTAGAAGGCCAAAGACTATTATGATGCTTAAAAACCATTAAAAGCACCTTAAAATAGATTCTAAAACATATGGGTAGCAAATGCAGTGATTTTAATACTGGTGTAATGTGCTCCCGCCTCCTGGTCTTCATCACGACACGTGCTGCTGAATTTTGTAGAAGCTGTAAACCTGAGATAGTCTTTTTGGGAAGACCAGAAAGCAGGGCATTACAGTAATTGATTCTACTGGTGATAAAAGCAAGCATCAGTGTCTCCGTATTGGACTGAGAGAGAATGGGGTGAACTCTGGCAATGTTCTTTCGGTGATAAAAACCTATATTGGTAATGTTTTTAATGTGTGGGATAAAAGTCAGCTCAGAGTCAAAAAGCACACCCAGATACTTCACTTGTAAAGAAGGATTAGAAGACAGTGATTATAGTTTTGGTAAAAGCTTGTCTCTCTGAGCCTCAGGACAGATGACTTAACTTAAACTAGTAATTTCAAAATGATCTTTTTGTGATTTAAAAGTGCTAAACTGATTTTTTAAAATTATGTTAAAAAAGAGAAAAGTTGCATAAATGTGTGTGAGCATAAATATTTTGATAAATTGCAAAAATTCCTTAGTGCAAGATGAACTTATCCTTCTCGCGGGAAAAAGTAGTTTTTGTGGGTGACCTGGTCTACATCGTAGTCAGATGATGTGTCAATTATGTTCAGTCAACAATGATTGGCTGTCATGTTAGCTCATAAAATATAAAGACTATACAATATACAGTACATTAGTTAGATACAGTTAAGTGTACAAAATGGTACCTTGGAGGGTACCCCCAGAGACAGCTCGTTGGTCCCCTAAAAATACAGTCCTGTACCTTTATTTCTGAGTGTGTTGTCTGTTCGTGGTTATGGAGCGGCCTGGTTGGCCTTCATGTATACAATTGAACTGCATCAGAGTTCACTTCAACCACACAGAGACCTACTGTAGGTTTTTTGCCAGACCAAAGTTGGTATTTTGGCCTGCATCATAGTTTAATTGCGCATTCACACCTTCCTAAACAAACTGGACTTTCTGGGCAAACGAACTAGACTTCAATTAAAGCAAACTAAAGCGTGGGCAGGTGTCTTTTATACAAGTAATGAGTTCAAACAGGTGTAGTTAATACAAGTAATGAGTGGGGAACGGGAAGGCTTCTTTAAGAAGAACTAACAGGTCTGTCGGAGCCTAAATTCTGACTGGTTGATAGGCGATCAAATAGTTATGTCATGCAATAATATAATGTGACAGTATGGAGGTCCTGTCACAATAGCTCCGTTTGATCATGTGCCCTGGCTGCTTGGCCTCAGGAATATCCCTTTGGCTGACTGGTTAGTGCGCATGACTCTCACTCGGGAGTCGTGGGATCAAATTGTGTACCTTGCCACAATAACAAAAACAAAAAAAACAGCAGTGTATCAAATACTTGTTCTCCCTACTTTATGTCTACGGCATATGATGCATTCAGTGGCAGAGGGTCAAGTGAGGGGGCCAGCCTGTAAACTTGTCAGACTGTTTTGATGGGAGACAGCAGGTGCAAGTCAGTAACCAATGACTGAGGAGCAACAAACACGTACACTACAAAAACAAAACTGTTGGGAAATGATGTTGGAACAACATGTAAGGGGAACACACACACGCGTAAGATCAGCTGCACCCACATACTGCCAAACGACTATAATCTGCAGCTTGGAATGCTAATACCCCTGTGGACACTTGAGACGTGAGAAGAGAGAGACTCAGCTGGGACACAATGTTAAATCCTAGAATGGAGGAAAGTTAAATTCAACACAGCGAAGGTTTGCCTACAGAACTGCAGGGACTATAAATATACGCATTTATTGATTTGAGTGTATTTAAAATGTGTATGGTAAGATTCTGTTTTATCCACATTATCGAATTCTTCTTAACTCAAAGTGACCCAGACTTGCTCTTGCAAATTATGCCAAAACTAATTAAATAACAATAATCTTTTTAGCCAGTATTTTAAGATACTTTATATGTTTTGCAAAAGTAAATAGTTTCAACAAATATTAGAGAAAGAGGCATGTCATTATTTAAACTGCGTCAATAGATCTGGCATGCGCAAAATCTCAACCAAACCAAGGAAAATTGTACTTACAAATAAATATACCTCCAATGGTAAAGGGAGTTAATTTTTTCCTTTAAAGCAGATCTAAACAGATCCTTAGTTCCTCAGTGGGATGGTGAGGAGGAAGGAGCTGCAGGTGTGAGCAGAAAAATGCAAATGAAGGATCCTGGGTCATCTACCACGAAGAAGGTCCAACCCCAGTGGCTGACAAATATAGCCTGGGTGCTTTCCCTCTGGTTCTGTGCTGCACAGGGAGAAATAAATATGTCCAGGAACAGCCAAGGAAAGAAAACGGAGAAGAGGGAGAGGCACATAAAATGAATAGGAGTGGGCTTAACAGGAGAGAGCTGAGGTAAAACAAAAAAAAGTGTAAACAAGAGGATTGTGGGAGTTAAATCTTCAAAGTATTCCAAAAAGTGAAAATAGTTGTGCTGATGTGGTCCTTCCTGCAGATAATATTTTGTTATCCTGTTCTCATGGCATTTAGATGGATGTAGCGCCACTTCCAAATGGTTTGGGTGCGTGTCCCAAAATTGTTGTTGTAACCTCATCCCACAGCAACCATGTATGGACTGAAGGGAGCAGGCGTGATGGAGCAGCAGCTGCCATAAATAGCAAGGAAGCATCAGACCTCCAGCGCGGGGTGGATCGAATCAGCTGTTCTGAACAACACAGTTTGTGTGCATGAAGCTTGGGGACAAAGCTTTAAAGCTTCGTGCATTGCATTATTTCAATAAATTTGGACTTTGATTCATTAACATCCTTTGCATAAACACTATGTGGTGCAAAGGTTTTTTTGATGTGGTTTTAAGAGTGGACAACCTACACAAATAGACATTTAATGGTAAATGACATTTAATTTGCGCTTCCCTCACTCTAGTTTGATCTTTAAAAATAGGTTTGTAAAGCAGCTAACTTCAGCTGCTTGTATTTGGGATTTCATTCTTTCAGTCATGAACCATGTCTCAGGTGAGGTGAGGGTCAGAATGTAGACGGACAAGGGCTCCGTCTACACCCTCGCAGACTTCAGCAGTACCCACAGTACTGCAGATTGTAATGTATTTATTTATTTGATAATTACAGATACAAAATACAAAGATTAACTTCTCAGGTACTCCCATGTCAGTATCATAGCGTTTGTAGCCAAAGGATAATTTGCAACACCAGTCCCTAGAAGGTCTTTTGACAGTTAAAATAGATGCACATAACAAAACAAAAACATTGAATAATTTTTTTATTTTATTTTTTATTTAATGTATTCATTGTAAACACATTCCGATTCACCCATACCCAAGACAAAACCCACACTTAGACCCACACAGGAATCAACATTTTATAATTCATGCATGGTAGCATTGTTGTTATTGTATGTGCAGAAAATTGATCTTTCCTTCAAAGGATGAACAATTATTTTTTGTTTTTATATGGGAAGGTAGATAATTCCATAAATGTGCTCCATTTACAGAAAAAAACAGTCTGAGCGAAAGATGTTCTACAAAATGGTAACCTTGCAGTCTCCAGATGTTTCTGCTCTTGTAGATCTAGATTGTAGATGTTTTGTAACCTATTCACAACTTTGTAAAGTTGCTCAGTAGCTTGTCTATTTACACATTTATAAAAAGGTTTTAAATACCTGAAATTAAATACATTCTTGAAAGTTGAGATATGATGTTCCACTAAAATGTTACAGTGATGAAACTTGTTGGGCTTTTTGTCAATAATTTTAAAAGCACAGTTTTAAAGCCTTTCCAATGCCTTTAAAGTGGTTTGATTAGTCTGACATCAAAAAGTGGTGCAGTATGACAGCTGGAATAAAATCATTCAGTATGTATACATGGACATCTAAATCAAGCTTTTTGGACTAAGGTCTTGCCCCCTGCTGAGAGCCGAGTCCCAGTTTACATGTCAATCAGAAAATTGAATTATTAAGTGAAGTGTGTTCCACTTCCCCCGATGATAGATGCCGACATTTGCCCCAAGGTGTTAGCCTAATAGCGGTTAGCTTCCAGCTGAACTCAGGCAGTAAACTGAGGCTGGAGGGAGTGAAGCAGACGGAGTTAAAGCAGGATATTCACAGTAACAACGCATCGCCTTTTCGTAAGTCTTATATGCACTGATTGGCCGCTTACGTTTATCTTAGACGCCATATGCCTCTTATAACACTACTATTGCTATTGCTGGGTCGCATTTCTGCCTCTCTAACTTCCATAGGGGTTGTGCGAGTGCGGGCAAGGGTGGGGGACTGGTTGCAGAGTAGTCCTATTCTTAATTGCATTATCCAGCAAGAGTAGCCGAGCTTCTGAAACTCCAGATCGACTCCAGCCGGACTAAGGTGTATACATGCATTTTGAAAGTCTGATTTCAGTTGGACTAAGGCAATAATTTAAATTTCTCTTGCCACATGTAAACTTACTGATTGTGTCCAGGAAAATCTTGGCACCTTCAAATGTTAAGCAGTTCCTGATAATTCTAAAGCAATTAATACTGATTTTAATGTTTTGAGACATATTTTTAACATGACATTTAAAGTTCAGTTGGCAATCTAATGTTACACCTAGGTGTTTTTCCTGTTTGACTTGTTCAATGGGTTCAACTTTCATTTCGATATTTAATTTAATTGCAGTTGGTATCTTTTTTTTATAGAAAAACATATGGATTTAGTTTTCTTTGTATTCAAGGTCAAACAGTATTTGGTTAACCAAGCAGATACTTTCTCAAGGTTCTTTTTTAAAATTTACTGCCAATTGTAGCAGGGTTTTTTCCCCATTGTATAACGCACAGTGTTATTTGCGTACATTTGAAGGCCGGCTTTGAGACACACATAAGGGAGATCATTTACATACAAAATAAAGAGCATAGGCTATTGTTCCTTGTGGGATTCCTGTTTTAATTCTACACGCAACAGATTTTATATTACCAATGACAACACATTGCTCTCATCCATACAGATGTGACTCGAACTATAAGAGTGTTTGTTTCAACAAATTGAAATGTGATCATTTTGATATGAGGAGGCTATGATTTATAGTTTCAAAAGCCCTCTTCAAGTCCAGGAACACTGCTCCGATCATGTTTCCTTTATAAAGTGCCTGTATAATGTTCTCTAATAATGCACATATAGGTGATTCAATGAAATAATTCTGTCTAAAGCCGTACTGATGTGGGTGTAAATCATTTTGTCATTGTAAGTAATTTAAAATTATTATGAAACAATTTTTTCTAATACTTTCGATTTACTGCAACCAAACTTTTTGGTCTATAATTATTAGCATCAGCAGTATTTAGGATGGGTTTTTCCATTTAATTGGAAATGTGGCAGTTTTAATGGATAAATTATGTGTTAATGGCTAGTTATTTGGGCATACTGTCTTCTCTGTATTATATATATCTTTGGAAAAAGTGGTATTTAGATCTGAAATAGCATTTTGTACTATCAACTGATCTACTTCTTCTATAATAAAAGCATTCTCATTTGCTCCATTAGTGGCATTTACATAGTATTTAATACTTTCATCATTCAAAAATTTGGAAGCAAGATTATGTACTGACTGCATGAAAAACTAATTATTACATGTATTTTAAATGTATGTGCAACTTAAAGAGAATCTGAAAGATTTTTCTCTCCAATGTTTTATCCATATCAATCATTTGTATTGATACTAGGTTTAGGTAATCTATGGATTTGTTTCCAGAGTAGTTTACTGTTTCCTTTAGCTTCAGTTAATGTTTTCATGTAGTTATTTGATTTTAAGTTTCACAGTTCTTTCACTCCTCGGTTCCTTAGCCCTTTAAATAGGAGTAAATCTGTCTCATCTGGTTTTCATTAAAGTTTTGAGGACAAAGGATCTCCTCTTTTCATTAACTGTCTTACGGTCTCAATCATCCATGGGAGTTGTATTTTTCTTTTTGATTTTTTTCGTCCCAGTTAGTATTTTATAATTCATCTTCAAATTTAGTAAAATTTTTATGAGGAATTTTTAGTTTCACTGTCTTTGGATTAGTTTTATATTTATTGTGCCGTTTTTTGATAATATGATCTTAAAGACCACAGACTAAAGTATATCTTTCCAAGATTCTATCAGTTTTATTTGTCTGAGAACCTTTTGCAATACAAGTGGGTTGATTTATTAACTGATATAATATCCTCCCTACTCCTCCATAAAAGGTTTGTGGATAGCTTGATGGGGATTTATACACAACTAAAATATAAAACATCATACGTGGAGATAATACAATATTTATACATAGGCTTTAATCTAGATCAATTTCTTTAGTGTTAAAATGATCTGTAATGTAAACCAAAATCCCTCCCCCTCTTCCTAAAGTTATATCCTTTCTATAACACTTATAACCAGGAATATATATCATTGTGGTGGGAATTCTGTCATGCAACCAAGTTTCACTAACGCAGACTCCAGTCTGACTGTCCAACTCCTGTTTCCTCAACATCACTCGGGAATAAATCTCTAAAGCACTGGAACTTGGTCTTGAAATTGTCTTAGGTGTGAGTTTGTGCATTGTTTGTCCTTTGCGTCTCTGTATCACCCTGCAATTACTTGCAACCGGTATAGATAATAGATGGATGGATGACCTGCTGAAGTGCAAACTGAGAATGGTGAAGAAGGGAGATTTAAGTGATTGAATATAGTGTCGTTGTTGTTACCACACAAGCTATTATTACGATACATCAAAAATGGTAGGATATTCAATCTCAACTATTTCTGGAAATGGTCTGACAAAGAGCAAGCATCCAGTGAACAAAGGCTGTGTCGACTAAAATGTTTTGAAGACACATTTGAGATTTAAAAAAAATGCAACAGTTGTTCTTCTTTGAACCTCGAAGTAGATGGGCTTGAGTAGATAACCACACCGGTTCCCACTCCTAACTAAGAGCAATTCATTTAATTTATTTATTTAGATCTGAATCAGAAGAAAAAAAAAATTTGATATCTTTATGACCACAGAGGACCAAAAATCTCAAAACTTTTTACCATGACTAGAGTTCACAACCCATAAGGCACCTTTGAGACACAGTGGGGAGAACAATTATTTGATACACTGCTGATTCTTGAAGTTTTCCCACTTACAAAAGATATAGAGGTATGTAATTTGTATCAAAGTTACTCTTCAACCGTAAGGGAATCTAAAACAAAAATGCAGAAAATCACTGTGGATGTTTTTAAATAATTCATTTCCATTTTTATCGCATGGCATAATTATTTGATCACCTATCAACCAGTAAGAATTTAGGCTCCCAAAGACCTGTTAGTTCTTCTTTAATAAGCCCTCCTTTTCTCCACTTATTATCTGTATTAACTGTACTTGTTTGAACTTGTTACCTGTATGAAAGACACTTGTCCAAACACTCAAACAAACTCCAACCTCTCCACAATGGCCAAGACCAGAGAGCTGCAAGGACATCAGTGATCAAAATGTAGAGCTCCACAAGGCTGGGATGGGCTAAATGACAAAAGGCAAGCAAGTTGGTGAGAATAATTAGGAAATGGAAAAAGTTAAAGACGACAGTCAATCTCCCTTGGTCTGGAGCGTCATGCAAGATCTCTCCTCGTTGGGCATCAATGATCAAATCAAACTTTATTTATAAAGCGCTTTCAAACAAAGAAAGTTACTCAAAGTGCTTTACAGATTTAAAATAACCCCACAACCCCCCCCCCCTTCAAAAATAAAATCATCAGTGCAAATACAACCCCCTCCCAACCCAACCCATCAGCCATACTCACTCACACACACACTTAGAAGCTACAAAAAGTGGGCTGAGTACAGATGAGCCAGGAAATGCCATTATGGGAGCCATCTGCATCAGCAGCAGCAGATCAACAGCAGCAGCCAAGGCTCCGACCCAGAGCGCCCAGAGGAGGGAGGGCTGGTACCCCCACCTCCACCCAAGCGCTACCTGGGGGGCACGCAGGCAGCCACAGCCGACCACCGCCCCCGATGCAGGGGGCTCCCCAGAGAGGAAACACTGGCAAGAAAGATTAAAATACATTAAAATATAAAGTTAATAAAATATAAAGTATATAAAGTATGAAACAATAAGTGTAAAACAAATAATAAAAATGCAAAGCAGATTAATAAATAAACAGTTAAAAGCTGAACTAAAAATTAAATCAGGTAAAACATGCTGAGCGATTAAAAATATATTAATAAATAATAATTAGTTAAAGGCTAAGCTAAAAAGGTGAGTCTTGAGTCTGCTCTTAAAAACATTAATATTCTCTGCGGCCCTGAGGTCCTCTGGCAGCCTGTTCCAGAGGTGAGGGCCATAATAATGGAAAGACGCCTCCCCATGAGTCTGTGTCCTGACTTTGGGGATGACAAGGAGACGGGTGCCAGAGGAGCGCAGAGACCGCGAGGGTTCATACGGTAAAAGCATTTCTGACAGATACGAAGGCCCAAGACCATTAAGACACTTAAAAACCATTAAAAGAACCTTAAAATGGATCCTAAAACATACGGGGAGCCAATGCAGTGATTCTAAGACCGGTGTAATGAGCTCCTTCCTCCTGGTCTTCATCAGGACACGAGCTGCTGAATTCTGTAAAAGCTGTAAACCTGAGGTAGTCTTTTTGGGAAGACCAGAAAGCAGGGCATTACAATAATCAATTCTACTGGAGATAAAAGCATGCATTAGCGTCTCCGTATTGGCCCGAGAGAGAATGGGGCGGACTCTGGCGATGTTCTTTAGGTGATAAAAACCTATTTTGGTGATGTTTTTAATGTGAGGGATAAATGCTCAGAGTCAAAAATCACACCCAGGTTCTTCACTTGTAAAGAAGAATTAAAAGACAATGATTGTAGTTTTGGTAAAAGTTTTTCTCTCTGAGCCTCAGGACCGATAACTAAAACCTCAGTTTTGTCCTGGTTGAGCTGGAGAAAGTTTTCTGCCATCCAGGATTTAATGCCTAAAATGCAGTTAAAAAGTGCATCCATTGGCTGTGTGTCATCAGGAGACATGGAGATGTACAACAGTGTATCATCAGCATAACTGTGAAAGTTAACTCCATGTCTCCTAATAACACTGCCAAGAGGGAGCATATACAGGTTAAAAAGCACTGGGCCTAAAACTGAACCCTGGGGAACACCACAAGTGATCTTATGGACCTTAGAGGAACAGGTATCTAAACTTACCGTAAAAGTCCTGTCTGTGAGGTAGGATGTGAACCATTTGTGAACAGTACCAGAGAGGCCGATCTGTTTTAAACGAGTTAAAAGAATAGTGTGGTCTACTGTATCAAAGGCAGCGCTTAGATCCAGAAGAACCAACACTGTCACCTTTTTAGCATCATAGCTTAGTCTAAAATCATTTAAAATCTTTAAAAGCGCCGTCTCTGTGCTGTGGTTCATCCTAAAACCAGACTGAAATTTCTCTAGGACATTATGAGCGTTAATAAAATCATTAAGTTGAATAAAAACAAGTTTTCTAAAACTTTGCTTAAAAATGGTAAGTTAGATACTGGTCGGTAGTTGTTTAAATCATTAAAATCTAAATTGCTCTTCTTCAGCAGGGGCCTCACTACCGCCGCTTTAAAGGCAGCAGGAAAAACCCCCGTCTGAAGGGAGCAATTCATAAAGTTTAAAATCTCATCTTTAAAAGAACCATAAAGTTGCTTAAAAAACCTGGTGGGAATCGGGTCCAAAGCGCTTGTGGTGGGCCTCACTGAGGAGAAAACTTTATCAAGGGTCCCAGCTTCTACCAGGACAAAACTGTCCAGTGTTTCCTCTGGTGAAGGCAGACACTCTGATTTGTCTAAAACCATGTTTGTTTGAGAGGATAAAATATTACATCTGATGGTGTCTACCTTCCCTCTGAAGTGGTCTGCATACTCCTCACAAAGAGTGTTTGAGGGGGTTTTCTGAAAAGTATTAGAATTATGATGTAAAATGTTGTCAATGGTGGAAAACAGAATTTTGGGATTATTTTTATGTTCTGAGATGATTCTGGAAAAGTATGTATTTCTGGAATTTCTTAAAGCGTTATTATATAATCTGTGATATTCTATTTATATCTGATGATTTATTGTGATTTTATTTTTCCTCCATTTCCTTTCTGCTACCCTGCAGCTCCTCTTTAATTTTCTAATAGCTGCATTTCTCCACGGTACTGTACGTTTTGAATGAGGGTTTATAACTTTAATTGGAGCCAGCAGGTTGAGAGCAGATTTAAGCCTACTGTTAAAATCATTAAGGATAAAATCACAGGGGGCAGGTAAAGGTATAGGAGGACATTTTTTAAAAACTTCCAAGAAAACCTGCAGCCACTTCAGGGGTTAGATGACGCTTCCTGACAGTTCTCACAGAGGTCCCTATTTGGATAAAACTGGTGATATTAAAAAACACACAGTAGTGGTCAGAGACAGCCAAGTCAACAACAGAGGACACACTGGTGGACAGGCCATACGTGATGACCAGGTCCAGGTTGTGTCCTCTGTTGTGAGTCGGCTGCATGACATGTTGGCTTAAAATCCATATAATTTAAAATATTTAAAAAATCTGTTGATAAAGGATCTAAAAGGTTATCTATATGTAGATTAAAATCACCAGCTAAAATTATCCTCTCATAAGAGTTGTGTAAAATTGATAAAAACTCTGGAAATTCTGGAATAAAAAGTGCATTCCTTTTCGGAGGCCTATAAACTGTTACACATAAAATCTGAGGAGTGCTAAAAACAGAGGCAGTGTATTCAAACGTGGTAAAATTATTAAATAAAACAGGTTTGGCGGAAAGAGTTGATGAACTAATAAAAGCAGTTCCGCCTCCCCTCTGGCTACTCCTCGTAGAATAAGAAAAGTTATAATTAGGTGGAGAGGCCTCTGTAAGAACAGCAGGGGCATCTGCACTCAGCCATGTCTCTGTTAAAAATAAACACTGAAGGTTCTTATCTAAAATCAAGTCATTTATTATAAAAGTTTTACTCAGCAGAGAGCGAACATTTAAAAGAGCCATATTAATAGTGGTTGGTGATGGAGTGACTGTATGACTTACTGTAGGTGGGATTTTTAGTAATCATGAGGGAGAGATCATGAGGACAATGAGGGATGAGCCCGGAACTACACAGCAAGACCTGCCTAATGACCTGAATAGAGCTGGGACCACAGTCTCAAAGAAAACCATCAGTAACACACTCCACCATCATGGATTAAAATCCTCCAGTGGACGCAACGTCCCCCTACTCAAGCCAGCGCATTTCAAGGCCCGTCTGAAGTTTGCCAAAGACCATCTGGATGATACAAAGGAGGAACGTAGAAGGTCATTCAATTCCCTTCAGAAATACTTTATTGATCCCACAGGGAAATTAAGTGTTGTTTTATATATATATATTGGCAGTCACTTTATCACCTTTACTGCTCAGTTGCATGACAAAAAAAGGCTTTGACTTCTGCTTGTTAGAGTTTTGTCTCCCTCTTGTGGCATTATTAGAGAAAGGCAATAAATGTTCTGTCCGTCTTTTTAACAAAAAATAATCAAACTCTTACTTTGTAGGTTCTAAGAGAACGCTGTCTCCCATAATATTTGTTTAACAGATATATTCAGTTCAGATGAAGAGTGAATGGGTTTTGATTTTTATTTACTCAAATTTATCGACTTGATGATTTGTGTTGTTAGACAATGATCTTGCCTCATTTAAATGTTCCCCCAATGCACCTCTTATATTTCACTTTTCTTTATCCAATCATTGCAGCATCGTGTGCAGTTGTTCCTTCCAAATGTCTGCTGGTTTGTAGAGTACAGTTGGTCTACAGTGACAGCATTAATGCGGTTGCTGAGAGACAGCTGTACAGTCATGACAGATATGAGTTGCACAGAGACTTGGATATAAAGCAGCTGTTAGAGATGGGGGGCAGCTGGAAGTAGATGGCAGTGAGGTCTACGGAACAAAGGAAGAGTCTTTCAGAATGAGAAGACGGTTGCAAATGTCAAGTACGGAGGCAGGATATGTGACTAGGTCATAACCAAAGGCACGTGATCAGGAATGTAATGTGTTTGAGCTAATCACATAAAAAATTATAATTGTGGATCAGAAATGTGTAATTTCAAATCACCTGGGAGAAAAAACACTGAGCCCTACATTGTCCCTAACGTTTCTGCCAAAGTTGGTCAAAGTCTTTTTCATAAACAGAATGGGACAGAAAGAATTAATGAACTTGTGGTTTATCTAAATTAGTTTGAGAGATCAACTATTCTATCATATTTTTTAATCTAAACTAAACATTCATGTTTTTTAAAAACATTTTGCTGTCAGCTAATACTTTAAGCATCCTCTCTCATGCCCCCAGCTTTCCTGTCACACATCAAAATGTTTTTTCCTCAACCTCAGTTATTGACATTTCTACTTCTCTTTGTCTTCAAACAACTTGTTTGTCTCTAAATAATCAGGAGAAGAGGCAGTTGGAGACAATGAACAGGAACAAGGCTGTAGATACAGATGGTGTCAACCCCAGAGTCCCGAAGACCTGTGCAGAGCTTCTCTGTGGGATTCTGCAGCACCTCTTCAACCTTAGCCTGACCCAGGAGAAGATTCCAGTGTTGGAAGACATAATTTCTTCAATATCCTTCTGATATAGAAGAAAACTCACCCATCAGTCATCATCGACAATAGACCTTCCTTGGCATCCCATGTCAAGAAGATTCTCTAGAGCAGTATTTCTCAAACTTTCTACAATGGGTAAAATGACGAACTCTCCAAGTACCACGATCATGACCAACCTAAACACAGAGTAGAGAAGGCTTACCCTGTTAACTATAGGCAATTAACCAAGGAGGCTTATTTATTCCTAAAAGGATTATTTATTGGTGATTTTCGCCAGCCAAAGCCAGACTGTGTCTGAATGGTGAATTTCTGAATTTAGTTAATTTTCAAAAAATATTTATTTTCATCCAAGTACCACTAGGGAGAGCTTGCATACCACTGTTTGAGAATTGTGGCTCTAGAGACTCCTCTTGCCCCACCTGAGTAAGCAAACTAGAACATGTCAGGATCCTCTGCAGTTTCTAGAGTTGGAGTTCAACACAATTCAGCCTGATTTTCTCTCTCATAAACTCCAGAAGACACAGGTGGAGGTCACACAAATCTCCTTGATTAATGATAACCTGATATACAGACCACAGTTTGAGACTAAGGGAGCACTACAGGGGACTGCACTCTCTCTATTTTTACTCTTTACACCCCAGAGTACAAGTTTGGAGTGTACAGAACAAACACTTGAGTTTCAACAGTGAAGCTGTCTGCAAGAAGGAACAGAGCAGACTCTACTTTTTGATGAAGCTTTGGCTCTTCAAGATTTGCAACAAAATCCTGCATATCTGCTATAACTCTGCTGTAGAGTGTGTAATCTCCCCTGCCATCATCTGTTGTGGTAGCGGAATCAGGGCCAGGATAAAGGCTCAAAAATATGAAAAAGAGGGCTGGTTTTGTTCTGGGGGTGACTGTGAATCCTCTGGAAATTATGATGCAAAGGTGGATTCTTCATAAAAGCAAGAAAATATGGACAACCTTGAGCATCTTCTTCATAAACTGTTTTACAACAACAGAGTATCTTGGGTCAGAGGCTTCTTTAGATTTGCTATAATATTGCCCGCTATAGGACATAATTCCTACCCACAGCCCTCATCATCTACAAAAACTCTTTAAAGAAAGTTTTGTAAGATTAGTTGTGACAACAGGTGATTTTCCTCTGGGATTAAAACAATATTTTTGAATTGAATCATTAGAATGTTTAGAGGTGATTACAGAAATATCAATGGACTGTTGTTTCTTCTGCAGAAATATCACCTTAATATAATAAAATGAAGGAGGGTAGACTCAGGGTAATTCAAAAAGCCAGGTAGAACCCAAAACACAGGTCAAGAAACTGGAGCACCTTCTGGCATAGGGCTCGAGCAGAAAGGACACAGCAAGTGATATAGGGTGGAAACAGGCTTCATCAAGTTTCATTTAGTGTTACAGGCTTGCTCAAGAGACCCCTAGTGGAGGGTCGTCACATTAGCTCTATGACAGTTTAAAAAAACAGCAACTGTAAGAAACAGAAAGTGTGTCACGAATGGATAAAAAACTTTGTGAAATGTATTTGAAAGGAAATAGATAAAACAGGTCAACAGGCAGGTTTCAGGTGGTCGGGGCCTCAGTGATGGACTTTGTTTTATATAATAATTTACATCAGAATGACTCATTCCATGTTCACGTCAAACAAGTTCACTTAAATTATTATTAATAATAATAATAATAATAATAATAATAATAATAATAATAATAATACATTTAATTTGAAGTACCTTTCTAGACACTCAAACAAACATTAACACAGCAGTATAAAACAATAAATTAGAGAGACTTTAAATAAAAGCAAAAATAACACAAGGGAGGCAGTTATTTTGAGTAAGCCAACTTGAATAGATAGGTTTAGAGTTTAGACCTGAAAAATTGAGGGGTTTTGGAGGTTCTAATTTCCAGAGGCAAGGGGTTCCAAAGTTTACGTGCATAAAACAAGAATCCTCTACCTCCCATGGTGGTAAGGCGAATTCTGGAAACGGAGAAAAGAGGTGGAGATGACAATCTGAGTAAACGGGAGGGAAATGAACTGTGGAGGAGATTACATAAGTAAGCGGGACCTAGTTGTGAATCTCTTTAAATGTGAGTAATAAGATCCTAAAGTCTATTCAGAACCTAACCAGGAGCCAGTTAAGCTCATGAAGAATATGAGTGATGTGATGAGAAGAGGGAGTTTTGGTAATTATGCGAGCAGTCAAATTCTGAATTAGCTGGACTCTGTGAATGGATTTTGAGCTCAAACCACATTGCAAGCAGTTGTAATAGTTTAAACGACTGGTAACAAGACTATGGACAAGAGTGGCAGCAGAATGTGGACTGAGAGTTGGATTAATGTTACAGAGAAGAAAGTAGGCTATTCTTATGATGTTATTTATGTGGGCTTTATAGGACAGAGTAGTGTCTAAAATAATAACTAGCTATTGACTGAGATGGACGGTGGGAGTGCAAGATGTCCAGAACAGATGGTAGGGTTAGTAACCTTAGTAAGAATGGACTTGGTGCCTACAAGTAATATTTCAGTTTTGTCATTGTTAAGCTGAAGAAACTTGGAGGAGAACCAGGCTCTGATTTCTGAGAGGCAGTCAGTAAGAATTGAAGGGGGAAACGAGATAGTGGGTTTGGCAGAGAAATATAGCTGAGTATCATCCATCCATCCATTTTCTGAACTGCTTATTCCTCAAGGGGTCGCGGGGGGGCAGGTGCCTATCTCCAGCTGTCAACGGGAGAGAGGTGGGGTACACCCTGGACAGGTTGCCAGTCCATCACAGAGCTGAGTATCATCGGCAGAACAATAAAAATATGTGTTGAATTTATGAAATCTCTTTACAAGGTGTATGAGGCAAATGATGAAAAGGACGCACCCAGGGACAGAGCCCTGGGGTCCTCCAGACGAAATAAGGGAAGGGTTAGAGCGGAAAATACCAAGCTGAATAAATTGCATTTGTACCTGGTAGCCACCGAAGGTGCAACTACTAAGCAACTAACGAACCATATATAACTTCTTTGGATCTAAAAAATAATAATAATTTTTAAAAAATTGTATTCTTGGAAATTTTTGACTGAAAGAAGGCATCAAAGCACGTCTGATGTATCTTTGGTTAGTTAGCTTAACGGCTCAAGGCAACCGGGGCGGGACCAAGGGATCAAGGCGAGGTTCCTGGGCATTGAGAAACACCCTGAGTATCTTTTATTGGGTTAAATGAGCCAAATAAATGTCCCTATGGATGGTAAGACCAGTTACTTTACCTGAATGAGCATTCCAATTGTCTGGCTTTTGCTGTTAATGTCCAAAGATAGGGGGTAAACCAAGGGGCAGAACAGCCAAAAATAACAGAACACGTTTTTACAGGAGCCAGAACATTAAGTATAGAGTGTAGCAGGGTTCGAATTACGGGGAAGCTAAGGCCTGAAGGCCCAAAACTGACAGACCAAGGGGGAGCTCTAAAAAGTTCAGTTTTAATTTAGTTTTGATTTTTTTTTTCCCACAAGAACCCTAATGTGTTTCATATTAAATTGAAATCATAATTTGTACATGTGTTTAATGTCTTACATTACATTTTCCGAACACTGACTTCTTAAAATAACTTTCACGTATTTTCTTCTGTTACCATAACTGTGTGTTGGCACTGTTTTGCCACTGATTTGTGCTCTTTTTTGCTAATCAAGCACATTTGGAACGACACTGCCTGGGATTAGATCGGACAAAGTCTTACTCAGGTTTTGGACATAATCTTTCAAAGTATACTAGATAATTTCGTTTTATACACCGAAAAAAATAAGCAGTGAAGAGAACAAGTGCAAGTTAATCGGTCTTGCTGAATCAGATCATGCAGCCTTTCCTTTTAACTGGACACAAAAGCAGTGGAACGAGTGGAAAGCAATACCTGGATCTTAGTGGAAAGTAGGGATGCACAGTAGGCCCATGTAAAAATGGAGTGTGTCGCTTGCAAAAAACATAACTGGTGTGCAATGGATGAATGGAGAAGTCAACAGTGAATTACAGAATAAAGAAAAAAAGTTTCAAGCATTGACACAGATTAGCTAAAATAAAGAGTAGTTGAAATGTCAGACAGAAGAGAAAACAAACGAGCATTTAATGCAAGAAATCAATAAGTCTTTCAGAGATATTGGCAATTCAAAATGGCTTAAAGAAGGCCCACAACTATAATGACAAAAAAAACTTAATAGCGCTAAAATGTAAGTAAATCATACCATGCTTGTGCTGAAATAACAGGGCAAATCGCCAATCAAATCAGAGCTAGGTTTGTTAGAAATTGGTTCACAAATCAGACTTGTGGTACCTGTGGTCCCTACCGATTTAAAGATGACATAGCCTTACTGAACTGATATTAGATCTTTGTTAAGCAAATATTTTGGTTTTGATGGTGGTGGTGATAATGATCAGCAGTCATAATGTTGCCCCGTGATTTGTTGTTCTTGATTGGCTGTAAGGCAGAAAATGCTGGATTGCATGTTTATCCCGTTGTTTTTTGTTTGCTCAGAACCTGCTAAACTACCAAACTTATTTTTTTTATGTTTTTGAGCGTTTTTTGCATAAATATATAGGTGTGTGCATTTGAATTTTGAAATCGCAGTGCACAACGAAAAATATGGCTCTCCAAAAAGCTTCTGGGTGATTTGAACCCTGGAGTGCAGGTTGGAATTATAATGTTCTGCCAAAGCATCAGGAGAGGAAACCACTGGATCTGCATCTTGCAAACTATGCTGTGAATGCTGTTGCTTCCTGAATACACTGCTGTAAATCCTGCTGTCCGTCCCTCTCTGCCTCCTGAACGTGGATATGTGGGATTGCTTACCTTCACATCAACTCTACCTTTGTCTAGCTGCCATGAGGACTGTCCATCTCTCCACTCTCTATGTACTGTTGTGCATTTTTCTTTGCCCTTCGTCTTCAAGCTGGATTTGGTTTTTACCAATATGCGGCGGCTGGTTATAACAATATAGTCAGCTTGTTTTAATACTAATACAAGTCCACCTATAGATGGTTCAAAACTCTAAAAAAAGGTTTTGGATTGGCCTAGATAAAGTCAAGACAAATGTCTGACTGAAATGTGTTGGCATGACCTTAAACAAACTACTCATATTTGAAAATGAAATCTGAAACATTTTACATAAGCCAAAAGGAGCAAAAACAGAATGAATAGATAGGGGGATAAATACATTTTTATAGCCCTGCATCATTAACCCATATCATCCTGTTTAATTTTTTTAATTGAAGTTGCATAATTTTGCATTGTGGAAAAATAACTGTTTTGAATAATTAAAAGCCCCAAGTAAATATAAAGTGAATGTCCTGGATGAGTTTATGTAAACTTTTGATTTCAAATATATGAAGAAAAAATTAACCACAAACAAAAAATTTCATGCAAAGAGTTTATTTATGAATCAGACTGCAGTATCATACAACAGTAGCACAATCGTATGACTATGGATTATGCTTGCATTTATAGATACAAAGATAAAAGGCATGTCTTGAAGGCAAAAAGAAAAATGAATGAGCTGATTTACTCTAAAAATAGCTTTTAAATACTTGGCATAGTTTTGTAAATGGAATTATGAAACATGATGTCTTGCCCACCGGTTTCACTATTAAGAGTAACAAATGCAAATACACTTTTATGAAAAACATTTTTTTTTCTCCACTCTCTTGCATCCCATGCAAGGAAGAAAAAAAGATGTCTGTGAGTACAAAAAGCACTTAAATCTCATATGAAAATAGAAAATATTACAAGTGTGCATAATTACTTCTTGTCTGCACATAACCTGTAGTACAAAAAGTCAAATGACACTATGTTCAAGTGTTTCCTGACATGCCAATTGGAAAAGGAGCTGGGTGCGAATGAGAAATCATTAAAATGTTGCTAGGGGCAATTTTAGTATAAGACCAAGGCAAAGGCTGTTCTGTTTTAAATGAATCAAAGATGAATTGTACTAGTAGATATAGGCTGGCTAGCTTGTCCTCCCTATTATACACGTCAAGCAATATAATTTATAGTTCATCCTGTACCTTTTTATAATTACAGTCAGTTTTATTTGGATTTCACAGTTTTGATTCTATGTCCTAGCTAAACAGTACGAAGAGCAGAAAGTACTCACAATGCTACTTTACTGCTCCATTCAGAGGAGCGGCAGGTCAGTGAGTCGTTTTTTTGTAAAAAATAATTTCAAAATAAAAACTATGGAGTGAACAGTGCTTAGACCATTAATATTTGGCATTTCTCTGGAGTACAATGTAATGCAAACATAATAAGGCGACATGAGCAGTCCAAATTTACAAGAAATGGTCCAGATACCAAGACATGGTTCTGAGATGATCCAATGCTACAGCTGTAAAATGCTACATAACATTTACTTTAACAGATGAGTGATGAAACTACAGTTCTGGTGAGAATAGGTGCACAACAGTGTAATAGTGCTGATGTAACAGAGCCACATAACTGCAAACTAACATTTGATCAGAACTGGTTTAAAATCCTAAATGTGAAGATTTTCAGTCTGTAGGTGTTGCAGATATGCAGCCTAAAGTAGCATATTACATTGTATCCTGTAGTGCAATAGATGCCGGTGACAGCAGAACCGTTCACACTAAGAGAACACGGCATGTAATGGAAGGAACAATGGAAAAAAAAGAGAGTAATTTGAGAAAAAAAAAGAGGAAAATAAGGACGGTGTGGGGAAGGAGAAACGAAAGAAATTCAAATTTTATTTGTTAACATGTTTTGAGGAACAACACAACAGTACATGAATTGGAAGACATACAAAGACGGAGATATAAAGACACAGGTCATGTTTGACCACCAACATAGGAAATACAGCTTTGATGGATTAATGAGTCAAATATCACAAAGAGCGTCCAACATCTACATTTTTAGCATATGAAAAAGCACTATCAAATCGTAAATAATGGCACAATCAGAAAGTTTCCATCCTGTTAAACCTTGCAGTGATGAACCCTATCGCTCAATGAATCCAAATCGTGTGATCAAGGCACACAACAGGGTCATCCTTCTGAAATGATAATTTTTTTAAAGCACTAGAAAATTACATATATTCTCAATATGATACTATACATAGATATGACACTTTAGCTTGATATCAGCGCTGAGAAATAAAATTCCATGGTTAAATACAAAATTTCTCTTTAAATATTTAAAATATACTTTATTTTGTACAATTATGCAAACCCATTAACAACTTGATGATTAAAAAAAATAAATACTAGATGTATGAAGATAGATATATATATATATCATGAAGAAAAACCTTCATCCTATGTCAAGCGCCCATATACCCTGACATGATTCCATTTCCCTGTAATATGATCTGAATGACATGTTCACATTAAGACTTCTGACAATGGTTCCTACAGGTAGCTCCACTACACCACTGGGCTGTTAATACAACAATATTGCTCTACGTATCTTTTTTTCACGTTTCCTTTTTTTTTCTTCTAAATCCATACCTTTATTTTTAACTTTTTTTCGAAATCACTGATCACCAACTCTATCTGTGCCTTTATTGCTTCCTGAAATGACCTGGAAATTTGAACTTTACACTGAATTGACCAGGTGGTAATTAAAGACTTCCCCTGATCCTGCCAGGATTTACAAAGGTGGTAAAGAAAGGCAACTCTCCCTGTCCTGTGTAGAACCAATGTGACACATACTTGGACAATTGATCCATCGTGTCATGTAATACAGGGTAACTCTTCACTGAAGAGATCTATCAGTTAAGGTTGCAGTGTGTAGAAAAGCAATGAGAGCGGGCATAATGTCTTTAAATCTTCAAAAAACGATGCAAGGCGCGTTTATCTCTTCTAAAAATCAAAACAGTTCTTGAGCCAAAGACAGTGATGTCCAGTTCTGAAAACAGCTGTCACCTGACCACAATCAGATACTGTTTATTTTGGTGTAGTTTAAATGCAACAGAAAGAGGTTTGAGAAAATAACCCTTCTAAAGTCTATGTTGGCTTTAACATAAACACTTACATTCATATCCTTAAACTGCTCCTTGGTAAACAAAAACATTTGTTCAGAATGCGAAAAGTCTTTCGCTATTCGTAGTTTAGAAGCTCTGGTATGCATGACAGAATTGCATAATGTTTACTAATGATAAACGCATCGAGAGGATAGAATAGAAAAGGACAAGCCGCTACGAGAAGACTAACTACTAGAAACGCTATAGGAGAATGAGGTTGGGAGTGGAGGACAGATGGGGAGGTGGGATGTCAGTTTAGGAAGGCTGGGGAGGGATCTGGAGTAGAAGTTGCCCACAGGTTTGCAGGGCACCTCCCTTTGGCAGTGGAACAGCACTCATAGTAGTCAATGCGGCGCCGGAGGTGAAGGTGTACACAATGCTCTTGTCGGACAAGAAGGCCATTTCAGTGTCGAGATGAGATGAAGGCATTCTAATAGGCAGCCAGGTCACAGTGTTCGAGCTAAAAACCTCAGATGGAAATGATGGACGCAGTTTTTTCTTACTTTGTCCCTCCTTGACTGGGATCAGGGGTTTCTGGGAGTTAAAAAACAAGAAATATGTATTTACTCACAAAAGTATATTTACATTTGCAACTATCAAGATGGACAAATTGTCATATATGTTTTTATAAACAACTCACTTATAACTATTTTAAGTCTCACCTGAAAGAGATGGATTATGTCCATCTTGCAACACTGTATCCTCAGCTCCCGGCTGTGAATGTGTGACTTCTTGATTGTTCTCCTTGCTTTCCTGCGGTACTCGGTGGAGCTCCTCCCCGTGGTCTTCCTTGCCTTCGCCTTCTGCCTCCCCCTCCCCAGAGTCAGTACTGCGGATGCTCAGGCGTCGTACCCGACATATAACATCCACCTCCCTCATCCTAGCAAGTCTTTCAACTGGCACATGACCCGGAGAAATAGCCAGTTTGTTCTGCAATGCTTCAATTCGCTGGGAGGGGCCCTTGGTCCTCCTCTCCCCCTCCAAGCTAAGTGATAATCTACGGTCTAGGTTTGGAGGAACTGAAAGTGGCAGTCTATCTGGGGGAAACTCAGGTAACCCTGGATGGTCCCGCCCCAGATTACTTCGTAGAACAACTCTAAGTTCTGGGACAGAAACTGACTTTTTCTCTTGCGCCTTCTTTTCTCTAGGCAATGTATTGTTTTGTCTCTCACCTTTTATTACGGTTTTCTTTCTGACTATTCTGCCTTCAGTTGTTTTTCCTGAAAAGGCTTTCTCTTCCTTTTGCTCAATTTTTTCAGTTAAAGTTTCATTAGCCTGCTGTTCCTCCGTCACTTGTAATTCTGCCGGCTGATCAGTTTGTAATGCTGTAGATGCAGAGGAAGGATCATCACAAGCTCCATTTTCTGGTCTGCTCTCTGCAGGATCAACTGTGCATAAACTGCCTGAGTTTTCTGCCTGAGCATCTCCTGCTTCCTCACAAGCATTAGCATCTTGCATCCCTGTCTGCTGCTCCACTGTTTCAGGTTTGAGGTCAGACCCCGACTGATTTAAACTAGGGACTTTTGGCTCCTCGTTTTTAGAGTCTTTTGCTGGACTTTCTAAGGCAGCACATTGTGGTGGGCTGCCATTTTGATTTGCCGAGCTGTCTGAGCTATTTTCCTCATGAAGTGGAGGCAACGGACCCTGTCTCATCTGATTCTCAAGCTCTCTTTTACAAATAGGGCAATCCTCCTCAGATTCACCACTGAGATCTTGAAGAGGCTCTGCATCATTAGCTCTAGAC
This sequence comes from Apricaphanius iberus, assembly GCA_028564705.1. Classification (NCBI taxonomy): domain Eukaryota; kingdom Metazoa; phylum Chordata; class Actinopteri; order Cyprinodontiformes; family Aphaniidae; genus Apricaphanius; species Apricaphanius iberus. The sequence goes on from JAPXFQ010002837.1 coordinate 141,819, forward strand.
TGACCAGTGGACCCTCTACTTCCATCTGCTGAGTCTTTAGATTGACGTAAAGTCTGACATATGTCCTCGTAATCCGGAGGACTGGTGAGAGTAGAGGCATCTTGCATGGGCTGTCTATCAGCCCACGGCACCTCAGCTGCTGTGTTGTGCGTCGTTGGACTGAAGTCACAAAGTGGTGTCTCGATAGGCTCGTCAGGCAGGTCTAGCTTTACTGTCCTGCCATCATTGCTCCGTCTACGGGAAAGATGCGTAACAACCCTGTATTCTCTGAATCCTGTCTCCCTGGGTGGGACTGGAAGTTCTTCCCTAAGCTGTTTGCTGAACGTTACTGACTTTGTTGCAGGTCTAGAGAAGGCGCTCTTCACTTCTCTGTATTCTGGATCAACAGACCAGCTTACTGCACTGCGCCTAAGGCTGCTGGGTTTGTTGAGAGGTTCTGATGTCAGTCGGATTTTAATGCGCTCTGGAATTTGAACTGAACCATTTGGAACTTTGTTGCTGGCAGTGCCTAGCTCTAAGATGTCTTTGTAGGCCTCGTTGAGGTCCTCTATGCACTTGTCGACACTTTGCTGTTTGCTGATCTGCTGCTGTTGTTGATCTTGAATTTCTTTTTTCATGCTCTCCAGCTCTTTAACAGCATCCCATGGTCGCTGTGTGGCAGGTTTGATCAAGAACTGTTCACTGCTTGCTGCTGGTTTGACTTCCTCCAGATTTCCTGAGGGTGGTACCGCTGGCTGCTGAGCTGTGCTCTTGTTCAGCTGGCTGGAGAAGGTGGAGGTCAGAGAGAAGGCGCTGTTACTTGAAAGTTTCAGGCTCTTAACTCCCTTTATAGGAAAACTGAAGGCAGCGCCCACTACAGCACTGCTGTCGGGTGCAACGTCAGTGCCAGAAGGAACGGGTTCTTGTTGTGCTTCCTTATTTTCAGTGGCAGGTTTTCGAGCCTCCGGGCTTGTCTGTGTCTCCTGATCTCGATATTGGTTTGCAGGCCAGGTTCCTGATAACTTCAATTCTTTATAATGATTGATCTTAGGGGGTCGACAGGGTAATTTCTTAAACATTTTGCTGCTTGCCCTACTGCTTGTTTTGCTGCTTGCGAAGCTACCAGTTAGGGCTTGAAGCTCAGCTTCAGCAGAGGATGTGCTTTGGAGACTTTGGTTTGTTAGATGGCCAGTTTTGTTGTCACTCGGACTGCCTGCTGGGTCCGGTGATTTTTCATTGTTGTTATTCTGATCACGGATTGTCCCTGTGAGCTGTGGAGTAACAGGGACAGATACTAAACAAAAAATCGTTTCACTAAGTCTCTTTTTTAGATTTTTTGTCTTTTCTTTCTCTGGTGGTTCATGCTGTTCTACTTTTTTAACCTCTGTCACAGTTTCAGACACACCCTGTTCAGCCGGTTTACATGGGGGAGGTGGTGGTTTACCAAGAAAAGAAGAAGGAAAAATAATTGGACGACTTTGTTCAGGACCTACACTTTCACTCTTTTTAATACCCCTGTTGCACCATCGATTACTACTCTCGTTGTCATTTGGAGCGGTTTTGTTGGCTTCAGTATTGGGAGCTGGCCCCTGCTGGAGAGGAAAGGCACTATCATGTGTAGATTGTCCTAGAGTCTTAGTGGACGGAATCTCTTTGTTGATGTTGCGGAGCTTATCTAGGTCACTGAGAGAATGTCCGCCAGGCCCTCCTGAGATTTGTTTCACTCTTGGGTCTTCAATGGATAACTGACGAGCCTGAATTGGTTGTTCTTCAGGCCCCAGTTGTACCAGTTTTCGATAGGACAAACTACGTTCTCCATAATGTTCCAACCATGAGCCACTTCCCTGTCTTGAGAGCCACCTCCCAGGATCTGAGCTGGGCATCTGCAAAGCTTCTGCCCTCCACCTTAAGTTTAACATTTCATTGCGATTGACTGAAAGCGCTCTCGGAGGTGGGGCTCTTCTATATGAAGGAGGTGGAATGTAACCAGGAGGCTCCATTCCAGTGATGGCAGCATGTTGTGCGTAATAGTCTTGTCTCAGATCCCCACCCCTTGGATAACAGATAGATCTGTCTTTTTGTTTGGCACCCTGGTCTATAGCAAGCATTTCTGCGCTACCCCTTGTCTGCTGGTGTATCTCATATGAAGGAGGCTTTAAAGGCCTGCTAAACCTGGGCTTTGGTAAAAGTGCAACATGGGTGCTTGGACCGACATTCCGACCCCAACCACTTCTGCCACCTCCATAAACATACCTACTATAGGGCCCAGAGAAAACAGTGCTATTAAACCTTTGCCTATCAGGTAGGCTTGGTCTTGATAGTATAAGATCTCTGCAGTCGGATCCATCAGGCGACAACACTCTGGGGAGTGACTGAGACTTTGCTTTAGTTCTAGGATGAAAAAAACCCTCAGGTGTCCTTAGACGGTACTGGCCCTTAACCCATCTTTCCCCATCCCCATCTGACAGCTGCCTTCCCATTCCCACAGCAGGCTTCCAGTCCTCTGTTCCAAGGCTTTGGCACTTCCTCTCCTCGGTTACCCTTAGTTGACCAGGGCCTGCATCCGGGTCCCTTAACCAGGAAATTTCCTCCCATAACTGCTGCGCTTGCCTCTCTGCCCTGTATTCCTCTGCTGTGATCAGAGCCTGTGGCCTCCATGCCCCGGCAGAGGCCCTCAGCTCCCTGCCATCAGCATAGTCCAGAAGGATGCTGAAATCCTGGCCTCGCCTCCTCCAATAGGAAATATCCCGCTCATCATGGCTCAGTGGCTCTGAATAAGTCAAACTAGGAACATCATAGAACCTGTAAACACAAGACAAATACAGCATTAACAAGACATAACAGAGAGACAGTCAAAATAGCTAAATCTTGATTGACTTTTGTTAGTTATTTTTTATTTATTAATTATTTTTCCCAGGACTTCATGTAAAACACTTGTCAATCTTAGTACAAATAGAAATTAGTACGATTTATCACCATTTAATATAGAAAGAGGCATGTCTGCGTCTGTCAAAAGCGAGAGTGTTTTGGTTTCGGCGTTGAGTTGTTTTCCAACACGTTAATCAAGAAGAGGCAGTTCATATAGGACAGAAATGCTCTAGTCAGCAGCCTCAAAATCCCTTGAAGACATCCTGAAATTGTGATGCTACTGCAAAATGATCTGCATATTAAACTGCGCTGACCTTATCTTGGAAAATGGTCACCTGGCTAGCGACTGTAGCTCTTAAAGTCACTGCAAAAACAGTCCCATTACCTGATCTGATGTAAAAGCAAAGCTGCTGTTATCCCTGTTTGTTTTATCTTATACCTCACTCTTCAAAATGAATCCCAGCAACTTCAAGAAATTAATGATAAAGGGATCTACTATATAAGCTATGAAAATATAAAAACTAATGAAAATGAAGTTCTTGGCAGAAAGTTTGTTTTTCTGAGCTGTTCATCTTACCTGAAGTAAATGTGAAGAGACTAAAAAGAAGTGTTTACTTTTTAATTTTGTAAGATGAAACATCAAAACCATTCCTAGACTATACTTTCTTTATATTCTTTTCTTATATTTTCTCATAAGTCTGCACGTAGTCTTCTCTCACATTTCAGAAGCCTGGAGCTTACATACAGGGTCTTTGGACAATTCCTCTTTGCAAAACCTCCTTCTACCACTTTTCACCAGGATTTAGGTCTAAAGAATGAGGGGGCAATAGGAAAAAAAAGGTTGATTTTGTGTCTTATCAACATTTCTGTCTTGATTTTATAGTATGTTTTTAATCATTTTACCTGACTGAAAGACACATTGTCAACTCTTCTTTAGTTGTCTGGCAGAGACCAAAATATTTTTGATTTCAAAGTTTTTTAAGTTTCCTGAGACAAAAGAAACAGGGCCCACAGTATCACACATTCGCCACAATCATGCTAACAGTTAACACACAGGTACCAGACAGCAAACTTCCTGTTCAGGCGCATTTCCACTATTTGAACTTCAAGGTAAATTTACCGGACCTATACGGTATTCGGATGTCTCCCCTACAGCAGGCCGGCCCGGAAACATTTTTAGGAACCACTTGGTTCCAGTCTTGCAAATTCCTTAAAGGGACAATTGTGTATGGAGACACGACGGCTAAGAGGAGCGGGCAGATTGATTTACCCTGCCGGAGAAAGGTCAGGTTAAATTACCCTCAAGTTCCAAAAGTGCAAACCCCCTTTTTTGTTTGTGATGGAAGGATAGATAAAGGCTTTTCTTGGTACGCCTCCAAAGTGCAAGTTTGCATTGCAAATAGCCGCCAATGGTTAATTTGGTGGTTTGTCCAGTCTTGTAAGAGTTAGAGTTATTCACTCTTTTCTACAGAAAAATCCATGGATACTAAACCCCAAATAGTTTTTTTTCCCAGTTACGATAAACATGTTTAGTAAAATGAAAAGACTACTTTATACCTATATCTGCCAGGGGTATAAAGAATTTTGGGCCCGCAAGCAGGAACATCAACATACATTTGCCTAACTTGAATTACACGTTTTCTTATGTTCTTAAGTTTGAAAAGTAAAAAAAAAAAGGAAAATTGGCCTCGATAGTAAGTCTAATTTATACACTGGTTTATATAAAGTACAAACACCCTGATCAAAACAGTAAAAATTAGCACACATTAAAATAGTTTAGTTAAAACTATTTACTAACAATCTTTAGAAGCACACTACTAATTTTATATAAAACCATTATTTAATTAGTAAATGGCCTAGGGGTGCAACGGTACAGGTAGCCCACGGTACGGTCTGTACCTCGGTAGTTGGGCCACGGTCCACGGTACAGTTCGGTACATGTTTTGTGCAGAAAGAGGCTGCTTTTTTTAATCCCAAAACATATATTTTATTTTTTTGGGAACAAAAAAACAGAATGTCACAGTTAACTTAACACCTGTGACTGTGGGCGGGTGAAAGCCGTGAGAATACAACATAAATGTGCTTTACGTCTCTCTGGGATTATGGTTCACACACAGGGCCGCAGTAACAGAATGTTTTCTGTATTTTACCGGTTCCTTAAACGGGAGCGCATCTGACCACACTGACACAGGTAGCGGATAAATATTCTTCGTGTGCCCGCTGCTCAAAGGCCATTTGTGTGTGCATTAATGAATGGAGCGCAGCTCATCTCCTCTTTGCTTTGCGCTCCGGCGCACCGCAAAGAGGAGATGAAAACAGCGCAACCTGGCGCCCCTGAATGCTGGAGCCCGTCCGGGCAGAAAGCGCTCAAGTCGGGAGAAATTTGAACAGCTCCTCACACCAGGGCTTATTTTCGAAAAAAGAGCAACCGACCCGTGTACATTTTTTCGCTCCTCACGGTGCTCCGTGTTCCGTGATGCGCGCATTGTGGAGAGGAGGATGTGTCTCTATGCCAACCAGCTGCTGGAGCAGGGAACAGCGTGCTGGTTGTTGCACCTGTGTCTGGGAGCGCGGCGTAGTTTGGTAACGTCGGGCCGACGGTCACTAATTACCAGCACAAAATCAATGGCAGTATCGAAGTCCCGCGGTACAGAAGGACCGATTGTCCCGTGCAGGGCGTACCGAACGGTCCGGTACTTTACCCTGTCCCGTTGCATCCCTAAAATGGCCTGCATTTGTATAGCGTTATTTCAGTCAGAGGACCAAAAAAACGCTTTACACTACATTCAGTCATTCATTGATACATTCACACGTTGATGGTGGCAACCGCCACTGTAGCCACAGCTGCCGTACACAGGCGCCACCGGGCTCTCTGACTACCACCAGCAGGATATGAGGAAGATGTGTCTTACCACAGGTTTTGATGAGAGTATTACCAGGAGTGTGAAAAAAATAAGGGCTCTAATAGAAATAAACTGGCAACGTCAGCATGTTTAAAACAATAATAATGACAATACATATTTCTTGGCTATTTTGTCATTTTATGGCAAATACAAAAAAGTGTAAAAAAAAATAATTATACTCCTGCTTAGTTTTTGTTGGTGTGGTAAATGTGGTTCCAAATTCAGTGAGTAATTATTTTATATAATTGTGATTTTAATAATGACCAGAACATTTGTAACATTTTGTGGATGCACCAATACTGATATCGGGGCTTTTACTGTTCTAATGTCCTTGTATCGGTATCGGTTAATTAACCTACGTTAGTTAACATATGGTCAGTTAACCGATACCATAAAATAAAATGTAGAAACATTGCAATAGTTTCACAGAAAATGTTTATTATTCGCCTGAAAATTCAGTTGTGTGGCCATTTTCATTAATATTTTATTTTTTTATCTAATTCTTCATCATTTTTTGTAATTAGCAGGGAAGAAAATAAAACCTATCTTCCAATAGAAGTATCGGTATTGGTACTTGGTGTCAGCAAATACTCAGATCCAAGTATCGGTATTGTATTGGTTTGAAAAAAGGGGCATCATTGCATCCCTAGACATTCTATGCCCTTGGTCTTCATAAAAATACATATTTTTGCCCTTTTATTCAGCTGCATTTTGGTTGAAATGTTCTGCTATTTCTCCAGTACTCCAGACAATTTTGCTTTTATGCTCCATAGTGGAGAAAAAATTCTTCATCCACGTAAAGGTCATCACTCACATCAGCACATTTAATCCACCCTCATGTAAAAAAAAAATTAAATTAAGTAAACCAAATTACCAAATAAGGGATTTTAGTCCTTGTTAAAGTTTAAATACAACAATCCAATCATCTGCTTTTTCCCCGCTGTAGCGTTTTCATTTCATAAAAAGAACACTGCTTGGGCAGAGCTCCATCAAATATCTGCACTGCACAAAACCTACTGTTAGTCAATGTAGTGAGCAGCAAAGTCAATGGATCATCCTCAGCAGCATATGCTACTGTATGGCTGAGGGGAGTTGCGCTGTGCACACTTGCCCAGCAACATGCTTACATCACAGAGCACGTGCTGGCTGAGATTCAGTGTGCCACTGTTTACACTGGAGTGATTAAACGCCTGTCTTGGGGCATGTTGAGTCTTTGTAGGTTTTCTCGCCGACTAGTGCTGCTGTTTGCTTCTGCCCGCCTGCCTGGTAGAGGCTGCTGGGTGGGCTTTGCATGCAAACACCTAAAAGCACCCTTCATATTCCCTCCTATACCAGCTAAAGATAAGTCAGCGGTGCTGCTGCAGCCAGTGCTCTGCAGCTCTGCAAGGAGGGGAAGAGAGCAGAAGAGGGAGAAAAAAAAAACCCTGCGCAGTGCAGACTCAGTTTTGCATGCAACACTGAAGGGCCCAAGAGAGAAGAGGAGGGAATAAAATGAGAATGAGCAGGTAAAGGGGGTGTGGGGGATTAAAAAAAAGAGAGGGAAAGACACTCACCCACTATCTGTGGCGAGAGAATCGCCCAGGAGCTGTACATCACCAAGGATACCAATCCCAGGTTCTTTCCTCCTCAGGTTCCTTTCCCCGCTCTCATCCGTGGTGGGGTAGCCCTTCACTAGCGCCTGCCTGGTACTATAGATGCCCGTGATGGATGCACCCCTCTCTGCCTCGTACCCGTTAAATGTCCCCCGGCCGGCCCTGTTCTCCACAAGTTCCCGCTGGAAGTCGGCGGGGCGCTTATCGTAAGGCGCGGCAGATGGAGGGGCGCTCTTGGGCAGCTTGTATCCGTGCGAAATGAGGAGGTCCTCCACGCTGTACATGGTGGTGTCACTCTCACTCCTGGGCGGGAGGGCAAAGGTGGGTGTGTTGCCTTATGCGCAGTGCTGCTGGTGGAAGCTGGAGCACGGTTGCTCAGCAGAGGCCATCACTAAGGAGAGAACAGGGAGGAAACTTGTAACAGTGAGAAAAATCAAAACAGTCTTTTTTTTAAAGTGTTTCAGTTTAACATGGTGTGCTTCTTTTTTAGGTCTTACACCGCTGAGCGGCTGCTACTTTCAGCAATCTTCCTTAAAACTAACAGTTATAAAGGGTGCGTACCATTAAATCTGAAACCCATTCTATCTTCAACATCTTGAACAGTAAACGAGCTTCTCTAAAGTACTGATGCCACACCCTGCGCTCCTGTGAAATAGCTATTTCTTCTTGTTTAAAGTACTGCAGCTTCTTGTATACAGGCTTAGATCAGCTGCTCATCTTTTAACAGGAGTGAGATTGCAGGATAATGTAGCATCATTGTAGGCTTCAGACTATTGGCTTTCTGTACAAAATAAGTATGATTTTAAGATTTTACCAGTGGTGGGCCATCAGGGCCAGAAAAGCCTTCTCCACTTGCCTAAACATACTCAAAAAAGTAAATAAATTTTTTTGGGACTTCTTTATTTTGAAAAATAACTCTTGTGGAGGTCGATTCACAATGCGACATTAAATTACAATACAGCTTCAGTTACGAGGGTGTACATGTTATCTAAAAAAACAGCAAATAAATAATAAAGGTACAATTTTTCAATTTGACCTGACTAAAATATCTGCACTGCACATTTAAATTAATTTTTAAAAAGGTTTATTATGTATTTAATACAACGGTAATCTATTTTGGTATATCTCAATAGTTTTAATGTTTTTAAAGTTGCATATGTGTTGTTAGCTTACAACACATATGCACACATCGTGGTGGCTGTTGTCTGCATCATAATTGCACACAATGCAAAATACATGAAGATGAACTTTGGAGGGTCGCAAGCATGGCCACTGTTCTTGACGTATATTCAAAAACTTCTGAGGGACATGGACCCTCTTCTTTTTGGCAGGTCTGCTGCTGAAAATGATCGATAGATTTGCTAAGATAAAAACACTTTGAAAATCTTTATTTTTTCTTTTTTTCTCTTAGACTTCGGCTAGAATGTTTCCACAGTAAAAGCAATCTTAAGCATAACAGTTAACAATTACCAACAGGTGGCAGGTCTGCTGACACACAAATGTAGTTTACCACAGAGCTCACGACTGCAGCTTTTTGCGAAGTTTAGATGGGCGAGTCGTACCAGTGTACGTAGATGTAAAATTGCATACTGCTGCGCAAAATTAGTAAGATTAACAGGTTTGCATTTTGTAGGCATGGCACTGGAATTTCAGCCGTGGCACTTATGGAAGGGAAACACTGTAAACCTGGAGATTCGCTAGCTACTGCTGACAACAGGTGTATTTTTTTTAACCCAGAGGAGAAGATTTGATTACAGATGACTGGACAGACATGGCTTTCAGCATAAGCCTCCATGTCCAAAGAAAAGGACTTACTCGTACACCTGAAGTGCACAGATGAAATGTATAACAGAGCCATTGAGGTCTTCTTGATAAATGGAAAAAGGATGGATTTTATATTCAAATAATTAGGCAAGAATTTTATTTGTAGTTTTTAAATGTTTTTTTCTCATAATTCATTAGCAATCGTTCAATGGTGACAAAATTTAATGTCAAAAATGCTACGAATTAAAAATCAATTCTGATCTACTACAATTTATAATGCAAATTACGAGGAGCGCACAGTTTTGTCCACATGTTAAATTGTTTTGTACAATTTCATCGCAAATAAGACTAAATTTATCCAGTGACGTCTACTCAAAAGCAGACCGATGGTGCACTTTGAATCAATAATTATGAATTTGACTAAATACAGCCAGAATTTTCAAAGAAAAGACAAGTCAAATAATGGTATGCTGAGAATTGTTTTTATTTTTTCACTCAAGCCGATAAAAAAAAAAAATCTGCTAACTGGATACTTTTCTTTTAAGTAGGCAAACGTACAAAACCTTTTCTATGTTTTGAATCTACAATTATTTAAACATTCCTTATCAACAAAAGAGGTGACTTGTTTGTTTATTTAAAGATACTGCATGCTTAGTGTAATGTGGAGCAGGTTTACATTAATTATTTTTGGGGGGATTTAAGTTTTGACCTATTTGACAAAACATTTGGCTGACGACCATCTATATATTCCTCAATCCTCACTCTCTCAAACACAATTCCTCTACATTATTTAACAAAGACCTGAACTAAAGTTATTTTTAATAGGGATGGATTAAGAATGGTCTTTTTTACAATGCAGAAAGAAATTTGATGTCTCGTGAAATAATTAAATAAGTGGTTGCATTTATTGCAGTTAAAGCAATAAGGTCATTTTTTGAGCATGCTAACAAACGCCATTAATCTATTATTAGTCTTAGAAGGGACTTCAAGCTAAATTGTAACATGTTTACTACTTACATTTTTCTCTACTTGTTTACTTACTGAACAGCTGCAATCAGAAAAGTATGTAAAACTTTATTTCTGTCGCATCTCCCAAGATGTTAAAATCAAAAAGTGCTTCAACAGAACAACTCCAACAACATGAAAAGCAAAAATGCATTATCAAAAGCAGGTTTTATTATTTTATTTTATTTTACCTGATGCTTTACATTCTCGAGTTCAAAAAACTTTCTTTATCCGGGTTTTCACCCACACTAAATTCATTCAGACTTGATTTATAGATTTATAGATTTAGTTTTAAATGTCCGTATAAAGTGCTTTGAAATTACATCTGTTGTGAATTGGTTCTATATATATACGATGAATGGAACTGAGTTGAGTCATCTCTTAATCTGTCCAACGGCACTCAATTAAACATTACAGGTTTTCAGCTCCTTTGTAAACCCTTTTTTTTATATTATGAAGTTTCTGAAAATACCTAACTATACATTTACATTAATAAATGAATAAAAAACTATGCCATTATCTATTTTGTTAAAAGAAGTCATTTTTTGTTCAAGAATACACAAAACAATACTTCTCTGTCAAGTAGCAAACATTCGACTCAGATGTGACAATCCAGCAACAACGGCAGAAATAAAAGAGAAATGATGTTTTATGAACCCAGTGTTTGCTGAGTACCTGCTCGTGTGTTCGTCTGCTTTGTGTGCTGATTTATGAATGCACAGACAGCCCTGCCTGTCTGATATATTAATTAGTGGCCATAACAGTGTGTCCTGCCTAGAGATGACATGGATGTCTTATAAACTGAAACACATTAATCAATGTTTTTGCTCACATAAGCATTTTTTGGATATAGACTTACATTGTGGATTGCTTTTAACAATTATTGACGTTTTATATATATATAATTTCAATTATGTTGACAGAAGTGCACCACAAAGCAGTTAATGTTTTTTTTTTGTTTTTTTAAATTTGCCAAATGTAGGCAAATACTTAATTTATTTTGTAAATGGTACCAAAAGAGAAAGCTCCCATTCAATCAATTGAGTTTTCTTAAACTTTCACTCGAAGCAGCTGGAGGTTGCCTTTTCACCCGGGATTTGATTTTTTTGTCTGTCTGTTAGTTAGCTACATAAAGCAAAATGTTAAAGGTGGATTTAAGTGAAACTTTATAGGAAATGTGGCCAGGAACAAATGATTCGAATTTGAATGGTCAAAAAACAGACATTATCGGAAAAAGGGAATCCTGTGAATAACTACTGAACTAATATTACCAGTATGAATCCAGCTGCTAAAGGTACGTTGCCATGGTCAAGGAATTAAAAAATGTTACAATTAGATCCCAACATGGGGTGGGTGGGGGATGAGTTGCCTGTGGTCTCAGAGGGCTTGTTGCTGTAAATGTTGCAAAGTCATGATTATCCGCAATTCTGTAGCTTTTCAAACAATCATTTTCTTAAGGTTTCAGCTGGTTATTCATTTGGTTCCAATCTGATCCAGGGTCAGACTCAAGAAATTAATTATATGACTTTAGACTTGACTTGAAAATATTTCAAAGACTTGTGACTTGAATTGGACTTTCTAACCAATGACTAACTTAGAATTGTACCTGTTAACTAGAAAGGACTTGATGTTTTACCATATATCTAAAGTTTAAAATATCTATTATTTCGAACTGGCTGACTTTTAAGTCAGTTCCCTCATCCCGTATCAAAACAAACCTTCTTGCTGTATGTATGTGTGTGAGAACTGCAGCACAGCCAATCAAATTAACCATATTTTTAAATAGATAATCAAAATTCATATTTTTAAAAGAACACATTCTATGATTTACATTGAACATAAAATATACAACGTTGTTCTAAAAAGGGACTAAAAAGGACTTGAAATGTGAAGTTTCAGACTTGGGACTTGACTCTGACTTGCCTCTATTTACTTCAGACTTGACTCAGGACTTGAGGATAATGATTTGAGACTAACTTGAGAATTGCAAAACAATGGCTTGGTGCCACCAGAGGAGCAGTATCTGAAAGTCCTGTCTATAAGTTCAACGAAGACCAAAAACCGGGAGCTGAGAGAAACATCCTCATTCGGTTGATCATTTACTGCACGCCTACGTTTTCAGCCAATGGCTCTTTGGGAATCCTCTTGAGGATGAAAACTTTATATTTAGTATGCTTAATGGGTTCAATTAGAGAAATATGGAGAAGTTTTATTTTATGAGCAGACACAACAATGATTCATCTGTTGCATTTAGGGGTCTGTTCGTGTCTGAATGAATCATAGGTTCAATAATCAAGAGGAAAAGCAGCCAAAGTGTAAAAAAATCTGAGAAACCTTCAGAATGCCTGAAAAAAAATGCTGTTTAGCATCTTTTTAGAAACAGAAAAGTCTGTTCCCTTTACATAGTTTATCTCATTAAGGCTGTCGGTTCTAAAAAGCATTTAAAGTTTTTACATCTGGTCTTATTAATGTAAACTTAATGAAAACTTCAAACTTTTGAGATGTAACATTATTTTAAAGTCATAAACAATTTGCTCACTTTCTTCAAATATTTATCACATTTTGTTGCATGTTGATTCTGTAACAGATTTGTCCTATTTGGGACAATAAACAAGGGGATGGATCGCCTGTCCATCACAGGCGTCGACATTTATTATCACCATCTTATATATCTCACCCTAAAATGCCTTTTTTTTTTTGGCTGGGAGAGAAGTTAAAGTACCTGGATAAATGTAGGCATGAGTGTGAGCTGAGCGTTCTGCTTTACCATCGCTGCTGCATTATTGTGCAATGCAAAAAGCAGAAAACCCGGTAATGAATAAACTGCTAAATCAATTATATTTGCTCACTTTACAGAAATTACTGTCAGTTCAGAAAATGATTCCATTTATGATGCTAAAAAATGAGACTGGGAGGGTTTTTCTGACAGAAAATCAATTTATCAATTTAAGCAATTTAAATAGGAGTGTAATTTAAAATTATACTATCATTTTAAGTAGTTAAAACAAACATTCATGCCTATAAAGATCCTAACAGAGCCATGGTTGAGAGCGTGCTGATGCGCTCAGTGTTGTTCTCCAGCGGCCAATAGGGCCCTGCAGAGGACAGTGAGGGAAGCAGACAGGGTCATCTCTGCGCATGGTCTGTTTCTGAGCTTCTGAAGGTACATGGCTCTGGTCTGGTGACTTCTTCAACTGTATGCATCAGACAGATGAGCCACACCACCAATTAGCTTTTCTCCGGCTGTTAGCACGCAAAACTTACAATTACCAATTTAGATTATTTTGTTTTTTTTAAGTTTTAAAGTTTTTATTTTTTTATTTTATTTTATTTTTCTAATTTCTTTCCAAATAATTTATTAAAGGTATTTGTCACCAACTCTGTGACATAAAGGTCTACTTAAAATGTAGAAAATCAAGAAGTAACTAATTAAATAAAAGGATAATGATAATACATCTGGTTCTGTCTTTAACCCCTCCAGTTTCAGATTGATGTACTGTATATACATATATATATAAACGAAAAAATAAACTATGGACAATGCCATCTCTTAGATCAAGATCAACTTTTAATTGAGACAAGCACAAAAAAACAGAACTTAAAGACATAATTATGCTAAACAGTTTCCAGATTCTCCAAAACACCATTTTAAATTGTGAAACCATTTAATCTGTATGTGAAAAAAAAACAATAAATATCAGCCGCAGAGCCGAGGACTCACCCAGAGTGCTGCTCAGGCAAGAATTGCTCCCAAAAATCAAACCAATAAACTGAAACAGAACCAAATCTCATGTACTGTGACATGAATCATTAATAATGTCTTTTTTATTCAAAAAAATGGCATTCATGTTATTGTTTTTCTTCTCACCTTGACCTTATAGTGACCTTAACATTTCTTAACTTTGACCACTTGGCAAAGCAAAGTTGTGCTCAGACTGAGAGTTCACGCACATGCTGTTTGCTAAGCATTATTCTGTGCAACATTTAATATCAGTGTGAGTCTTAGGGTAATTAGTCCAGATGAGTATATATATGAGGCTCAGCAGAAAAATCCACATTGACCATGTTTTCAAGGACAACACGTGGTAAAACAGATATAACTGTTTTATAAATGCCATTTCAAAGCTGCAAACCACACAGGCTGCACAAAAAACAACATGAAAACATATTTACATCAAGACTTCTAAGTCCTCTGAGTATTTGAGGTTTTTAAAGCAGAGTGGACAACATGTTTGGAAAATGCTGCAAGGGAAACGCATCAACTCTGAATGTCGGGGGTGGTGTTAAAATTCAAAACAAGGCATGATCAACCCCCCACCCCCACCCCCCGACACAGAGTGGCTCCTTTTTTGACAAGGTCACAGCTTCAAATGATTGCAGCAGAAATATGGCACATGTGCCTCTTTTTGCATAGCAACAACAAAACTACCAGGAGTAACCACAACAGAAGTCATCTCTCCACATGGGTGTGTGAACGGGGACAGAGATAAAGCAGAAGACATGAAAGTTCTGCGAACAAGGAAGACAAAACAGTCTGGTCCGCTGGTGTAAAGCTCTGTAGCTCGCATCATTTAGAAGCTGATAATTAGTGCAATTAACACTTGCATTACTTTCTGCTTTCATTTCTTATAATATGCCTCCACTGACAACTTAAATTAAAACTAAATTTTATTACGTATTAATGGGTATATATTCAGTTTCAACTTATTTTTTTATTTTTTTTAATTGGCTAGAGGCAGCCATTCCAGATAGGGGAAGATATCCTGGCCTGGAAGGCTGCATACACAGGTAGGGGCCACTGTAACACATCAGCACAGGCAGCACCACCCTAACAGCTAGGGGAGTGTATCTACATCCTACCTAGTGATAGGGGGAGAGCAGAACAGCCACAGATCAGGCTGATCATAAAAATAAACTGTCTCTGCAAACTCATTCAAAGCACAGGTTCTTAATTAGGAGACAAAAAAGGCATCCCTCCCCTGGATAACTCATTGTAGCTATGAATGAATGATGAACTGAAATAGATCCGTTGTATCATAGTCCAGTTATCAATAAAATATCACTGTTGTGATTGATACATCATGCATTATAGATACAGCATGACCTAGCCTCTCCACAGCCTGCTGCAGCGTTATAAGGCAAAGACTGGATGTAAACTGACATCTTTGAGATTATATTTTAAATCACCACCAAACACCTGCAGGTTGGAGGGGGAGGGAAAAAATATCCAGCTACACGCCCTCTAACTTGAAAATATTTGAGGAAAAGCGCTTGGTCACATTATAACCCCTGGTGCAAAAAAAAAAAAAAAAAAAAAAAAAAAAAGCCCCACACCCCCTCCATAAATATACGCAAAGAACCTAGATGAAGGAGCGCAAATCAACGCCTCACAGCCACCAGCAGCGGCGGCGGCTCGGCGCTCATCTGTCGACACGAGAGCATTTTGAGGCGTGTGCAAGTTGACGAGGTTTTGCAGATGCGTCCGCGCTGACTGTGTTTACCAAGCCCTAAAACGTGGATGCTACGTGAGCCACACGCATATCCAAGGCAAATAATAATAATAAGCATCAGCAACTACTCCATCCCTGGAAACGAGCGGTAGAAATTGCATGCACGTGCAAGAAATTGCACGTTGCAAAGGCGGAAAAAAAGGGCGTAGCGGCGGACGGAGCATACCTGGGAGGATGTTTGGCGTCGCAGTTCCCCTGCGCCCCGCTTCTGCTGCTGAGACTGAGAGCACTGCACAGAGCCTGAGCCGAGCATGCCTATTGGTAGGCAGAGACGCGCTGGTTGCTGGCTGCCTGGACTGGGCTCTCCTCACTATACAGCTGAGGTGGGGTGGGCTCCTCACATGCAGGGATGTCAGAATGGTTTCTTCCAAACTGTTTCCCTTAACTTTACCTTTTTTTCATAGCAACAGTCATATTTTCCCCCCTCATCAGCTTCACCTATAGACTCTAAGGATAATCACCTCTACCTTTCTCTCCTCACAGACTTTATGCCTTTCGTACGTTTTTTGTGCGCCACATAACATCTTTTTTTTCCCACTTTAAGCACATTTCCCATAAACATCTGTCTGCACCCAACTCTATCCTGTGAGATTAAGATGTGCAGAGCAGCAGAACGCAGCACCGCGCCCTTTAGTGATGTTGATGACTCGTCACTGTGTGTGTCCCCTACCTCCCATCCAATGCCAGGACAACTTGGCTAATTAAAAGTGCTGGGCTTGGTCCTTCCTGTGCCAGTTATGGTATTCAGCACTGGAAGGAATCCCTCATTTAGGGGATGTAGCGTCCTAAACTGAACTATGAATAAGAGAGAGTTGTAAACTTTCTCAATTGTCTCCTCGTTAGAAGTGTTGATGTTTTTTTCTTTTTTCAGATGTAGCTTCCTACTACAGGATCTAAACTATCCTGAAGCTAGATTTTATTATCATCCAGTATCAAGACACCTTGATACAGCTTCTGAAGCTTCAATAAAACATCTTTTTCAAAACATTACACTACCCATTAAGTAATAGACTGGATTTCAATCAACTTTACCACCTCCTTTACACATGAGTCAATGATAGGTCTCTATTTATGAATTTTAGACTTATCTAGGTTTAGACCAAGTAAAAAAGCCTGGTCTAAAAGTAGGCTAGTTTGGGTTCAGACGTAAAATTAAACAAATTGTAGCTTCATAAAAAAAGTAACTAAAGCATGCAAAAATGGCAGAAAAGCATAAACCCTAATTAATTTGATTTAGTATTATCAACTCATGTAAACCATTCTTGTAACTGTAGTAAAAACACCAATATGGCAACAAAAATAACCCCCGTTTTTTATTTGCCTGCACAGATTTGAGTGCTACATATGAGAAGTACAGGGTGTGCAATACAAACGAGAGGCTCCCTTGATATAATCAAAAACAAAGTTCAGTTTGCCACATAGAGAATACAGTTCATTTTATTTGTACTTTTTTTAAACAGGTTTGCAATGTTAATAAAGTATAATGTATCCATGTAAAGAGTTCTCCTCATATATTTTCATGCATTGGGAGGTAATCTGAAATAGCCTGTCAATGAGTGTGAGGCTTGCTAATGGAGTCTTTTCTTTTCTTTTCTTTTTTTGCATATTAGTCAGCCTCGGCTAAGAGAGGTCTATCATGGGACTTCTGACATATACACATTTTAGATGTTGAAATAGCATAAAGTTCTAAGCCAAATACATACCAAATTTAGCCTAGGT
Source organism: Apricaphanius iberus (assembly GCA_028564705.1). NCBI lineage: Eukaryota > Metazoa > Chordata > Actinopteri > Cyprinodontiformes > Aphaniidae > Apricaphanius > Apricaphanius iberus. The sequence goes on from JAPXFQ010002837.1 coordinate 159,159, forward strand.
GTTTTTATTAACCATTTAAACATTATTTAAATCCTTACTGGCTATTCTCTCTTAACTATATTACATATATAATTATGTAACATACAGTCCATATTTCCTGAGGATATGGACCACAACTGTGTGTGAGTAGCTAGAATTCTTTATATATATTAATAAAATGCTTATAGCTGCTTTATAGTTCAAACACAAAACATACCATCATATGCAATATTTTTATGCATAATGGGAACCCTCTTAGCACTTCTGCAGGAGCTTACAACTACAGTCTTCCTTATCTCCGTTGTTGGGGTACAGCCAATCCGTGGTAAGGAAAATGAATGGAACAGCTGGATTGGCTGCTTTGCAAACACCAGCCAATAACATGTCAAGATGAATTATTCATAAATATAAAATAGTGTATTTTATATTTTGAATCTGAGATTATGCAAAAAAGTCCAGATCTGAGAAAAAAAGATTACCACTTACTTTACTCGAAAACAGGAATCTAACAATCAGGCACCGACTTCTGCATCCTTTGCCTTCAGTGTGTAAGGACATTTTATTGGAGAGCAAAGAGCATTCTGTGTAACAGAAATAGGGAACACGTGATCCATAGACTGGATGTGCAAAATAATTCTGTTTGTCATAAGTGCAAATGTCATAACTTTTTCCAATGCTGTTATGATTATTAATGTCGCTCCCAGATAGCACTACACCCTAGGAGGTCAGCCATCCTTGTTTAATGTTGTTTTCTCTGATATTACTTGGATTTTGTAGTTTGTGTCACTTAATCATTTATAATAATTTTTCAGCTGTGTTTCACAGAAAAATCTGAAACTACTGAACGGTACAGGTGAATCGGTGAATACCGACTTACAGCTCTAGTCCCTATACAGTTCCTGTTTCCTTGTATGTTTTCTTATTTCCCTTCACACTCCTCACCATTTTACTTCTGGTTGGTTTCTCCTTCATTTTTCATTTAAACATTTTACAGCAATGGTCCACAACTTTTTTCCCACCATGGAGCAGTATATTATCAGACAAAATTAGCATGGACCGGTGGATGAATGCAACAAAGTAAAAATAAACGGCAGGCATTAAATCGGGGTTATTTTAAAATATAGTAAAGGCAAACCCGTGCTTCTAACTTTATTATTAGCATCCTATTTGCCTATAACCCTCTCTGGTTGCCATGGTAACCTGCCAACATGCAAAATACTATTTAACAAAAAAACAGATATAAAGTGCATGAAAAGTAAAACAGACCACAACACTGAAAAGTGACTGTTTCTCCGTAAAGAGATGTTCCTGTTTGGTACAGTTTTAAACGCTTCGTTGCAAAATTAGAAAGTGAGTTACATATTAAGATTATTGTTACATATTAAAGCAAAGCAGGGTTTGTTGCATGGAAATTGTCTGCGCAATAAATTTATATTTTCAGAATCACCCCTGGTATTATCCGCTAAAAGTAGCTCTCTGGGGATTTTTTTCTTTGAAGGGTTTTAAGCTCTTCTCCAGCTCTTCCTTGGACCCTCTCCCTTTTGTAATGAAAATGTTCAGAAACCTCTGTGTTTTATATTGATTTAGCTTCTCAGTCATCAAGAAAATTATACTATTGAGTTTAAATGAAGGCAAGTGGACTGTTTTTCTTGTCTTGAAAACATTTTCTCTCTCATCCAATAGGAACTGAAAAAGACTGTTAGATGAGAGGAGAAACATTTTCATGACAAGAATTAAAATCAAGTTGCTTTCATTCAAACAACTCTCACATCTTTCTTTTTTGATTTTGCTTGCTTGTTGTTTGTTTTTAGCAGTGATGTATAACTTGACCAAGGTACCTGTCCTCACTTGCATCAAGAGTGAGTTGTAGCCAGATGAAACGGAGAGAATCGGGCTATTTAAAAAATTAAAACATTGTTTAGACTATAATGAATAAAGTGAAAGTACAGTATGTTATCTTTTTTTTTCTGTGTGGCCCACAGCCTAGGTTGGGTAACTCTGCTTTACAGGACTCCAGCAAGTTTTAGCTTCCTTTAGCATAACTAATATAAAACTTATGGCTTTTGTCAGCTCAGTTCTAACAGAGCCTCAGCTCCAATTTTGTGTTGTTAGTTGTTTTCCTTATTAGCCTTTATTTGTGCTTATCACTTATTCAGGGTTTCTTAATTTTAGGAGCTTTTTTTTTAAATAAGTAGAAAACAATTTATTAGATGTGATATTTTTCTTTCTAACCTGTAGTATACTGTTTTCCTATGCTGATTCTTTAAGTAAAAAAACATTACAAGTACACGTCTTCGTCTTTTGAGAACAGTTGTATAAAACTCACTGGAAATGTGTCATTAATGCTTCAAATGCAGTTACTGTAACTTCATAAGTGGGTGATATGAGCTTGATTTCTGTTTTTGCAACATGTACAAATCCTCCATTGGAGACTTCCACAGTTATCTATAAAAGAGGACTATTGGAGACAGACATTCTAAATCAGATATTTAGTGAACTTTTTATTAAATCCATATTTCTGTGTAAAAATTGTTCTGAAATTTATGTAATATTCTAATAATAGTTTTTGTAGTTTTTTCGTAGTTTTTGTGTTTTCATCATCTGTAAGCAGAAAATAGTAAAATAAAAATAATCAAAAAAGGCATAGCAAACAACAAAGGCACAATCAAGGACACAATGGATTTAATTATCAGCAAATATTTAAATATGTATATCATTTTAATTGATTTTGCATTATCTGAACATTCCTTTATTTTCTTTGGACGTACCATCTCTGCTAAACTAGCTCAGTGAGACCACTATAAAAAAAACATTTTCTGTGGCATTATTAGGATTCTGTGTCTGTGTGCTGGAGGTTGTGTTTGTTCTCCTACATTCTCTCTAAGGGGCACAGCAGGCAGCAGCCAGCAGGTGTTTCTCATCTGGACCCAGCTCAAAAGTGGAACGGATTCTCCATGCTGGCGCCAGATGGTTCTTGCAGCTAAGCGTGGTAACATGGCCAAAATTATCACTGTGCTTTTTCCAAGTTCTTATCTTGAAGAAACTCTGAAGATTTTCCTGAACTCACTTACCTTGTTGATCCTGCAGATCTTGATTCCGAAGCCCCATGAGGCATTGAACCACTTGAGCCAATTGGTTGAAGAAAGGGTTCTGGTCACGGGCTTCATGTGAACACAAACCCCCCTACTGGTCAGATGTATAATCACAGACAGCTGTAGCTCTGTGTCCACACCAAATGCGATAGAAGCGACTAGAGCTTCAGGTTTACATGTAAAATCAATGGAGGAGCGCGATGAAGTGCGACTTGGGGTCCCGCAACACTTCAGAAGCAGATTTGCGTTGCGAAAAAGCTTTTCTGCCTGATTTGCGCTAACAATTTGTGCTACAGATGCGACAGAAAATTTTCGCTGCCTTGTATGTGGTGCATTTTGCATATCGTCTACCGCTTGAGTTGGAAAAATCTGAACTCCATCGTCAAATAGTGCCGCGACAACCAATCAGGGAACAGAGTCAGTAATTCAGTGACTGTCATGGAGTCACAGCCTCAGCAGAATATGGAGGAAATACTGATAAACACCGTGGCTAATCCCCCCAAACTACATGACACAAGCAGTTTTCTATAGACAGACAGTAATAAAAAAAATTATTATAAATAGGTTAAACTATTTAGACAGGAATGCTCTTAATAGGTTTGTGGGTGGCTCTTAAAAGAGCCGTTGTTGCTGTAAAAGCACCTCTCGGCCTAGAGGTGAGCCTTGAACGGCTTCCTCACCTGGTTTCCTGGTAGTAGCTCCTGCACCACGTCCCACGCTGCTCAAATATTATAAACTTTTACAAACCGCAGACAGATGGACAGCTGCTCAGAAATGTAGTTGGTGTGTCGGCAGGCGAAGCTTGGAACCTTCACAGCACAAACTGGGTGAGCAGGTCACGTTCTCCAGGTGGCAAGGAGCCGGTGTTTATGAGAGGGTGCTCGCTGCTGTTTATGGATCCCTCTGCCGTAGCTAGACTGTATCACCAAACCCGCAGTCCCAGCTCTACCGGAGGCCAGGCCAAACACGTAATCCACTCTATCCTCCGTTAGCTCGGAGACCATAGTCCATAAGCCACTGCCAGCTGCACTCTGGCCCCAGCTCTGTTGAAGGCCAGGTCACGCGTGAAAATGCCATATTTTAAGCCGTCCCGTTTGCTTTTTACAAGCTTCAAGGTGCGAATGTGCACGCAAACAGCTAGGCGCATGTCACGCTTTTTTGGTCGCTTTTTCGCGTTTGGTGTGGACACACTGTTAGCCACTTAATGTTTGATGCATTAAAGTTGTAAGTCTGCTATGGCTCTTGGGAATGACTATGAGTTCCAAAAAGAATATGTATCTACATAAAATATTACAAATGTGAATATTAACAATATTCCTGAATGTATTCTGTCTGTGAATTATCCCAAAATGGTAATATCAAATGTTATGGGAGATTGGCATGGGCTCAAGCAGGTGGAGGAAAGTGAAAACGCTTGTGGAACTAGAAAGAGTGGACTGAAAATGATTGTGTAACATGGACAATGTTGTACAGAACAGGGGAAACGTGAGATGTGTCCCACTCTCCTAAACCTTCAAACTATTTGTTTCTATAATCACAAAACTATCTCCAAACTATATAAACACTAACCGAACTCTCGTATCAAAAATATTAAAGCTCTGTCACAACTCCAAATTGACTGCAACTGTCCTACACAAACCCGCTTTTTGAGTCTGAGTGATTTAAATTGCTATCAAACAAGTCAGCAAACACTGAACCACTTCCCAACGCAGTCATGTGGGCAGCAGGGCATCAGACGTTATCATTTTCGGCTCCTCCCCTAAATGAAGCAGGCCTCGCTATGCGCTTTGTGGAAATGCCCCCTCCACTGCTTTGTAGCCTCGGCTCACTTCATAACATAACTACGATCTCTTCTGGTTCTCCTCTGGAAAGAACCCAGGACACCAACTGATTACCAGATTCCTTGAACCTCTATTGCCTGGCGTTTGCTCCAATCGCTCCCGTGGTCAGCCTCTGCTCCGATTTTCCCCCTTCGAGCTCGTCAGGTCCACACTCGCTTCCTAACATCATTCTGCTCGCTTGCTTGTCCTCCGGTTCTACCTGCAAGAAACAATTCAAGGATTAACACAAACCTCCAGCTGACCTCAGACCACAGAACCTACCTGCCTCCTCCAAATGCCTTCCATATCCGGATTCCCTGAAAGCACTGCACCTTTATTACTTACCCATTCTTCGACCTACAAAAACTAACATCCCCTTATCTTTACCACAGCCTGCTGCTGTTGGTCCCATCAGAGATCCACCTAAAAACATTTATTAATTTAAAAATAAACTGTTTGCCTCGACTTGGTTTTTGTGCTGCAATGTGAGTCTATCACAAACCAACATGACAGGGACAGTTCAGTTGAAACCTCCTAAATTAATTTTCTCTCCCACTGAATCCCCCTTATCGCCCAACTCCGTAAACATGTTGGAAGATAACTTCCTCCCAAAAATTTCAGTCATCATTGATTCCATTGCTCAATCTAAAGTGAAAGTAGTCTCAGGTAGAAGTTTCCATAAACAAAAAAATCCACTGTTACAAAGCGATAAAAGGGAGTGTTGGCAAGCCAAGAGAAAAAATGGCAGATTGATTCCAGTTTGCTGTGAGATCTACAAAGAACGACTGAACAGATATCTGTAAGAAGAATTATAAATACAAGTATTTTATTTGATCATTTATTTAGTTTAAGTACTTTGAATGAATACTGTAGGCAGAACATTATTGATCTTTAAAGACTGGAGTTGTTCTGGGATGCTTGGGTGAGGACATGTGCTCCTCGAAATAGCAGGAGATTGGTGTCATAAAACTTTATTGCCCACGAAGAAGCAGAGGAATGTGTGGGAGGAGTAGAGGGCCATTCATCTGTTATAAAATGTGATGTGCAAACTGTATTTCTGAAGTTGTCTCCGTAACATCTATCGGACAGCTCCTTGCATATGAAGGCAAGTAAAAACTTCATTTTTTATACATTCATGGATCTTTGGTCTCCTTGTGAAGGTACTTTTGATAAATATACAGTAGGAATCAGATATTTAACTCTGACAATATCATTTAACTTTAAAAGATGAAAGGGAATCATTATTTTTTTTTAAATCAACAGAAACTTTGTTAGGATTCAGTGGCTGTGGGCTGGGTGTGTTTCTCTTCTTCTACCTTTCTCTCTGCGGGGTGAAACTGGCAGTGCTTCTCAAGTTGTTTCCATCAGTCCCCTTACCTAGCTGCTTAAAACGGGAGCTGTTCCTAGAGGCTGGTGCCAGATGATTCTGCTTCCAAGTGTGGTACAAGGCCAACTCAAGCTCTGTTCTCCCAAGTGAGTTATTTGGAACTGTTTGAGAATGCTACTTTCCTTCCTTGTCCTCCTTCGTAGATTCAACTTTGAATCCAAGTTGCCTGTCAGTCCAACATTCCCAACTCCAACCTTCAGAGAGAACCTACAGGATCACAATTCCACCTGACCAAACATCCCCAGCCAGGCTGAGCCCACTGCTTCCAACTTACCTCCTCCAAGCCATGTGCTCTCCGAACAGCAACTAAACCTGTTTACCTGACTCTCAAGACTGATGCAAGCCTGAAAAATTTATTCTGCTCTCATTCTAACCAGTTACTTGTTCCTTTTCCAGTTTCATGTCACCATTTGTACCACTCACCTGTTTTCTCCTTCAGTCCAGCACCTCCAGCATACCCAGTCATCTTTCTTTACTTATTCCTGTTACAAAACAAACCCCAAAACGGACTATTCACTATCTGGGGTTGTTGCCAGTTTCAAAGTCTCTGAAAACATGAATGACACATAAGGCGCTTACTTTATTTGCAAGAGTGGAAAGACTAACTAATCATCCAGTGATGGTAGCCCTTTAACTAAATTCCACCAGGGCTTGCAATTAATTTGCCAGCTTTTTACTGAAAAGATTCTAAAAATGTAAGTACAGAACCCTATAATAGTGTAGATGAAATGTCTGAATTCCACAAATTAACAAAAAATGTAATCATAAACCAATTTAGCTCCTTATTTTGCTGCCTTGGTATCCTACCCACAGCTGTTCTCAACAGAAGTTCTTCCTGTGTCTGGTTCTGATCTGATTCAAATAGTAAACTCGTCTCTCCTGTCAGGTATATTCCCCAAGGTTTTAAAAACAGTTATCAAACCATTACTAAATAATGACCTGGACAACACATTAATGCATAACTACAGACCAATCTCAAATCTCCCATTCATCAGCAAGAATATTGAAAAAGCTGTTTCAACAGTTGAATATATTTTCATAACAATGACCTATTTTTTATGTCTGGTTTCGATGCTCACCACAGTACAGACCCCACAAAAACACACAACAAACCACACCAAAACACAAACACAACAAAAAAAACCACCACCCACACAAAAAAAACACCAAAACAAACACAAAAACAAAAACACAACCCACCCACCCCCCAAAAACACACCCCCCAAAAAAACCAAAAACCAAACACAAACACCTCATAACTCTCTCCAGCTGAACAGAAACAAAACTGAAGTAATTATCTCTGGACCTAAAGAGGAACGATCAAGGGTCAGCACACAGCTTCAGTTAATACGGCTAGAACCTACTCTAAGTGTGATAGACTCAAAACTGAACCCCCAGGGTCACATAAAGGCAATGACAAGGTCGGCTTTATGTCACCTGCAGAATATTTCTGGAAAAAAAGGACTAATGTCGCAAAAGTACCTTGAAAAACTCATTCATGCATTCATCTAAAGTCAGATTGATTACAGCAACAGTATCCTCACGGGTTCACCTAAAAACTCTACCAGACCACTGCAGCTGGTCCAGAACGCTGCTGCTCGGGTTCTCACAGGTTTGCATAAAAATAAAATCAGACAGCTGCAGCTGATCCAGAACACTGCTGCTTGTACTTACAATAGAACCAGGAAAGTAATGCACATCACCCTAGTTCTAAAGCCCTTACACTGGCTCTCTGTAGCACAGAGAACTGACTTTAAAATACTCCTACTAGTATATAAATCAATGAATGGCCTAGTGCCAAGCTATGTTGAAGATCTGTTGTCACTATACCAACCCCCCACTCAGGTCTTCTAATTCCAGTTTATTCATCATCTCTAGAATTAGATCTAGGCATGGAGAGGCAGCTTTCAGTTTTTATGCTCCTCAAATGTTGAACAAATCTCCAGAAGACTACAATGCTGCTGAATCACCAAGTTTTTTTGAATCAAGGCTAAAAACTCATCTTTTTAGAGCTGTCTTTGAGTAATGATTCTATATATCATATGTGTTGTGTGTTTCTTCTTTATTGTTTTTTTTATTTAATTAATGTCTGCTTTTAAGAAATGTTTTTACGTGTCATATTTTCTTTGTGTTTTCTGCTTTATTGCTGTTTTTACTTTCAGGTATAGCACCTTGAATTAGCCTGTTGTTGAAAGTTTTGAAAATGGCCTTGCCTGCCCCGCTTAAAACATCTATTTTTGTGACGATAAATTATATTTATATTTTATTCTGTGTATCCAGTAAGAGAAGAATAAAAATTTTGTTTTTTAATTTTCTGTTGTGCAATGCAGGTAAAGGCAAACCCAAGATGGCTTAAAGCTGAAGTGTCAAATTGGGGTGGTCGGACTCAGATGCAGAGACTGGTTTTGAAAAGTTATTTCCCATTTTTATTAGCATTCAGTAATACTAATCTAAAGAGGATGAGACAAGGAACCACACGAGGGGATGTTAGATGAGGAACTAACGAAGGTAGTGAGACACGAAAGGGTATATAAAGAGCAGGACAACACAGGGAAGACTAATTACACAATGGATGAAAGGTGATTTCAATAACACAAACAGGCTGACTGACACAGATGGGGAGGAAAAGGGAGAAACAAACAGCGAGGAAGTAGTGACATAGACAGAGACAAAGATGGATCATAACATGCAGTGAAAAATGTTCCACCAACAAACGCATCAGTGCATCTTAATACTAACGGACACATTTTTCAGAGTTATGTTAATTCAGGAAACTATGTAAGCATCATTTGCCTCTTTACAATTCTGCACCACATTTTATTATAGAATTCCATTATTATATAAAAAGTTGAAATATTATAAATACTTTTGCAAGGCTCTCTAAAAATAACTTTCACACTATGTTCCTGGAGATGATAGATTGTAAGAGTCCTGCATGTGGGAGCCTCATTTTATTTTATTTTTTTTCTATTCTCGACTTTTTCCTCTATGAATGATGTAGATAAATAATATCAGATATTATTAAAACTCTCTATCTTTCACAATGGACACTCATTACTGCAGTTTTAACACATGAGATATGTTCCTGGTGCCTGCTAAGACATGCTCTGCAGCTTCTGGTATAAAATTGTACTGATGGACTGATGCAAAATGACTGTTATTTTTATTTAGCTGTCTGCTGCACTTGGTGGTCTCATTCCTTTATCAGCGATGCTCTACTTTACCAGGAAACTGGGTGCCTATTCCTGTAACTCTCCGCTGCTTTTAAAGCATAATCAGCAGATTGCTTACAAATACACCTATAATGAACTCTTTGATATCAGGAAATCTGGGAAATAATGGATAGGGAATTTTTTTTTCTCCGCAGAGTGATGTTAAAGTGGTGTGATTTTGTCTATATTAATACACTGATCTTGACTGTTGAGTCCTAACATCTCTTGAAAGTAAATATCTCATTTTACAGAAAACTGTGTTATTTAAATAGTGTTAAGCAGTCTTAAAAGCTGCTTGCTTGAAGTCTTGGGGTTTATTTATTAAATAAATAATTGCAAATATCTTTCTTAAAGAAGTAGGAGAAAGTAATTATATTAGTACTTTTTAAAATTGTATCTGATAAAGCTAATTTTCATTCCTCAATTTGACAATTTCCAACCACTTTTTGTTTGCCTTAAAGAAACTTTTTTTTTCAGGCTATAATTACATTCGGTTGGCGTTAGTTTTACTACGGCTTTGACTAGCTGATCTCAAATAGATGGATATGTAAACTCTGCATTGTTTAAATATTTGAGGATTTATTATTATTATTTTTTTTCCAGAACTTTATTAGAAGTTGTAACATCAACAATCAGTCAATCCAGTTCTGTTTATACAGCTTCTATACAGGGCAAATAAGAATAACAATAAGCAATACAGTGAAAATAAAAAAGGTAGATAAACAAATATAAAATCATAATAATAATGAAAAGGGGATGACAGACTTCATAATGGCTTTGTACTTAAATTGTATCCATGACAATTCATTTGTTGAACATTTCTGAGTTAATTTCAATTATTGATAAACCTTTTTTATTTGAGGTCAATTTAATAGAGTAGTCAATTTCAGTTAAAAACCAATTAAATAATGGGTTTGAGTTTTGAAATGTACATTTATGTATGTAGAATTTCCCTAGTAAGATTTAGAAATTGACAATTGCACTTAACTTTTTTTTTCTTTAGTTTCAAAATAAATGATAATGTCGTTCCCTTCAATTTTGACTTTGTATGTTGTTTTGTACAGTACATAATTTTCAAGTTCTCTCCAAAATGTAGCACTATATGAACAGCCATAAAACAAATGGGTTATATTTTTAGGTTCAGTTTTACAAAAGGTACAGTTTCTATCGATGTCACAGAATCTTGAGATGTATGTGTTGGATGGATATATGTTATGTAGTATTGTTAAATGTAATTCTCTTATTATGTTTGTGATACAAAATCTAAAGGAACCAAGCCATGCCTTACGCCACTTGATATTTTCAAAAATAGCATTCCAAAAAGTCTTCCCTCTTGGAGTTATTTTCTTAGCATTATAAGAACATTTTCAAATATGTTTATTGCTGCATTTCTTGCTTAAGAAATCAATGGCATTTATATAAGGAGTGTTAACAGATGCATGTATTGCCTTCAGTTTTTTGTAGCTTTTTACCAACTCAATGGTCTACTGGGAATGGAATTTAAAACTGAGCTAAAATCTTTAAATTTGATAGGGAATTTTTCTGTGATAAAGTCATTGTAACTAAGTAGTTGGCCTTGAGAGTCAAATTAGTCTTTTAAATAGATTATATTTTTATCAGTCCAATTCTGCAAATAAAGTGACTTGTTCCTTTTAGTGATACATTCGTTGTTCCAGATAATACATCTATGGGGAGAAAAGTTATGTGAATAACATAATTTCCAAGCCAACAATGCTTGTTGATAAAATGCAGAAATTTTAACTGGTAACTTTGATATACTATAATTATAGATATAAGAACCGAACACCTCCAACATTCCTAAAAATGTTGTGTGGAATGAAATGCCATAATGATTCTGGAGATTTTAAGCATTCTTTAAGCCATTTCACCATAAAGGTATAGTTCAGGTCCATGAAGTCCAGAAGGCCAAAATCACCTTTATCTTTAGGTTCACAAAGCAATGATTTATTTTTTCAAATGATGGTGCTTATTCTTCCATACAAAGTTAACAAAGAAGTTATTAAAATTTTTACATGTTGAATCCTACACATTAAGGGAAAGGGCTGGATACACACATTTGGAAACACCTTCAGCTTTTGTCAAAAGGACTCTTCCTAAACCGGACCGCGAATTCTGTTTGTAGTTTTAAATCTCTTTTAAAAACACACTTTTTTACTCTTGCTTTTAATTGATCTTAACCTTGATTTATATGTGTTTTCCTGTTTTTTTTTTGTGTTTTTTTATGTTGCAGTTGCTGTTGTTTTGTTGTTTGCAATTGTACAGCGCTTTGGGCAATCTTTGTGTAATATTTAAATGTGCTATATAAATAAACTTGACATTGACATTGACATGAAATTGAAGTCTTTAGTTTTAAAATCTGAAATCTTTGGAGGCATGAGTTCAAAATAGTTTTCAGTTTTTTCCATCCCGGGAAAGAAGTTGAGTTGTTGACGCTCCAGATGGTTAATGGAGTGAAATCACGAAAAGATTCTGAAATTAAATAAGATATTAACCAAAGGTCAATTCTGGATTGTAGAGATCTATTTGTGTTGCTCCAGGTAAACTCTTTTGTCAGGATTTAAGAACCTCTATACATCTATAATGGCAAGCTGTTTACAAAAATCGCAGTGTTTTTAAATTTTGAATGTAGGAAGGTTCTATTCTATCCATAAGATCATCTGAGCATCATTATAATCCCCTCCGAGGATCATGTGGGCTCCCTTGTATTTTGATTTTAAAAAATCAAGTTTATCAGATAATTATATGTACATAGACTTGGCCTGATTCTGTTGTTATGGGTGTATAAATTACAAACAATAAAGGAGGTGTTATTCAATTTGAAAAAACAGAATAATCCATCTGCCTTCATCTGAAGACAATCACTCAATAATGTTACCTTTAAAGCTTTTAAGGAGAATGGCTACGCTTGCTGAATGTTGAGAGGCATGACAGAAAAAGCACTGATCGAAATTTTACTTCATTATCACTCAAATTAGTTTCTTGTAGGAAAAACAAATCAGCATTTTTCCGTCTACGGAAAATAAAAACTAATTTTTTTTTTGGTACTGTCATGAATACCTCGAACATTAAGGGATAGTATTTTTAAGGAAATAATAGGTGAGTTGCCCATAAGGAAAGAAGAGAACAAATAAAGTGAACCGGATATCTGTGAAATTGATTAGAAAATTGTAAGGTGCTGAGGTTTAAAATAGCTACAGAAGATACTCTCAAAAGGGAGCACTGAATTGTGACTACCTAAGTAAAATTCTTCAGACTGTGTTTTTTTTTCTTTCTAATGAAGTAACCCAACTGATTAAGTAAATTAACATTTATATTCCTACAAAAGATAGAATCTTTAACTACTCACAATGTAAAATGCAAATGAATTTAACATATAAGTCAATGCATTACTGTTATAATGTTTTGCCAAAAATTTGTATGATTAACTTGAAGGTATAATTTTTATAGAAAATATACAGAAAATTATTATTGGTTGTAGACATATTACCCAATGAACCTGAGGTATTTCAAATAAGAAAATCAGAGTGTACAAGTGTCACAAAATAATCACAAAAAACGTTGAACAGTAACATTGTGAGCCTGATTTAGTTGAAATACCTGCTATGGTAGCTAACGAAGCAAACTTAAGGTATTTCAGTCATCTTGCTGATGTTTTAGCATTGTTTTATTTATGCAATGTGTCTTACGCCGTCAGTGATGGCTAGTGGGCCAATCCATTTGGTTTTCTTTCCTTTGTCACGGGCTTGTTTGACAATTGGCCACAGTTTATTTCTACACTGTTTCTCCATGTAAGTGAGATCTTCTGCCAACCTTAGATTCTTTTTGTTCATCACTTTGGAGTTGAGGGAAGCTCTCGAAACTTTGTGTCAGAAGGTGCGCACGGTGAATTGTATGATGATGGGATGTGAGTGGTTTTCATCTCTTGTTCGACCAACTCTGTGAACCGTATCTATCATGAACTCGAGTTTGTTTGTTTTTTCTCTGGGATGATCAGGCTGATTTTATCCATTACCTCTTTTCTTACATCTTTGTTACTATTCTCTAGGAGATTTAGAAGACGCAGGTTCCATCAAAGATTATTTTTATCTATCTCTAAGTCTCCTCTTGTTTCTCCTGAAGTGCAGCAATACGATCTTGCAACTGCTTCACGGTGGTCTCTGTCTCTTTGCTTTGCATTTCGAGACCTTTCACGTGATCCTGCAAGGCAATAATTTCTGCCGTGTTTTTATTAACCATTTGTTCGAATTTGGAGAATCTGTCAATCAGCCCATTAATAGCTTTTAAGATGTCGGCATTGGAGACAGGCTCCTCTCTCATCTCATGAACTTCGGTGCAGCTCTTCTTTGGGTTGGGGCTGTTGGGAAGGGTCTGAGGGAGAGGTTTGCATAAGCCTGCAAAGGTTTTATCTGGCTCCAGGTCCATTATCAGTCCTTCCTTTTTCCTTGCCTCTTTTTTGGCCATATGTACAAGTTTATCTGTTGCTTTTTGGCTAAATGTTTCTTTACAAGCTAACGGTGGGGGTAAAATTAAGTACGGTCTATTTTTGGGGTATGAAGATGTCCTATACATGCGCAAAACACAAGTGCAATGAATCAATTCTAATAAGACGATTCTTTGAGTCCGTTTAGATCATTTAAAACATTTGGTACTCATCAGAAATCCACGAGCTTACAGAGAAGCGTCACCACAGGTCGCCATCTTGGCCGAATCCCTGTTTGAGGATTCAACATGTAGTGTTCCTTTCTTTTCCATCATTGTCATAACTTCCTTCTATCAGGAGAAATTTCTGGTTAGGCTTAACATACATCCATCCTAACCTGCCTCCCATCAAAACCATAACCACAACCATAGAATTTGCACAAAGGGTCCAGTTGTTGCTTTAGCCTAAAACTAACAAGGAAAACTAAAAACTTTTTTCATCTGAAAAGAAATACCGTTCTCGTTTGATGCAGATGGAAGTAAAAGGAAACAAATCATTATTGTTGTTCTCTTCATGAAGGTCATATCTGAGCCTCATCACCTTCATCATCATCTCCTAACACACAAATATCTTTGAAGCTTCTCTATCACACATTGACACCTGCACGTTTAATAACACACACCCACACACACTATCTGCCCTCTCACTGTCCTCAGCCTCTGTTGCCTAGGACACAGATGTGATGGGGACCCCATCCCATTAGACATCAAAGGGGCTGTGTCAGTGGCTGCAGGAGAATGTGGGATATTTACTGTCCTCTTGTGGCCAGACAGAGAATGCGTTTCCTTTAAACCAATATTCTGCCTGGCAACCCAATGTGCTGACTTTTCTGGATGCATACAGTGAGCCATGAATTTCTAATGAGATACCCTCACTCCGTGGAACCTCACTGGAGACGGAGAGGAAAAGTTCAACATGAATAATCACTTACTAGATCACAGTGGAAGTTTATGACACCATTAGTGCGTTTTATGTTTGGGTAAATTATTTCACATCCACAGCAAGTTGATATCCCAGCTCTAATTTCGTAATTGTCCGTGCAATTCCATCTACTGTGTTCTCTATTACTTATAACCTTAAAGTGTGATGGGCACTGTATATCACAACAGCAAACCAATGCATGGATTACATTAATCCATCTGACAGTATAAAAACTGAGACTATTGTTGACTCAGCTTCATGAGCAATATAGTTTATGTGATACATTTTGTAGCTCATCATTTAAGTGCATTGAGATATTCTTGTATAGTACTAAGTATTTCCACATTAATGTATAGCCTCAATAAATAAGGTAATGTGAAGTAATCTGTGGATTCTATGTGTTTTTCTGGGATTTTCATTAAAGAAATTGAACAAGGGTAAGTGTTATTCAGAAAGATTTTAATTTGTAAACATTTTCCCTACAAAATCAAATTGCAAAGCTACTTTTTTTCTTTGGGAAATAATATCAATTTAAAATATTATCATACATGCACAAAAGGCTTGAAGAAAAATCATAAGAACTTTATTTTATTGTTATCACTAAATGATTGCAGCAGTGTCGCTCAAGCAGCAGATGAAGTTAATTATAGAAACTTGTTTTAAACTGATTTATTTTCTTTCTTGAAGCATGATTTTTCCTGATATTTTCTATTTTTTTCAAAAAGGAGTAGCTGTCAAAGAGAAGCAAATATCTCCATAGAGAAAATAGAATCTACAAGATGTTCTCTGGAATATAGTGTAGTTTATTCATTCTAGTGGATGTGGTATTTTAAATATTAAAAAACATCAAGTAAAAACAGCCACACACATATATATACACAGCAGCAGAAGCAGGATTTTGGGCAGAACTGAGCAGGGCATTTTTGTGCTTTTAGATTATACATGGCTGCAACCAACAAAACCAAATAAATAAAGAAGACAGCAATACAACATACAGCCCATTATTCTCCACCATCCAATGAACCTTTACAGAATCTAAATGGTACCAAATAGCGCTTGACAAAAATTTGCAGTACACATTCTGGAACTCATAGGGTGCCTTCAGCAAACGACAGGATACATTGAAGAAACGTCTATAATTTAAAGCTGCAATCTGGAGAATTTCTTTATGTATCAAAGTTTTCTAAATCTTTCAAATGATAGTTCAGTTCTATTCTATGATATGGGGTTGTTCCCCACAATATTTGTTATTCTTCTTAAGTATCTCTTTCGTCCCAAAGATCCCTAGGCAGATCACACTGACTGGTGAATTTCTGTAGCCAATAGAATTCCAGTTTCCACCTTAGTGGCTGTCAATCAACGTGCTTGTGCTTTGCGCAAATCTGTGGGGATGAGTCAGCGCACACAGGCCTTCCCGTTTACAGCTGCCATAATGGTAGAGAGCGGTCATGGAGAAGCCGGAGCAAACCTCTGCTAAAAATGTAGCGATTCCCCAGCTACCGAAGGCTACATCAACTTCAGAAAGAAAAGTCCAGAAACTAAAGTCGCCAAAAAACACCTTATAGGCTGGAGTAGATCTTACATCAGAGATGGGTTTCAACAATAGAGATACCTTTGAATCTTAAAAGGATTCAAAACCAACGCAGCTTTGGAGACATTTCTGTTGAACAGGTAAGACATGCAGATTTAGTAAAGCAAATCAATACAACGCCTTATTAATAAAGACATACAACAATGACATGCTGTAAAATCACAGGTGTTGTGCGTGCCCAGTTGTGGAGGGAGCCGTAGGAATGGAGAAGGGATGTTTTGGCAGGGGCCCTGGTACATTGAATTAAAAAAATAAAAACTCGCTCAAAAACTCAAGACAGCAGCTTTAAATGTTACTTTAAACAGTTAATTTCCTGTAACACCCAGAGTACTTTTCTGCAATGTCCAGGTTACATTTCCAGAGTTTATAGTTTTTTTTAAAGTAATTTTAAAATTACTTTCTCGTAATTTCTAGTTTTTCTAGAAAGGTTACCATCGTAGAATTCACAAGCTGTTTTCTGGAACTCAATGGTTACTTTAACAAACTTACAGCTTACTTATCCAGTAGCGTAAAAGCTACTTTCCTGGAAAGAATTTTCTAGCAATTTAAGGGTAGATTACCTGAAATAAAACTCAATTTCTCAAATATGTTACAGTTACTTTTGAAGCTAACATGATCATTTCCGGAACGTACATGTTACTTTTCTGAAACTTTTTTAGAGCTTAGGGTCTTTTTAACTTAAAACTTATACAGTCCAGTAAGTGAATAGCAAATCCTGGACAAGTGACCAGCTGTTTTAGGAAAGTGACCTGGAATTGTCAGAAAGTTACTTTTACTTTACTAGTAAATTCTGGGAAAGCATAGACTGTATGATGTATTGTTGCAAAAGCAATAACTTTTTGGAGCACCTCCGTGCTGCCATTAACAAACAAAAAGGTTTCAGATACTTTGTTAACAATCATTTGTTGAGTAGAGATATTATTGTCAATAAATAAATGTCGTCAACTAACGCTCACCCTTTTTCTTTATATTAGGGCAGAAAATACACCAATAATGTCCACCTACATATTTTTGTTCAACAAAAGTAATTCTACTTTTAACTTGCTAGCACCAAAGGAAAGTTTCTAGCCAAAAAAAAAGAAGAATCTATTATTAACTGTATAAGATCTAAACTCTAAATAGTGTACAATAAGTCTTAATCTTTGAGGCTAAAAAACTTTTTGTCTAGATTTTCTACAACTGTGCAATTGACAGTAAAGTGTCTATGCACTGTACCTATTTTAAATGGTAACAGTGAGCATACATAACTTTTCTTGTAAAACCCCTATCTGTCAACCAAAAAAGGGCAAATTATTGTCTATGCAACATTCTTTCTGTCCATTAGATGGACCGCTGTAAAACCCACCTGAAGCATAGTATTATCAGTTTAAAGAAGATATAGGCAAGGGTGATCAGAGCAAATGAAACAAAATCAGATACGCACATTTAATACACTTATAACAAATAAAAGACAAAAAAAAGAAACATTTTTATAAGGTAACAAAAGATTATGGCATTTACTGTGGGACCTGTGGGCTTACTGAAACTACTTATCTGCCTTAAAAGAGTCTTTAACACGCAGCTATGAGGTGGTGATATACTGAAGGTTCTTTGTAAACATTCTCTGTTCTAGGCCTCTGTTTCAGATTGATCAGTGGTGATGCTGCCGTTCAACTCGCCCAAAACCGACTGCTCCTGGATGTTCGTCATCTCCCCAACAGTAAAGATCGGCTCTGCTGGCTTGCTGTTGGTCGAGCCACTGTCTGGCTGCTTGGTGGCTTGCTCAGCAAGCGCTGGCTCTTCATCCAGCCTGCTGGAGATGGACCAGTAGAGGTGAGCGTCGAGTCTGGCCGCGGCCAAAGCAAGCTCCCGTGCCGAGCAGGAGGGCGTGACCACCTTGTCGGGTGTAGAGGAATTTAAGTTGGTTTAAGCAAATAATAAACACAGCAAAATCTGATTTTAAGACATTAAATTTGAAAAAAATTTCAAAAAGACGTTAACTTGTCTTGGGTAAGCTGCCAACACACCAGACACTTATATAATATTATCAAACTATACTTGCAGTAAACATTTTCCAACAAATACATTAAAGTATATTTAATAAAGTATTAAAAAATAACAACATGTAACCGTTTATTTTATGTATCAAGTGTTGAGATACATTTAAATTGCATAGGATCACTGCTAGCCTAATTGTTTCATCTACAGAGTTCCTTTAACTCAGGGAGCCACATTTGCTGACCCCTAGAGTTTCTCTTGGTTTCACATGATCTACTTTTATTTGATATTTTTACTTCATTTTAGTATTTATGTGCAACACTGTGGGGGGGCTCCTTCCATTCAGCTTCCTGCTGCTGCAAAAAACAACAGAAACATCCCCATTTCCTGGATGAAAAATTTCTAATATAGATTATTACAGTCCGTTGTCCAATCTACTTATAATTTATTTCTATGTTAAGAGAACAGCAAACGACACTTTGACAACCAGTTAAAATAAAAACATGTTACTCTGTAACACCAGGAAGTCGACATGTTCCCACAGGCTTTGAAAACAGAAGCACATATTAAAGCTCTTGCTCTCAAGTAAATGAGTTGCTGGCCTTAGCTTCTGCTAGCAGATTGCACTGTGTTTGTTCAGAGTGTTGTTGGCTAAAGGGCAATGCAGTTAGGCCTCAATGTGGGAAATTTGGTACGCCTCTGCCATACCGAACAATCAGATACGGTTTAGTGGTTCTTCCTAGACAAGAACCACTAAATCAAATTTAGAAAACAAAATTTTATAAATATACAATATATAGAATAACATCCTCACTTTTTAGATTTACAGGTGATAGAAAGCGTTCAGTATCTAGGAGTTACCAGGAATAATGTTTTGGAAGAAAGAGTCCAGTACTCCAATCCACCCAGAAGATTAAACACAGATGGAAAATCAATTCCAAGAAGATTTAATGCTGCTATTAAAGTACCATGGCAGTTTATTTACTTAAAGTTTCCTCCTTTTAATAGCTTTGAGGTGTAAAAACTAGTTTGAGCTCCTACATATCCCAGCATGCCTTTCACTAAGCCCATGAGAGTGTGAGAATATAGCTTTTGTGTAGGTGGGAACAGAAACAAATCTGAGAGTTTTTTATTCACCACAATTTTGTTGTTTTCAGCCGCTTGAAAGAATTATTAAAGGTTTCATTTTCAATGCTGTAGTGGAATAAGTACTTCAAGATTAGTTATTTTAAGGGATCAGTAATTATTAGTAAAGGCAGCAGGGTAACCACCAAGATGTCATTTTTTTGCCAGGGTTTGTTTGTTTGTTTGTTTATCTGTCTGTTCAAAAATTTGCAGAGGGATTTACATGAATTTTTCAGGAAATGTCTGCAGTGGTACAAGGAACAACATGCAGTCTGCATCAATGAGGCCCAACCTCATGTCAATGACTTGACGTAATCTGGTGCTATATAAATAAACTAAACTCAATTGAACCGATCAGATTTTAGGGATAATCCCTTTCACTGTCTAGAGGGGACTGAGCTGCCTTGGTGGAGGTCTTAGTTTCCCTTAAAAGAATGGCAACAAAAGCTAAAATTTTCACTAAATCTGCAGAAGTGGAATCTCCTTTATAAAACAAGTAAAACTGCAGATAAACTAATTCTAAAATGCATCTTATCGGTGAAGTACCAACAGATATAATATGAAGTTTTAGGGAATCAGGAGAGAAGTCTGAGTTATGAAATCAGCTGTAAGAAAAAATACCTCAAATGTGTGATGAAAGGCTCCATAGTCGATGTCAAAAAAGCCCTCTGCCAGCAACATCATGGGGCTGAACCTGTGACCCCATAACACCTCCTCTGCCAGGTAGGAGCTCCGTGCTTGACACGTCATCCCTGCACAAAAAACAAACTCATGCCTTGTACTTCTGATTGGGGGAAAAATGTAAATAAACAGGTTTCCTATTTTCGTTTTCAGACAGATGACCTCACATTTGATCTATAATACTTTGGTATACAGATGATTTTATGGTCAGCTGTAAATTATGTTTACAGATATAGGAAAATATCTGAGCAAGGTAGGACCCATTTACTTCATAGAGACAGACCTTGAATAGCTCTCATAAACATAGCTATTTCAAAACTATATGAAAGATGTTTTAGGAAAAGAAAAAGACAAAGGGTAAAACTTCATCTTTAGGGGGCTTGAATATAAATGTAAACCTCTGTAAATACAGTGTTTAAATTAGATTTTCAAAATAAATAAATTTTGTATTTAGATAGTTTTAATGCTTTACTCTTTGATAAAAACTTATGCTTAAATGGCAGATTTGTAAATAAAAAACTTTCTAAGATTTTATCTATTAATATGTGTTGCTCTTCTAGATAAAGCTGGTAAAGGATCTACTGCAATTAACTTCTTACTTTTCTCTAACAGAAACTGCTCCTCGATCTGCGCTTCTGTTTCGTTTCTGTTTTGTTTATGCTCTGTCTTCTCAGTCCCCCAAGTATGACGTGAATTTACTTTCTTAAATTTAAGGGCTCAATTCATAACAAAAATGAGCGTAGAACATGTTGGGCAGAGGGTAAAATTATATAATGGAAAATAAAACAGTTATCAGAAGCACAGGAATTTTGTAACAGGGTGTATACAATGTAATCACTTCTTTTCCTCACATTATAAATATCTGTTCTCACTTTGACAAAGTCAAAGTGCATATTGTAATGAAACAAATGAATACTTAGAGGCTAAATAAAGATTTAATAACTGTCCCCAGCAATCCTCAAACTGCATTCAAGTTTATAATTATCGTCCCAAGCAATTTTAAAAACAAACTGATGCCTTTGGTAAAAAGACTCACCCAGTTCTAGAAGTTTTAATAATGTGCAATGGACCTGATATCGACAATGACAGCAGCCAGAACACTACCATTAATCCTCTACATCCTCCTCCCAGCATTAAGCTGCACTTCACCCAATGTTTAGAAATTAGGAAACATTTCTATGATTTTTATTATCAGAAGTTTGAAATACATTGTAAATGAGCCGTGTTCTGACCCGCAAGCTCTAGAGGGAGAAAATATTGCAGAAAGCCTTGGTGGTTGGCACGACAACGGGCTCTTTGGAGCGTCTCTACTCAGCTGCACCTGTCAGCCGCACTTCAAAGCCTCCAGATTAGCAAAATGTAGGACACTTAAAGGGTCTCTATGGTCAATTATCGCACTGGAAATTATCTTGTTTTTTATTTGATTGTATCTCCCAGACTGGGAAATACCACATTTCAATGTGGAGGGAGGATACAGGTATAATATCGAGGATAATACTTAGAGAAATCAATTGTGTTGTTCTAATTTTCATTTGTACTTAATTTATATGTATTAAATAAGATAATAATCAATTAAAGGTGACACACAGTAATTCTATAAATGTATATAATATTTTTCCCTGCAAGGTATGGAAGCTGCACTATACACAACTGCCGTCACACTGAGCAGATTCTCGTTCTGCTGGAGGTTTCTTCCTGTGAAAGGGGAACTTTTCCCTTACCACTGTCGCTACATGCTCATCCAGGAGGATTGAATACTGCAAGTCAGTCAGTGGATTTACATACAGTAAGAGAAAACCAAATTACTGCATAAAGTCCAACTACATTTGGACTCTTGAAATGCATGTATAGACCTTAGTCCATCTTAAAATCACCCCAAACTGACCTGCTTTTATTTGAGCTAAGACTCTCAGATGTTGCAGATAGAAAGCCAAATTTCTCTGGATGTAAATAACATCCCAGCTTAGTCGAGCTATTTTCAGCCTTGCGCTACCCCCTTCCGGAAGTCACAAGACCACGGAAGTGGGAATAAAAACACCAGTACGGCAACAATGCGGCAACAGGTGTAACACAATCAAACAATACAGCACTTATGAAATGTACTGTAATATCATGTTGTCCATTTCTTCACCCACTGTACAGATCCTGTTTTTACTCCAGCTGCTTCACTGATGCCAACTAAAAGAATGCCGATGCATAAGGGTACATGTCATCTGAGCCCACACACTTCATTCAATGATTCAATTTTCTGAGTGTCTAATCTGGTGGGTTTCCTTAAATAGAAAACAAATTTTAAACTAAACTTGACTGCATTTTTTGATAATTAGGATCAATTAATATAGATGTATGACTGAAGTGACTGAACCTTTTTGTGTAAAGTGCCTTGAGATGACACATTGGGGAATTGGTGCTATATAAATCAAATGAATTGAATTATTCATTAAGCTACCACCCTGTGACGGTCTGGCGACCTGTCCAGGGTGCCTCTTACGTCTCTTGTCCCATGACTGCTGGAGATAGGCACCAGCGCTACAACCCTTTGAGGATAAGTGGAATAGATAATGCTTGGATTAAGATAATGCCACACTGTTTCTGATCTGGCAATGTATGTTTTTGTATAAACTTATTTCGAAGTGTTGTCACATAAAGGAAACACATGTATCATTTATAATGGGGCTCATAGTATATTTTGCAAATGTACTGAGAATAACGTCACTGCTTGTTTTGCCCTGACCATCTTGGCATGAAAGAAGTTATGTTTAAAATATACAAGGGCGTTCTTGTGGTTAGATCTGAATAAATTTGAGAACTCTTCTGATTTATCAGCATGTTGATTGAATCTTTATCAGTGTTGACAGAGGTTCTGCATAGCGTAGCATTAGATTAGGTAATCTAATCATAAAGTCACTGCTGACATTTGCAAAACATTTATTTATATTCTGTAGCAGTGGTGATACATAGGGTGATATTTTTTCTAACTGATTTGCAATCCTCATGATTTGACATGTCCAAATAAATGCATGATTGACTGACTTGGCTTGGGATCGCAATATGTATGCTACAGGCTCAGATGCATACAAAGCTGATTGCTGGAGGGTTATATACTTAAACCTGCGCGTGTGTGTATGCTATAGAACTGCAATGCAGCCACACTTTATGTAAATAAAGATTAATTTCACTAATCTTAACATTCAAGATTACAGGTACAACAACAAGTCTCACCGGTGGCCTCAACCATTCCTTCCAGAATGACCACAATCTCGAAATCTTCCTTCTCCAGCTGGGACTGCGACATGTCCCAGAAGGGCGAGTGCGTGTCAATTTCATGGGAGATCACCAACGGAGAAACAAGGAAGAGACGGTCATCTCCTGTCTCAAAGCCCACGCTGATGTCAGTTTGGTCCAAGGGGATGAACTCACCTAGAGGAGACGAGAGAAAATACTTTTAAAATCTAACAAGATGCAACAATGAAAATATTGCAAATACACTTTCAGTTTATGGTTTACTTTTGTTATAGTGAAGTTAGTGTTGGATTAAATAGAAAATCACCACTCCTTGTCCTCTTACCCTCTTGAGTCTGCTTGGACTTGATTAGTTTGGCCCTCATGTTGGCCCCTACAATATGAGAACTCCGAAGGTCACCCACCCTAAACATCAGGCAGAGCTTGTCATCTCTCAAAGAGATGACAGCATGCTTTGAGAACACCAGCGTCTCAGCCCGTTTGTTAGGCTGCGAGATCTTCACAAACATGCAGCCGACCTGGTAAGGAGAGAGAGGAAGAAACAAAGGTGGCTTGTGGTCAGAACCCTGGGACAGATAAAAACGAACCAGTGGATATTAGCGTCAGCTGGAAAAGTGGAGGATTGTTTAAAAATTAAAAGCAACCCTTGTTATTCAGCATTTATAATTAACTCGTCAGCTAAGCAGTCTAGTGATGCTGATGCTGGCTGTGCAGCTACTGCATTTTCATTGTAGCTGCTGAGCAGAGCTTTTTTCAGTAGAGCTATTTCATGCTTTCAGTGTTTAAAGCAGTCGTGACACTTGAATTAACCTCAGACTGAAACATTTTTAATATGCACAGGGAAACATCCCACGTGTCCATCAGCTCTGGATATGGCTTTTTTCCAATTCGCAGAGATGCATAAACTTGATTTATCCCGGATGCTGGTGTGTGAACTCACTTAAATTAAATCAGTCCATGCAATAAAATGTCGAGCTTCATTCCTAACGTTAGAGGAATTTGTCTTCTATCAGTACCAAATCTGTGTAATTTGGGTAGAATTAAAAACTGGATAGCAATCTTACTTTTTTTCGTTCATTTGGGAATACCAAAATGATTTATATTTGCTAAATACCAGAAAAACAAGAAAGGTGTATAGTCAATCAAGATGTTTACATCCATTTTCTTTAGTAGTTGGCAGAATTGCCTTAACATAACTGACTTGGGTCAGATGTTCTGCGTATGCTTCCAGAAGTTTCCCATGACAGTTTGCTGTTCCAGTCTGTAAATCTGCAGTTCGATCACACACCCAATACGCTCTGTTATAATGAGATCCAGTCAGACATGGAAAGTAACGAATTACATTTACTTGCATTACTTTAATTGAGTATGTACTTTTTTAAGTCGTTTTTAAATGTGTGTAATTTTACTTTTGCTTAAGTATGTTTTTTTAAGTATTGTACTTTGCTACATTTTTATTATATCTGTTACTGAGTAGGAAAAAAAAACGTAATAAATATGATTAAAAATATTGCAAGATGGACATGAGATATTGTGCTAATAAAAATAAAGATGGAAGCAGCTGACATTGGTATGGATCCAACGAACGAAGAGACCCCGTGGAATAAAATTCAACTCAAAGAAAATGATGTTAACCCCTGGCCATATATGTAAGTGACCACTTCGGCTTCAGTTCAAGAAAGGCAACCACATTATTATGTGTTTGGTTAGAGACAGAGGTCACAGCTTTTAGAATCTCCATCCTGCACAAACACGTCGAGGTAAGTTAAACCAAACTACTGTCACAGTAAAGTCATAGTTTAATAAAAGTCTATACTCTATACGTCCTGTTTTTCACTGAAGCGCATCAGCTGTTACACCATTTTCTAATGTTATAGGTAGTAAATTATTTTAAAATAATAGTAAATAATAGTAAAATATTTATGAGAAATTAACTTCTAACATTCTAATAGGTCTATAGGATGATTTTTTGTTTTACTTACTAAAACCGGACAATTTAATATATTTGCGAATAAATTTATTTGAGGGGCAAATACATTTATTTGGCGAATCGCCACCCCCAAAACAGGTGTTCCACCCTTTTTTGTGACCGTCAGATTCTTTGACTCTAGGGGGTGTTGTTTCGCTGATTCCTCATGGACAAACGTGTTGCCACATTGTAAAAACTATTAATTTCATTATTAAAATCTGATATCAGGTTAACATTGTTTTGCAAATGGTATGGAAGGGTCACATGATCTGATAGGACATGTAAACTGTTTTTGTTGATGTTCTACCTACTGTCAGCTTTACGCTCAAAAACTGAGAATGTTACAAATCATTTATACACACACTCACCTCAAAAGAGATTCCACCCTCTCAAAGTCTTTATTTCATGAGTGATAGAGAGGTCACCTAATATGATAGGAGCATCTACTGTCACAGTTAGTGACCTATGATGGAATTAACGAAACATCGCCACTCAGAGTAACAAATTCTTATGGTCACAGAAAATGGTGTAGCACCTGCAAAGCGAGCAAGGATGAACTCTACGAACTTTAAAAATCAAACTTCTGCTCAAAATGATCAAGAGGTTCAGATAGTAACACTGAGGATGGGCACAAATAAAGAAACGCTACTCTAGAAATACATTGGGGCAGGGCAATTTTGAGAAAATTGAATTTTTTTTGAGCAGCTGCTATATTTGACAAGTATTAAGTTTATTTAATGTTCTAATATCTGACAGCATTCTCACTGAAAAATGTCCGTTGTGTCTTAAATGTCTCATATTTTTATATCTGAGAGTTTTGTCTTCTTTGGGTCCTTTGGGGAAAGTCACAGCACTTGTGGCTCTTATTGTTACCAATGTAGAGTTATACATTTCTGAATATTAAATTTCTGCAATTACACTCGAAAAAAATATTTTATGGAAAAAGCAGCTATTTTGAGATTGATGTCCTATTGCTTTTTGAACTATTAAGGAGTGACAGCTTAAAAAATGTTACAAAGTAACTTTTATTATGAGTACATTTTAAATAATCTATGTCTTACTTTTGCTTGAGTAAATTTTTAGACTGGTAATTTTATTTGCACTTGAGTAAAATTTTATCACAGTTTACTTGAGTAGACTATTTTACAACTCTTTTCACCTCTGGATCCAGTGACTGTAAAGACCATTAAAGTAAACTGGACTCATTTAGTTTGGGATTTATTTATTTTTTAGGGTCAGAAAAAGGGCATGCTGTGGTCATGACCAACCTTACACAGCAGCAGTATTCAGGTAGGCTGTAATGTTTGAACAATTCTCAGCTGCAACAAAGTTACAGTGGACCTCCAGCTCTTCACAGTTCTGTATTTGCAGAATTTTTCTTTGGGACATGACTCTGAAGAATTATTAAAGATTTTCTTATTCGTTGACTTTTTTGTAGATCATATTTATAAAATATTCGAAAGAATGAAAGCGAAAATAAAGTACCTAGGTGCAATACTATTTGACATGATATTGGCTGGCACTTAAACAGCAGCCAATCTAGGAGTGATTCTGGGAGTTATCGTTGATTTGTTATGTTCCCAGGAGCGGAGATAAGGAAGACCATAGATGTCAGCTCCTGCACTAGTGCCAAAATGGTTTCCACTGCACATAATAATGTATATTAAGGTCAGTGTTGGGAAAGTTACTTCAAAAAGCAGAAACTTTAATGGTGTTGTAACAACCAAAACCGTAAAAGTAAACTAGAAAAGCTCTTGGGAAGCACAGACCACCCTCAAGGCATGTCAGTCCTTGGTATCACTATTACTTTAGTAGTTATTCACAAAAAATCCCTTTTTTCTCTAATGGCAGTTTTCAGATCACCAAATACTAATCACTTAATCCTGTTACCATTGCAGACATTTCCTGAAAATCTGATCAAAATCCACCAATAACTTTACGAGCTATGTTGCTAACAAACAGACAAATAAACAAACCCTGGAAAATAATATATCCTCTTTGGCGGAGGTCATTTATTTTAGATATTACCACAATATTTTAAACGGTTTTACATTATTTAGTGTTTGAACTATTACAATAGGCAGTTACAATTGTTTTTAGAGGGGCTCTCAGCTATTAGCGAGAGGTTGTGGTCCCTTATCTCAGATTCCTGGGGTCAGTTTTACCTTTCTATTAGACTATGACACTTTCACCCTTAGCATGAAATGTTAGGGTGGATGGATCGGTACTTTCATGCTTACACCAACTTTTAACCGCAGTGTGTCATAACTAAGGGCAAAAACTCTGAATATGGTTTCAGTTATTTAATTTTAAAAGTTTTATCCTCATTAGCACCATTTGAATGATGAGGCTGAAATTGAGACTCAGCAGACCAGGCAACATTTTGGTCTTCCACTGCTGGAACCCATCTGCTTCAAGGCTCAACATGTTGTGTGATTAGGGATGAGATTCTCCGTACCTTGGTCATAAAAAGTGGTTGTTTGAGCTACTGCTGCCTTTTTTATCATCTGGATCCAGTCTGGCCATTCTTCTCTGAGATCAAAAGGTCATTTTTCCTCCACACAAGTGCTACTAATGTCTGTTTTTTTCTTTCTGGAACAATCTCAGTAAACCTGTGGGATGGTTGTGTACGAAAATTCCCATAGATCAGCATTTTTCTTAATACTCAGATCAGCATTCTGGCACCACTAACCATCCCATCTGAAGCTTGGTTTAATCTTTAAGGGTGGTCATCTTAATGTTGTTCAAGTAGCTTTTTCAGGCCATTAGATAAACGTTTATCCAATGTTGCTGCCTAATAAACATTTTACTGCCACTATTGTAATATTTTATTTTTAGATGTTGTGTAAAACCCAAGTAAATCATATTTACATTTTTTTTCCCTCCATACTCACCATAAATGCATTGACCATTGACCCCAATATGGCCTGCAGCAGCAGCAGCATGGTCCCCACAGGACACTTATCTGTGATGACACGGTGTCCATAGCCAATCGTCGTCTCTGTCTCGATGGAGAAAAGGAAGGCTGATATGAAACCATTGACGTTGTTCACGCACGGCGTCCACGCCTCATCCTCCAGATGATCCAGATCCCCCCTTTGGGAAGGAAAAGAAGATAATTTGTGAGAAATGGCATGGTGGGAGGTGAAAAAGTGGGTGTCAAAAAAAAAAAAAAAACAGCGAGAGGTTGTTGTTTTTTAGAGCTTATGTGCATTAGTATAAACATGGCAACTCAGCTCTCCTTTTTACTCAACAGAATAAATCCTGCACTAATTTATGCTTGGTCATTAACCTGACATGTATGCTGTCATTTTTTTCCCCACGTTGCAAAAATCTAATACCTTTTTCATCACATCCTCCCAGTATATCATACACACTATTCACCCCACTAAGAGCCTGCAGGGCTTCCTTTCAAACACACACAACATGGGTTAATGTTACTCATTACCACTGCTCCTACAGGACAGGCAGAGCTAATTAATGGAAGTGGTGTGCAGCACTTTTTATAATCTTGGACTTCTTTTGAACTGTGTGACCAAAGAATTGAGGCATCACAGAAAGTGCTCTGCTAACACTTAAAGGTGGTCTGGAAAAGATATAAAAGATCATCATTTTCCTAGCGGATCATGTCAGCTAATTAGTTCCAGAAGACACATCTGGGGAAGAGAAACCCTGTCATGATGAAATACACAGTAACATTTATATTTGCATGGTCGTCTGTTTTTGGTTTTTTCCTTCTTTTTTCTCAAAGCAGAGAAGTCGAAAATGTGAATGCATCTTTCGATGATTCATTTAATAGTTTTATACTTTGGAATATAAAGTAGGAACTTTAACCGCCTTGCTAAAAGCTTTATGAAAAGACTGTCAGCAAAATATCAAGCTATGGTTAAAAGGTAGTTGAATGATCTTGAACCACCTTAAACTTCACACAAAACAACTTTGTGTTTAAGTGAAGTTATTTGTTAAGCTTTGGTTTTTGGACCATTATTTTCACTAGTTATTATACCAACATATATCAAACATATCAATACATTTTGGTAGTTTTTGGCATTGACCAAAAGTTTATTGCAAAAAAAAGAAAAGAAAAAAGAAAAATCACATAGACTTATCAGGAGAAAGGGAGGTTTTAGCTGAGTTAGTATCAATACATCAATTGTAATGAGATGTATTTTTACTAATTTAAAAGATTAAGGAAGTAAATACCTACTTCTGTAATGGGAAATAAATAAGCAAATAATTAATAAATAACACTGAAAATTATTGTACATTTAGGACTCCTTGTATCTTTTTTTTGCACCAGATTAAGACCTCTCTCTGTCAATTTATCCAAACATGCTTGGTTCTAGGCAAATTTGGAAGACCTCACTTCAGTAGAAAATAATCCGGAAGATGCCAGTTTAACCACTCACCCAAAAAATGTTGTAGCTGCTGGTTTTGCCATCATCCTACCACAACACTACAATCAAAGGTATCCTGTCTGTACAAAAATGCTCTCAAAATCTCCCAAATTTCTCTATGTATTAGTTATGTTTCTGCACCTCCAGCATCAGTTGTTGCGGAGGATGAAATGGCATTAACATATTTGTCAACCTATAAGCAGGATTAGATAATGCAGGTGAAGGACTTTTGTTTAAAGAAAATACATGTGAATATACATCCTTGTGTTTACCTACATGTGTATATTCAGAGGGAATGTACTCTTCAACTATTCTGAAATCCTTGAATAATTCCTTGAATAAACCTGCTGGTGTTTATCCATTGTTTTTGCACTCCTCCCTCATAAATACAATGACAGAGTTTTGCTGACTGTTAAAGCTTGCTAAGGCATGGGGCAATTTGGAGGTATATGTGCTTCTTCTTAGTTAGGAGCTCTGTTCCAGCAGAGAGCTCAAGCATCCCAGAAATGGCTGTGTATGCCTTGAAAGCTTGTTGCAGAACATCTGAGATGTTTTGATTGAAATCCAAATGCAAACAAGCTCAATTCCCGTGCAGCTGCTTTACTTTAAGTAGTTGGAGAGCCTGACCTTGCACTAAGTTGGATAAGAAAGCCCTGCTTTAAAGTCTTTACTGACAAAGCGACACAGGTATGTGAATCACACGTAGCAAATAAGCAACCACGCTACCCTAGACCACATTGAGGACGCTGCCCTCTGGAAGTTCTAAGCATACAATAAACAGTCTTTTATATAATAGGAAGCACATTGTATTAATCATGTCACTTCTTGGTGGATTTTTAACCCCTTATCAAGTGGGGTCATTTGGCTAAATCACATGTAATATGATCTCTCCTAATCAGAATTATTGCCGTTATTGAACCCTGTGGAGGATAAAAACATGTTTGGGCTCTTTGTAAAGAATCACTGTAGGTATGACTGATAAAATCATAAAAAGTTAGTCACTTTAGAACTCACAGAAAAAATATACTTTCTTTGTCCCTGCCTAAATTTTATTTGTGAAAATGAAGGTGTCTATAACAAGAGTAGGTAGTTGGGGACTGAAACAAACTATTTGCCGACAAAATAACTTGTTGACTACTCATATTTAAAATTTGAAAGTAACATTAATAAAATTAGATAAAATTAGATTTTTTTTTCTTCGGTTTTTATGTGGGTATGTCCAGGTGCTCATTTCATTTATTTGATGTATATATTGTCAAATAGCATGACGGAGGGGCATACACATGCCTGTGATGTTGTTGAAAAGTAATTTTGTCCCCTTGACTGGTACGTCTACCAATTACTAGTGATGATACTGACTTATTTTAGGGACTGACAATAATATTTATATAATTGTATAAATAAACCCAATGAGCTCTGTGGTTTTTTTCTTGATTCCTATGTAAGAACAGCTCTGTATTAAACTTTCTGTTGGTTTTTCTTTATATTTTGTGTGCAAATATCCATATATACTACTGTCTTAATAGATGCTACTATTTAGAGTTAAACATGATAACCAATAAGATATATTTAGTGTATCTGCAAAATAGCTTGAAGGTTACATTTTGGTTATAGCATCTGCAAAGTAGGCTCAAATGCAAAACAAAGTGCCTTTTATAAAAATTTTGGGTGGGGTCCAGTTTGACGACCTAATATCCTATTATTTCTTACCTACAGTAGGCTATGAGGTACCAAATGGCACCAAAGAAGAGCCATGTGACAGCATAGGCCATAACAAAGACAAAGAGCGAGCAGCGCCAGTTGAGGTCCACCAGCGTGGTGAAGATGTCGGTCAGGTAGCGGTACGTCTCCCGCATGTTGCCGTGCTGCACGTTGCAACGGCCGTTCTTCTCGACGTAACGCTGCCTCTTACGCCGAGCCCGAGCTGATAGAAGACACAGAACACAAACATTAATTTAGATTGAATTAACCTTAGTTAGGCACAATTGGAGAGAACTGTGTGACCTCATTTTTGTTTGGACACTTTTTGATTCAATCAAGCTTTGGGAATTATCAAAAATATTGGCCTCATCTAAACATTCTAATTGCATGTTGGACCCAATCCCAACCAAATTATTTAAGGGAGTGTTCCCTTTGATTACTGGCTTCATTTCAGATGTGATAAATGTATCTTTAGTAATAGTAATAATGGATACATCCTACAGGAATTTAGGGTCTTAAACTTTAACTTAAGAAACCCTCAGAGTTGCTTACGTCATCCTTGGCTATCTTTGTAGTTATGCAGGCTGATGACTGTTGAATGACAGACTGACCACTTTTCCTCACTGTGTTACTTCATTCCTCAACTTTTCTCTACTACTACTCTCCTGTTTTATTATTTGCTGTTATTTTAACTCCTGGCGTGGCAACCTGCTTAGCTGTAATGCCCTGTTGGATTGGGTGAATTGACTGAGATGAAGCTCCCAATGAATTTTTGTCCTCCACGGACGTTTCATTTTTTACGTTCTTCAATATAGAAAGTACTATTACATAAGTCATTTTTGTTCTGTGTCCCTGCTCTGTCTCTTCAAACCCCAAGACGGTCGTGACAGATGACCGGTTACACTGGGCCAGTTTCTGCTGGAGGTTTCTTCTTGTTAAAGGGGAGTTTTTCCACTCCACAGTTGCTCTTTGCTTGCTCAGTATGAGAGATTGCTGACAGGATTGCTGTGGATGGAGTCTGCATCAACGGGGCACAAGTGCAAAACGATGAGTCAATGCAATCTGCTGGGATTCCTTAAATAGAAAAAGTTTTAACTGATTTGAATGTATGTATGATTGAATTTAAATGGCTTCTCTTGTAAAGTGGCTTGAAATGACATCTGTTGTGAATCTGCTCTATGTAAATAAACGAAATTGAATTGAATCTCAACATGTGGGGCCCTAAAATGATGGAACAGTTCCTTTTATTACTCTTTAAAAATGAAAGTGTGTGATTTAATATAAATGTTATCTCTTCCAAACGTTCAAAACATTACGCATATTCAATGCAAAGGC
Organism: Apricaphanius iberus; assembly: GCA_028564705.1. Classification (NCBI taxonomy): domain Eukaryota; kingdom Metazoa; phylum Chordata; class Actinopteri; order Cyprinodontiformes; family Aphaniidae; genus Apricaphanius; species Apricaphanius iberus. The sequence continues at coordinate 192,090 of JAPXFQ010002837.1, forward strand.
CCTGTCTCTAAAGTTTTGGAATTAATTTGAAGGTATACGACGAGGACTTTACTCAGAAGATAAGATGAGGCAGATGAATGATGAAGACAAATGAAAACAGGTTGCAGGGGACAATACTGCTCAAAGAGAGAAGAAAAGAAAACGTATGATTACAGACAGGTGAGGAGTGGAGAGCCGATGAAGTGTGACAGGACAACATCATCAAATACTTAGAGAAGAAACGCTACGATAAAGAGATGATAGCTCACGATAGACATTAGACACATTAAATGATTATCAGACGTCTAAGACTTTTATTGCACCAACTGTTACACAAGACGCTGCCTCTTACCGGAAGGCTAGTAGAAAAAATATCAAAATCTAAGAAAATAATTGTTTTTGATTCAAACAATAGTTACTGGACCCATTATAACAAGGAGCAATGGAGTAGATGAGACAAACAAGCAGATGCAGCATCTTAAATGAATAATTTATGTGTGAATTGGAGTATAGACAGTACAGAGAGTGCTATCCAAAGAGGGAGAATCCACCTTAAAGCACTGAGCTGTAGTTTTACCAAGTCTTTGGCAATAATCAATAAGGCATAGACAGTTGTTTTCTGGGATTTAAATTTATATACTGTATTATACTGTAATCTTATGCAGACCATTTTCACAATGGGGCCTTTGTTCTAACAGTTTTATAGTTCTAGACCTGCTGGAAGCAAAATAGGATTGCTGTTTTATATTAAGGTGAAGACATATCTAAAGAGATTCTGCTAAAACAGAAAAAGAATCACAGGGAAATGCTAAGTTTTCTTTTTCAGAGAGCTATCTGAGACCTGTCCAGGACCGATTCATACAAAGGAGAAATGCAAGAACGTGAAGCAAAACCAGACACCTTGCAAAGGGGTTGGAGACATCCCGACAACTAGCCAATTAGTTTGTCCCATGTTGCTTTTATAACATTGTATATTTCTGGGACAGACATCTTTGGGAAGGACTGAAACAATAAGTCCCCCAAGGGGGTCCCTGGAGATCGCAGGGGGTCCGCAGCACTTTGTCTTTCCTGAGGTTGTGAAGTTGGCAAAATTATATTTCTAAATATTACTTTTCTAAAAACCAAAAGAGAAATGGAAAATTGTCTATACTGTAAAGAAAAAGACCCTTCAGGTTTTTTGGATCTAACCAACAATTCTAATGACTTTTTCCATGGTCCCATTGCAGACATTTCCTGTAAAATTAATCAAAATCCATTTTGAGTTATATTGCTAACTAACAAACAAACAAAATAAACCTTGCAAAAAAAAACACTTTGGAGGACGTAATACAGCAAGGAAAGGAAATTTAATTTGTATAGCACACTTTCAAAAACAAGGCAATTCAAATTGCTTTGACGATAAACTATTGTCTACTCTCTTGCACACAGGAAAGTGCGTCCTCAAGGAAAAAAGGTTAAGAACCACAACTATAGATGATCATTATGAAGATGGTGAGTTCTTCTGTCATGTTTAAGTTTTTTTACTTATTAATGTTACTTTTTTTGCTCTTTACCTTACAGTTTCATCATTGCACAGTCACATTTAGCCTAAGATGCCGTTACGGTATTTTCAAAATCTAAAGGGGTATTGGTCAAAAGATTAAAAGAAAGTCTGTCTCCATTTAAGCAAAGATTCAAGAAACCAGGAGAAAAAATATCTTGTATATTTTTTTCAGTTCTTTAGCTGACAGCATTCTTTAGTTTTAGAGTTTTTCTTTCTTCAGCCAAGACGTGTAGTAAATGCTGAGGGCAAAAGATGTGCAGAAGTGTCAAAATCACTGAGGGGTGAAGAAGAGATGCATGGCCCAAATTAGACATTTGCTATCACTGCAAGTGAGACAAAGAGAGGAGGAGGTGCAGTCAACTGCAGAAAAGAGAGAGGGGGCTAGAAGGAGAGTGAGTCATGATCTATTTGCACCAAGCAAACTGTTTAGTAGTCCATACATGACCCAGGATACTAAAAATAAACAATATTTCTTTTATGAAAAAGGTTTGACAATATAAAATGAAGGGCAACAGAGGTCATGTCACCCCACTCACCCCATCCGAATCGTCCCCTCGGTTTTTCAGTCTCCTGGGTCTTCTTCCTGTGCTGATTGGCATTCGCCTCCCGTTCTGCGAGTTTGGACTGGAATGACCTTTTGACCTTGGCCACTGGTGGGGGGGAAGATGTAGTCTGCGTGGTGACGACATGGCCCAGCTCCTCAGATACGTTGAAGACTCCAGTGGAAGCGCTGGACTTCGTAGCCGTCTCCCCTTCCTCCCCTTCACCCTTCTCCACGGGGAGGGCCAGGGAATCGGGACGGGATGGGAAGACGGAGTTCTCCAGCGCCATGGTCTGTATGTATGTGTTTTTGATTGTGCGTGTGTTTGGCTGTGTGAGTGAGTAGCGTGTTAGGCTGGTATTGAAATCCTCCTTAAGTCAGATTGTGTCCGGCTGCTATTGATTGGACCATTTGTTTGCTTGAATGAAGCCTGAAATGAAGATAGAGAACACAGTGAACAAATAAAATCAGGACTGATTTATTAATCTCGCTGAGAAGTGATCTGCTAAAAAGAACACTTTTTTCCTGTTTTCCACAATTTAATCAAGATCTATCAAGTTCCCATAAAAAGAACTTACTGCCTTAAATGTGTTTTCCAAGCATTATATCAGTCACGCTCATCACATTTTGTCACATTGCAACAAAAAAACGTATGTTATTGGTGTTTATGTGATAACATAAACATATTGGGACAAGGAAGAGAAATGGTGCATGGTTGTCAAAATTACTTTTCTGGTGTGCATTTATATTCTTAAAACTTCTCCACAACTTTCTGCCTTAGTTCCTTCATGATGCTGTTCGTTCCTAATTTTCTTTAAAGTGAACCTGGCATGAAATTAGCATTTTTTGAGGTTTTTGATCATATCTTTTAGTTCCCCCAGCCTGCCTAAGGGGTTAAAATTATTGATTAGTCTTTCCTTTGTTCCGGGTATGTCTGCCTACATAGTGAAATTAGCACTCAGAAACGGGCTGTTTGGCAGTTTGGCATATGACGACACATTTCGGCATATTACGTGTTGAGTTCCAGCCAATTACCCCATTCCCCGAACTACACCCTGCAAGGCCCTCCCAAACGTTGCGGGGAATTTCATGCCAGTTCTTTTGCATCATTTCTGCCTCGATGTGCCGTAGCATGGATGCTATCAGCCAGTGGCCCTGCTGAGGTGTTATAAAGGACCGGGATGCTTTAATTGGAGGCCTTCAGCTCTTCTTCATTGTTAACTCTCATGTCTCTCTTTAATCTTTTCTTGTATATGTCTCAATGATTCTCTCGGGGGTTCAGGTCAGACCAGTTTGCTGGCCAATCAAGCACAGTAATCCCATTGTCATTAAACCAGGATTTGGTACTTTTGACAGTGTGGGAAGATGCCAAATCCTGCTGGAAAATGAAGCATGTATCTCCATAAAGCTGGTCTGCTGAAGGAAGCATGAAGTGCCCAAAATGCCCTGGTAGATGGCTGCTTCGACTCTGTACTTCATAAAACCCAGTGGACCAACACCAGCAGGGGACATGGCTCCCCAAATCAACACAGACCATGGAAGCTTCACACTGGACTTCAAGCATCTTGGGTTGTTTTCTTCTCCATTCTTACGTTAAACTCTGGGAACTTGGTTTCCAAATGCAATGCAACATTTGCTCTGATCAGAAAAGAGGACTTTGGACCACTGGGCACCAGACCAGCAGCAGCTTGACAGGAAGAATATGAGATGTTGAACTTCTTAACTCGAACTGGTTAACTTTCTAGTGCTTTGATACAGCACTTTGAGAACATCCAAATACTTTTGCATTTAGCTTTTTAGTCTTCCCCTCCTTATGGAGTGTGTCAATGATGGTTTTCTGCACAACTGTCAAGTCAGCAGTCTTCCCCATGATTGTGATTCCTACTGGACCAGACTGAGAAACCATTTAAAGTAGGGATGCACCGATACTAGTACTAGTATAGGAGACAATACCGTTTATATGTACTGTATCGGTATACCATCAACCGATACTTAAAATGTGTAAACTCTGCAAACATTTCACCGAAACTTTAAATTTTTCACTTAAACTTTTTGTTTTGTGGTCATTTTTTTTAATAAGTTATTTTTTATCAAATTCATCACCATTTATTCTAACAAGCAGAGAAGAAAAGAAAAAAAACTGTCTTCCAATTCATTGCATTTTTTTACCCTCTGCATGTGTTTTGGATTATTTATCTGATTATATTATGACACTTTGAGTCTAAAACAGTGAAGCTTTTCACAATATATTGTCTAAAATATTGAATTTGGTTTTTTATAAGATGCAACCCAGAATCATCAAAGGTATCACAAATAAAGACCTGAAATATCTTGCTTTGCATGTAATGAGTAAGTATCATATATTAGTTTCACCTTTTAAGTTGAATTACTAAAATAAACAAACTTTTGCATGAAAGTGACATTTTCTTGGAGTTTCACCCTCATAACAGCAATTCACAACACGTCATGTCAAGTCATTTGAATTAAATCATGCATACGTTACAATTAACAGAGAATAAAGCCGGAATTACCCCTATCATGTTACATAATTTTCTCACATAAAATCCCAACAAATACTATAATACTGTTGGTTTGTGGTTATTATTAAACAAAATGTGAAAACATTTAAGGCATTAATATTTTTTTTTACCAGGATACATGTCTATTTTATAATTCAACATCTTTTAAAACACGTTAGATATGGAAACCCAAATTGAAAAAGGAGCTAAGACGTTTCAGACGTTCAGGATAAATCTGTTTCCTGTTTTGAGAGATGACCTGATCCAGGAGCTTTTCATATTCACATTGGAGGCTCTTTAATTAAGCCCGTTTCACACACACTCAACAAAAACAAACAACAAAAAACGCTTAGGGCCGTGTGTGTGTGTGTGTGTGTGTGTGTGTGTGTGTGTGTGTGTGGTGTCCTTGTATGCCACTGAGCACGTTGTGTAAGTGCACTTCTGGTGCTATTTTAAATGTGGCATATTTCTACCCTATGTGTGCACAGATTTCTTACATAAGTGAAAATGCAAAGCAAGGCACGGTGTTCCCTGAAATATTTGCACGGGAAAATGGAGTCCAGGTCGTTTCCAGCAGACCTGGATGTTGTGCCTCCATTTAGGCAACTGGTCGCAGGACAGAGAGAGAGAGAGAGAGAGAGAGAGAGAGAGAGAGAGAGAGAGAGAGAGAGAGAGAGAGAGAGAGAGGCAATCAAGATGACGCACTATACTGCTGATGGATGGAAATAGATGGATGGATCAGAAATAGCCTGTGTTACAAAGTCTCTATGACTCAGCCTGCATTAAAGCAAACGCTTTTTGGTTCATGTTAAAAGCATCCTACCTGGTCAGCGTCGCAACTTCTGACCTGGATCGAGCTGACTGTTTTATCAAGAGGAAAAGAGAAATCCTCTCCATGATCCAGCCGGTATTGGCACTGATTCGATAACACCCATGTCTTTTCCGTGGTTATAATTACGGCGAGGCAGTATCAGTCCGCTCCTGTTCGTTTTTTTGTTTTGTTTTTTTGTTTTCCAGGAAAACAAGAAGCACCTCGACTAGGTCAAGCATTAAATCCGAAAATCCGAAACCAAGGCCACTGAATGATCAAGCTGGTGGGAAAAAAAGAAAAAAACAGATCAAGCAGTTTAAGTTGAATATCACCGCGGATGCGTCTGCGGAGCATGGTATGAAATGGTGGCGTCGGGATAACCCGGCAGCTTCATGATCTGTACGGCTCTGATGGAGGCGTTCAGGTGTGGATGGAGCCTCTGAGCGGAGGAGGATGCTGTCATCAGTCCAGCGCCCGTCAACCCTGCCTCAGTCAGACGCCTCTCATTACCACAACACAGGGGGGGCGCTCCTCCTCCTCCTGCTGGCTGCTAGATTCTCAGAATCTGTAGAGTTCACAGAGGGGGAAAAATGCAGGCCGCCTTTATGGTGCATTAAATAAATTACATCAGGACGTTTAATCGTTTATTTAGTCTGTATTTTTATAATTTGGTCTGCGATATTGCTAGAAACTTAGAAACCTGTTATTGGATGTTTTTTTTTTTTTGTTTGTTTGTTTTTTACTCTTGGATCTATCTTTTTAAAACCCAGCGTTATGTCTTCTAAAATAAGGAAGTAGTGCCACGCCAACCTGTTGTATCATCAAATATATCAGTGGTGAATTACCTTTAAATGTAAAATTAGCGTTACGGATGAGAATTTAGTCTCATTTCTGGGATCCGAATCATTTGGCGAAGTTCTTTTAGTACAAATACAAAAAATACAACTATATATATATATATATATATATATATATATATATATATATATATATATATATATATATATATATATATATAGTTTTTTTGTTTTGTTTTGTTTGTTAAAATAGTGCTAATATACTTATTTTGGTTGAATATTCAGGTTGTAAAGAGTTCATTGTGTTCATGAGAGACATAGCCTGGGGTTAAAAACCATCTCTGTAGCAGCAATGTTCTGTTGCACCGAGCTGAAGGTAAGAGTCTAAACAGTTTGCGTCCAGGGTGTGTTGGTCTGCAAAGATGTTGGTTGCCCTTTTCTTGAGCCTAGAACTGTACAAGTCCTTATATAATACAGTGTGACTCCATCACACTCCATCTACATCTGTGGACAAAGGTTTTATGTATTTGTGAGTATCAATAATCATAGGACCTGTTTTTAAAAATGTAACAATTTAACATACATTTCATTTTGTAATAATTATTTTGCACATTAACAAAAATAACAGCCCTCCTTTTTGATCAAAGACTAATTTAGGGATCAAATTCGCCATTGAAGAGTCTAACAAAAACTATGTCAGGCTCATTATGATTCTGAGATACGACTGACATTATTATTCATAACCTGGATTCTATGGACACAAACATGAGTGTCTGTTAATGAGTCAAGTCAGATTTAGCTGTATAGCAAATTTCAGCTCAATGAAGGTAACTCAATGTGCTTTAGCCTACATGATAAAAACATATAAGAAGAAACAAACACTAAATTACAATACATTGGCAAAATCAAGAGACATAATGAAGTTGTAATAAATAGTAGGTAAAATATGTTAATGTATGTTCCTTAATCGTCTATTCAATCAAACAGATGGGTTTTAAACCTTGATTTAAAAGAACTGTGTTTTAGCAATTTCTAGAAGTTTCTTCCGGATTAGAGGGGCATAAAACAGGTCCTAAAAGGACATCTGGCCTAAAATGTAAGTATAATAATGTACTCAGAATTGAATCTCCAAGGCACTAACAAGGTTAGCTTTCTATCACCTTAAGAACATTTGTAGGATTTGAAGACTAATGTCGAAACAGGACCTTAAAGAACTCCTTCCAGCGTTTATCTTTAGTCGGCTTGATTACTGCCACAACATTCTCACAAGTCTGCCTAAAAAGTCTATCAGACAGCTGCAGTTGATCCAGACACTGCTGCTCATTTTCTCACTAGAGGCAGGAAAGTAGAGCACATCGCCCCAGTTCTAAAGTCCTAACACTGGCTCCCTGCTCAGAGAATAGACTTCAAAATACTCCTACTAGTTTATGAATCACTGACTGGCTTAGCACCAAAATATGTTGAAGACCTGTTGTCACCGTACCAACCAAACAGACAACTCAGGTCCTCTAGTCTAGTCCACCAATTATCGCTACTCAAAGCCACACTCTAAGATACAGCTTTAAATTGTTATGCTCCCCTTCTGGAAGATACTTGCTGATGTCTACAAATCTGTTGAAACACTAAGATGCTTTAAATCAGACTAAAAACTCATCTGTTTTTAAAACTTACCTTGGAGCGATTGTCAGTTTATCATGTTTTTTGCTGTATTGCTTATCATGTGTTGCGCATGTGTTTCATGCTTAGTACCTCTTTTTACTTTCACTAATGCTGTATTCTATGCTTTTAATTATGTATATGTTTTGTTTGTTTCTTTATCACAGAAGCATGTAAAGCCATGATTCTCAAACTGTGATATGTGTACCACCAGTGGTACTCAAGCTCACCAGAGTGGTAGGCCTACTTGGAGGAAAGTTCTAAATATTTTTTGAAAATAAAATTAATTCATCATAATTCACACACAGTGTAGCTGTGGCTGGCAACAATCACCAATAAATAAACATTACTAAGAGTAAATAAGCCTCCTTTGTTAATTGTCTATAGTTAAAAGGGTAAGCCTTTTTTTCAATTGTATGTTTAGGTTGGTCGTGATCGTGGTACTTGGAGAGCTCAACATTTTCTCAGGTGGTACCCACTGTAAAAAGTTTGACAAAATACTGATGTAAAGCACCTTGAATTACCCTGTTGAAAGTGACCAATACAGATAAAATAAAGATAAAGATCTGAAGATCTTGCAGGGACATCCCACATCATCAATATTTAATCTTTGAAAAGTTATTCTGGTGCTACAGGCAGAATGTATAAGTTATCTGCAAAATCAAGTGTCATACAATCGTGGAGTTGGTTCCTGATCGTTCAGTGAACGGAACCGACACATTGACGAGGCTCGGCCGCGAACGGTACACTAATAACAGTTTGGTCGCCAGCCTACAGGCGGCAGCATATCCGCTCACTGCAGGCGTTGGTAGAGCCTTTTTCTCCAAGATGTCGGTGTTCGGGCCAGTGGTGAAAATCCATCCCGTGGTTCTCGCCTCAATCTGCGACTCTTACGAGCGGAGGAACGAGGGGGCGAGCCGGGTCATCGGAACCATATTGGGTAAGTTAAAACCTGGTCTAAACGTCCCGTCTCTCTTGTGACATCGTGATAAGAGAGGATGGATAAAGTGTGTGTAGCATTAGCACACCTGCTAACACACGCTGCCTCGCTTCAGTCTAATTCAAACACATCTGGAGCATCGGCATACTCCGATTCAGCTTCGACGCTTTTGTCTTGACCTGTTTTCGACGTCTGTGTCTTTCAGGTACCATTGACAAACACTCTATAGAGGTGACCAACTGCTTCTCCGTCCCTCACAACGAGTCTGAGGATGAGGTAACCTGCTATAACACAGCTAGTCACAGAGAACCTCAATACACAATGAGAGAATAGGCGCTGATCTGCTGTTTACAGGAATTAATACTCTGGGGTTTTTTTTGTCTTTCTGTAAGTAGTAGGTATGTTGGCAATATTCTGGTATTCAACAAATCTAAAACAATCACATTTTTTAATTAATGCAACTTAAATTACGTATTGTTTTAATTTCAAAACATAGACAAGATATGACATGAGTATCTGCTAAATCTATTAGTTGCTTAAGCCTTTACTCAGTAATATAATATGTAATTCAGCTCTAAACAATGTAATAAAAGTATAACAAGCATATTATTCATACTTTCTGCTTGTTGTGAGTTTTATTTATAGAGATAGTACTTAGTGTTGTAACAGTATTACTGCTGGTCAGCTGGCTGAAAGAAGAGACCCACTCTTTTCCAAACTGGCTGTATAATTTTGGTCCTGATAAACACAAGTAGTCATGGTGTTCATTTTGGCTTCTTTGCAGAAACTCGGACTGAATATCGGCTCTTATAGTGTTGACAGCGTGTTTGCTAGCTGTCATCATTAACTAGGTGGTCAATGGAAATTTCCAGTATGTAACGCCTCTCTTGCTGGTATGGTGTCTATAGAAATTGATTTGAATAAAAAGTGACAGATTTATATGCATACAGTGCCTTCTTTGAAAAGCACAATTTCCCCGTGATGTTCTCTGCATTTTGTTGCATTAAACCCCCTCCCCCAAATAAAATGTTTTCCTTGATTTTATGTGTTACCAGCAAAAAGTAGCGAATAATTGTGACCAGTAGTGCCAGTAATACGTTACTTGGCAGCGCGTTACTCCCAATATGACCACTTTTTCAGTAACGACTAATCTAAGGCATTACTATTTCCATACAGATAATCAGATAAAAATTATTTTTTCAAGCCACTGTGCGTCCCTATTTTTGTAATTTACGTTGTTTTAATTTTTTTACTTTTTTTGTTGCATTAGGAAAACCAGCATCAGTAGCGGTAAATAGGGTCTTGCTTACTTTCGGGAAACTGCTGCCGTTTTTTGTTTTTTTTTGTCGTAATCCGAAAAAGCTGATTATCTCCTTTACAGTCGCCATCTTTGTTTTGGCCTGAGTCAAGTCTGAATGGTAACTGTCCCCTTGTGGAACTCTGTAGTAGTACGTGCAATGAGCAAGCAAACGTCACATAGACACAGTTGGTTGCTTCATAGTTACTGGTGTCAACGTGAGGTTAAAAAGCAAGTATATTTCCAGCATAACTGTTAAAATACAATAAAGTGAGTATTGTCTAAACTGGTTGTTTCTATGTTGAGGCACTGGGAAGTGCTACTGGCAGCTGCTGAAAGTAACTTGGAATCTAAGTTAGTTACTTTTAAAATAATCATAAAAGTAGCTCAGTTTCTTGTGGAAGGAGTAATCAGTAATCAGATTACTTTTTCAGATTAGCTGACAACACTGACTTGAAAGGACAATGTTAATTATTGAAATTTTGTATCTGTTTATGCAGTTATTTAAGATAAGTCAATACATTTAAGATATTTAATATTTCATTTTAATCAAATATTTATATTTAATTTAATTTAAGAATTGTAAGAAATTATTATAATTTATTATTTTGTGACATTCGAATGCAAAGTAGCTCATAATGGTGAAGCTGAATGACATTTTGTTCTCCTTTCTTCTGACTAATTTTTTAAAATATTATTTATGCTGTGTTGGGGGAAAAAATGATTCTGAATCGATTTATATAAAGAAAAATAATCTAAGAATCAAATTACCAAAGCCCAAAAATCGCTTTTGTTTCACATTTTTTGCTGTTTTTTACACCTACATTGGTAAGGAAAAGTCCAGATTGTTTTATGGCTCAGGTCTGAAAGTTTTCCCTGGTTTTACTCGTAAAGACCTGCATTACAGGCATATAATTAAGGTAACAGCTACGTTTTTAATAGCACTGACCCGAATCAGTATCCAATTGGATTGTGAAACTGGATTCTTACTCTTGAGAATCTAATAAAATTAGATAAAATTTTAATTAAATTTGAATCAATGCCCAGCTCTGATATTCAACCCCTGCATTATGATGCAATAACCAATTGTACATTGATTACAAAACAATAATTTAACTAAATTAAATGTAGGTTTAAAGAAAATGCAAAGAAAGTTTGAACGTGGTTGACGCTACTCTCAACAAGCTGCCATCATTGCCTCAGTCCATTTCAGTCCTTTATCAGTGAAGCTGGAAAAGTGTTTGCCTAATCTTGTTTTGTGAATTGCAAGAAGGGCTGACATCGCAAAGTACTGTTTGAGTTCAATAATTGTCAGCTGATATACTCAGTGTTATGAACTTGCATTTTTGCATGCAAATGTAATATTCACCCAGTTGGAGTATCTCATCTGTGCTTCCATCACCATGTCTGGTAGCAGTCAATCTTGCAACAAATCTGAAGACGCCTCTGACTGAAGACTGTCGGTGTATGACACTAATGGCTCAGTATCCAAACAGCAGAAACTCTGTTCCTCAGTAAAACGTCAGACTGATAGAAGCACATACGAGAAAAGAGGAATGTCCCTCAAATTATATCGTCATCTCAATATTGACCGGTTTAATCGCCATCACAATGTTTTCTAATATCTTGCAGCTTTAATTCCAAGACAATTCAGTAAGAATTGAAAAAAATATAATCTGCTTTCCTCTACATGCGCAGATTAACTTGAGCTTCCTTTGAAAGTCTGAAACCTTAAAATGTTTTCTGTACATCAATCAGCAGGAACTGGTTTTGATCTGTAGTGTGGAGTGAGTGGTTGGAAGATCCAGACATGTAGTCTGAGCTACGAAAGCTCCCAAGGAGCTGACAAAAAAATTCTACACATAATAGCAGTGGTCCTATAAACATTTGTCGACGTCTGCAGGTTGCAGTGGACATGGAGTTCGCCAAGAACATGTATGAGCTTCACAAGAGGGTGTCGCCCACAGAGGTCATCGTCGGATGGTGAGTCATGTTTTCCTTAATGTCTGAAATATAGTGGAATGGGTTCCTCCATATTAATACATATCTTCACAGGTATGCCACAGGCTTTGATATCACTGAACACTCTGTGCTCATCCACGAGTACTACAGCCGCGAGGCCACCAACCCCATCCACCTGACCGTGGACACGGCGCTGCAGAGCGGCAAAATGAACATCCGTGCCTACGTCAGGTGAGCTGATTTTTGTCTTTATGGGACTGCTTGTTTTTGTGTATGTGTGCGCGTGCAGCTTCAGGCTGACGATGACCTTCTGCATGTGTGTTTGTGTCTCCCCCAGTGCCCAGATGGGTGTGCCAGGAAAGACGGTTGGTGTGATGTTCACCCCTCTGACTGTCAAGTACATCTACTATGACACCGAGAGGATAGGCGGTAAGAGTGCAGAGCTGGCCGTTTCCAACCACTCACCATGGGCGTGATCGTTGTTTTAGTTTCAGGATTTAATGGAACAAAGTGGACCTTTACAGATACTCCATGAATGTTCAGTCATTCAAGGGAACTGTTTTTACTGTTAGGAGTAGCTAATTAGCAACTTATCATCTCAAATAATTCCTGAACTCCAACCTCAAATCCCAGAGGAGTTGAAAAGGAGGCTTCATGGACGCAGAGGAGAATCAAAGAGCAGAGAGAGGAGGAGGAAGTTTAAATCATATCCCCCACTCCAATGTCTCTCTGACCGACTTTCTAGTACGATTATGGCAAAAGCAAACGAGGTGGATTAGCATTGCTTCCCAGCCACTGATTGTGTCGTCCAGGACATGTTACTTTGGAATAACGGTAACTGTCTTCACACAGAGGCCTCCTCAGGTTTGTTGCAAGATTAACTGCTACCGGAGATCATTCCTGCCCACAGCATCACCATCCACAACGACTCCTTGAAGATGTTTCGATATGAGATATGAATGTCGTGTACACACTTGCCAGGTTTTTAAGTGGGGGAAAAAGACAATATTTTCCTCAGGTAAACAGAGAAAAAAAAATCGCAATCCGCACGTAACTGGATGTGTTTTTAAGCACTTTCATAGACGTGGCAAACCTGCAGGGGGCAGTAGTTCTCCCAAATCCTATCAGCTCAGAGTAACTTTCTGCTTTCTAACTTCTATATATAGCAGAGATCCAACTTGTAGAAACAAGCAAACACAAAGCGCTTGGATAATCAGAAGTGCCAACACCGCTCTGACGGCATAAATGCCTTTTATGAGCGTATACACGTCACACAAGTGATCTTAGAGCATTTTTTCATTTTACGCGGACAGTGATATTGTGGAAACTACAACTCCAGTTACATCTGTCCACGTGCAGACGCTTAAAGCGGAGAAAACGCAGATCTTCACTTTGGCCTGAGTTTTTAGAAAGAATCGTTTTTGCCGCGTTTTCCTGTGGATGACAGGCCAAACTTTAGAGAAATATCTGAACCTCCAATTAAACATGGTTTTACATCATTATGGATATTTAAGGTTTTGACCGAGGATGGATCTGGGGTGAAGTTTTAAAGTTACATTTGAATTTGATTAGATAAAACAAGCACTAAGAAGAGTCAGTCTCAGACCTAATTCACGCTGTGTGCAGTATGGATTTGGTCTTGTTTCTGTAGGGACTGCGGAAAGTCCCTGGAAATCAGAGTGAAAGCAATTAATATTAACTAATAGTTTGCAAAACATTGACCAAACTTGACGAAATTCGTTGAAAAATACAATTTTAAAAATAACATGAATTATCTTGCTCTGCAAACTGTCCATGTCATTAATAATAAAAGAAAAACCAGGCAAAAATTCAACGTTTTATCTTGAAATATGCCAGATTCACATCGCAGTCTTACTTCCTGCCTGACACAATTAATTTCTCGTTTTCATTCATTCCTCCTTAACTGCATGGGGATCCGCATGTGGCGTCCGGGAAAAAATACGTTTGATGCGGAAAGCTATCTGCGCCCTTCAGCCAGTGCGAACGCTCTGATTGGACTCAGTATTTCTCCGTCTTTGCGGAAGCCATACGAACTCCGCCCGGCATCTGTTCTTTCAAACCTAAGACTTATGCCCCAATAATCAAGCATGGTTGTGGAAGCATCATGCTGTGGAGAATAACACTAAATTGTTAAAATTTCACATCCAGTCCACAGCTGAGCGATTGAAACTTCGAAAATGAGCGTTCCAGCAGGACCGTGATCTCTTAACACACGTCAACAAAGCGCCTCTGGAACGCCATTACCAAAGAAGCAGCTGGAAACTTTTTGAGAATGTCTTTGTTGTCCTTTAAAGCCAGGTCCAAGTCCAAAAGCGAACAAACTCAAACTCCTAACATATTTAATCAGCTCTTTCTCCTCGTTCCAGTGGATCTTCTACAGAGAACTCGTGTTACTCCCAGTCGCACCAAGGGCCTGACCTCTGACCTGTCCCAGGTGGGGTGTGCTGCGTCCAGGGTACAAGACATGCTGACCACAGTGCTGGCATACATCGAGGATGTGCTGGTGAGTGCCACAGTTGGGCTCTGATCCTGTCCCTGAGAAACACATGACAGACTGAAACCCTGACCAATAATCTGGTTACTCTTTCCCAGTCTGGAAAGGTGACGGCAGATAACAGCGTGGGCCGTTTCCTCATGGACCTGGTCAACAAAGTGCCCACCATCTCGCCCGAGGACTTCGAGAACATGCTCAACTCGAACATCAACGTAAGTGCTCTTCAACCAATTTTTCACATTCGACATACCAGCTCATCTTTTTGCTTATCAGTCGTCCCTAGCATTGGATTTTCTCCCCGCATCACAGTGAAATCCTGCATGATTATTGTCTAAACATGTAAATGTTTTCGGTTTGCAGGACCTGTTGATGGTGACCTACCTGTCTAACCTGACCCAAGCACAGATCGCTCTGAATGAGAAGCTGGTGCTGATCTGAAGAGATGTCTTTCAAGTCATATTTAAATTTTTTTTTTCATTTGGTTGAGATAAATAAAAACATTCAACAGTCATATAACAGATTTGATTTCTTCAGCGATGCTTCTAAAAATAATGCTGGTTTCCTGCATATTCCTAAAGTAATCATACTTTTTGTGATTTACGGTTTTTAGAGAGTTTCTTATGGATTCGAATTTAATTTGACGCTGGGTTTGATAGTACTTTTAGATTCCATATTTATCTAATAAAAAAATTATTTTGGAAGACTGCAGGGTTCCTGTAGAGTCTAGAAAAGTATTGAAAACATTTACTCCAGATTTTAACTATAGGAAAAAAGGGTAGTTTTGTAATTTGCATTCTTTTTTGTACGTTTGTATTGTAAGATTGGCAAATTGTTAACCATTTATCCAGGTTTCTTCTCTCCCCATATTATGTTATGCATTAAGCCTGCCATTAATCTGTATGTGTGCTATCATTTTAATCTTTCATTCATCCGTAATCCACTTGTTTTTCCTTCTTTTTCTTCAGGTTCCCAATCAAAAAACTACCAAAATCTTCACTACACTGGAAGTCTAGTTTTGTATTATGTATCAAATTGTCTGAAAAGGACAGGGAACACTGGGAAAGTAGCCTCTAAACTGTTCAAATAAATTTAATTGTAGCCCTTTTGTTAATTGCAGTTCCTAGAAAAGTGATGCTCATGGTTGCAACATGAAGTAGCCGTTATGTTCTGGTTTATTCTTTAAGTAGACTTAAGTTCATTTTCGCTATTGATGCATTGCTTTTTGGTTAATTACTGCTTCTATTTTTGGATGCCATGCACCTGAATAGATGTTTGGACATTCATGTGCAACTAGGAGTAGCTAATTGACATCCACAAAGCTTAACTTATACTTGAACTATGACCCCAGACCCTGGAGCGGAGGGTGGATGGAAACTAAGCAGGATAATCTCTCTGCCTGGCTTTTTAAACCAACGATCAGAGCTTTAAAGAGAAGTGGCAAAAGCAAATGAGGTAGATTAGCAGTAGATCCCCACAACTGACATGTTTCTGTGGAATATCGTCTGCTGCCAAGAAGTTCAGCTGTTTCGTCATGACTGTCATACAGCAACATTTAATTCAGAGATTCCTTCAGATTTGCTACAAGACCCTGCTATTGGATTCATCTATTCAAAACTGAAGCCAATTTATGGCCAAGGTAGAAACGAAACAAAAAAATCTGCCAGAATCTTTTTATCATAAGAGCCATCGGTGCATTTCGACTTTTTCACTTGACAGAAATCTGAAACAACAGTGAAAATATTCTTATTACTTGTTCACAATAAGGAAGGTTAGCATGTCAAATCATAATGTAACCAACTTTAAGGAACCTTACAATGACGTAAATGGTTTGAATCTCTGGTTATAGTACAAATATTCTAATATATCAACAAATACAAAGGATGTGTCGAACCCTGATTTTTATTCCAAGCAAAGCAGTTACTTTTTTCCTAAATAAACATAAATTTACAGGTACATTTTTAAAGCTGGGAATCCTGAGTTACACGTCAAGCTTATTGCAAAGAGTGAGCATCAAAGTCACATTTCAAAGCTCCATCCAGGAAGCTCAGATCGGGGAATTAAGCTGTTCTTTGGTTCTCAATCTTTACTTTTCTTTTCGTCACTCTTTTGATCCTTGCTTTGAGACTTCAGAGACACCATCTTCTCCATCGCAGCGTAGCTCTGCACCGCGGTTTCGTACACAGAGTCTCCGGTAGACTTGGCGATGGCTGCAGCCTGCTCCGGGTAGTACAGCGAGGCGCTCAGGGTCAAGAAGCCAGCAGGGTAGAGGACTTTCTTAATCCTGGATCCTCTGGCCAGAAAAAGCCCGACGACTCCGGCAAAACCGATGATTCCAGCCCGGGGGTAGAAGTCCTTAGGGGGGTTCTGTAGATACACGTACGCGTCGTTTCCGAACTGGGCGATCTTCTGAACTTTAGGTTGAATTTTGCCGTAAGCTCCCTGACACCAAGCAGCGTACGGCTCAGCTAACTTCCTTACTTTGGCGACTTTCTCCTCCAGCTGACCCTCCTTAGACTCCGCATGCCGGATAGTTTGAGGTTGAGAAGGGGTGGTGTACAGGGATAACTCCTCCACGTTTAACGGAGATGTGGCTTCTTTCTTTCCGTTACCGGCATCTTCAGCTGCAAATACGGTGAGCGGCAAAAAAGTCGAGGCTCCCGGCATGACTCTACCTGTCACCTTCAACATGATCAGCGAGGGCCATATGCACCGGCTACGGAATCCGCTGAGGGACATGACTGACAGGCATCGCCTCTATGATTGTTTTTCCTCCAGAAAGAACTACACAAAAAGGTGCTCAGACTTTTCTCCTCAAACACATTAACGTCATTTGAATACATTTATATTTTAAATGTAATTACTATAAATGGATACTACTAAATATGTGAACATTACATGTATTTCCCCTGAAAAGCAATGCTACTGAACCCAGTTCTTATTAATAATGTTAAGTTTTTTTAATATTATTTTAAAACAAGTAATGTTAGCCAATAAATTATAGCCTAGGCTATAGAGAGCAACTTGATTTTAAAAGAAATATTACATATCAAAATTCTATGTGATCTTTTCTTTTACAGAATAAATTCGGTTTTGGAAAAACAATTTCACCCCTTAAAAAATAAAATAAACTGCTAATAGGTCAACACTAAAACAAAATGTAACTATTTTAGTTTTTATAAAGGTTATTCAAGCAAACATTTGAAGTAGCCAGCCTACTTTTTTTGTAAGTAATAAGAAAAATATACATAGTAAAGCGTTTACTTGGTTGGTTTATACATACATCCGTATTTATTTAATTATTTATTTATTTATTTGCCTGTGTAATTTTATTTTGCGGGTGATCGTTTAGCTTTACCATGGCAGCCAGGGGTCTCCATGGTGACAGAAATCGTCAACACAAAAGTTCGAACTCTAGTTAGCATGCTAACAAATTCAATTCAATTAAAAAAAAAATACTTTCATGACGGTAGAAGTAATTTTATTGTTAGGTTTTAAGCAACGGTAGTTAGCTATTCCCGGATATTGTATGTAGCAGCTGTAGTTTTAAGGCTTGTATTCGTTTTCAACTTTTTCATTATTATTGTTATGGAATGTTTTGGAGCATCATCAGTCCAAAACTTACAGGCTCTGTCTGCGCTGCTGTCTACTCAGCAGGAGGAAGAGGAGGATGAAGACTGGAAAGTAAGATTTCACTCACGAACACACAAAAAAGAGTACACGTTCATTTAAAATAAACAGTTTTTAAATATATTATTACTATTATTTAATATGTACTATGCAATACCTGGGTACAAGAGGATTTAATTAACAACCTGAGTTTATTTCAGCAGAATGTAAAAGCCTGTGCACAGCTTGGTCCTGGACATATTGGCCCCTCAGTCAAAAAACAAAAGGAAGGTATATGGAGTGGTTTCTCTTATTAAATTTACTTTGAACAAGGACATCTTCAGAGCAATAATTGACTTAGAAGTTTGAACATATTTCTGTTGATTTAGTGTCTACCACCTACACAAAAACAAACAGTAAAGATATCTGGAGTGAAGAGGAGATTTCTGAGGGCTCCCAGTTTGATGATCTGGCTGACCCACGACCACAACCTAAGTAAGACTGGGGTTGTTTTTTTCATGGTTAGCAATTGTTTTCTGTGCATGCATCCACCTACAGAAGATGACAGTTAGGGGACCTGGTATACTACTTGTACTACTAGTATTTATTACTATACTAGCCTACTATACTACTAGTTATCATCTGCATACTACTATAACACACAACTTTCATGTGTATTCTGTTCTGACTTGTTGCAGATATGAAATTATCCTGAAGCAGAATGTTGGAACGGAGGATTTGTTCCTGGGCTTAAGCCAGAAGGACCCATCTTCATTGTGCTGTGAAGCGATGCTGGTAATTTATCAAACATCCAGCAAGTTGCTCACCTAATTAATCTACTTGGAAAACATACACAAGCACAAGTTACTTTTGCCCTTAACCTTTTTTTGCTCTTGTGGTTGTTTCTTTATTTGATCTATCATGTTTAAGTACTTTGGTCAGCCGTATGACTACGTTTAACAGTGCATTTAATATTTTATTTTATTGTTTAATTATGATGATATTGCTTGCAATTAACCCACACTTTCCTCACTTGCCTCCTTTTTCCATCAACCCACTGTCGCCATTAGTGCTGCTTTAGGACCAGGGTCACTATGATCAGTATCAGGAAAATAGCTAAAGGACAGAGAAAGTTAATTCCAAAGGGTAGTTTAACTGCATGGCACCGTAAATAGAAATCCTAATAGAAACTGCATCCAATCAGTCCTTTCCAGATACCATAGTGCAGTATTATACCATTTTAGGAAAACAAATGCAATCCAATATATAGTGCACCTCTTCTACAGTACAGCAATCATCTGTAGTGTGGAAAAGTACAGAATATGAATTAGTCTAGATAAGTATGGCCAAAGAAAGTAAGTGTATCTGTATTTCCAGATTTATTCACCTATGCTATTACCTATATATTGTTTCTTACTCTTATTTATTATCTCCTTCCTTTACTTCATTGGTTGTGTTCTTCCTTTTCTCTCTTGTCCTTTCATCATTCCTTGTTATTCCTTCATTTTGATCCCTGTGTCTTTTATTACATCCTTCCTTATTTCCTTCCTTCCTTTCTTCCTTCCTTGCTTAAATTGATGGCAAGCCTTCATATTTTTTAAATATTAGAACAATATTAAATGAATAAAAGTCTGATTTCCTAGGTTTTAAACCTAATGATTTAATCTATAAAGAGCACTTCAGTGTCCTACTGTGGGCGACTGTGGCTCAGTGGTAGAGTAGTTGGCTTGCAATCGGAGGGTCGTAGGTTCAATTCCAGCTTCCTCCAGTCACATGTCGATGTGCCCCTGGGCAAGGCACTTAACCCCCAAATTCTACATTGTCCTACCGAGCCATGTTGGGTGTCGGTGTATGAATGCGAGTGTGAATGGGTGAATGTGGCTTCAATGTAAAGCGCTTTGAGTGGTCAGTAAGACTAGAAAAGCGCTATATAAGTTCAGTCCATTTACCATTTCCATTTTACTGTATTATAGTGAATGTTAAATAAAATTATATAAAGATATAAAGTTACAGGTATGTCTTTTAGAAAAAAAAAGATTTAAATAGCATAATTTATAACA
Source organism: Apricaphanius iberus (assembly GCA_028564705.1). Classification (NCBI taxonomy): domain Eukaryota; kingdom Metazoa; phylum Chordata; class Actinopteri; order Cyprinodontiformes; family Aphaniidae; genus Apricaphanius; species Apricaphanius iberus. Next base: position 212,316 of record JAPXFQ010002837.1, read on the forward strand.
GATGCTGACACTTTTTCCTACCCTTAGGTGAAAATAAAGCTACCTGAGACTAAGGCAACAGATGTCTTCTTGGATTTAAAAGAGAAGTTCCTAGATCTGCGGACTCCAAAGTAGTAAGAGAGGCTTTGAAAATCTCGTCTTTCCTTTTTGATCTCGTAATGAGAAGCTGCAGCTTAGACTCAGCGCTTGCCTCTTATGAAGTTTTACTTTAATCAGTGTTTCACAAACAGCTCTTAACATCCTCCTCCACTACTTAATATCTCACTCTCTCTCTCTTTCTTTGGCTCTTTATCTTGATTATTCTTTGTTTTTCTTTCAGTAAACTGGGCCTCCATCTGCCCCATCCCATCCAGATTCAGGAGGGCAAGGCCCAGTTCTTCACTGACAGGCAGGAAATGGAGGTGACGCTACTGATGAAGCGACCCATGGATTTGATCAACATGCTGTGAAAGAAGAATGAAGGATGTTCTTTCAGTTTTCACAGGAAGCAAATATCTTTGTAGGAAAGTTAAGATTAAACTCTCTGCTTTGTTTAGTGCCTGAAAAAAATGGAAGAAAATCCACTTTATTCAGTAAATTCTTAAATTAAACTTAGGCTTTTTTCATGTCATATCTGACTTGATTAGAATTTGTTATAATAAAGGTTTAATGACTTTCCATACTTCTAAACTTATTTTCTTAACTTTTTAATACTTTGTATTTTTATTCTGGTGTTATGCATTTGGCCAAATTTTTTTTACCATTTAAAAGGATGCTCTGTTGAAGTACTGAGGTTTTCCAAAATAAAATTAAAGAATTGATAAAAATCTTTTTCCATAAATTAGTAGAATTTTATCACCATCAAACTCATCTTTTGGGCAAGTAGAATTTTTTTTAGATTTATGTATTTAGATGTGTTCCTCATCGGCTTGAAACAAAACATCAAAATATGGAAATATAGGAACAAGAAACCAACATAAGAAAAAGATAATTGTTTAAGACCAGAGTTCCCCCATATTTTCTGCTTCTGACCCAGCATTGCAAGTACAAAGACATGCTGCCAACAAACACACCCTTTACAGTGTCTTTAAAGTATTCAGGAACCTTTTCACATTAGTTGGCAGGTTACAACTTCAAGTTTTAGGCATTTATTTTTATGGAAGGTCAAGACAAAGTTTTGCTTAACTGTGAAGAAAAAAGAAATTGATAAATGTTTGATACATATTGTTACAGATGAACACAAGCTTTGCCCATTCAGACTGAACTTTTTGCCCACACTTCTTTCAAAAGTAGCAGTTGGGTTGGATGGAGAGCATCGGTGCACATCAGTTTTCAGCCCATTCTTTAGCTCGTCATTGAATCTAGATCTCAACTTTGATTCGGGCATTTCAACTCACAAATATGCTCTGATCTAAACCATTCCACAGTAGGGGTTTCCCTGACCAAGGATTTACACATTCGAATCAGAAGTTTTAATTCTTTCCATAGTCCACCGATGGTCAACTGATGTGTGCAGGCTGCGCTGGACTGTTTTACGCCGCAAAGACTTATGGGTAATGTGTTAATGCTGATTGTAGAATTTCTCCATTTTACATTATAATTTATGTCCCAAATGTAGTCATGTTCTTTTATTATGTTACTGTGGAATTTCGCCCCCTAGTGGTTGTGAAGTGTGAAGGCTCAAAGAAGTAAATCTTAAGCACTGTCTCGTCGCATTGTGTGGGAATGGTGATAGTTACATTTTATGTTGCCTTAAGTTTTGATTTGCATACTTATTTTTAAAGGCTCTTTAGACTTCATGTAACTATATATAATCGGTATCCTTAACATGTCTTAACCAAATGATGCTTGTTTCGTCTGCGAAGAGTCGACCCTGAGAATGGTGGTCAAATCAGTCTCTGCCTATCTATGCATCGAATCTTCGACTATTCAAGGTCAGCCCTCGATTCCCCCTGCTGTTAATTTGCTCTATGTTTTCAGTTGTCCTGCTAGTCTCAAGTCTACAGCCTCTGAACACACACAGACAAAAAAACAAACCATTTCAAACCAACTGAATTGGGTTGATTTCTACCCTTTTCTGGCTCAGGACCATGGTCTCGGATTTGGAGTTATTACCCATCCCAGCCACTTCACAAACTTTGCAAACCGAAGAAGCCAGCAGGATCATATCATCTGCAAAATGCAGTTACCCAATTCTGAGGCCATTGAAACAGATCCCCTCATCACCTTGGCTGTGACTAGAAATCCAGTCCATAAAAGTTATAAATAGAATCAGTGACAAAGGGAAGCCTTGGCAGAAAGAAAACATGATTGCATAGGACTGGCCCAGAGTCTTATGGGGTTTTAAGCAGATTTTGACTCAGGGGGCCCCGTTTCTGTTACCCAATCGAGATTTGGTCTAATCAGGGAAAGTAGGTAGTATATTTGGCTGTTCCTAAAATACAATCAGAAGTAATCATTAATATTCTTTTAATTAACATTTTTTTAAATTAAATGGTACAGTATATACATTTTTATAATTTTAAATGTATATGATTTAAATAATTTTGCAACATTTAAAAAATAATTACATATAGAATTTTCATTAAAAAAAAAAACTTTAGTTACAAAAATCTTGCCTAGTTACCACAAAAAATTGTAACAATTTGAATTTTTTTTATCTATCTATACTGAAACAAAACAAAATCAACTGGAGTCTTAAATTTTAACATCTGCAGTCTCTGTTCAATTTCAGCATTTATTTGAGGGCCCCAGATGGGTTTGGGGGACCCTAAGCAACCGCTTAGTTGTCTTGTGCCTTGGGCCGGCTTTGTGACTGCATAATTGATCGGGTTGATATAAATAATAGTCCGTTCAGATACTAAGGCTATGTGGAAATTGTGTTGGGTGCACAAGTGGCTGTTATCTTGGTTCTGGTAAAGGTAATCCGCAGGTTTGGTGTGCATTAGGTATGCAACAATGCCACATTTTTCAAACTGATATAATACCAATACTTGGATCGGAGTACTTGCCGAAACCAAATACCAATGCCGATGCTTCTACCACACAAAAAAATGTAATGAATTTGAAGGCAGGTTTTATTTTTTCCTCTGTCACCAAAAGAGGGTGAATTAGATTTAAAAATACAACTTAAAAGTGACCTCAAAACCAATTTTTAAAAATACAACTTAAAAGTGACCTCAAAACCAATTTTTTTTGGCGAAATTATTGCAGAGATTACACATTTTAAATATCGGTTCATGGTATCGGTTAACTGTAATTGATACCGATATGAGTACATTAGACGGTATCGGGGCCGATTACCAATACCAGTGTCCGTATCAGTGCATCACTATGTGCATCTTTAAGACCTATCTTAGAAAGCACACATTTAATCACACAATAAAAGCAGGCAGTGAATGTTAAGAAGTGCAGGTTATGATATTAAAATAGTATAGATCAAGACCTTTTGAAGGAGGTATTGCAAGCCTGGATTAGTCCAGAATGACTGAACTTTCTTCTGGGCTGAATACAACAAATCACTGCTTTAAAAATGGCTATTTCAGGAATAGCATCTTAAAGCCTGTAAATTTCAAACAGGATAAAATAAAGCATGTAAAATCTTCCTAAATCTGTGAGTTTAAGACCGACAGAGATCATCTTGCCTTCTGCAAGACCTTTCAAATGATACAATTTGCAGCTGTGTAGAGCTCGTGCCGAGTGGGCCTTTTTGGTGTGTGCCCCAAAATTATGGAACAAACTCCCCCTTATGATCAGATTGGCATCCTCTCTCTCCTCTTTTAAATCAATGTTAAAAACATATTTTTCTTTTTTTTACCGTTTAGCCTTACATAGTCGATTTATCTTTTTTTACTGATTTTATTCTGTTTTATCTGTTTTATCTTTCCTAGTTTTTGGACTTGGTTGGGTTTGTAAAATTGTTTGGGTCCGGTTTTGTTTTTATAATTTTATTTTAAGCTTAGGTTTATCTTTGTGAGTTTTTATCTTAGTTCATGTACCTTGTACTTTGGTCGACATGATGCTATTCATAAATGTGCTTAAATAAAATGGTATGGCCAAAAAGAGGAGGAAGGAGACAGGAGCCAAAAAGGAGGAAGGAGCCAAAATGATGAGGAGAGAGACAGGAGAGAAAGAAGCCACAAAGGACAGATACATGTATGTGCTTCTCAAAATGTACATGAAACACAGCATCAGTCTCTGTAATATATTATTGACAGTGGTGTCTCTGGCATGATAAGTTAGATGGGGCACAGATACTCAACATGTAATCGTAGCAATTAATTATTTGGTGATGCATAATCTGAGTTTAATAACATTGATTGCTATTTTATGTGATTAATTTAATATTGATTCAAACTTAAATGAAACAAAAAATAGCACATCTACACACTGCAAATGCCATTTTATATTTTTGTAATTGAAGAATGAAACCATTTTCGTACATGAAACTATAAACATGTAGATTTCTTACTTTTGCAACATTTTCAATAACTGGGTAATGTTTGAATTAATCCCCTTTATAATTATATATATATATATAATAATTTCTCTAAATTCTTGAAGGATCTTAAAATCCACAGGTTGATGACATCCCAAATGTTTAATCTCAATGTGCTAAATGAAGGATTCATCAAAAAATGTAATTTATTTTGTCTTGGGTGCTAACAAGGACATTAGAGGGCTACACATTTCTATCCAACAGAGCGAAAATGTGATGTATGCCATTCCAGTATTTTTAATAGGAGTTATAAACTAAGCTTATGTTTCACAACCAACTTTTGTACTTGTTCAAAATGGGCCGCATCGCTTCCTGTTGTGGTTTGACAGTGGGACTCAAATCATCCCACCGTCCCCAATAGACGCAACAGATTATTGATAACATTGTTGTTATTGAAGACAGAAGAGGAGACAGGAGCGCTGAGAGAAACAGAGAAAGGGGGAAAAAGACACAGGAGAATAGAAGAGAGACAGAGAAGGAGTGAGGCAGGACAGGAAAATCATCAGTGTATGAGTGTGTTTGTGATTAGGTTATGAAACAATCCTGGCCTGGAGTTAAATGCTTACATATTTACATAAGTAAGTGATTTATTTATTTACAATGTTATGAAATGTTTAAAATATGCTATTGATGGGCAGTGACTTGGCGGGAGGGAAGCGGTGGGTGGGGGCATTAAATACATTGCCCCTGCAATTATAATCTTGCCCTGGCACCAGGTGCTCGCCAATGTGCCCCACTTCCCCGGGGGCCCCGGTAACCTGCGTCCAGGCAAGAAAACATTATGTCCACTGGTGTTCAAGTTCAAGGGTTGGACAGGGGCCATGGACAATCTCGGGACCCAGAAACTGAAAGGCAAACAAGAATTTCATGAGTTTTATAATGTTGGGGTGCAGGTTAAGAATTTAACAGCTGTGTATTATAATGGACATACAAATAGAAGACACATATAGATAAATGTTGCAGATCATTAAGACTTGTCTTCCATCCATCCATGCTTATCATTGCAGGGTGCCTGTGTCTAGCAGTCATTGGATGAGAGGCAGGGTACACACATTAGTCTATCAGGCTCTTAAATGTATATTCCTTGAAAAAAAAAAAATAAGTATGCTTAGTTGATCAATCCAGAAGAAACCAGTGATGTGGAGTGGGGCAGCAAATTTATAGAGGTTGGTTTTCACCCGATGGTGGCACCACTGGATGGAGATGACCCTAACTTTAGGAATTGTCCCCTTAGATTTTTATAAATAAAATCGTTCTCCCAAATTAAATTAGTTGGCCTAAAACAGCATAGGTTACAGAGGTTTTTTTTGTTTGTGTTTCTACTGGGAGCAGATGACAGTAATAATTAAGTCACGGTGAGTAACTAAATGAAGCCAAGAGTTATCCTCCTGTTATCAGGGGGGATCTTTCTCTATCATCCCAGGGCGAGCAGTGCCACACCCTCGGGCACCGTTACCGCAGCAGCACCGGTTCTTCTGGATGGCTGGGTGGGTGTGATCATGTGACACCTTCATTTCCGAGTCAACAATACAACACCGAATCGGTCTGCAACGTCTCTCCCCACTCTCTCTTTTCCCCTTTATCTGCGCCTCGCTCCCGGTATGGCAGACGGCGAGAGGTCCCCGTTACTCTCGGATTTAGGGGATGGAGCTCTGGGCAGCGGTAACGGCGGGGTTTCTCCCGGCGCTGGGTCCTACAGTGTGCCCAACAAACCCGAGGGTGAGTATGCAGGGCTATCCATCCTCTGTCCCGACTCCAGCTTCTGTTAGCGTAGCTTACCCTAGCCTCCTACACTGACTGGGCATTACGGTTAGCCTGTTAGCTACGCTCTGATAGGGACTAATTAAACTTTCCTTAATGTTACTTGCGAAGAGTATTGTATATAACGACACCTATCGAGTATACTCCCTTTAGATAAATGTATTTTTATAGTGTTTTTCATGAACCAGGTAACCGTTTTATTATTAGCCTAAATGACGCTAACTCATTTTAGCAACTGTTTGCTAAGCCTACCGGTTAACCACTTACAATGACACTATCAAGAACAGTATTTTGGGGGATTTTTGTTTAATCGGTACAGCTTATAGTTTTTTTGCCAAATGTAGCCACTGGCAGCGTGAATGAAAGAAATGCCAGCAGTTGGCTAGCATCATAGAAAACACCTGATTTGATTGACAGGAGGAAGTGACTACGGATGCTGAGGAGGGATGCTGCAACCGAGCGCAGCTCCCATGCAAAGCATTTAAAACATTTCTGAAAAAGATAAAAAGTTTTACTTGGAACAAGTTTGGCTTTCTCTAAATAATTTTTTTTTTTAAATACCATACTGCTTTACGCGTTTCGTATGATTTCTAGGTTAAGCTGTCCCAGACATTGTGCTTTAGCTTTTGCTAATACCCAAACTCTAATGTGTTGAAACCAGCTCTGCTCCGCATTCCACGTCTGTTTTTTTTCTATTAAAGCTCCTTTCTGTTGAACTCCAGACCTAATCTCATTATCTTGTTTGTTGTAATGGGTTACTAGTCATGAGTCTTTTTTTTTTTACTCCACTATACTGCTCTTGTGACCACCAACAATCCCGCATTTGTCACACAGCTGTTACTACTTTTATATTCTTTCTTCTGTCCTTTTTCAGGCTTTCCCCCATTTCCCAGTGCCAGTCAGCCCTCGGTGCTCCTAGGGGAAGACCCTCCACCCTACTCCCCGCTTGCCTCCCCGGAGAGCGGAAATGCCCCTGTTATCAGCTGCAGGGTGTGTCAGAGCCTCATCTCTGTGGAGGGAAAGATCCACCAGCACGTGGTGAAGTGTGGGGTTTGCAATGAAGCTACGGTGAGTTACTACGGGAGACCATACAGCTAAACGTGCAAAATCTTTCAGTAGAGTTTACCATAGATTTGTTTAAATCCAGAGAAAAGGTCTTGAGGCCAAGATCTGGAAGATCATAATTTGTTACAATTTAGTGTGAAATATTTTAAGTACCTTATTAGTTTTACTCATTGGTTTGCCTATCAAATAAATAAATTAATACTTTTTGATAACATTTAGTAATAATAATACTTACAAATAAATTCTATATGAGTGTGCCTTTCTAAAACCCAAATTCGTCTTGCAGAGAAGAGCTAGAGCACTCAGAGATACGCAATACCAGGGCTGCTGCTGCGTGAGGTCAGCCGTCTGTGAGCTCTCTGACAAGGTAGAGGAGTCATAGATATCATTGCTGACTGGTGGGTGGGTAAACACTTCATGTTGGATCAACTCCAAAATCGAATCAGTTGTTCCGTGTTCCCTTTGCGGAGATTTCCTGAAAATCTCACCGGAATCCGTCTTTAACTTTGAGTTATGTTGCTAACAGTCAGGGAACAGATAAACAGGGAGATGGGTACAAAAAGATAATCTCCTTTGGCCTGGCAGAGTTAAAAAACTGAAAGTGGGTATGCTTGTTCAATACGTTTTGTCTCATAATAGTGTTACACATTGCCACTTTTAATCAGTGCCACGATTGGGTTTATTGCCACCAGTGGCAAGAACCAAGAAATCACTCCATCTATTCCATGTTTAATGCTCTCGTTCTGCTGTCCACTTTTTAGTTTTTAGATGCCACTGTTTAATCTTTTTCTACTTATCTCAGTTTAACCCGCTTCTTTCTCTCCCTTTCTGTGCCACGACATCGTATCTCCATGACGAGCAAAATGAGGGCGCCGGCCGCAGTTTGTGTTATTTTGCTGCTTGATATAAAACTGAAACTGAAATCATCTAAGTCTGATAGATACAAATTTGTATTTAGCTGATTCTATAGCATTAAGTCTAAAGTTATAGAACAGATTGTATTTTAATCAGAGGTACCAACTGTATATCACTGTTACATGTTTATTTTATGTATTTACAGAAAATGTAGGCTATAAAGAAAGAATTTGATTTTTAAAAATAAAGTGTTTATTGTATTATTTACATTTGTCAAACCTGAATAGACACAGAAATGCTGGAAGATGCTCTTTCCACCAGCAATAAATAAACCCAAACGCAATTTTATTTAAAATGTAGAGGAACAGGTCTTCTTTAATTCTTATCTAAGACTTAAAAAAGACTTGTTCCTCTATATTTTAAATAAAATTCTTAACTATGACTTTAAAAAGTTCAGGCTTTTTATTTATGACCTGCTGAAAACACAGTGAATATTACTTTTTACAAATTTTAGTCCAAACTTTGTTGCAAAGCAATCAAATGTGCTAGTTTAATTCCTTCTGTTGGTTTTAGTCTTTTTGTGGGATTTTACAAGGTTCCTGAGTCTAGCATGTGGATCTTGTGTTTCCAACAATAAGCTTGAGCATACACATAAGAGTCTGCTCCAATTATTGAGGAAGGTGATTTAATTTTAGAGCTATAAACTAGAAATATGGCACAGACTCATAAATAATGGGTGGATTTTTTTCCCCTTTTGTTTTTTTCCACAAGTCTGAGCTCTGAATGATCAGAATGATTTGTTTGGATGAGTGCAGTGTAAGTCAGCTTGTAATTAGGTATTCTTCCAAATGGCATCCTGTTCGTGGCGTTATAATGAAAATATGCATCACACGTGCAACAATATAAGAACATTTAATTTGTAATCAGAGCTGATTTCTGCATAATTTGATGCGAAGGGTTGCCATAAGCCAGAGACAAGGACACAAATAAATGCAAGCAGCGTGTTTAAAAATGCCTGTGTGTACAATAGCTCTCATTATGCTTGTGTAGTAATTACAACAATTATTCAATATGACACTCTGAATTTTTTATTTTTTTTTAAATTGCCTCTATTGAGAGACTACGGAGTTGTGACAAGACCCAAGAAACAGCTGCTCAGCCCAAGCTTACTTGCCAAATCCTAATAATGTGTTCGACCACAGAAAAAGGGTACCGTTGATTTTCATTTTTCTGGGGGTGGGGGGTGGGGGGGATGTGATTTGACAGTTGTGCTGATGAGAATGCTGTGTGTGATTTCACCAGCAATCCCAGCTGCATTTACAGGTTGCCATGGCTCCTGGAGCGTTTGTCACCAGCGATGCAGATGGGAAAAGAAATGTAACATTTGCGCCCAGCTGTACCGATAAGTATTAAGTACTTTCAGATGGAGCCAGCATATGTAGATTTACAACAATACATTATTTACAGGTTACATAGACATGCATTGTTGGGCACCATTTTATTTAAAAGATTTTATCAAGCGTGCCGCCGTTAAGGAATCTAATTAGACCGTTCGATGCTAACAAGTATTGAGGTTTCTAGAAGACTAACATGTTGCACAAAAGTATAAGCAACTGTAATTGTTTATTAAGAATAAATGTGCCATTTTCTTTCAATATTAAAGTCATTTTTTGATGTCTACTGTCATTTTCTATCAGCTGAGCTTGTTGAGCCATTTAGAGGTCAAGTCACTGCACAATAAATGCTAGATATCATCCCTTGAAATACTTCATCCTGTTCTAACATGCGTTACTGTAAGGATTAGTTTTATAATTTGATTTGGAAAAGTTTTTCTTCTGCCTGAATTTGTTTTGTAATTATGTTATTTTTATTGATAGATACAGAGTCTGTATTTAGCATTACATTTTGCTTTGTCTCATGACGTAATTTTTGAATATTAATTAGATGTTCTGATCAGTTACTCAGTACTTGAGTAAACTTTTTTACGAAATACCTTCTTACTCTTGCTACAGTAATTTATTGCACGGCTACTTCTTACTTTTACTTGAGTAAAAATATGTTGAAGTAGACTTTACATTTTTGGGTACCCTACCCACTTCTAGTTGTTGAATATAGTCCGTAATATCCACAAAATGTTAAAAAGGGATTTATTCCTTCAGAAAGGGAAAAAAACATAAAAAAAGTTAGTGAGTTAAATTAAAGAGGTAAGTACACTGCAACAAAAATGAGTATTTAAAAAAAAATTATCATCAAGCTGAAGAATATCGATGTATCAGTGTGTGTGTGTAAAGGAAAATATTGCCATGTCAGAGGACTGAACAATATATGTTAGGATAGAATATTTGAGGTTGCCTGCAAATGGTACATTTGGGAACTCAAATGGACCTTCACCATTATTTCTGCCCTTTCCTTACCTAGATGTTTGTAATTGAGATTCTAATTCTCAGAGAGCGCATTGGGAACACTGATGATGAAGAAAAGAAGAGCTAAGATGATGGTGGCCACCACCATCATTGCAATATTCCACAGCAATCCTCTCAGTTGCATGTTGCACATGTAGCTATGCTTACGATCCTGGCTTTAAATCCTAGTTCCTGACTTTATTTTCAGTCCATTGCTCTAAAAAAATAATTTGTGTATTCTTCCTTCTAACAGTCTGCTGTTTTCTAAAGTTTGCCGGTTGTAAAAATGTGTTTCATAAAGTATTTTTTTTTTAAAAGGACCAACAACTTTTTGAATCTGAGGTTGAAAGCAGTTACCTGTGCACCAAGACCTCTCTTATTTTTGCTTTCATAAATTCCACAAACCTAAATGAAGCAAGATGTATATTGAACTCACTTTAGGTTTAAGTCTTTGGAAATCTGTGATTTCAACGTAATCCCTAGAAGAAATACAAAAAAAGATGTATGTATAATAAAACACCCAGACATAATTAGGGCTAGATGGGCTTGTTTATTTTTAATACTGCTCCAATGAGTGTTTATCGTCTTTTTTTATTTAATTTAAAATATATATATATATTTCTTATTTCACAGATTGGATTAAAAGGTTATAGAATTCTCATACATTCTACAGGCTGCATAATTTCCTCTGAGTTATTGTTTTCTTTTTGAACTCTACCAGTTTATAAATGAGCACTTTAACTTTCAGTTTATGCACAGTTTCTGTTAGAAAACTGTTTTCTGTTTTGCGTTCTATTTTATTCGCCCCTGCCCATCACATATAATTGGCTCGTTATCTTCTCCTACTAAGCTCTGTGGTTCTGCCGCCTTCTGATCTCCTGAGCGTTTCTGTCTCCCTCTGCAGCCCATTAAGAATGCCCCAGCTGGAAAGAAGTACGTTCGCTGCCCCTGCAACTGTCTTCTCATCTGCAAAGTCACTTCTCAGAGGATTGCCTGTCCCCGACCATATTGGTGAGAAACTCTGTGTTTCCTTGTGATCGTGAATGCACAGCCCTGCAAAACTCCTGTAACACACTGTCCTGCTAAAATGGAAGTAAAGCAGAGGAAGCAAGGCGCAGTGGGAACAGTGATCCTTCAATTAGGGCTGTACTGCCAGCGCAGTCAACATGCAGAGCTCGTTGAGCTGGATGATGAAACCTTATTAGAATGGCCTTGTCATGGGTTTTTGCCTCTGCTCGACAAGTATTGTGAGAAGTGTGTCCATATGAAAAGTTACTGTTGCTCAGTCTGTAATTAATTTTTTTCTTTTTCTCTTTCCTGGAACCTCCCACTGCAAACCTCATACCTGTATATCTTTTTGTTCTCAGAACACTTTTAAATGGGAAATTCAGTTTTGTTTTTCAACCTGGACCTTATTTTTTAGCATTTTTATGCCTTTTTTACTCACCCTGAGAGGTTTGGAGCCAGTTTGAACCGTTCAGTGCTGTTTATAGTCTGGATCAGCTGTATCCATAGAACACGGGGCACCGTTTGTAATGAGGTTTAATCTGCCCCAAATGCCTTAATTTTACCATGTTGATTGTCTCCTTGGATTTACGAGCGTCTAAAAGTGCTTCTTGATTTTCTTCAGGACCGACTTGTGGAAATCTGCCGCGGCGCCGGTAGATTCATCACTGAACAAAAATACTTTATGAAATAGATTTCTACAACTGGCAAACTTTAGATAAGGAATGTACAGAAACTACAGAATATAAACATGGTCAAATTTAGCCATTTGGGGCAGATTAAACCTTATTACAAGGTTGTAAAAAATGGATTCAATAAAACCTATTTGTTGCTAAATCCCCAGGCTTTAGACGGAGCTCAAACCAACACAGCTGCTTCCACTAAGCAAATCTTTCTAGCCCAGTGTATAAAAAAGCCGTGGGTGTTGTTTGCACCCGTTTACTGAACATTCTGAGATGCTGCAGATCAATTAATTAACCACACAATGCTGTTATAAGATCACATAAGCAGCTTGATAAATGGCTAACCCACATTAGCATGTAGCCACTTACTTCTCTGTCCATCAGGCGTCTTTGTTCTTTGATCCAGCTGCTGTTCTTTAGGAATATAGAATAAAATCCTGTAACCCATGCAGCCAAACAGGAGTTTTCACAGAGAAAGTAAAAAAAATCCTACAAAAAAATTGTTTTAAGCTGCCAAAAACCGAAGCAGCTGTGAGAGGGATGAGGGTGTGTTTCAAAATCTACCAGTGATGTCAGTAGTTGAATACTCAGTTGATTTTTAGGAGCGGGAGGGGCAGCTGCTCAGAGAGCAAAATTCAGGAGGATTACTCAGACATGCGTGAATTAAGCCGAAAACCACTCTGGTGGGGGTTTTTATGAGAAGATTGCACTACCAGATGGTTGAAAACTTCAAAACTTTATTATGCATGATATAGGCCTTTTAATTACATACAGTAATTCCATACATCATGTGTTCATTAATAGTTTTGATGCCCTTAATTGAAAATCTACAATGTAGTCATGAAAATAAAGTAAACGCAGTGAATGAGAAGGTATGTCCAAACTTTTGGTCTGTACTGTACATATATGTATAAATAAAGCTGATATCGCAGTTTGAACTATCACAGTCAGCCATCTACCTAAACTGTCAAAGTTGGCTCTGAAATGCACAAGCCGTAGGATTTACTACAAGTTTTCCAAAACATTCAAAAATTTCACAAAAACTGTACCATGAGTTTGTCATATTTTGACATTTTGAGTGAGAGCAGAGGTAACTTTGATCATTGATGTACAATGATATACTATAATAGAACAAAAACAATAAAAAATATAAAAACATTACAACATAGCATAAACAATAAATGGTTTAAACAGTAAAAAAATTGAAAAACAATTCTTTGTTTTGAGTTTAGTAATAATCAGATAAAGGTTGGAATTGAGATCAGTGTCTTTGTAAAAAAAAAAAACCTGCAGATTTTTTATTTTATTTTTTTACTTACTACGATCGACATGTCTTGCATTTAATCATTGAAATATAAAGAAGTTTACACGGATGGATTTATGCTATCTTGTTTTGCCAAAACTCTAAATTGTCAGATATTTTCAACTTCTGTTGAAACATTTACATGGTATAGTTTAAACTGATATCAGCCTAACAGAGTATAATTACTCATTGAGCTTTGGAAGCTATGTTTGCTTATTGTGTGCATTCCTCAGAGGTAACTTTCCCCTCATTAAATGCTTTTAAATGTTTACGTCAGTGTTACTGTTTTGCATTCAAGCCAGACAGACTGACTCCACCAACACATCTCAGCTTCTCTGTCTGATCAGTGATTCAAAGTCGCCTGTCAAAGGAATCAGGATCTGTGTGTAGCAATGAGAGCAGCTGCTGCTTATGGATTTCATAAAGCAGAGCGGCAGCTCAAAATTCAGTTTGCACTCGACGCGGAATTTTACCATGATTCTGATGATTTACAAATGGTTCGGAATGGTGACTTTGTGTGTCTGCCTATCTCCTTGCAGTAAGAGGATAATAAATCTGGGTCCTGTTCATCCTGGTCCGGCCAGTCCCGACCCTCAGCCTGCTGGAGCCAGAGTGTCCTGTGGACACTGCAGCAACACCTTCTTGGTAACAGCTTTCAGCTTAAAAAACACAATAATAAAAAAAGGCACATTTACTATTCAGCTCATAATGCAGTCTCTCTTTCTTTTTGTAAAATTAGTACTAGAATCTTTTATTTGAAGAAAGGAAATCACCAATAATGGGCTGTTAATTTAGACTTCCTTTAAATTACCACGAATCAGTATCCAACATCTTTCATGTTTTTAATGTTGCTAGATTTTGACCTATGCTACTGCTCTTTTTATTGCGGGGAAATTGTGGGTTTTTCTTTTTAATGACAAGGGACTGCTTGAAATAAATATGTGCTCTCATATTCCAATTTTGAATACGAGTAATGATGTTTTTGATTCATAATCAGAAACAATTCTGTTCCACCTACATGATTTAAAAGAAACAGAGACCCAGCTACACAGCTGTCATGTAAAACAAAAGAGACAATAATGAAACATTTAAAAGAGGAAACATGCAGGTAGATCATGATAGTCGAAGAACAAATCTGAAGCATAATGGCATACCTTTTTAGAAAACGTTTGTAAATCATTAAGGGATCATTTGACAATAAAGTAATAACTTACAAAGCACTCACAACCGTATTTTCTTACATCCCTGACTCTGTTTTATGACTAAATCCTGAGAAATCCATTATTATCAAAGCTATATTTACTGCAAGGTGCAAAACTAAAGTCACAATATTGTGAAGAGCAGTTTCACTGCTATGCAGACCAGCAGATAATAGTAAAAGCACTTTGCTGTCTTTTCTATTATCTGGTGACTTATTTTCATTTTCCTCTCCAACTGAAGCATCCTGGGAGATTTCTGTAGGTCTACAAGAAAGTTTTTGTGTGAAATATGCTGGTGCAAGTAAATGATTAAAAAAGACAGTACATCCCTCCTCTGAGCCAAGAGTATGTTGAGTTATTGCGGCGGATCAATAACCATGACAACACACTGCTGATGTATTCTGGTCATTTTGTGTTGAAGGGAAAGAAAAAAAATTCTTGCTGCTCTTCTTTTTTAACAATCTGCAGGAGAAGTAAAGATGGATATGAAATATATATGATGGAAGAGGACATGGTTGCAGGAGAAATACTGAGAATTGTATTAAATCACCTCTGATTGATGGTGAGGGGTGTTTTTTAAAATTTAGCTGAACATTATGCAACATGGCTGGAATAACGATTCAGATCTGTACCCTGGGTGGGTTTGTAGTCTAATTAGTCTTCACTCAAGCAGATATTTTGTCTGTCTATATTGGATATGTTTGAACTCCAAATGTATATTTATTTTTATTGTGTTATAGAAATGAGAGTGGAGGTTAATTACAAGGTGCCAGCTGAAGCAGAAAACTGCATTGCCTTGTAGAGGGAAGTAAAAAGGGATCCACAGTGAACTCAATAGGCCCACTTGACACGTTTTTATCACTGGAATCTTGGCAGATGTGCAGCTATCTAGCTTTATTTTTTTTTTAGCTCCATTTGACGCTCATTACGTTTACCTTTTGTGATTACAGTGGACAGAGTTCACAGACCGGACGCTGGCCAGGTGCCCGCACTGCAAAAAAGTGTAAGTAGCTGGTTTTTGCCTTGCTTTTTTTTTTTTTTTTTTTTTTGTTTGTTTGTTTGTCTTTACCATCTTTGGCTTTTAGCTTAAGCTTTAACCCTTAGAGAAGTCTAACAGAAAATTCCTTGCACTCCACTTTTTCTTATTTTTTTTAAAACAATAAAAAGTTTTAAATCTTTAATTCCTTCCTCGTATCAAGACATTTTAAATATGTTTTGCCCTCGGGTGGTTTAGTTTGAGTGTTACTGGAGTCCCTCTTTCTGTAATGCATAAATAAGCTCCTTAATGTTTGTACAATCGGTTGTAAAGGGAATAAGAAAAGCAGCTAGAAATTTTATGAAAATGGAAAATAACTAAATATAACAAAAACTCCTCTTTCTTAGACTTTGCTTCCAGTCCTATTATAAAGATAGTGTATTCATCCATCCGCTCGTCCGTTTATCAAAGTATTTATCGATCTATCCATTTGTCTGTTCATCCATCCAGTCAGTCAAGTCATGGTTTTGCAGATTGTGTATAAACCCTGACCCCTGCAGCATGTTGGTTTTAAAGAATTTCAAATTTAAGATTTGATTTCACCTTCTACATGTACAGTTAAGCTCAAAACGAAAAAGCCAAAAAGGAGGAAAACAAAAATCTGCAATTAAACGAGAAGGTAAAGTTCTAACAGACTAAACATTTGTTGTTTTTTTGTCAGTTAAAATAACCAAATTATTTGTATTTGCTAAATGCTAAAACAATGAAAGAATATATCAGATTTATTTATTATTGTCTTCAAAATCAGACGTTTTAATACAGAATCATTACTATCTATTAAACACTGAGAGAAAGCCCAGATTATAACGCATTTGAGTTTACTGGAGGCACTCCTGGGGACTTTATTGTAAGCTCTCACCTGGATCACAATGCTTCCAAGAGTCAAAGGAAATAAACCAAGATATCATGAAGAGAATTATGCAGCTGCACCAGCCTGGTCCATCCTTGGAAACAGTTTCCAGAAGCTTGAAGGTGCCGCGTTCATTTGTTCAAACAATTATATGAAGTGTAGACATTCTGAAAATTTCCAAATCATCATGTGGCTCAGGGACGAGACAGCTTCCGTGTTCTGTTTTGCACCTCATAAAATTCTGGATGTAAAACTATAGAAGCAACATCTAAAGACATCAGCTAGGAGACTGAAGCTCCGGTGTAAAGGGGTCTTCCAAATGGACAATGGCCTGACGCAGACGGGCAAGAGTAGGTTAAGGACAGGGTAGTCAATGTTTTGCATGGTGTGTATGTAAACTTCTGTTTTCAACTATATATCTGTGTGAAGACTGTAAGAATTAATTTGAATTAATAACATTTCTATTCACCTAAAACAAAAACAGTTTAAATGGGAAGGTCAATTTTTTAAAACCATGACCTTATTTTTACCCATTATGTTCATTAACTCACTCACACAAGTTTGAAGCCACTTGGAGTCCTTCTGAAGAAGTTTTGTATCCAGATTTTGGGCAAATAATCCCTTATTACAGGTGGCAGATCTCTTGCCCTTATTGACTTATTGATATATGCTGAATTCTGCTGGATATAAACTACTCCTGAAGAACTCCAAGTAGCTCCAAGCTTGTCTGCTTGATAAAATGAACTTAGTATTTGCTAAAAATTAGGTTCAGGTTGAAAAAAAAAATGAACTTCCCCTTTAAGTGTCTTCAGAGAAACAGATGAAAGTAATTTGTGATGACTCATCTATATTATGGATGAAGGCAACAATGCAGGAATTATAGTTGAGTGCAAGTCTAGTAAAATGTTAAATGGAGAAAAGCACATTTCCACAGCCTCAGATGATGAACATAAGGAACACCAGAGGCACAAGTTGTTACCTCTGTAGTAAACCTGCAGGTGAACTGTGTTTTTCTAGGTTATTATGTAGTCTACGTGGGTAGAATGACAGTTATAAAACATCGTTCGGCTGAGCAAAGTGAGTTGGGGGAAAAATGTTCTCCCCCTTTTCGACACGCACATCAGTTCAGTGACATAACCAGCAAACCGTCCGACTGAAAATTTATGGCGGAATTTGAAAAAGAATGGGCCATGACAGGGCTTCATCGTGCAAAGCTGATCTGTCTGCATCTGGGTGAGCAAGTTGCTAACTGATTGATGAAGGTCTTTGTTTTTCATTTGTAACGTGCATGCCTCAACGGCTCAAACTGTCAGGCAGAGAAAGTGCTTTTTCTTGCACTTCATGAGGCAGCTATTTTTCCTGCAATTAGACTAACAGAATAAATCACTAGTAAGAGACTTTTTAAGTTTGTCATGGCAAAACTCTGTCAGTGTGTTTTTATAATTGGAATTTATTGAGGATAGTTTGGCAGGTCGGAATACAGCTGGGAAGATTATTTCCTTGTTTGCAAGGATTACGGAAAGACAAGCGTTTACGTTTAAACATGAAACCGACTCATATTCAGTGGCGTGAGTAATAAGAGATCCTTTTCGTAGATCCAGCTTCAGGACAGCGCTGTACGTGCCAGCTCTAACAAAGCCGTTGTTAATGACAACAGATGCGCTGAGTGCTTTGAACATCTGCGCCTTTCCCATCCATTAAAATGTTTGCTGGTAAAAACCATCAGGTGCCTGCGTGCCGTCTTGGTTTCGCTGGAAATGGAGAAAAATAAAAGTAAACGTTTCCCCTCATCTGCAGGTCCTCCATTGGTCAGAGGTATCCCCGAAGGCGAAGTCTGTGGTGTTTTCTACTCTGCTTGCTGTTCAGCATTTCCACTGCTGGCCTAATGGTGAGTGGGCCCCAACAAACATCTGATGAGTTCTTTCTCTCTTGGTAGACTCGTTTTTGAGGAAACTTGTGTAATCGGGCGTTTTTTGTTTTGTTTTATTTACCTGTTAACTGAAACGGATCAGCCAAAATTAAATGTCTGCTGCAATCTAGTCCATGAACAGCAGAGGGTGCAAGATGAGCACTACATGTTCAAACTGTAGCTGTTTATCTTTCTGGCAGCATGAAGACCGTCACTGTGCAGATTTGAAAGCATTAAGTCAGTAAATGCCTTACCATTTAGTCTAGTTTTATGAAAAAAGGCTGTTTTAATTACAAGAGTGATATAAGAGCTGATAAATGCCAAGTCTTTATAAGAGTGCACTTCATCAAATTCCTAATAGCATGTACCTCAAGGAAGGAGCCGATCAAAAGGCTTTCAGGATTTAATAAAAAAAAAAATTCATTTTAAATTCAGGGATCTGAAGATTAATCTCTAACAGCTTTAACATTTGAACATGCGATCTGTCTGCGACTCAGGATAAGAGATGGCCGTACGGACCGCAGAGAAAAGCCTGAATCATTAAAACAATCCAGATTGTAATAACTGAGATAACGGCTGAAAAAAAAAGTGCTATGTAGGTCAGAGCATGATGTTTTCTGCCCTACTTATACTGTTTCAGTCTCAGAGATTGGTGCTTGTGGCTGACTCAGAACCTGAACTCTAGGTTCAGTTCTGGTTCTGTAATAAGCAGGTTTTCGACGACAGAGGAAGGTTTTGTCAAAGTTGGAAGACAATAATTTGGCTCTGAAAGTTTGAAACCTTCTGATGGGGGTCCTAAACATCCATCCATCCATCCATCCATCCATCCCTGTCTTCTATTCATCAAGCTGTTCTTCTTCTGTCCATCAGTCCATTTCTTTTATCCATCCATCTGTCCATTCTTGTCTCTGTTCCATTCATCCATCTTTTCTTCTGTCCATCTGTTCTTTTCTCCTCCGTCCACCCATTTTGTTTGCCATCCATCCACCTTTTTTGCTGTCATCGATACATATATACACAATTATTTACTTATTTTTGTTATTTGATAAGTATTTTAAGGTAAATTCATTATGAACTGCTGCTAAAACATTTAAAGCCTGAATTCTTTTAATTTGGCTTCATCTATCTTCCTGTAAGTATTTTTCCCCAGAGCTTTGTCATTTGTTATTAAATGTTGAATTTTTTCCAAAAATCTCAGTAGATTATTTCATATTTTCTGTCATTGTGCAATGTTTGGTTAGCCTAGGACTTTCAGACTCTCCCACTCTTTGAAATATGAACTCTTCCATAAAAGGTGCTCCAAATGTAACCACAAAAACTCTTTCCTGTTAAAATAAAGATTTTAGCCACTCTTAATGTTTTTGCTACCCATGAGACAGAGTTTGATGTAATCATTTTTATAAGACTGTCAAAAGGAAAGTTTTTCCTCTAGGTTTTCTTTCCCATCATTATCAGAGCTGACTTTGTAAATCAGTTATGTCTGTGACATATGAATCATTTGAGTGATGCAAATAGAGTAATTAGGTGGCGTAGCATCAGTGGAGAAGGTCAGGATGAGGTCTCTGTGTTCTGTGTTGGCTAGTTTCATTAAATTAGAATCATTTAATCTGCTGATCATTGCTTCTTATGGCTGCTAGAATACAGTCTTCAGCTTGCTCGATTTTTAAAATAGGTTCGACGGCGTAAAAAGAAAGACTTAATTTGATTTTAGCTATAATGGTAATGCTTTGTCCATTTTTCTTTGGCTGAAAACAAGAAAAAGTTTCCTATTTTTGAAGAAAGAACAGTGCAAAGAACCGTTACTTGGATGTAGATGTTGATGTAGAGCAGAGAACCCTTTACAACTTTGGTCGAAACACTCAAAAGATATAGGTTTGAGCTAAATACAGCACCTTGGAAAAGTATTCACAGAACGTAGTGTAAAATAGTGAAGTGGAAGGAAAATTACAGCTTTATTGGTTGATTTTATTAAGATATGAAAAGTATGATGTGCCCTTGTATTCAACAACCTTTATACTGATTGGATTGGATCATGATAATTGATTTTAACTCTTGAGAATCTGTATCGAATTGAATTTTGAAATCTGAATCCATACAGAACTCTAAACTGTCCTCATTACATTATCTGAAAATAACGAGTTTTGCCCAACTGCAAATCTGCTGAGAAGCAACTGCGTTTTACCTAAGCTTATAGGGTAGTGCCAGAAGGTCATTGGTTATAAAATCAAATAAAAGGGGATTTATAAAGTGCTTTCCATCCAAACAGTGCAACTCAAAGTGCTTTACAGATTAAAAATCACGGTGACGGAATATGTCAAGAAGCCCATGTTGGTGCGCTGCTTATATCTGTCCTCCGTTGATAGATTATATAGATCAACCCGCAAGATGCTTGGCTCTCTAGAATGGGGAACTCAAATATCGTGTATTGTTCCACATTGGGGAAATTCAGGTATACATGCAAGCATGCCTGTTCACACAAAGGTAAAAGATATATCAATGAGAAAAGATTTAACAGTAAGCGCAATTTATAACATGAAAAATAATACTTGACAGTTATTAAAAATGGCATACTCTGATCAAAGAAATGTACAACTGAGTAGAACTATTCAAAAACACATTTAATTGGAAATGGAGATGATTATAAAGCCTAACGGGTACTGAGAGGAAGGATCTGTTGCTGAAGGAGTTTTTGGAAGCCAAAAAGAGACCAGAATTGAACTTTTTAGCCTACTTACTAAAAAAAAATATTCCATTCATCAAACCCAACAACATGTCAGTGGCAGAATTATGCTGCGGGGATGCTTTTTTTTTCAGCAGCGATAAGAAAGCTGGTGAGAGCTGACAGGTACACTTGTAGCGCTAAGTGCAAGGCAGTCATGGGATCAAAACTTGACTGAGGCTGTAGAAGCCTTAAGGAAGTTCTAAAGGTTCTACTTCCAGCTGAACAATGACCCTGAATCAAAACACAGAACTACAATGCACTAGTAGAATAGTCTGTACCTAAATCCAAAAAGATTATCTGTGATAAGCCGTGACAGTTTCAACCTAATCTGACGGAACCTAATCTATTTTGAAAAGAAGAGTTTCAGTCGCTAGATGTACAAAACAGGAAGAGACGAATCCAAATAGGCTGGTGGCTGTAACTGCAGTAAAGGGTGGTTCTATCAGGCTAAATGGAAATGCACACCACAAATTTCCATCCTGCTCAAAGTTAAGCTCTACTTTGTGTTGTCTGTCCAAATAAAATCTATTAAAGTCTGTAGCTGTAGTTTGTAGATTTTGGATATGAATCAATAAAAGGTTCAATTTAATCAAGACATTTTTTACTGTTCCTTTTATACCGCAGAATAGATTTCACACTTATTGTCTTACAAAATCAACATTTGAAACATTGATTTAAGGCAGTTTAATATTTTTATTTTTATTTTTTTTCTGGGGTTTACTGAAAGTCATTTGTTAGCTAATCCACAAAAATGTTAATATGTTAATCAGCAGGGAAAGTTTGTCGATGCTTAACTGGGATTCTGTGAAGATTAGAGGCGCATAATTGGGCTTTTCAGAAAAAAACTCTGCAAATATGATTATGTCTTAGGCTGCCTGGTTACTTGCATTTATGCCTGATAGGAATTGAGCCAGCCAAATGTTCTCAGAGCATGACTATGAGGGCCCTGCTCTCCTAAATCCTTCTGTTTTTATTGCGTCTTGCTTCAGGCTGGAACATGGGTGAAGGCTCAGACCTACCCGGGGATCTACGCTTCGTGGGCCGTCATGCTGCTCCTGGTTCTGGTCACCTTGGCTCGGGCCTTCTATTGGGTGTGCATGAGGGTCAGCCAGCCACTCCAGAACTTCACATAGAAACCCCCCGCCCCCCCTTCTCTCTCTCTCTCGCCGTCATCTGCCACATCCTGACCCGACCCGGAAGGAAGGAAGATGGCTCTAAAACAAAACAGAATATATATATTTAATCCAAACCCATGAAGAAGTTCTGCTCCTCCTGTCCTTTCCCTCCCAGTCAGACATGTTTCCAAAACTGGATGGTGGCGGCTGCGACTGCTCTATATCTATTGGTAACTATGAAGTGGCTTACAGCCTAGTGTTATGATGTCCTAATCTAATCATGTGGCCAGTGTGGTCTTCATTTTAACATTTTAACACTTGTTTTCCTCCTCTTTCCTGCACTGTTGATAGATTTTGCTTCAGTCTGTGGCGCTCCCCGCTCCCTGTCTTTGTTCTGAGGTTTTTTTCCCATCAGTCCAGACTTGATGTAAAACCGTTCAGCCTTTAAAATGTTCAACCTGCAGAATTACTGACAGATGAACCTATTAATGCCAGTTCAAGCCTCCTTTTGTCAAATCAAAAGCTCAAGAACCTGTAGAAATTTCTCTGAAAAATTATAATTTAGTGGAATCCAATCTTAGACTATGATTCCCTTCCCCCCTTTAATTTATTGTTTATGTCAAATTATTCCCCTGGGAGTGACTTTGATCCAAATAAGCTTGAAAGCCTTAAGAGGTGGTGTGATGGAAGGGTTCAGCGCACAGACATGCAGCCACGCAAATGCATCATGGCTTCACACAACAAAGGAGAGGAGCTCCTTTTAGAGTCGCCTGGCTGCATCGAAGGCAGCCCAGCTTCCCTCACAAAGATGGACCTGAAAGCAGATTTTCTCCTCACTTTTGTCCTTGTCTCGGCAATAGAAGTAGACCTGATGAAAGGTTTTATTTGTTGTTTGATAAGAGAAACCGCTAGATTTATCTTCAATACAATTCATCTTGGGTTTTTTTTATTTCAATCTTATTTGCATTTAGTATATTATCCAAACCTAGGTTAGAGTTTTGCAGACTTAGCAAACGGCAGCATTCAGCTGTGATCCCCTGAAAGTGTTGAGTTTTTCCCCTTCAACTTTAATAGTTATTGATGTTTTTGATCAAAATGTTGAAGAGGGAGGCTGAGCTCTCATTGCAGCCAGAGTAATTCAGTAATATAAAAAAAAAAAAGTACACACTACGTAAATTCTCACTTGTCCTGTTTGTGGTTCTGGTACATGTACAGTATGATTTTTATTTTTTCTTCTGTTGGATTGTAAATATTTATGTGAATGACAAACAGAAGTGACTAAATGAATTCTGTTTCTCTCTGAATTTAACACTAACTGCTGTGATTGTAAGTTTATTTGTTTTTAAGAGAGTTATTTTTTCAGAGCTCTTCTGTTGCGTATTTAATGTGCTGGTTTTTTGTTTGTTTCTAACCCAATGAGCCTCCGGACACCTGGTCGTGTCCAAACAGACGCCGACAAACAGTTTCCAACATTCTCATGTGCAAATATTTAAACCAAGTACAAGATGAAGAGAGGAGATTCAACCTGTTGCACTGAATTGAGGTTGTAGACAGTTCTTATGGACATGTCATGTTATTTATTATTCACTCTGCAAAATGGGATCACTTTTACGATTCAGTTATTGTTTTTACAGTCTTATTATGGGTGATTTCTGACACGGAGTGAGGCTTTTTCACAGCCTCTCTCCTTTGTATTTATTTCCAGTACAATAATCTACCTGTCTCCTCCAATGATCAGAGCATTTATTTATAAGGGTAGCAAGGAAGTGAAAGTGATCCTTTTTGCACTGGAGTGATCATGTTTTATTATCAGTGACTGCAAGCTAAATTAGTCATGTTAAATCTAATAATCAAGAAGCTGGCTGATGCTCTTTTTAGAGTTTGTTTACATTCAAATAAAGACATGATGATGATGATGATGAGGTATGAAAAGGCTGTTCTTCCCTTTTTTTGTTGACCGATCCTCTAAAGAGGTACACCTACAATATGTTCTAGAGCAGTTGTTCCCGCACTTCCCTGTCTCTGACCCAAAAAATAAAAATTTAAGAGGCCCAGGACCCAGAATCTTAAAGGAATATGCAAGCATTTTTTCCGAAGTCACTTAAAAAGTGGCACAATGGTACTGTGACCAACATCAAAAGCCAATATATTGAGAAATATATGTTGCTTTTATCAATTCTCAAGAGAATCTCAATACCCCACACTTACATGTCTGTGACCCTAAGTGGGGTCCGCTCTTCTAGAGCAGTGGTTCCCAACTTCTTTTCCTTGAGGCATCTTTTCCTACTACCTGCATACACAAAAAAATATTAATTGGAAGAAAAACATTTGAACAGCAATTATTCTTGGTTTACACTGTAGGCTACATATACAGTCGTGGCCAAAAGTTTTGAGAATGACAAATATTAGTTCTCACAAAGGTTGCTGCTAAACTGCGTTTCTGTGATGTACTGAGATCATTATGTCAGGCTGATTGGGTTAGAATGGCAGACATGTTAAAAGGAGGGTGATTCTTGATATCATTGTTCTTCCATTGTTAACCATGGTGACCTGCAAAGAAACGCGTGCAGCCATCATTGCGTTGCTTAAAAATGGATTCACATGCAAGGATATTGTGGCTACTAAGATTGCACCTAAATCAAAAATTTATAGGATTATCACGAACTTCAAGGAAAGAGGTTCAATTCACTTTTATTTATATAGCGCCAATTCACAACAAATGTCTTCTCAAGGCACTTTACAACAAGTCGTTTCAATACAATTACACAAACATTCCAATCAGTTAAAAGTTTTCTATGTAAGGAATCCCAGTTGATTGCGATGAGTCATCGACGTGAGGTTGTGCCCAGATCATGCAGACTGCAACCACAGCAATTCCTCAGCAATCCCTCATACTCAGCAAGCATGTAGCGACAGTGGAGAGGAAAAACTCCCCTTTAACAGGAACAAACCTCCGGCAGAACCTGGCTCAGTACAAGTGGTCATATGCCACGACCGTCTGGGGGTTTGAGAAGACAGAATGGAGGATGCTCGGTGACTTTGAGCATCTTCTGGACCGATGTTTCCCATCCAGCAGGGGGTATTGTAGTTGAGCAAGGCACCAGACAAGGTGGAGCTTCTATGGGGAGAAAAATACTGAGAGAAACCTGGGTTAACAATAACCGCAGAAAAAATATATCTGGAGAGTGGTAGAAGAAAAAAGTAGAAGAGTGAAGAAAAGTGATCAATCTGTCCTCCAACAGTCTAAGCCTATAGCAGCATAACTACAAAAATAGCTCAGGATAACGTAAGCCACTCTAACTATAAGCTTTATCAAAAAGGAAAGTTTTAAGCCTAGTCTTAAAAACAGACAGCGTATCTACCTCACAGACTAAAACTGGGAGCTGGTTCCACAGGAGAGGAGCCTGTTGACTAAAAGATCTGCCTCCCATTACACTTTTAGAAATCCTAGGAACTACCAGTAGGTTCAATTCTTGTTAAGAAGGCTTCAGGGCCCAAGTCCAGCAAGCGCCAGGATCGTCTTCTAAAGAGGATTCAGCTGTGGGATCGGAGTGCCACCAGTGCAGAGCTTGCTCAGGGATGGCAGCAGGCAGGTGTGAGCGCATCCGCACGCACAGTGAGGCGAAGACTTTTGGAAGATGCCCTGGTCTCAAGAAGGGCAGCAAAG
The DNA here is from genome assembly GCA_028564705.1 of Apricaphanius iberus. Lineage (NCBI taxonomy): Eukaryota > Metazoa > Chordata > Actinopteri > Cyprinodontiformes > Aphaniidae > Apricaphanius > Apricaphanius iberus. The sequence goes on from JAPXFQ010002837.1 coordinate 238,365, forward strand.
AAGCCACTTCTCTCCAAAAAAAACCATCAGGGACAGATTGATGTTCTGCAGAAAGTTTGGTGAATGGACTGCTGAGGACTGGGGCAAAGTCATATTCTCCCATGAAGCCTCTTTTTCATTGCTTGGGCATCTGGAAAAAGGCTTGTCTGGGAAGAAAAGGTGAGCGCTACCATCAGTCCGGTGTTATACCAACAGTAAAGCATCCTGTGACCATTCATGTGTGGGGTTGCTTCCTATCAAAGGGAGTGGGTTCACTTACAATTTTGCCCAAAAACACAGCCATGAATAAAGAATGGTACCAAAACACCCTCCAACAGCAACTTCTTCCAACAATCCAACAACAGTTTGGTGAAAAACAATGCATTTTCCAGCACGATGGAGCACCGTGCCATAAGGCAAAAGTGATAACTAAGTGGCTCGTTGAAATTTTGGGTCCATGGCCTGGAAACTCCCCAGATCTTAATCCCATTGAGAACTTGTGGTCAATCCTCAAGAGACGGGTGAACAAACAAAAGCCCACTAATTCTGACAAACTCGAGGAAGTGATTATGAAAGAATGGGTTGCTATCAGTTAGGATTTGGCCCAGAAGTTGATTGAGAGCATGCCCAGTCGAATTGTAGATGTCCTGAAAAAGAAGAGCCAACTCTGCAAATACTGACTCTTTGCATAAATGTCATTTAATTGTCGATAAAAGCCTTTGAAAGTGCTTGTTATTATATTTCAGTACATCACAGGAACAACTGAAACAAAGATCTAAAAGCAGTTTAGCAGCAAACTTTGAAAACTAATATTTGTGTCATTCTCAAAACTTTTGGACACAACTGTACAATTTATTATATTTGGATTTTGTAAACGTAATAGTTACAAATATTATGTTGGTAACCTCACAACCTCTGGGGACCCCATGTTGGGAACCACTGTTTCAGAGGGCCACTATGTTGCCAGTTGAACCACTTTTTATGGACCAGTTTTTGGATGTGCTGCATTACACTGTTGGAAGCGGCCACTGAAAGAAGGGAACTATTCTCATGTTCAACAATACTCTGTAAGCATTTGGGGTTTAAACAATATCCAAGCGGCAGTAAAGGTTGTAGGTAGGGATCAGTGTTGCCACAGTTACTTTAAAAAGTAATGTGATTACTGACTGCTGATTACTCCATCCAAAAGTAACTTATTTACTTTACTAATTACTTTATTTTAAAAGTAACTAAGTTTGAAGTTACTTTATTAGTTACTTTCAGCAGCTACCAGTAGCACTTCCCATTGCCTTAACATAGAAACTAACAGTTTTGCCAATACTCACTTTATTGGAAATACATTATAACAGTAGGCTAATGCCAGAAATATACTTGCTTTTTACCCTCACGTTGACACCAGTAACTATGAAGCAACAAAATGTGTCTTGGGCATGTACTACTGGAGAAATCTTCTAGGGTGCAGTTACAGAGTACAAAACTCAGACTCAGACTCAGCCCAAAACAAACATGGCGACCGTAAAGGAGATAAAAAGCTGTTTCGAACTGCAACAGAAAAAGAGGGCAGCAGTGTTGTCGAAGGTATGTAAAACCATATTTACCTCTATTGTTGCTTGTTTTCCTAATGCTTTTGCCGCCATATACCAAATATATCTTTTTGCTTAAGAAAATTACGAAAATAGTAACGCAAATTGAATTGAACAAGTATCTTTAATCTGATTACCTGGATGGAAATAGTAACGTGTTAGATTAGTCGTTACTGAAAAAGTGGTCATATTAGGAGTAATGTCCTATTAAGTAACACGTAACAGGTTGTTGAGCCGTTTTAAGTCCCTGGCTCTGATGCTGCTACCCCAAAAGATTATGGACGAAGAGATGACACACTCTACCACAGACTTGTAGAAGATTTGCAGCATCTTTCTGCAAACCTTGAAGGACCTCAGCTTCCTCAAACTGGTATCACTAGTAGAGATGCACCGAGAAGATGCTGTCTAATGTACAGGTATCAGTATCGGTTAAACTCAACCGATATCATAAACTGATACTCAAAATGTGAAAAATCTGTAATAAATTCACAAAAAATATTTTTTTCACTAGAAATTGTATTTTTGTGGTAATATTTATATCTGTTATTTTGTCTTATTTATGTTTAGTTGGTAAAGTCTGGTGCCTTTAGTCTCTTCAAAAAAGTTGTAAGGTGGAAGTTATACAGTTTATTAAATCAACAATAGTATCGGTATTGGGTATTGACAGATACACAAAATCCAGGCTTCGTTATCAGGACAAAAACAGCCAGATTGGTGCACCCCTAGTTGTAGGGAAATTATCACTTCTTGCGTCATTACAACTCCTCCACCAGCCTGCTCTGTTGATTCAAGGCAGCAGGATCCACACCTATATTCTTATTATATTAATACAGAGCCAGCTATTGTAATGTTTAAGCTGTAGCAATTTTTTAAAATCCATACATATCTCCAGTTTTAAATTCTTTGCTGACAGGAGTGGCACTTCGCTTTGGTTAGCTCTTGTTGTAGCTCATCTGTTCAACGTTTAAGATATGATATTGTGCATACTGCGGTTAAGTTACTGCTGATTTCTAGCATCTTGAATAATCTCCCCCTTACCTCTTTTTGAATGGCTGTAAAACAGCCTGTTTGACTTTGTGGTGTTTTTCAAAAAATTGCATGTTCAAATAATGTGTTGTCTCACTCCTGTTTCTCCTTGTTGCACATTTAAGCTCAACTTGGAACCTTGTTAAGATCCAACCATGCAAAATAGGTTTTTATTGACATTTTTCAAGTGGTCTTAAATTTTTGATTGGGACTGTATCTGTTTGATGCAACTTTCCTGCATTATCCAGCTTTGTTAAAATAAAAAATAAAAAACCAAAAAAAAAACTTTGAACAGGTCATATTTGTTACAGAACCCAAGATTCCGCTGCCCTCGTTCTCTTACTTTGGATAATTAAAGTTAATCTGAAAAGTAAAAATCATCTTTTTCTCATTTTTTCAGAAACTCCCTTAGTCTTATCTCCATTGTCTTTCTTCTTCCACAGTGAAATGTTTGTAAGTGGCTCATCTTTTTTATTTATTTATTTCTCTTAACACCCACCCCCCACTCCCCCTTCACTCAACCAGGCCTCTTTTGCAGCTTCCTCTTGAGTTTCATGCGGATATATTTTTTGCCTGGACACAAAGAGATGGAGGGATTAAGTACAAGAAGGAACCTTTCAGAAACCACAGCTCCCAGGAGAGAAGTACAACCCAGGCAGGCTAAAAGGCCAAAAAGGGGAATAGGTGAAGATAAAAAAAAAAAAAAAAAAATGACTCAAAAGCCTTTTGGTTTATAAGTGAAAGGTGGCAGCAGCAAGCTTTCATTCTGTCACACACGAATCCCCATACTGGTTTGGGGGCATTTTGTTGTAAATTTATTGACTTAATTTGTCATTCATGAAATTATCCCCCGTCTAGCTCTGAAAGGAGACGAGCCATATCTCCCCTAAGCTTTTATTCTCTCCTCCGTATTGATAGCTTTCCCCCCTGTGAGATACTCTGCTGACAATTCAGCTGATGCGACACTCAGACGACGCCATAAAGCAGGGAGGAGAAAAAAATCTCCCATGTAAATCTTCTCACTTGTTCCTAACGTGGTTATTACGGCCAACCTTGCAATGAGATTTCATTATACGGCAACCAGTTACAGCAGGAGGTGCGATATTTTGTTCTAGCACCGCTGATTATGCCTTTTAGACCCCGACTTCGCTGCTTTGGGGTACATTTATTCATTATTACACTAAGAGCATGATGCGATTCTTTTAAAATGTAGTAACACAATCATTTCAATGGATCTTTTGTCATGTAGATTTAAAGGAGCTGTTTTTATTCAGCACATTCAAATCCAAATTTCAGATAAATTTTAGTGTGAGCAGAAATTGTAGCTCTACAAATGGGCTCTGCATTAATATATATTGGTAATATTTGTAACAGATTTTATAAAATCCAGACTGCAGGAAGATGCGTAAAGTGAATAAAAAATAAAGTAAAAACACTGAGACCCTTCATATAACTGATATATGGGTAAATGTTCCTAATGTATTAAATCTACCCAACACAACGACCTCTGGGTTTTTACATAATACGATCCAAAGAAAGATCAAAAGGAACCTCCACAAAATTTTTTTTAAATCTTTATCCACCTGCAATTTGCAGCAACTGCTGCCAACTGCCAACAAATCAGATGATTTCATTGAATAAAACTGATCTGTAGCGTGGCACTTTAAACCCGAACCAAGTTGGAACCTAAAACATTTTTAGCTAGTGAACATACATTTTTAGGTAATTTATGTTGAAACATATAGATTTAAACATTTCATACAGTGGCCTGCTCAATTACTCAATTGGTCAAAACGTAACCATTTTATTTCTCAGTTTGTGACACTATTTCCGACTCAGCCTTTTCTGTTGATACCCGTCATGATTACCAAAATTACTTATTATTTTTATATTTATTTTATTTTAAAAAACTTTAAAAATTCAGAATTGCCTTGTATGGAGGATGGTTAGGGTCATTGGAAAATTGAAATAAATCTCAGAATTCTGATTTTAATCGTTTGCCCTTCCATTAAGGGGGGGTGTTATGCAAAACTGACTTTTTGAAGTGTAACATCCCGAGAACATGTTATTTCCTCATTAAAATCATGGCTGAACTGTTGCTTTGGCTCATCCACTTATGTTTGAGTAATTTTTGAGTTTCTGTTGGTAGTTATTGGGGGTGCTGAAATGCCTGCTCCCACCTTTCTCCCCCTTTTCCACCCATCTCCTCCTCCAATCTGACGTGGTTACTCAGCAGCCGAGCTGCTGCGCCTTACGTTTTTTTCATTATGGTTGGGGGCTTTCCTAAAGCTATTTTGAATTGGCAATATCTATGAAAGACTTCATTGATTTCTTGCATTAAATGAGCCTTGGTTTATTCTTCTGTCTAACATTTGAACTGCTCATTTTTTTAGCTAAACTGTCTCAATGCTTGAAACTTTTATGGTTTATTCTGTATTTCACTGCTGACTTCTCTATTCATCCATTGCACACCAGTTATGTTTTTTTGCAAGCAGCACACTACATGGGCCTACTGTACCTCCCTACTTTCCACTAAGAGCCAGGTATTCCTACCTTTCCACTCATTCCACTGCTTTTGCATCCATTTAAAAGGAAAGGCTGCATGACATGATTCAGCAAGACCGATTAACTTGCAATTGTTCACCGCTCATTTTTTTTGGGTGTATAAAACCGAAAGTATCTAGTATACTTTTAAAGTAACAGTCGACGCCTCAGTCTACGAGCCTGTCTTTGCCTGTGAGCCTGTTGACCAGCCTGTCTCTGCCTGTGAGCCAGTCGACCAGCCTGTCTTTGCCTGTGAGCCGGCTCCAGAGCCAGAACCCATTCCAGTGACAGAGCCAGCTGTTCTCGTTGCTGCAGAGTTCCTGGCCTGCACAGCAGCAGCTCTTCAGCCTTTAACAGGTCACCAGAGGGCACCAGCACCACATCAACAGGCCCCCATGCCGTCACCTCATCTGGATCTTGGGGTCCCCATATTAGAGCTCCCGGAGGATGTCAGGGATGACCCTCCTCTGTCGTCAGAGCTCCTGGAGGAGGTCGAAGAAGGCCTACCTCTGCTGTCAGCACAATTGCTGCCAGGATCTGTGGTCGTTGCTGTCTTCCTGGGCATAAGAGCAGCAGCCCTTCATCACCCGCCATACACTGATGGGCCGCCGGAGTCTCCTGTGACGGCCAGGAAGGACCCAACGCCGGCCACCGAGCGCCCAGAGTCGGGCCCGCCGGCCACCGAGCGCCCAGTTCCCAGTCCACCTGACATCCTTCCCGCCAAGGGGACGTCCGTCCAGCTTCCTGCTGGCCTCCTGATCCATAAGGGAGGACCACCGGGCCATGCCCCCATCTTCCATCCCGCCAAGGGACGTCCGTCCACTTGCTCGCTGGATCTCCAGGTCCCAAGGAGAGGACCGTCGGGTCGTCCGCCTGACGCCCATCCAGCCAGAGGACGCCATCCGGGGCACCCACCAGACTCACGTCCTGTATGGGGACGTCATACGGGCCGCCCGCCGGACCTCCAAAGACGTTCCCACAGAGACTCCTAACAATATCCTCAGTCTGGATCAACAGCCTTGGTTGGTTCCTGTTTTCCCTTTTGGAGTCATTGAACTATTTGGTAGAACTTTGTTAAAGCCAATCTGAGTCCCCTATAACCAAGATTTTTCTCCTGGAATCACAGATACCTCAGTGCTTTATACCCAGTACCTGTCTGTTGTTGCAGGAGTCCTCGGTGCAAACAAGGCTTGAAGGTCTGCTCTAAGACTGATAGTCTTAGAGCAGACTGATCCTCTGGTTTCCTCTGCAACAGGTACCGACCACCTGGAGAATCTGAAAATGGCTCATTCTCTATCTCTGACTTAACCTGGACCATGAGGATAACTCTCCTGGACGTGTGAGCAAAGGAACTCCCCAATAAGGACCTTTTACAATGCATTCCCTTGGGATCCCTTTTTTGGGGGCTTCAAGTGCATTGTTCATCTCATTTGCTAAATTTCTCGTTTTACTTTCCTGCTGTGTTTATCTGGGAGTGTGTTCCTCCTTTTTTTCTATGCATGAACTAAAATCCCTAAGCAACTTTTAACAATTCATGAGACCTTATCGAGCATGTCTTACTCGCAGTCTGTGGATTTGGCAGTATGAAAAAAGCAGAGCCATGCTAAAGCCCTGATCCCTCTTACTTCTAACCGGATTTGACCCTTAAGACTCACAGCATGACCCTCATCTGCTACAATGCCTTCATCCTGTTTAACCTACACTCTCACTATTGTCCTTTTGTCTCACACATGTACTTTGCAAACACACACAGAAAAATTTCGAGGTTACATATAAAAAAATGATTTATCTTGACACGCACATGGACATATTTTAGGACCTTAAACCATCATTGCACTCCTTCCCATCTTCCCACACACATGCAAGTGGAACGATATGATGTAAACCCAGCTTCATTTTCCGCCTAACACTCAACCTTGATGGATCCAGCTAAACATGAACCGCAAACAACCGCTCCTGGCGCTGCAGAAGAAGAGAAAAGAGACAGGGAGATGACAAGGGATGGAGGAGGATGGGACAGAGAGAGGAGGACGTAGGAGAGGTTGCAGCATGTGTGGTTTAACTCGCAGCGAACGGATGATGGGATTGCACGGGTAAGAGAGACAGAGTTGAAGGGGAGAGGCATGGAGGATGAGAGGATGCAGAGAGATGAAGGAGAAGAGATTGAGCAGGCAGATAAGTGCCAGATTAAACTCTGGGGTCGTCAGCTGTAAAACAAACAGTCCTTTTAGCAGGGATCAAATCTAGACTTAACCCTCCTCCCTCTCACTCTGTCTTCCAAAGTCTCATCCTCCTCATCTTCTGTTCACACACAAAAATACGAATTGGCACAGAGAAAATAATGCTGATCACTCAAGTAGAAAGGAAAAGCAGGAGGAGGACAATTTCAGTGGAAATGGAGGCTCTGGGTTTTGTTTCCCTTGGCCTAAATGGCCCCTGTGAGAATGGGAGGTATTTTATTACTAAGACCGAATTCTTTTATTATATTTGTTTTCTCCCTTATGTGCAGCTTCTCTTAGGAAGGGTGATGGTATATAACAGAAAAAGAGTTTTATTCCTATATCTCTGTGTCTATATTGCATCTTTAGAGTAATATTCCCCTGACATTGCTGCTCATCTCACAGCCCTGTTGCTTAGTTTACATTTTGCGGTGATTTAGGTCTGGATGCTGCCTGGGTGCCTCCATCAGTCCCAAGGCTCAATTTCCAAACTGTCAGCTTTTATCCATAGCACGAGGACTCCTCCTTGGTGGTGCCTGCACATTTTCATGTGTGTCCAGATATACAACTCCCTCCACATTCATTGGCAACCCTGCTAAGCCACAGAGGAAGAATTTCAAATGCAAGAAGATGCTACAAGAAAATTAATGGATCAAAACGATCACAACCTATAGGGAAAACTGGAAGTATAATTGAGCACTAAGGAACTATAAATACCAAGCAAAGACTTATCCAAAAAATAAAGAACCACAACAGAGATCAGAGACAAACTAAACTCCTTATGGGGTTTAAGAATATCCAAGTTCCTGCAAGGGCTATTTGAATTGACATGTTAAAGCTAGCTTAAAACACTCTGTATCTACAACAATCCTACAACATATATGTGCAACCATTCTTTAATCAAAAAGTACAAAAAGGACCAATTCAGGTCCTGGTGATCCGCATTGTCTTCCTCCAGGAATGCAATAAACTGAAAATGCTGAATTCACCGTGCTCGTATGAAGTTAACAATCTTTACAACTGGATTAGCAACATGATTAAGCTTCAATATGGATTTACACAGACTACTGATGAATGATACAGTGAAGGAAATTAACTTCCTGTTCAGGGTTGTCCTCTTTCACTTTATCCTGGATTATTTTCAGCAGTCTGATGTGTTTTCCAGTTAAATTTGGCGATCCATCCGTGGTGACCTTGGCAAGCTTAATCCAAGGTAGCTTCATTATTTTCATGACAGGCGACACCCGGTCATACAAGTCCTCTCCCCGGGTTTGTCCTTTCAGGGACTCGATTGCCAAAAACTCCTCCGTTATCTCAAAACTGTCGTTAATCCCCCGGATAAAAATAAGGAAAGGGGCAGTGTCTTTTATATTGTTACTTTCATCCAATGCCAGTGAATATAAATTAAATGACTCCGCTTTTTTTGTTTAACCGGCTGCTTATGTCTTAATCAATCGGTTCTACAATGATGAGTCACTGTCCTGCGTGATAAACTGACTTTTTTTAAACTCGTCTCTGCACTCCGGACACAAAATACCTGCAGTCTCTATCATTCCTTTAAAAACTCACCATCGAAAAAAAAGGCTTGCTAGCCTTTGCTAGTTTGAATGCCAGCAAAAAACTTGCCTTGGTACTTCTCTTCTGGATCGCAGTTTGTCGTTGAAAAAAGTTTTGCTAAGCTTGTAAGTTAGCTGTCAATCTGTAAGCAGTAGCCCTCCATTCTTGCGTTGACAGCTTGCTAGCATAGTTACCATGCTTCATGTGAAAGGGACAGCTGATATTTTACTCTTTCATTACCCCGACTGTTTCTTGGCATATCAGACAAAAAGCCATCGATCGGATTTCGTTGAAAAAATATTTTGTTGTCCACTCTTTATTAAAAACTCGACACTCACTCTCCACTTTTCTTTTCTTTGGACCTTCATTTTTATGGAAGGGAACCGAGTTGCTGTCAGGGACAGCATAAGGTGCCCTCCGTACATTTTCTAAGATAACAAAAAATTTAAATGTATCTAAAGATTAATAGAAATAAAGTGTTGCATGTTGAAATGCATCTATTTTCTGTCTTAAATCATTAATATTTGTGAGCAATTAGCATGTGATCAGACATAGCATGTCGACATAGAATTATAATGATGATCATATAACTAAAGATAAACCATACAGCTGTGTAATGTACAATTAACCCTTCATATTACTCTACACCCTTTAAGTAGCTCTCAGTATCACAAAGGTTGGTGACCGCTGATTTAGATTGAGGTACAGCATACTTTTGATTCAGGGGGTAACACATGAAAGAAACCGAGACAGTTATAAAGTTGTTAGAAAGCTTCCTGTTAGCAGGGCACCAGAAACTGATATTATTTAGCAAAATGCTTACGACATTGTATTTTGGGTCTTTAATGATCCTCACTGTCACATGAATTACCAGGGGACACATGGGCCGACCGGAAAGGGAGGAGACTTATGCTCCCCACAGCTCAACTTAGCTGGGATGTCTTTTTCATTCAGAGGAATTTGGTTTTCTAACTAATTATCTGTGACTATTCAGTTTGACTTCAACCAGACTAAGGTGGATTTCAATTTATTTAAGAGGTCCATATTTAGTCAGAGTAGGGCAATAATTTGGTTTTCACTTGCATATAAACTCACTGAGTTACAGTGCTAGCAACAGGTAACACATATAGTTGCTCAGTTCTACAACCTGCAAAGTACCTTGATAAATATCTGTGACTTTTTGATAAAGTCTTAAAAGGTTAATTATTTTTTAATCTTGAATCAACCTTTTGTGCCTCTGTAATTATAGAAAACCTGTACTCTCTAACTCTAAGTAGAAAAAACACCCATATCATTGTTTTTTTGCTTTGCAGCAGATGTGCTAAAGCTAATGGGTTATGTCACAGTCCAGTGTACCGTGCTCTCTTTCTGACCATGACGTGTAAATGAAGATCTAATATTTGGGCCTCTTCTGAGATTATACTATTATTAGACTTGATATGCACAAATTAAAATAAAAGTCCCACCAACACATACAAATGTTAGCAATTAACCCAGAAAAGTTTTGGAAATATTAAAATGTAAAAAAATTTATTTTTGAATTCACTTTTCTGTCTGTCAAAACCTTTGGTTGCTAAGAAACAGAAAAATGCATAGCATTTAAGAATTTCTGTTTGGGTTCATTAGTGAGCGTTTGGGGTTTTTTCTTTTTTTTTTCTTCCTTATTTTCAGTCCAGATTTACATATAAAGCTGATTCATCAAAGAAAATGATGTTGGAGACAAGAGCCTGAAACTGGTCAGTTGGGGGTGACTGTGGCTTAATGGGAAGAGTAATCATTTTGTAATTGGAAAGTTTTGAATAGAATCTGAGCATACACGTGTTCTGTTTAGTTTTAGGGTGAGTGTTTCTCTACTGTGACAATTCTTTAAGTGGTCAGTATATATAGAAGAGCTCAGTCTACATGCTATTTGAATTAGATTCCATTTTTAGGTATATTGAGAGGAGCTCCCTCATTTGGTTGGAAGAAGTGTAGAACTGCTGCTTTATTAAAATGAGTCAGCTGAGGTGGTTCAGGCATCTGTTTGAAACACCTCCCTCTGTAGGGCAGATCCCACTGGGAGGAGATGTCAGGATAGATCCAGAACTCATTTTGTTAACTATTTACCCCCTCTGACATGAGAACTACTTCGAATTCCCTAGAATGAACTGGCAAGCATCTCTTGGGAGCGGGGAATTTCTGTGTTTCATTTTGATCCAGTTATGCTCTCTCTAAATCAGACTGGATCAACTAATTGCTTTTCTTGAAGCTCAATGGACTTTTGACAAATTTCAGTCAGGTTTTCTTCATCGTACAAAAACTGTACCGATACTGTCTTTAGTGACGTAATGATATCTCAAAATAGAGGGGTATACATAGTCTTGGCTTTGATAGACTTTGACAGAATCTTTGTTGGACACTTAAGGGTTCTCTCTGGACACTACAGCTTCCTCCCACAGTTCAAAAACATGACGAGAAGGTTAATTGGTCTCTTCTTAAGTGTCTTTAGAACTAAATGTGAGTGTGCATGCTTTTTCTTGTGTGTGTATTTGTTGCACTTTGATGGACTGTCGACCTGTCCAGGGTATACCCCACCTCTCTCCCAATGATCACTGGAAATAGGCACCAGCAACCCTGCTTAGATAAGTGGGAATTGACAGTGCATTGATGGATAGATGTTATGTAGGGTACCTTACAGGTTGGTCTTTATAGCCTACTTATTTTTCCTTTGGGTTCAATAATCACAAAGTATTCACACAGAAATGGTACATATCTATGTAACAACTCTATGCTGATGATATTCAGCTGATATTCAGTATCAGGGCTTCATATCCTGAAAAAAAACAAACTGGCTGTTACTGGCATGAAATGGTTGAGCAGCAACTGACTTAATTGCAACTCAGCTCAAACAAAATAGATGTATTAATTATTGCACCTGATGAAAGAACCTCTGATATTTAACAATGTGCCACAGTTTCGACTGTAGTAGGACTTCAGATACTAGACATTTTTGTTGTCCGTCATTTTCCCCGACTGGGGCAAAGAATTCCGGTCATGATCTATTTTTACACATCAATTTTTTAAATGGGTAGCACGGTTGCCTCACAATAACAATGTTGTGGGATCAAATACCGGCCCAGGACCTTTCGGCATGGAGTTTGAATGTTCTCCCGATTCATAAGTGGGTTCCCTCCGGGTACTCCGGCTGACTCCCACAGTCCAAAAACATGACTGTTAGGTTAATTGGTCTCTCTAAATTGCCCTTAGGTAAGAGTGTTTGCATGGTTGTTTGTCCTGTCTGCCTATGTGTTGCCCCCCCCACCCTTGTGACCTACCCTAAGGATAAGCAATATAGAAAATGGATGGATGGATTTTTTTAAATGGTAACCTATTCCATGTTAAATTCATGTTTAATAATGTTAAGTGGACAGCCATCCAATTGTTCTGTCTCCAAAAAAAAAAAAAAAAAAAAAACAACAACTGTCAAATAAGGAACTACTGAAAAAAATGCTTATTTCACCTTCAGAACATTAAGACCCACTGGGTGAAAAGTGGAACTTGAAGGGACATTGCATGCTTTTATTTTCCCAAGTCTTAGAGTTCTATGATTGCTTCTTTACTTGTTTTAGTAAAAGAGAGCTTTCAGAATATTTCTGATTGCCGCTGCTCACCTTCTAACCAACACAGGTAAGACAAATCACATTACACCAGTTTTAGCATCACTTCACTGGTTACCATGTTATTTTTAGATTTCATTTCAAAACCTCACTCCTTACTTTGAGAGTTCTTCACAGTCAAGCCTCCTCTGAAATCTCCGACCCACCTCACATCTCTGCTGGAGTAGCAGAGAAGATCGAGCCTCTCAGGGTGTGACATACTACCTGTCTGTGTGCTACTTAACTTCTGTTGACTTTGAATGAAATAGTCTGGTAGCTTTTAAAACATGTATTTAACTAAAAGAAGGCTTTTCATGGCCATTTTTGCATTGATATACATGCATTATACATGGGAGCGCTGCTCTTGCGGCTGCAAGACCTTCGGTGACCTGGATTGGACAGGTTGTACTGTAAACTGAATTTCCCCTTGGGGATCAATAAAGTATCTTTGAATTAAATTGAATTAAACCTTATGTATTTTTCATACATTTTGTATTCATTTTGAAAAGCACTTTGCTATTCTGTTTGTCAAAGTACCATCTAAATATTTTTATTCTTATTTACCTAATTATGTAAGATATGTATCATCTTGCTGCAATGACTTAAATTTATGTCTCCCTTTTATTTTGAAGGTATGATATCAGTAAAGTCCCTCAAAAATATGTGAGTGCAGTTATGTTTATCAGTCTGTGTGTTTGTGTGTGTGTGATTTCACTTCCAGGCTTTTTGCATGTGACCCAGGGTCCCCTGACAGCTAAAAGCATGACATTCAACTCAATTAGTGACATGCATAATTGATAGCTGTCTGGGAGAGTATTTGTATTTACACTGGAATTAAAAGCCTCCGGTGTCAGCTATCACATCTGAGGAGCTGTAAGTGTGTGTGTGTGTGTGCATGGGTGTGTATGTATGTGTGTGAAACCGTCCTGGAGAAATGGATGCATAGAGATGCCTGTGCATCAAATGAAAATGATTGTAAGATGTTTTTGCTCCAGGGGAAAATTATTTGCAGTCAATCTTTCAGCAGAATGACAAGTTCTTTTGGCTAATGGGTACAAGACGTGTGTTCAATCCTGCTCTCACTGCAGCTACTTTGATTGGCTGCAAATGCATCTTCTCAGAAAAAAATTAAATACAAAGAACTAGTTTCATATTTTTTGAACATAAGATTTAAATTGGACAATATTAGCATGAGACGTGGCAGCTGAGCGAATATTAATCAACAAACATGCATAAGTTTGAACTGATACAAACTAGACCTGAGAAGGAAATCATACACTTTATGCCTTTCCAATTTTGCACCACCACACAAGTAAAGTTTGATTTATTACAAAGTTTTTTTTGTGAAAGACCAACACTAAGTGATGTATTTTTAAGTATACATGCTGTTTGTTCACAAATGTATCACAAGTCTCAAGACACAGAACAGCTCTATTACTGCTAAGGTACAAAATAAACATACAGCTCAATTCACTAATAACTGGAGGACTTTTGAAAGCATTTATACTAGATTTTATTTGACGTATCATATATGTTAATAGATTTTCTCCATTAAACTTGAATGAGTTTGAGCTATTTGCAAAGAAAAATGGACAAAAAATTCAGTGGAACAGAAAAGTAATCTATAAATCCTAAAGGTAAGTCTCTGCACTGCCTCAGTCTCTAGATGTGCAGGGCTTGTCATTTTATGACGACCCTAAAGACTTGCACATATATCTGCTGTGAAAGGTGGTTCTACAAAGTTTTGACTCTGGGATTGAAAAAAATGGAAACAATGCTTTCAGATTGTTATTTACTGTACAGAAAATTATTAATATTGTTCTTTCTGCCTCATAAGCTTGTCCCACTTTTTACCAGATAAAATCCCAGTAATACATTGAAGTTTCTGGTTGTTTTGTGGAAAAATGTTAAATGTTTATGGGGTTTTGAACAAAATTTTCAAGATGCTTTAAAGCAAAATGCTCTCTTGCTGTTGGCAGGTTTATTGAAAACTAAAACCTCAATATGTATATTCATGTTACTAAGAGAAAATGTGTTGATCAGTTGGAATAATTTCAACATGCATTGAATGAGATAATTATATTTTCAGCAGTCATCTTGCAGTTGATTTACATCAACGTTAATTAAACCAACGTGGAAAATTACCTGAAACCGAATACTTTGCTGAATACAATGTGTCAGACACCATGCACCTCCACCTCCAGCAGACTGAGCAGTCTGATAACCTTGGTCAAAGTCACTGCCATAGAGCAACAAAGCAGCAGCAGAGGGGTGACAAATGGCTCTGGCACTGAGTTCATCACCTATTTGATTTAGCAAAGAGAAAACCACCAGTCACCTTCGCTCAGCACCGTGCTGCTCCCCACCCCACCCCCGTCTGACTCTGTCCCTCGATGTGGAGGAGGGAAAGTGCTTTCTCCTATTTCCTCCTGGTTTATTTCCCTCCTGCCAGTACTTCAGTTCTGCTTTGAATCTTTTGCTCTCTCTCTTGCAATGATGGTCATCCACGCTTGTTATACTGCTGACCCCGTTTCTCCTCTCTGAGAAATAACTGTTGCTTACAAGAGACGCTGTGCCCAAGACTCGTTAACTTTAAGCTCATCAGATTTTTTTCCTTCTGTTTAAGACAAAATCCCCAATATCAAAAGAAGTACTTTTCTTCCTGTGTTGTGTTATATCCTGTTCATTTAGTACTTTAAACGGTTAATTTACAGGTGTTAGACATAGTTTAAATCTTTATATTGAGTAAAATTCTCTTTTTAATACTCTAGTAGGATTTGATGCATTTTTATAAAAAAAAACTGTGTAAATTATTAATAGAATCTTCTATAATTTTCTTTCTCTGAGTTGCTCAACTATTCTATTGAAATTGAATTTGTTGGTTCATGATTCACAAATCAAGCTGTAACCTTATTATAGTTTCTAAGGAATCTGAAATATCATTAACTTCCTGTTATCTTAAAATAAGTCACACAAAATTCAAGTGTTGTCATGGCATGTTTTAATTTTAGCTGTTTTCAAAGATATTCAATAAGAATGAACCTGTTTACTGTCTCTTTTTACTTCCTTGGTTGTCATATGTCACGTTTTTTTCTTCTTCTTTTTTTTACATTAATTGGGGTTGTCGGAGGGATCAGGCTCCAAGTTTCACTGTGGTGGGTAGGTTAGGCCTGGGTTTTAAACTGCTATGTCTTGTGAGTGCCAGTGGTTTTAAGGTAATCACTTTACTAAAGCTAAAAAAGCTTGTTTCGCTTTCAAAAATGGTGCACCATACAGAGAAGATTAATTTGCAAATAAAACATCATCTTCCAACCTGCAATGTCTATTGCTGTAAATTACAAAAAAATAAAATAAAATAATTGAAATATAGAATCAATTTGCAGGTAAAAATTTGCGATACAGAAAAAAGATGCTTAGTTTCAAAAGTCATCAACACAGGAAACATGCCTGAAAGAAAATCAGCTGGAAAAAGCAAAAAAAAAATCATATCAAGCAGTCATGCTGGAAATACGTACAGTAGGGTTTTGAAAGAACTGCCATCTTGTATTTAAAGGACAGAATGACCCTGATAGAAAAGGATGACTGAATCCATTCTCCCCGGCATATACCATTTGTTGATTACATCATTAAGGGGAAAACCAGTATTATACACTTATTGTGTATCTTTGCCAGCACAATATGTCTGTTAGGTTGTAGGTTGTCTTAAATCAGTAATTGCTTTAATTTACTAATCTTGCTCTATTTTTAACCATGATAGTTATCAAAAGCAAAGAGTAGTCATCATTAGAAGACATGATAACTTTGCTGCAACTGCAGTTTCATTATTCATAAGTATTTTAACTTTGCTTCCATCCATCACATGTATAGTATTAGTCTGATGTGATTTTTTACAATTAAACCGCATATTGCAGGGATGCATTCAGTTTGTGGTGTACCAGACAGAAACTTTGCAACAATGTTTTTACAGCTACATTCCTGTAGTGCAGTTAAAACATGGGGAAAAGCAACACTTTTACAACCACTTCAAAGCTATAAAATAAATTATTCTTCAGCTGCAGTTATTGGGAAAAATGGGAGTTCTCATCACAGTAGCAAAGCTTTGCAGCAGAAATTACAATCTCTACCTCAATACTACCAGAATTATAGTGTTTTAAATTAAAGCTGTTGTAGAAAATCACAAGTATGTTGGACTACTCACAAAAAGCTTTTAAATTATTTGGTAGGATGTCCATTTGTTAGATCTCCTCTCCCAGAAAACATTGTTCTCGGCTTTCTCCTCCTCACTGGATACATTCCCAAAAATTTATCTACTGTTTATGAATTCAAATTCAACCGGCAGGCATCCATATAACTACTGTTATCTTTGGTGATCATTGGGTTTTGCATTCATGTCTGAGTTTTGACGATCTAAGCTAAGGATTTTCACATATTTCTTTGTTTCAGTGTTGTTGAAAGTTGTGGAAATTGACATGTGCTTTTTGAGAACCACCTGCTTGCAGTTTTATTATAATATACGTTTTGTTGAAGGTAACTTTATGGGCTTTGTAAAGCGGACCAGAGCTGCTTGAGAAACTGTGATGATTGTTGCCTGTTAACATTTTAACGTAGAAAAGCATCACCGGGTGAAACTGTTCAAATTATGTTATGTTTTCCAGTTTCTAGCATAGTTTTTATTTTCTAACCTATTTTTTTCAATTAAGTCTTACAAATTGTAACGATATTTTTGAACATGTCTTTTTTGATTGTCATTTTGCTTAATTTGCCTTTATAGAACCTTTAAACACGAATCTTTTGATTCAGTTATTAGTTTTTCACTAAGTCTTCCTAATTCTGGAACGAGGGAGGCAGGAAAGGGAGTGACAGGAGACAAGTGGATGCGGTGGCTGTGAGTGGCTGGGGGGGGTCAGATGAGACAGAGGGTTTAAGATCCAGTCCATCCATCTCTCAGTACTCCCTTGACTCGGAGGGGGCCGGAGGACAAAGTGATCATTGTTTCCCAGTTGAGGAAGAGTTTTCCACTTCAGTCGAGGTAACGGGACATCTTAATTTCTTATTTTACCAGTTTTTTTGTTTTTTTTTACATCAAAACATTTGTACAGAAGTAATTAGTTAAAGCTGATCTTCTTTTGAATTTATTTATTCTTATTTTGACTCTAGATATAACTGCAATCAACATTGTAGCAAATTTTAATGCATTTTGATACTGACAAGCTACATATTAGGTAAAGTAATTCTATAAAAGTTTTTTTGGGGTATCCCATTTGACCATGATGGTTTATAATTTCCCTTTTGAGGGCGGACCATTTGAAGCTGACCCTAAAAGTTGGCCTAAAGGTGTGAAATATCCTGTGACACCTGTGTGTCCTCCCACATGAGGGGGAAAAGGGGAAATAAAGTCACATCTGAGGAAGAGAGATCGTTTTGTTGTTGCTCCAAGATAAGGGGATATTACAGCTTGTGGAAAGGAGCTTATAGCGGAGCAGAGACATGATTCACTGGGGAAGAAGTGAAGTGCTTCTTTCTCGCAGAGATGAGCTCTTAGCCTTCCAGGGAGAATGTTGGCTGCAAATCACAGGGTCATTGTATCTGATGTGTGTATTTACCAGGAGAAATTATACCAAACTAACAGCAAGAATAGGGACTGCAGGGGAGAAATTATGCTCCTACATCCTGATGAGTTAAATATAACTTTATGCACCTCTTAAATTTTACGCATGTATTGAAAGTCCTGAATTTAAGATGACTGGTAACTGAATATATCTATATATAGAAATAGAAATATATAGATAAATGAAAATTCGGTAATGAAGCTGCTATATTGTTGCATCTGTTTGTCGGTCCTTGTGACAGATGCAGTGCAGCTGTAGCTCCTCAGTCGGGCACCTTTCATCACCTTACTGGAGTCGAGGTAAGATTGTGTGTGTTTGTGCCGATTTTCATCTCGGTTATTTGCATATTTGTGGGTTGACATTTGCGTGGGAGGACTTTTATATAAATAAATAAAAAACGTTATTATGAATTCCCTCTCTGCAAAAACCCGTCTCTGTCTTGCATTTTAATGTGATAAAAAATAGATTACATTATGAAAAAACAAACATGATGGACAAACTGCACCAGTGGGAAGTTTGAGTATCAGCTCACATAAAACGTAAAGCTGGAGTTATGAAAAATATAGCAATAATGCAATTATACTGAATGTCTTCAGTCTTTGTTATAAACATATTTTTTTCCCATTTTCTTTTTGTATACTAAAACAGAGTAAAGTTACATTTTTCTTTTTTATGCATTTAAGCTCATAGTGCTTGTAGGATTTTTTAGATGCACAGATTTTGACACCAAATATCATATAAAGATAAAATAATACGAGTATCATTTTTGTTACATTTTTAAGTATTTTGTAGAGCTCTATGTCATCTTTACCTGCTGTAAAGAGCAAATAAATGGCAAAGTACATTTTCTCTTTCTATGAAAAGAAGCAAAATGCATGGAAAAATCTGCATTGTTTTTTTAAAGTCATACTAAACGTTTAGATAATCCAAAATGTTTTGGGGTAAATATCTTTGCGTCTGATAACTGCATGACTAGGAAAGGGAATGTTTCAGTTATCAGGAAATGTAGAAAAACAAGCATGTTTTCATTGTTTGGCTTTTTTTAATAAAAGGTCCTATAAACTATTCCTTCTTCAAAAATCTAACTTTTGTGCTATTTTTTGTGTGAAGTTTAAAAAATCTAAACAATTCTTCAATTTGTTTGTACATTGCTAATAATAACCTGCTGTAAAAAATTATGTGGTATTAAATCTATTTTAAATGATGTGGCAATAAATGTATTTTACACATACTCCATCAAAATTCCAAATACATAGAAAAAAATTTAGAACATTTCTAAAAGTTGTAAAAGTACAAAGAAATGTTTTGTGTTGTTGAAATTAATACAAAATATTTTTTTCTCATAATAATGACATGGTCACAAAAGTGTATTGAATAAAATCTGATTAGTTTAATATAGCAACAAATCATGCAGATTTTAAATAAAAAATATGTTTTATTAAATCATCCTAAAAACTGTTCAATAAAAAAACAAACAGAATCTGTATGCCTGATGCTAATGTATCTCTGCAGGAAACTTTGTGTTTTCTTGAACTTTTTTTTTTTTTCAGGGGGTAAAAGAAATTATTCTACACACGTTTTTTTTTTCTTCTGAGTCTAAATTATTAACAGGTCATTAAATTGATTATATATATCTGGTTTTATAGCTCTGCTACTATTGCTTTAAAACAATTTAGATGATACAGAAGCTGGACATAGCTGCTGAGCTGTACCGAGTCAGCCCAAAGTTGTAAGAGGCTCTATACAGAATTTCATTTTGGGGCCTTTCAGCAGTTACTTGTACAAGTCAATACGAGCACTTCTGTTATTTTCTCCTTGCTGAATACCTTTTTCCTGTTCGAATTTAACAACTTATTTTGTAAATAAATATTTTGCCCACAGTGACTCTTTAAAAAATAAAATTAGAATAGTTAAAAAATAATTGTGAAATTATACATACATATTTATAAAGGTGTCTAGTCAGTAATGTATATGTGCTATCAGCTGTCTAACCTGTGCAATAAATTATTGTTTTAAGCTGCATTTTTTATCTTTATTCCACTCTGGAATAGGGATAAGAAGGGTTCAAACAATTATTTTGAAACCAATGTCAACAATCATGTCCACAAATAAAAGTAATTCCCTTAAATAAAGGTTTGACCTGAACAGTATCCACATTACCTTAGTATCCAAACTAACCAATAGATATGACATGATTAATTTCAAATCTTATGCCAGCGAAAAAGGAAAACAGAACATTGGAGAGTCACGACATGATTCAAAGTTAGAACTCTTGCACTTGACTGCGACAGATTTCCAAAGTTTCCTGAAAATGTTAACTAACAAATATAATAGAATGATAGAAAACTAAATGTTGTGCAGGGACTTTTCATAAACCATAAATCATGTACGAGTAAAATATGATTGTTCAGTTTTACATTTGTCTCCAAACAAAGCCAAGTGTCATAAATGCCTAGAGATGTTTTTAGCTCTGGAGACTCCTTTATAAATGTTCGCTATCATTGATGAGCAAACAACTTCTTAACATAACAGAAACTTTACTTTACAGAGTCCCTCTTTATTAAAATGATCTTGGAAATTATTGGGAAATAACATTTTGACTTTGTTAAAATATGTTACTGTATTCAACTATTCCTTTGAAGTCTAACCAATAAAAAAAAATACAAATACCTATAAAGAATTTTGGTTCAGATATTTATAAAGATTCATAAAGTTTTGTTTGTTCAGCTCCATCCCTGCAACTAGTCTTTCATAAGGACTTCTGTATATCAAAGAATATGTTGGAAAGAACGATAACACTACTTATAATAAAAAGATTAGCTTTGATCCTAATTTTTAATGCAGTTATTTTAAAGCTGGGTCACAGTAAAGAGATCAGAAAATGCTGCTATATTCTAATTCTTTTTTAATGAGACCAAGGTTAACTTTTGCAGGTACAAACACCTGATTTGTTTCATCAACCTTAACCAGAGTTTAGAGTACGTATTTGTAACACAGTTTTTAATGAGGAGTTAAGCTCCTGAACTGAAACACCTGGAAGGGGATAAACCTGACATAACAAGAAGATCTCAGAAGAATTTTAATATCTTTTTTTCCCCAATGAGGGACCGTGTATTTTGAGCTCACAAGAGAGGCACAGAGCTTTCTCAGTACAAAGAAGTTTTATTTATTTATTGTAACGACCAACTTAACCAAAATCCCATAACCCATAACAAGAGAAAACCATCAGTGAGGAAAAAAATGTGTTGAACTCAGATTTAGGGATCTGGGATTAAGATAAATGGAGCTCAAGGGTATTACTTCTGCTTTTTAATAAGAATCAGATAATACATTTCAAAGAGAGAACAAACACTGCTTATCATCGTTTCTATCTGATTGGAAACTGGTTTATGCCAGAAGAGTTTACACAGTGTTGGAATCAAACAGCCTTAAATTTTGGTAACACTTTTATTTTTCATTAAACCTGTGAAATGATTGATTACTAAGGTGTTAAAAGTCTTTATTATTGACACACTGTCAATAAAAGTATACACACTGTCTCTGTTTTAAAGGGATATTTAATGAAATTAGTGAAATTTAATCTGTTGCCATCTTCCCCAGAGTAAAGAAAAAAAAGCGTTGTGTAACAGCCCGGTCATTCTCCCAATCTGACATCATTACCTTTGCTTTAGCTGAGCATCGACAACTGAATTGGAACAGTAAGCGTTTTGTGTAAAAATGTGATGAAAATGATACTGTAACGATTCCTGTTGACCTCAACAATCAAACTAATTCCAAATGATAATAATAAGTAACACCAAGGAATTACAGGAGCATTTAGATCTGGAACTACCACTGTAAGACACCACTGCAAGGCACAAGGACATGACGCAGTGCCAGCAAAAGCCACCTACTTACTTAAACACAAATCCATGGCTACTAGGCTTATACCTATAGTGTTTCTTTGGTGCCAAAATCCGCGCGCATATAAACCATAATCAGCGCGCATAAAGACCACTTTCTGCGCGCTCGCGGTCGGTCTACACGCGCGCGCAGTCACTCTCTGTGCGTTCAGCGTCACTGTCTGTTCCCTCGCTGTCTCTCTGTGCTTTCTGCTCGCTCGTCTTTGCTGAGTTTTGGCACTTTGGGGGCGGGCTTTGAATAGACGGACCACCAACCCTCCTCCTTTCTGATTGGCGACTTCTGTCTCCAGGTCAGAGCCAATCGAGGCAGAGAAGGGCGGGTCATCATTGCGGTTGGCTCAGCATTTGATTGCGGATCGCGGATCAGGTAAGTTACTTACCTCTTTTCTTATCTGAAAAAAGAGGTAAGTCTACTAAAAAAGTAGACCAGTTTGGTCCGTTTTGGTGCTGTCTGGGGGGGGGGGGTTGTTGACCTTTGAATGACCTATAAAATAAAGTTTAATTTCTCAGAAACACAGACAGTGACGCCGAGTGCGCACAGAGTGATGGCGCGTGCATATACAGAGACCGCAAGTGCACAGAGCGTGACGGCGCGTGCGTAGAGACCGCGAGCGCACAGAGAGGGGTCTTTATGCGCGCTGATTATGGTTTTTATGCGCGCGGATTTTGGCACCAAAGAAACACGATATATACCCCGTTGAGTTTTTACTGCCATGGTTTGAGTATGTTAAAAGTGTAATGCAAGAAAATGGTTCTTTATAGCAATAGAGGCAAGGCTGCCGAACACTAGCACCACTGGGCCCTCTAACCATCACCAGTAGGCGAAGAACGTAAAGTGTCTTGCACAAAAACACAACAGTATGTAACAGGCAGAAGGTACTTATTATTGTCAATCGCAATCGATATGGTTGATGAGGTCACGAGGAATAATTATGGTCATTTTTATATGTAATTTTCATTACCTTTGAACACAAAGTGCAAGCTTGCTTTTTCTCACTTATCTAACTCTGGGAAAGATGGCAATAGACTAAAATTAACTTGGGCATTAAATATTCCTTTAATTCTTTTGTTTGATAGGTTCAGTCAAAGTCTGCATAAGGTTCTATAAAGATATTTTATGAAACACATTTGAATAGAAAGGATTTCTATTGATAGTCAGCAACATATCAATTCAATTCAGTTTATTTATATAGCGGCGTTTCACAACAGATGTCATCTCAAGGCACTTTACAAGAAGAGTTATTACAATACAATGTTTAATGTAGAAATTAGAGAACCACAGAAGATTGCGTCGTGTAATTCTCAGCAATCCCTCACACTGAGCAAGCATGAAGCGACAGTGGAAAGGAAAAACTCCCTTTTAACAGGAAGAAACCTCCGGCAGAACCAGGCTCAGCACAAGCGGTCATCTGCTGAGACCGTCTGTGGTTTCGAGAATACAGAACAGAGACACAGAAAGAGCAACAGAACTGAAGCAGAAGTTTGTTGCAGGACGTGGAGAACTTTCCGTCACTGCAATCCCATCTTAGTCAGGGTCGTCAAGCAGGGCGGGTCAGGAGCACCTACTATAAAAAGAGACTAAGAGAAAACAGGTTAGCGCTTGAACTGACAGCACATCATGCAGTTGGGGAGAAGTAGGAGAGAAAGTAGGAACTGACTCTAATAATGTCCTCCAACAGCCTAGCCTAAAGCAGCATAGCTATTAACATTAACCTGTCTCCTAGCTACTAGGAGACCTAGCTACTAACACTCTCTACCTGGCTTACATTAATCTATCTCTACC
The DNA here is from genome assembly GCA_028564705.1 of Apricaphanius iberus. Classification (NCBI taxonomy): domain Eukaryota; kingdom Metazoa; phylum Chordata; class Actinopteri; order Cyprinodontiformes; family Aphaniidae; genus Apricaphanius; species Apricaphanius iberus. The sequence goes on from JAPXFQ010002837.1 coordinate 262,202, forward strand.
TAGCTACTCTACCTCTTCCTATCCCTTACTAGCTTTTGACACTATCTCATTACTAACATTAACCTGTCTCTTCCTAGCTACCTGTCTAACCTGTCTCTAACTACCTATTAACATATCTCTAACTGTAAGCTTTGTCAAACAGGAAAGTTTTAAGCCTAGTTTTAAAGATAGACAAATTGTCTGCTTCACGAACCAACCCTGGGAGCTGGTTCCATAGGAGGGGAGCCTGATAGCTGAAAGATCTGCCACCCATTCTACTTTTAGAAATCCTAGGAACTACCAGTAAACCTGCAGTCTGAGAGCGAAGGGCTCTGTTAGGAACATATGGAACAATCAGGTCTCTTATGTATGATGGAGCTAGATTATTAAGAGCTTTATATGTCAGAAGGAGGATCTTGAATTCTATTCTAGATCTCACTGGGAGCCAGTGAAGAGAAGCTAAAACAGGGGAAATGTGATCTCTTCTTTTAATATTCATCAGAATCCTAGCAGCAGCATTTTGGACTAACTGAAGACTTTTAATTGTATTCTGTGGACTACCTGATAATAAAGAGTTACAGTAATCCAGCCTTGAAGTAACAAAGGCATGCACTAGTCTTTCAGCATCACTCCTAGACAGGATGGTTCTAATTTTTAGCAATATTCCTAAGGTGAACAAAGGAAATCATAGAGACTTCTTTAATGTGAGATCTAAATGACATATCTTGGTCAAAAATAACACAGAGGTTCTTTGCTTTATTACTGGAGGCTAATTTAATGCCGTCCAGGTGAAGGGGTTGACTAAGTAGTTGCTTTTTCAGAGCTTCTGGTCCAAAGACGACAACTTCTGTTTTATAAGAATTAAGAAGAAAGAAGTTTAGAGTCATCCAAATTTTTATGTCTTCCAGACATGCCTGTAGTCTACCTAACTGATTGGATTAATGGATAGATATAGCTGTGTATCATCTGCGTAACTATGGAAATGTATCCCATGCTGCCTAATTATTTTACCAAAGGAAGCATATATATATAGTAAAAAGAATCGGCCCAAGCACTGAACCCTGTGGTACTCCGCACGTAACTATTGAGGTTGAGGAAGATTTATCATTTACCTGAACAAACTGAAATCTGTTAGACAAATAAGATTTCAACCAGCTTGGTGCTGTTCCTTTTATACCGACACTTTGAAGCCTTTCTATGAGAATATTGTGATCAACAGTGTCAAAGGCAGCACTGAGATCTAAAAGGACCAGTATGGTCAACAGTCCATTGTCTGAGGCTATGAGAATATCATTAGTAAGCTTCACCAGAGCTGTTTCAGTGCTGTGATGAGCTCTAAAGCCTGACTGAAACTTCTCAAACAGCTCATTATTGTTTAAATGCTCACATTTCTGGTGTGCAACTATTTTCTTTTTTTTAGGTAATTTTTGTTATTTTTAGGTAATTAAGTCGTTCTGATCCAGAGATGGTTTCTTAAGTAGAGTTTTGATTACAGCAATCTTAAACTCCTGTGGTACATATCCATTGACTAAGGATAGATTCATCATATCTAAAATTGGAGCAGCGATCAGAGGGAAAACTTCTTTTAAGAGTTTAGTTGGGATTGGGTCTAAACACAAGTTGAAGGTTTAGATGAAGCTAATAATTTTAGTACATCAGAAAGTTCGGCTGCATTAAAGCAGTTTAAGCATATATTAGGTTCAACCATTTTTGATTCTGCCTCATTAACTAAGGAGGAAGCAAGCATATTGGGAAGGTTCCCAATTATCTTATTTTTTATAGTCTATTTTATTTATAAAGAATTGCATGAAGTCGTCACTACTAAGAGTATTTGACTTGGTTCTTCAACAAGACCTTGAAGACTGAGAGGATGCCTAATGAATGGAGGAAATTTGTTTTAGTACCAAACTTTAAGAACAAGGGAGATGTACAGAACTGTGGCAACTACAGAGTAATAAAGCTAAAGAGTTATACAATGAAGCTGTGAGAGAGTGGTGAAAGGTAGGATTCAGTCAGAAGTGAGCATTTGTTAGCAACATTGTGGTTTCATGCCAAAAAAGAGTACTACAGATGCAAGTTTTGCTTTAAGGCTGTTGATGGAGAGGTACAGAGCGCGTCAGAGGAAGCTTTATTGTATCTCTGTAGATTTAGAGTAAGCATATGACAGGGTGCCAAGAGAAGAGCTGTGGTTTTGTATGAGGCAGTCTGGAGTGGCAGAAAGTATGTCAGAGTGGTGCAAGACATGTATGAGAGCTGTGAGACAGCAGTGAGGTGTGCTGGAGGGGTGACAAAGGAGTTAAAGGTGGAGGTGGGACTGCATCAAGGATCTGAGCCCCTTCTTGTTTACTTTGGTAATGGACAGGCACACAGATTATGTTAGACAGGAGTCTCCATGGACTATGATGTTTGCAGATGACATCTGCAGTGAGAGCAGGGTGGAGGAAAAGCTAGAGAGATGGAGGTAGGCACTGGAAAAAATAGAGAAATGATGATTAGTCGCAGCAAGACAGAATAGACACAAGTGGAACGGTGAAGTTACAGTGAGTGGAAGTGAAGAAATTAGAGGACTTTAAGTTCTTAGGGCCAAGGGTACAACTAATGGAGAGTGTTGAAAAGAAGTGAAGAAGCGTGTGGAAGCTGGTTGGAATGGGTGGAGAAAAGTTACAGGTGTGATGTGAGATAAAAGGGTATCAGCAAGAATTAAGAGAAAGTTGTACAAGACAGTAGTGAGACCAGCAATGTTGTACGGTCTAGAGACAGTACCTCTGAGGAAAAGACAGGAAGCAGAACTGGTGGTTGCAAAACTCAAGATGTTAAGATTCTCTTTGGAAGTGACGAGGGTGGGTAGGATCAGGAATGAGTAAATCAGAGGAACAGCTCATGTTAGATGTTCTGGGGATAGAGCAAGAGAAGACAGACTGAGATGGTTTGGATATGTTCAGAGGAGATATGACAGTTATATTGGTACAAGGATGCTGAGGATGGAGCCATTAGGCAGAAGGCAGAGAGGAAGACCAAAAATGAGATTTATGGATTTAGTGAAAGAGGACATGAAGTTAATTGGTGTGAGGGCAGAGGATGTAGAGGATAGGACTAAATGGAGACAGATGATTCGCTGCGGCAACCCCTGAAGGGAACAGCCAAAAAGGAAAGAAGAAGACGACTGGCAGGTTTGAAAAATGAGGTCAGGCAGGACTATCTTTGGATAGTATATATGCAGATCATATATCCAGATAATATATGCAGATGACATTGAAATGTTTTGTAAAGGTAAGGAGCAGTGGAGGAGAGCTGTGCATAAAGAGGAAGTTTTACAAGGTTTAAAATGTTATTATTCATCGGGAATGATCTAAAAACTATTGAAAACCGTCTATTAGAGACAAATGTAAAGGAGCAAGACTGTCGTAAAGATGTGTCAAGGAGGGTCTATAGAAGATGTGTTAAGTGGATCTATAGAAAAAATGATAATGAATATGGAGCTGAAAAGGAAATGTTGCTGTGATAGAGAAGGGTATTGCCAGGTGATCTCTAAAAGAAGAACTCTAAAAGAACTTTCCATACATTAAAACAAAAATGAATATTTTTCTATTTCAGATAAATGTACCAACACTTTCAAAATCATGCTTGTTCATTCTTAAACAGCGATGGAGTACTCAAGTCCTGACACACGTCATTTTTATGGGACTATGACTCAAGCAGCACTTTGATGACTGGCACTTCAACTTGGACTCGGACTCCGACAGAAGAAATTGTTGTTTTTTGGAATTAGCATGTAGCTGATAGTAATGTTTGCTGTTGTGTTAGGTCAGACTACAAGACAAATGTCATAACTTCCCAAAGTCTTTGTAAGCATACTGGTTAAATGTCAATTATTTATTATTTTCACATTTTATGCGAATGTTTTATATTTTAGCACGTGCTACATTGTTAGCTTGGCGATAGCGTGGGAGCACTGGGTACAGTTTTTAAACAATAAAGTAAACCATGTATGGCTGCCATTATTCTAGTCTTTACATCTACACTCTGTCCTCATATCTTTGACTTGTTCTCATGTGATAATAACTTTATTTGAACTGGATGATTCTTTTTGCAACTTGAACTTGGCCAGCAGAACATAAAAACTTGACTTGGAGGACTCTACTTGGACTAATGTGACTTGCACTTGCTCTTGGACTCAAACTCCAAGGACTCAAGTGTGACTTGGTGTCAAGAGATGATGACTTGAATAAAACATTGTTTCCAGATTCATTTAAACTTTTAATATGTAGTTATACATTTACTTAGTCCTTTAATAATGTCATTCACACATTAGATTTATGCGAGATGTTGAAAATATGGATTGTATAAAGCAGAGTTTTAAGCAGAGTTGGAGAAATCTTTAAAGTCCTGCCTATTCTGGCAATTAGTAAAAATAATAGTTATAACTAAGTTTTGAACTGGATTAAACACATGCTGATGATCACTGTCTAAAACAACTTAAAAGTCCTTTTTAGAAACAGCATGTATATATTCTCAGCATACAGCCTGTTCTGCACTCATCGGTTCACATGTTTGTAAGCTGAAATGGGAGAGCATGTTCCCTTAATATTTTAAGAATTGGGAAGGAAAAGTGCGAGAAGAAGCTAGTATTAAATTTTTATTACATCTGAACATAAAACCTGTAAGTCAGCAAGTAGAAACACTCTTTTTTTCACACCACTGTCGATGATGCTTGACTAAAGCTGCCTAGTTGGTAAACATTTCTGAAGATGGTCCTTCATATAAAATATGTAAAACTTGGAATTTTGATCTGCAATATCAAAAAATTAATTAGCTCCACAGCCATATTGGATCTTTTTTAAGTATTCTCAATCCATTTTTTTTTCTGTCATTTCCTGACATACATGTAAGAGTGTGTGTGTGCGCTGGCCTTACCTTCTCTTCAACCAGGGGTGAGGCTTGGTGAACTCTCTCAGCTGGTCTCACTCAGCTTAATCACGGAGGAGCGGTTAAATGGGGAGCGCTTACCTGGAGCAGTTGCCAGTTACGTACCTGGACAGCTGGTCTGGCTGTCTGCCAGGGATTTTCTCCTCAAATGAGTCTCCAAGAAACTGGATCCCTGTTTCCTTGGCACTTATCCTGTCAAGTCAGTTATCAGCCCCTCTGCCCTACGTCTTAAACTCCCAGCTCACCTCCTTGTGCATCCCATGTTCCACGTCTCCCAAGTTAAACCTGTCTTGGATAACCCTTTACTGGATTCATTGGCCGGCCGACCGCAGCCTGTGCGTCTGCCGTTCCTCCAGTCATCTTGCAGCTCTATCTTCAATCTCCTCTGGCTGGGTTCAAACCTCCACCTGTCTGTCCACCCTCACCATCCTTCCTGGAGATAAGCGCACCTCGGATCCCGTCATCCACGCAGCCGACTGCAGACTCCCACTCTCTCTGCGTGCTCCTGAGCAGCAACCCCGCTTCCCTCCAAGTAAAGATCTCAACTTCTTTCCCCCTTGGCTCATTCTCTGTTTGTGGTCATCTTTCTCTCATGTTGCCTCCAGTGGCAGTGCCCATCTCCCAGTGTCTGACTCGGAGGTTATTCCCTCCAAGTTCCCCGTGCGTCCAAGCTCCCTGTGCATCCCAGGTCCCCCTCTGGCAGAAAAATAAATAAAACTATTTGTGTTTCCAACGTTCTGTGTCGCTGGGTCATTTGTTTGTCTGCAAAAGCTGAAAACATAACTATATGTTTTTAGCTAAAAACATGACTATATGTTACCAAATGGAAGATTAGACGACAAAGATTATTAATTGTGACCTAACAGCCAAGAAAGTGTAAGTAGGAATTAATCTTCAGAAGTGGGTATGTTTGCTTTTTTGCTTAATAATTTGTGATATGGCGACTTTATATTAGAGGTGAACTAATCAGAAGTTTTAGCTGATTAAAGATCTCCTTTTATGTAAAGTTCTGACCAGCAGATACTGATTTATTTATCTTTTAGGACAATAATACAGGAAAATATTACAAAACTAGAGGCATTTTATTTCAAATTTACTGCTGTCTTTATTTGAAATGATTGATATTCATAGCTGAAATTAATCTATGCTGTCAAACAGGATTTAACAAAGGTTTTAAGATGAAGGCAAAAATATTACACAGTTTGAACTGTATTGAAAAGCATATAATATCAATGTAATTCAAATTTTGTGTAATCACAAGCCATTTCTAAGGCTTAAAAATCACAAAATAATTATATAGTGACTTCATTTAATTTGCATAGTTATGAATTATATATTGAATATTTTAATGTAACAAAGTAGAAAAAAAATACATTTTTGTAGATTTGGAAAAAAAAGAGCTGAAAAAAGGGTCTCAGAATTTGCAGTTTCTTGACTTTTTGTACCAGATGTTATTCTATTTTGTTAGTCTATGTAATGTTTTTAGTCTGTCACCGGTAAGTAAATTGGGAACTGGACCTTTCAGTCTTTTCTGTATTTAGCAAAGTTTAATGGATAGTTGTGCCCAAAACTTTAAAGAGTAAAAGTCCCTGGATGTTTGTGGTGAACTTACTGTGATACTGAAATAAATTAAAAAAGCAAACAAATAAAATAACATTGCTAATATTGTCAAATCTTCTCCATTTAAAAAGGTATCATTTTATCATTGTAAGTATAATTTCAAAATATTACAAGATGTGTCCATCTGCATTGGTGCTTGACAGTCAAGTTTGTATCATTATGGAAATGCAATTGGAAGCCTTAAAGAATAATAATAATAATAATAATAATAATAATAATAATAATAATAATAATAATAATAAGTAAAATTAAGTTTTATGCATGTTCCAACTTTTCTGCACTCTGTGCCTTCCTGTTATCAACAGAGTCTTGCTCTCTCACACAGCCTAAATGAACTGACATGTCAAACAAAACTGTTTCATTTTAAATAGCTTATAAGATCGTTGTGCTTCCTCCAGCTTCATTTTAGTGATAGAAAAAATCCTGAATGTTTTTCACCTTCTAACAACTTCTACAAAAAAAGAGTATTGCTGTCAGTATGAACTTTCACGTTGGGCCTTCACTGATCGGTAAAATCTTACAGTTTTGAATGCCACGCTGGTCAAATTGAATATCGTCTGATATTGGTCACCAGTAGATTTCTCTGTCCATCTCTACTCATATTTGTTGCATGATCATGGTAAAAAAAAAAAAAAAATTGTATAGGAGCTTCTGTTTAAGTGTCATCTGTCTCTTTTATTTTTATTAAAGCAGCCCGAACTTCTTATGATATTTTATGTTTGTCTCTATTAACAATTCTTCAAGGTTTCTTAAATTTTAAAGTTTTACTTTAGAATTTTTTTCTGCATTTTGTCCCAGTTTTAGATAAATCTTTCTAACTCATCATGACATCATATACTGTAGTCAATCTTTTTGATCATTCACAGATCAAAGTTAAGTGTTAAAGAAAAGAAATCTGTGAAAAAGCAGCCAAAGTCCCAAAAAAAAATCCTTAAGGATCCACAGAAATCCTAAAGAACAAACATTCAAGGCCACTTCAAACATTGCAATAAGTCTGGCCCGTTATCAAGAACTCAGAGTCCAATAGAATTTTTTTACTGGTTTTAAAGTTTCATGTTTTATCTCCCTCCCCCAGCAGTGCTGTTTCCTGACTGGGCCTACAAACCAGCCTGGTCTCCTGGTTCCAGACAGGTCCAACTGTGGCACTTCCTGTTGGAGTTGCTGGGCTGTGGTGAGGGCGGAGCCATCGGCTGGGGAGGGGAGTGGGGCGAATTTGTCATCAGGGACCCCGAGAGGCTGGCCAGGCTGTGGGGGGAGAGGAAAGGCAAACCACACATGAACTATGACAAGCTGAGCCGAGCACTCAGGTGAGGTTCTTTACCCCACATTACTCTTCCAATTCTGAAGAAGTGTCATTCATCCATGAGCTGATCCTGCCTCAAGTTGCTGTTTGCAATAAGGAATAAAATAAATATAGCATACAAAAAATCTCCTCGACAGCAAAAGTTGTTTGTTCTGAAACGAATTATCTGCAACACATGGGGTTTGTGAGCAAACAAGCGCCTAAAGTGGCCTGGAGGAACTAAAGTGCACACATCAGCATTTTCAGTCTGACACAGTAAAAACATTGTGCTTGCAGATACTACTACAACAAACGCATCCTGCATAAGACCAAAGGGAAAAGATTCACCTACAAATTCAACTTCAGCAAACTCATCCTTGTCAACTATCCAGGATACCTGCCTCCATCCAGTCACCAGGTCATTATCAACTCTTCAACTCTGATCATAGGGTTTCCGTTTGTTGATACTGTCTTTATTCATAATATCATGTGGCAAAATTGACAAACATTCCCAAAGGAGAATTGAATACCTGGGGATAACCTATGCATGCACATGGAGAACATGCATAAACCATACAGAAAGACTCTACACTGGGATTTAAACCCAGGAGGTTCTTCCTGCCGTTTAACATTTAGGAAAAACAAACTAAAGCCTTTCTGTAATTTCTATTCAAGTAATCCTGTCAAAACTGAAAATAAATAAATACATGTGGAAATACAATTGAAAAATAGTAAATAAATCTGGAAATGATTTATTATTTGTATTTTCACCAGAGTTCGTGTTTTTTTGCATGTTTTTTTGTCCATCATTTTGGCCAACAGGCTCAAAAAAATCCAATGATGAAATTTAACCTGCTAATTTTTAAGTGGGATAGTATTTTAATACATATTCAATAGCATTTATTTTTTGTACATTCTAAATAATAATCAATGACATTTAAACATGCACAATGGGCAACTGTGGCTCAGGTGGTAGGAATTTATCCCATAATCGGTGGGTTCCCAGTTCAACTCCCCGCTCTGACTGTCTTGGTCGTTGTGTCCTTGGGTAAGACACTGCAACCAGGCCTGCTGGATGCAGTCAGAGGACCCGGTGGTACCTGTGTCCCTCTATCTTGCCTCTGTCAGTGTACCCCAGGGTTGTAATAGCTTGCCATCATCAATGTCTGAATGTGTCTGTGAATGGGTGAATGTAGTGTACAGTGCTTTGTGGTCCTCTGAATGAAAAAAACAGCTATACAAATGCAAGCAATATTATGTAATAAGCTGAACAGATGACTATATATAAGAAAATGACAAAACGATTGCACTTAAAACACAAATATCTGGTGTGGCCTGAACACAGAGTGTCACAAGTTTTTCCTACTCTGCATGGAACTAAAATAGACACCCATTGTGTGCACAATCAAATTGTGGGATTGCTGCATGGGTTATTGACATGATGTTTGCCTTGGGGAGATGACTTCTCATGGGTGTGTAGATGTTGTTTTGGATGCTGAGTCGCACTCCGCTGCCACACTGGAGACTGGAATTAAGGGGCATTTCAACCAAAGTTTTGAAATGTGGAAACATTTCTCTTACTGAAAAAATCAGAAGTTGAAAAGACTCTCTGAGCGAACAGTTTACTGACCTGTGAACTATTGCTTCCGCGGGGGAAAAGCAGCAGCATGCGGCGGTGTTTGACACACATCAGGCTTTCTGGAGCGCATCTAACCAGCTTTAATGACCAAAGTCCTGCTTCAAAGCTTCAGTAACTCTTCAGCTTGATGTCAGCTCCTGGTTAGTGAGATGCATTGAATACAGTGTCTGGGTCTGAGATGATACTCTTCTGGGAACCTTTACTTTAATTGATTTAGTCATCTGTACTCTGTAGATAAAATTGGAAATACCCATGCATTAGCACCAGGTGGTCAGAAGTGTAAATACTAATCTGTAAAAATGACTGACAGCCTTCAGATTTTTCAATCACGATTCTAAAAATGCAATACGGAAAATATTTGGTTAATGCAATTTCCACATTTACTTATTTTTATTTTTTTCTGTTTTTTTTCCTCCTGTTTATTTAGATATTTATTTCCCTTTTTTTTTATTTACACATTTATTTATTTACACGTTTTTTTTCTTCACATTTTGGCAGGATCAATCCCCCTATATAGAGGTCCACTCTTTAAAATGGAATGGACAGGAGAGCAACTTATTCAAATAGGGCAGATATTTGACCTTCAAAAATGTGTTAAGCTTTGAAAAATTATGGTGTTAAATCTGAGTCAGGATATAACAGCCCTAAATGACTTCTTTAACAAAAAAAAACACAAAGCTTACTGTTAGACAAGAAACGGGCATCTCTGGGTTCCCAAATTTCATAAACAACTATTGCATTTGTCAGGAAAACGTTTACCATTGCAAACATAAATGTGAGCAGCAGCTAAACTCTTCTGGGGCCATTTGGTCAATTAAAACTGAATTTATTTAGGAATTTCTTGCAAAATTATTGATAAATGACAGGAAAACTCATAACTTTTATATGTGCGATGCTGTGGGCCCGTTGGAGTGCATTTTATTATAGACTCTTTGGGTTATGATTAAAATACTCACAGCAGGAGTAACAATATTTATGGGAAATGTGATTTAATCTAAAAATAGGTTTTAATATGGGAGTTAACCTGATAAAACTAAAGGTACATTAGAAATTATTACACCAATGTAAAACATGAATTTATTTTTCCACTATATATAACTGGATTGTATAGCAGGGAGAGCCTCAATCCCCTTAAATGCTTTAAAGTAGAACATTTACCTCAACTTAACAGTTTATAATTGAAATGCCTGAAGTTCTATTAAACAATTTAACAGAAAATCAACCATCTGACTCTCTAAAGAAAAGAGGGTGTAGGTTTAAGGAATAGGCAGGTTAATCATTTTACAAATTCTGCAACAGTAAAGATTATTAAGGAGGTATTTTGTCTTTTAAATGTAAAAGTGCCACATAAACGTGGAAAATAGGTCCTCTCTTTTTCGGAAAAAATAATTATAGTTTGTACTTAAATTTTTGAAGTCACATATTGGGGTTGGGATGAAACAAGTGGAGGAAAATTAAGAACACCTTCTTCCATATGCTTTCATCCACATCCCCACAGTTTGTAAAAAGTTGGGAGGAAGTTGGAAAAGTTATATGATGGGTAGAATGCAATTAAATCTGCAGATGTAAGTCAAATTAATGCAATGATACAAAAAAAAGGATATGTTTTGGTGGGAAATCTATTTGTTTTGATTTTGATGCAAGCAAGATGTTGAAAATTCCCAGCTGCGCATCTATTGTTCCTTAATTGATCAAATCGCTGTATGGACTCTTTGCTCCATGTATGCTATTGCAGACAATATGATGACTGGAAAAATCTTGGAATAACCAAGGGTTTCCCTGCATAAATCCCCTTTTGGATCGCAGCATTTGCTGCTCCCAAACCTCTATACGTCATGCAGCATTTGCAGTGACAGAACAGATGTGCACGTTCTAACAGCCATGTGTACTAATAGTTCTCCATATAACAACATATGCTGCTCTTGGAGCTGTGCTCTGATAACAAGTTCAGTGAGTGCTCCCTATCCTCTTATTCTGCAAAGCAGCAAGTCTAAATCATTAGAAAGAATGTATAAAAAACTCTGTCAAAGTTCAGAACATTTCTGTACCTAATTACAGTCATACTTAACTGGGGTTAAGTGTTTCACTTGCTTTGGTACAAAAATAGTTGACAATGTTGTTTCCCAGCTGATTCAAAATTCAAAATGAGTAAATTTCCCAGAAATAAAGTTTTTCAGTTTCAGTTTTTCTTTTCCATCATGATGCAAAATATTTTCATTATTTCATGATTCATAATCCCAAATGTATTTTGTTCTGTTTGAAGCATATCACATACATCCGAATTTCCTTTACGTGACATTCCTCATAGTTTGGCAGACTGCATTGGGTTGATTATGTCTGTTTCTTCCATCCCTCCATCTCATCCCTCCATCCATCCTCCTAGCATCTGGTCCACAGGGCCCCTCTGCCATTCCCGTTCCTCCCCGCTGAGAGTGGAGGAGCAGGATCAATGATAGAAAGAGGTAATCTGTAGCCTTTAAAAGTTCAACTAATACTATTTTCAAGTCCATTGTTGTTTTTCTTAATCATCATATTTTTTATGATCATATGCAACTATCATTGAGGATTTGTTGGTCTAAGCGAGGAAGTGGAAAGCTGTGATACAATACAGGTGGAAAAATGTAAATTAAACACAGAATATTTAAATTACTGGACATTTTAAACCTTGATATCAAATAATATCTGTAAACAGCATCAGGTGAACATTAAATCTAGACAATGTACCAACAAAAAAATTTTTTTTTTTTAATCGTCTTCATCTCAACTCATTAATGCATCACATCTCTCATTCCTCAAAAGTTCTGAAGCGTCTTTTACTTGAGATTACTAGGAAAGTGCCTTGTAATGGCGTCCTGTTTCTGTATTCGAAAATAATTTAGAGAAGGACAAAAAAAAGTTTACATATGGTCAACATGGATGTCATTTTAATTTTAGACGTTTAGATGCATTTAGCAAATCAATCTCCCAAAATGTCCTGATTAAAAAAACAAACAAACAAACAAATATCTGCATTAAACTGCAAAAAAACAAACAAAAAAACCCCAGCAAGAAATGGGTGGATATTTGTTGTGAATTTTTGTACAATTAATACTTGGTCAAAATTAAACTTTCAGGCTCAAATACACACATTCCCCCCGAGGTTGCACAAGAGTTATTCGTGACTGATGGGGGTAAAGAAAAAAATATGGTTATAATCAATTTTTTCCATCAGTTTTAAAAATGAAAGTAATTACATATTTAACAGTATTTGACTTTCATTAATTTTAATTAATATTCAATCCAAACAAGCTGAACACATCACACAGATGAATACGCTACTTGTATTAAATATAAACAATTCACCTGCTGTGGTCAGAGCCCATAGTCTCACAGCTTCCTCCTTTTAGCATTGACCTGAACGCTGCACCTATGAGTACGTGATGAAACGCTGCAGCCTGCAGAGGCTACTCTTGTGAGGTTTCTGTCTTTTTGCCTCAGACAAACGATTTGTAGGTTGTTCTGGAGGCTAAATCCGCCACTTTGCCACTACACCCAAATTTTTGAATTCAGGGACCATCTCTCTGATTGAAGTGTTCAGAAGTTGCCAAGACTTCTGATTTCATAAACCTCCTGTTCAGCGGGGGAAAAAAATCCTGCAGCATACGTTCCTTCAGCATGAGTAGTTCACTTCCACTAGTCTGTGACTGGTCTGTGGCTGGTGTAGCTGGTCACAGACCAGTCCAAAGCCTCAAGAACTCTATATAAAACACAGTCAGCTGCTGGGTAGTTAGATGCATTGAGTACGGTGTCCAGGTCGAAGATGATGCTCAGATGCACTCATTGGAATCTTTTTATTTTTTTGTTTTTTATTAGTTACCTGTACTCTGTGCAAAGGTCAATGCCTGCATGTCTCAAACAAGTGTGAATAGCAGTTTTGGGAGTAACGGTGTTTAAGTATAACGGCGTTACTAACGTTGTTTTTTGTTACTAACATGCAGCTCCGATGTGCACTCCGCAGGTGTTTGCTCCAGAACTGCGCTGATAATAATAGGCTAATAGATATATGATACATTGCCTCCGAAGGCTGCCTCCTGAAGGTGGTGGTTTTGATTAGTGTTTGGTTTCCACTAAATCTCCATGCATCCCAGAAAATACCTGTGAGATCTACTGACAAAGTAACCCCAAAATAATGATAAATTGTTGCTCGACACCCAAGGAACCTAACACAACAATTTATGAAAAAACAAAAACAAAAAAACAAGTGATATTTATTTTTAATATGTTACCATAAAATCATATTTTTCTTCATAATCTTCTAGTTTATGTGATCAGGTGAAACCAAATCAGTCTTGAAATGTCTTAATACATCTAAAGAACCAGAAACTATTTATTTCACATTTGAATACGTGAATATTTATGGCCGAGTATCGATCTTTGTCTCATCTGACTAGAAAACTTTTTATTTTGGAATGCCCTTGTGGGTAGTTGAACGAGAAGGTACACATTTTGGATCAACAGTCTCAATCACTCTCTCAGTCGATGGCAATGTGGACAGTGACTCTAGAGATATGGATGGTTTTTATGAAGATCTTAAACAATTTCCCTTCATTTCAAGTCAATAGGCTTGGTTGGGTGGTTAAACACTTTGTAATCTGTTTTCTGATGATCCAGAAAACAGATTTCAAAAACAGGTTTTTGGAAAAGACATCAGACTTAAAAAAATTCCCTGGTTTAAGACCAAACTCCGGAATTTCGCAAGGAAATCATAAAATAAAATTATTTCCACTTATTATGATACAGACATAAGGCTTGTTGATTTTTACTAAAAGCCTTCTGCTGTGATGAAACTCTCTCAGGAACATCTTGCTGGAACATATGCTTACATTTGTGCATAGTTTTCACACGTTAGAAAAACCACACCACTTATTCAAATTTGGATGCCCAGTATTTATTTATTTTTTTGAACATGTTTTTATATGATTATTTCACAGTTTATACAGAATGGTTCAAACGCACATTTATAGACCTTAAATTATTGGTAAATGTATGTGAACATTTTCTTGGCACCGTTATCCAAAACTAAAATTCAGATTTGGCTTTGAAGACTGCTTTGGGTGTAGTGGGTAATTTTGAAAAAATAAAAGATAAAGGAAATAGAAGTCAAAGGATGAAAAAAACCTGAATGTAAAAAACAACAACAACCCTCTATGACCATTCATCTTGCTTTTGATAATTGCAATAATTGTTCATTCCTTTTTAGATTTATGAGTCATTCATTTGATTAATCTGATGATAAAGCTTTGGAGAATTATGTCTCTTCTGCGAATCACTTCAAGACCAGCTGAGTGCTTCCTGATTTGGAAAACAGTTTTGTTTTGTGACATTGACAGATTAAAATTGTGTATCTGAGCGTCACTCGTCTCAGCGGAGACTCATAGTTGATGTTCCTCCTTAACAGCTGTTCAGCCTCTGCCACACACCTTCCTGCTCCCGGGTTGCCTCCCTAAACCGCTCCCGGTGCCTCAGCAAGTCCACGGCCCCTTCCCCTTCATCCCCGCTCCCCCTCGCCTGGGGGTTGGCCAAAAAGAGTCCAGGGAGTTCGGTCTAAGTGCAAATGGCTGGCTGCACAGAAGCTCCGCAGACTGGGAGGGGAATCCCCACATTACCTGGAACCTGTCAGGACGAGAGAAGCAGAAAGACGACAACAGAGTGGGGAAAGATGTCGACTAAGAACAGGGAATGCAAATGAAAGACTTACTTACATTAAATCTCTTCAATTGAATCAGTTTTTGTCCATGTTTCTAGTTATTGTGGTGTAGTTTATTACTGTGATTTAAAATGTTCACAATTTTTTTTAACTATTTATGGATTTGTGACCCTTTTTAATAGAACTACTGATAAACCCTGCTTATTTTACAGACCAGTTGGGTTACTAAACTCGTAAACAATTTCCAACATAGGACTTGTGTTTTGGTAAATAAACCCATGCACATACAGCATATAATATTTAACTGTTTGTCTTGCTTCCTATCTGCTTGCTTTGAGCTTCATGAAAATATTATGTGCAGTATTCCATAAATGATGCATTCAAACAAGGACGGACAATTTTTCATCAAAGTGGGTCATGGATGTCTGTCATCTCTGCATCATCAGGACCAGCTTGCTCTTGCTGCAGTTTCCATTCCAACAGAACAGGGGGCAGTAAAGCATTTGAGATGCAACGGGCCGTTCACTGGGCTCGTCCTTTGCAGTCAGCTGGTGAACAAACAGGGCAGGAAATTATGTCGAACAGTGAGGGAGGAGTTCTACCAATTTGCATTCAAAGCGTTTTTTTCTGGTGGAAGATCTGTCTCCTTAAATCAGGAACACAATATCAGAGCAATATACATATACACGTGGGAGCTTTGTGGGTTTCATACAGAAATTCAGAGATTAGCTGTATTTCTTTGGAAGAACATAAAATTTTAGTCAAAAAAACAACTTGATAATATGATAATTTAATTTCAGATATAAACACAAAAAGTAGGAAATTTGATCTGTTATAACACAGCTTATCATAGATCCTGCACATTTTTTGAATGCATTATTTTTAAATATTGTAAATCTTAACATTTTTTACTGTATGGTATCTGAAGACCACGTCAGTGAAATCACTATCATTAAATAAATAAAAACTAATCAAAAGATAGATTAATGTAGCCTACATAGATGAACCACCAAACCTTGTCATTGCTTTTTTTTTTAATTCACACAATGTAAATGTTAACACTGCTTTGAGGGGTTGTGGTGGTTACTCCCTAAAAAATCCTGGGTTAAAATCAACCCAACTTTTTTTGTTTTTTTAACCCAACATGTGGGTAACTATTGGACCAACCTAGCAGTAGTTAATTTGACCCAAAAAAATGGGTTGTGCATTTTAACCCAACAAAATGGGTTAGACATTTAATTTAAATGCTGGGTAAAACTGATATTAGTCTTAGACAAATGCTCAAAAACACAATGTTCAAGTCCGACCGAACCATCACACCGATTACAATTCAAAAACCCAACTTCTGAGCCAAAGTTGCCTTCTGCGTAACACTCTCGCAAAACAGGAGACCATTTGGCGAATTCAAACATGACCAAAACCCCTCGAATATGGGCTTTTCGTGAACTCATTTTGTAAATGGCTAAAAACAAACAGATGGGCTGCATCCACATATGTTTCCATGATTGAATATGTAATGCTAGAGAGACGACATGAATTCTAGGCCTACAGTGTGCACAAACTTATGACTTGGCGGCTCGATACTGGATGATCGGTTTGGAAAACGGGAGAAGTCGACGTGATGATACATTGACGTTCAAAGCATAAAAACCCCCTCATTTATTCATTTTTTTGGTATACTTATTGTTGTCCAATAAAGTTCTTAAAAAAATAAACAACCCAGGTCCTGCATCAACTGATGTTTGTTTGGTTGATGGATTTTAAGACATAGACTGTATATAACCCAACTGTGTTTAACCGAATGGATGGGTTGCACAGAAATAACCCATATAATAACCCAAAATGGGTTACAAATTTCAGAACCCAGCAGTTGATTTGATTAAATAACACAGCATTGTTCTGTGTGTGCATAAAAAAACAACAACACACCAGCCGACTTGTTAGAACATGTTAGAGGAGAAAATATTTTTAAAAGGGATGTTGAAAGGGAGCTAATTGGTTGCTTATAGAATTCTAGATGTGGAGCAAACATTCATTAAAATCCTAACCCGGTACAGCTGTAGAATTTTGTAGAGACCTCTGTTATACTAATTTGAAATGTAACCTTTTGTGTTGCTTTATTTTGTTTTTTTGTTATTAATTTGGATTGAAGCCCTCTTCTATGTGTTCAATAATCTTAGTTACATAAGACGTGGAGCAAGATAAAGTTGTTTCTGAGCCACACCTTCTGATTTGATACAAAATTATTAAAGCTATTTCATTGAATGATCAGTATCAATTTGATCGTCAACGATTCAGCGCGTGAAACATTTAGCTTTCACAAGCTTAAGACTAACAAATTACATTTGTTGAACATAAAACAAAACAAATAAGTAAAACAAGCCACCGACCCCCCGGAGAGCCGCCTGTCGCACCGGCTTATAAATGGTGCAAACCCAATCTTCTCGGGAGAAGAAATAAAGAATGAAGATGTCTCACTAGTTGTAGATAAAACAATTGTCTAAATTAAGGTCTATATTTTTTGCTTTTACTCGCAAGTCTATTTGCTAAATGTTATATGTTATCAAATATATACGACACAGAACCATTAAAATAAAGATATTTTTTGTCAATTTTCATTTGAATGTGTTGCTTCATTTTTCATTTGCTTTTCATGTAATGTAAAACTACTAATGTAACAACTACTAATATAAAAACAACATTTGAGATCTCTCTAGATGTTTCATGATGACACAAACTTTTTGAAAATGTATTTTTTAAAATAAATAATTTAACTTTCTTCTGTCCAAAAACAGACCGGAAATGTTAATTTTTAGGGCATGTGACTCCTCTGCTATTCTTAACATCTTTGAGTGACTTGACGTTTTTGGCGCCGAATATTCAGTTATTATTTCGCCCTGTAGCGCGGGAGTTGTGTATTTTTAGTTTGTGCATATTGGAGCCGTACTATACTTTAATTACTTTGTTTTAATCCCGTATCAAACGTCAAAGGAAACATGCAGCGGAGCATCGCGTGAGTAACAACTGTTAGCCGCTGGAAGTTTGCTTTTAGCTAGCCTGAAACAGTAATAGTATATTTCCCTCTAATGCAACCAATAACCACGTGGTATATACTGTTTGTTAAACGTTGCTTTTGCTGTTAAAGTTGATCATTGTAACCTAGCACTAGCACAAGTTAGTTTAAGATAACTGTAGTTTAGCTGATAAAATGTACGAAAGTTACGACACTTAACGGGTAAAAGTTCTGGTACGCCTGGATGCTTCATTTTCTTTTAAAACAAGTAATTATTCAGACGTTTTTTGATGCATAGCTTATGGATACATCTTCACTGATCTAGTAAAGTTAATCTACGAACAGCTACACATTTGTATGTGTTTTTATGGGGTTTAGTGTCGTAAAATAACATATTTCTTGAAAAAAAGAGGCTACTACCCTTTGCAATGGCCGGAATAAACACCAGCAAACTGCTACATGTTTTTAAATACATTTTACTACAAAACAAATCTCAAAGGTCTGACAGGATTTTAATCAAATTTGTGTTTTTGAAAGTAGTGTTAGGTTAGGGTATAAGACATGGGATATTTTTGCCTATGTTAGACAAAAAATAAATCTCAGTTCAGTTTATTTATGTAGCCTAAATTAAGTAATTTCTATTAAGTCATACATGTGTTAATCTTATTCTAATTGGTTCAAAAGTTTTCCATCTAAGCCCAGCTGATTGCATAAGGAGCATACACACAGAAAAGAGCACTGATCCAGGGCGCACTTTCTATGTTTGCGATAAGTAAGAGGTTTATGACGGCAGTAGCACCTCTGAGATGGTTTTGGCTATAGGATGAAAGAGATCACATACAGGTAATCACAACAAAAGCTTAGCCATTTGCTTTGACTAGGGGAGAGACCAGGTGAAGTATAGAATCTGTAGAGGGAGAATGTTAAGTTGGCAGCAGTAGCTCATCCAGTACCACCACATTTTTAACTCTCTGACAACAGAGAGTGCAATTCTGTGATTGGTCAGCCAGTTTATCATTTCACCAGAGCTGCTCTGTAGGTGATGAAACAAATTAGTAGTCAATGCAGCTTTTTTTGGGCACTAGGTCTTGACCATTTCAGGCATCAGGGGAGGTAGAGAACATGTCTTTTTTTTTAAATTTGTTTCTTTAGAGTATTCAGTGAGCTGCACTTCTGGCAAAAAGCTTTCCAGTTCATTCAAAACTCGCTTGCTCTTTGAGTGGATGTGCATTTACAAGCTGAAGTCAATAAACTCTCGCCAGCCAGAGACGCCACTGCAACGGTGAAGACCCCCCCCCCCCCCCCCCGCTTTACTGGTGGAGATTTGCTTTGCAACACTGACGCATCAGCGGAGAAGTATGAAAGGAAAACGTCTCCGTCAACATGTGTCCGTATGAGTGCAAACCTACTGAGTGAGAAGCATAAATTAGGCATAACATGATAGTTATTAACCCCCGTAGTTATTAACATACATCTTCACACCAACTTCACCATGATCCTGCAGAAGAAAAGCATCTCAACACCATATTTTACAGCTGTCGTGCTTTTCAGATGAAATTAATTTGACCACTTTTAATGTTTTTATTGGTAGGTTTTTAACTTATTTTGACCAGAGCACCTTCTCTCACTTTTTTTTCATCTTTGGTAGATTTGCATTTGTGCGTTTCATTCACACATGATTGACTGACTAGGGCCTCATGAGTTGTTCAATGCTTGGAATAAGGTTTTTTAACCTAACTCTGATTGAAACGTCTCAACAACGTCTTCCCTGACCTGTGTGCTGTGTTTCTTTTTCCTTATTATGCTGTTTGATAAGAAATCCGAGGCCTTCACAGAACACCTGCATTCACTGTGTACCTGTACATCCTGGGAATGCTATTTGCCAGGGTGATCAGTGTAGGGAGGTTAAACAGACTGTCACACTTTTCAGATGTTAATTTAAAAAAGAAAAACCCTGCACTATTTCAACGTTACAGTCATCGACTGTTTTTTGGCGGGGATTGGTGTGTTTACTTTTGCAATCCTTAACATTAAAAACATCTGCTTTACGTACAGTGAGAGTTATTACTTATTTATGCAGTCATTTTGAATCTGCTCCAAGTTATGGATTAATATCATGATGGTAATTCAAATGCTTAAAGTACTTTTCCGTCTTCCTTTGCTAGATCTTTTTTTCAGCCCACGAACAAGAACAGCCAGAAGAAAACTGCAGATGAACCTGTGAAAAAGTAAGTAGTTTTTACCTTCTAAGTCATATATAATGAGAAGAAGCAGCTGCTTATGGTTATTTCATTCATGTGATATTTCATGTGATACATCTGCGGAAATTAAACAAAACTCTCCCTGCATTTGAGGCTCATTTGGAAAAAAAAAAATCACTGTTTGTTCAGCAGATTTAACCTTAAATGCATAAACAAAGTTGCAGCTATTTGATTTTGTCTAAATATACACATGATAAATTGGGAAATATTTAAAGGAAATCTGCTTCTAATATGTTGCTTTATAACATTATTTATATCATTTTGAATTGAACTGGCAGTTTAAACCTTGTAACCCCAATAAAAGTCTAATCTGAAATCTTCAAACAGCCAATTAAAAAAAAAAGTGCATAAGAGGGAAACTGCTGCTGCCTCAAAAAACAAGAAATAGCTTCTTTTGTATCCCGTCATTTTACAGTCTGTATCGCAATAGGTGAACTGTACTCTTAATGTCCAGTTCGATGCAGTTTACTCGTTCGCTGCCAGTTTATAACAAATTACAGAAATAAAAACGTCATATTTGAAATATCTACAAGTACGTTTGAAAATATTAGAATAATGTTGGAAAGGTTTTATGCTTTCATTTCAGAATGTAAATTGTAGAAGCATGTTGGAGTAACTAATTTAGGTTCGTTCTGAGTCATTCTTTTTCTAAACATATATTTATAGTTTATCTGGTTGATGTCTTGTCTGTTTGGACAAGTATTCCCTCTGGTTCTGGATGCTCTGCACCTGGAGGGATTTTAGCTAATTTATTTTTGCACGGTTTCTATGATGCATGTTTTTACATCTTGGAGCATCTCAAAAGCTCAGATTATAGCTGAACTATGCTCTTAAATCAAAGGAGTTGAAAAGGAGGCTTCATGAATGCAGAGCAGGACCAAAGAGGAGAGAGAGGAGGATGAAGTTCAAACTATCTCTTCCATCAGTCATAATGGGCTTGGCTCATATCCACCACTCAACTCTATCTCTGGCTGACTTTCAAACTGTATGGCAAGAGAGAGATTTAAAACGAAGCAGCAAAAGCAAATGAGGTGAATTAGCAGTGCTTGCTAATAGCTCATTAACAGCTGGTAGGTAGGTTCTCTACTGCCTGGAAATTGAGCTCCAAGCGTGTCAGGACGTTCATGACACTGACATAGAGCAAGACTCTTCAGTTAGAGGCCTCTTCAGATTCATTGTGAGATTGACTGCTAGCGGAGATCCTTCCTGCCCACAGCGTCACTATCCACCACAATTCTTTGAAGATACTCGCATGGTACTGTACGAGTTACAACATTTAATTCCCCTTTGGGATATATAAAGTATTTTTTAATTGAAAACTATATAGAAAGAAATAATTTAAACTATTTTTAATATTTTTTGGGAATATGGCTTACAAATCCAGTGTTATAAAGTAAGTGTATTATTAAAAAAAAGTGAATATAACCTTTTATGAACATGTCTGGATACAACATTGTTTGGGCAGCCACCTGCAACAGCACTGTGTTGTTTCTCCTTTTCTGGTTGACGTTGGTGTCAGGTCAGCAGTCTTCTCTTTGATTAGATTGGCCACAGATTAAAAATTTGGTGTTAAAAATACTTTATAACTTTGTCTTATATCATATTCAAAGTTTCTGATATACTTCATTCGGGGTTTTCTAATTGCTGGAATGCATAATTGTCCAAACATACTACTAAACATTTCAAATTTATATAATCATAATTGTAATAAATGTACATAATAAGACTTTAAGATATTTTTATTGGAATTTGTTTTTTAAAACCTAATTTATCAGGCTTCAGAAAAATTAAATCAGCCTTTTGCTATTTGTGAGAAATGGTGATGAAACTTTTTTTCTGATGAAGACCGGGAATAGTAACAATTTCTAAAAGTCCCGTCTTTACTAGGATGAGACTGCACTCAATTGCCTGAGTCAGAGCTTATTTTCTAACACATTGTAGTTAGAAACTGATCAACAACTGGAACATACATTTACGGAGGAGTGACAGTCTGCCGTAGATGTCTGAATTCCTCTTTGAAATCGTTAATGAATCAGAAGATGCTCTGAGTCTCAAGCAACTTTGATGATAAAGCGTTGATTATAGCTATACCCTGTGATCTTTAAAGTACGTTTTAAAACTGACTTTAATTGGCTCGCCTACATGTTATGAACCTCTCATTGTTGTCACCTCTTTTTTTGTTACTCTAGCTCTGATTTTATTTATTTTTACTACTTGCTGGTGACACCAACTCGCGCCAACTCTTTTCTTTTAATTCCCCAATTCACCTAATCGTCGTCATGCTCTTCAAATCCTCTTCATAAATCAAGCGTATCCCTTTGTTTATACTCCTTACCGGCTTGTCTGTGCTCGTTTCCAGGTCCGTCAATGGCCCCCTGAAGGTGCAGAACGGCGTTCAGGAAGCCGATTCGCCGATCAAGAAGGTTGCCAAGCAGAGCCGTCGAATCCTGGACAGCGACGAAGACGAGGTGGCGGTTGTAAAAGACGCCGAGAAAGGAACACCAGCTAAAACCAAGAAGGTAAAACAGACGTTTTCATCCACAATTAATCCACTCAAGCTGAAATCTCCAGTAATGAAGAGCTCCCTCGGCTTATCATTGGCTTTTTGTTTATTTGGTGATGGGCGACATCACTGTTACACATCACTGTCAATAAGCCCTGCATTGAAAAGAGCTGATTATCAGCTTTGGCTGCCGTTCAACCACCTGTTATTTGATAAACACTCCTCTTAACCGACATGCTCACTTTGTGGGGTTGACGCGTCTGCAATTATTCATTATTTGCTCTCGGAGGAAAGAGACCGTGATGGATACGTGAGGTTAGTCGGCGTGACCCAGCCTCTCTGCTTGTTTATGTGTGGCCAGGTGGCAATAATACATCCTCTCCTGTCCCGTTGGCAGCCAAGCTCCTCCAGTGGAGATAACGTCAGTCGGCACCTGATAGCTGCTCTTGTCTGTAATTTATCTGTAGGTTGAATTCACCGATGTCTAATTGCTCCTCTGAAAAATGTTAAAGAGTGTCCAAAATAAACTGGAAAGAGAATTTATAGACCAGTTATAGGTATTATAACCATGAACGGTGTAATAAAATCAGGCTTTAAGGAGATTAAGTGGCTGTCAAAGCCAGTGGTGTTCGAGTGCGCTGGATAAGCTCTTGATACTTCACAGATTACTTCTGTTTTTGCAATTTTGTTGCACCTAAATGTATCATATGATCAGGAAAAAAAAGATGCATCTTTAAATATACAAACTGGGTGCGTCATCTTTGACTCGAATCAAGTGTTTGCAACAACTGGTAAATAGTTGTACATATTTTTGGATTAATTTCAGCCTTGGAAGCTGCTTTAATTCAGACAGATTGGATGGCTTCAACCGCAGCATCTTAATCCTATTTGAACACAGACTTTGACTAGGCCACCCCAGTAAATGTTTTAGAGGTCAGCTTGCTGGTGTGCTTTTGATCATAATATGGCTTTTGGTGGATAAAATAAATGTGTGGCTAATTCTTTATAAATTTGCACAGATAGCCATGAGTTTACACATTTAACTAGACATTTGACAGACTTGTAACACCCATCCTACTGGTTTCTGCTCATAAAACACCAGGGCCCTCATTTATCAAACGTTCATAGAAACAGTCCTATATTCTATCCTACGAATGAAATTTAGAATGTTTGTACGAACAGTCAAAAGTCTGATTTATTAAATGTGCAGTGGCCACTCGTATGCACGCTCCTCCGCAATCATGTGTTGATAAATCCCACTTGTGCGTACCCAGATCCTCGTTGAGGCCGCAGAGCGCAGATTATGAGTGACAGGATCGGCATGCATGATTAACTGCAACATTAAGGTGACAGTGTGTAGTTTTTGCAGTACATCTTTGAAAATAGCCATGAAAATGGTATGTAATAATAATTACGTCAAGCACATTAATTGCAAAATATTGGCGATATTGTAAAATATGACTTTAAAAATCAGTTTTAAAATTCATAGGCGCGGGTCCTCTTATCAGGGGAAAGCCATATTAGATGACGTCTTTACTTCTACAAGAGCCCGGAAGGACAAAGCGCACGGAACACGGCCACTATTAAAACATTGTTTTCCCCTCAAAATGCAAAAAAGTTTCGCCTTAAATACATTTTTACCCCTTCGCTAGTTCCAAGCGATGAAAGAGAGACTGAAATGCTCGTCATGTTGCTGCAAATAGATAATTCTCAGGGAATTGAGCGTTTGAAAACAACACTAGTTGGACCACCGTTGTTGAGTTTCTTTCTTGAAGACACAGATACCGCATGCCTGTGATAATTTAGGTATGCACTGCCCCCTACTGGCCGAAAATTACACCCTGTGTAGGGCTTTCCACAAGCGCCGGCTGCTTGCTATATAGCCGACTACTCAATGAAGTCCAACCGGCTACTAATTTACGACCAGGATATGATTCCGCCCAATGCTGTGCACGACATTAGCACGCCCGTCGTATTTTCCCTTTCATACTTCAGCATGAGTCCCGCTGTGACACGGCTCTATTCTCCGCCAGAATGCTATGTGAACTGGGTTAGCTTTCAAACTCCGCTGCTCCGCCTGGTCCTTTTAATATACTTTTGGCCGGTTGCACTGAACTAATATCCTTCCGCCCTCTTAAGTTGTACCCAGTGTTATCATGGGGCTCTTGATTCAGGTCTAGCTAAATGGACGATGCGGAAAGGCTAAGTCCACGGCGGCGTTGTTGTTAAACCAGGCTGTCGGAGCCTTCATAGACGAGAATCAGAGCGTCATTTTGGTAATTCAGTCCTCCCTTTAAGCGTTCAATTAGTGAAAACAAACGGATTCGTAAGAGTGTGTTTTCATTTGTTTAGAAGGGAGAATTATTTGCTGTTTATTTGTGTAGCCACCACTGCACTGTGAACGTGTCATGAACTGAAAATAAGAGATTTACAACCACAGAAAGCCCGTTGATGCCATACTATGCCAGCTTGTATTGCCTGTTTTTTATTTTTAGCTGTGCAAATCAGTTTTTATTGCTACTTCATACGTTGTATAATGATGATAATAATTACGGATAATAGTAGTAAACTAATATTATATTTGAGCAAATGTCTAAGAAAATAATATAGCCTGCTTATTATTCAATTCAGTTCAAAGATACTTTATTGATCTGGTCACTGAAGTGCTTGCAGCCACCAGAGCAGCGCTCCCAGTCACATAATAGTAGTAGTTGTAATAATAATAATAATAAAAAGTATTAGTAATCTTCTCCTGTTCATGGTTTCTTCCTGACCAGAGGTGTGAGAAAGATGCCACCAAAAAGAAAATCTAATCAGCAGACTCTGGAGTGGTCAGTTTAAGTGCTTCAGAGTAGTATTAAGATTCTGTATACATCTTAAAAGCGACATTCATTGTTCAAATAAAAAAAATTACAGATTTTTTTTATTTTAATGGTGGCATTTTAATGTACACCTACAAGTGTTATATTGGTGCTGCTGCAACATTTTGAGTTGGGCATGGACTCTGATCCTGAATGGGAAGATAATGACACAGTGAAGTTGATTAAAGAACAGAATGGAGATATGAAACTATTACGTTTACAATTTATGTTGGAAACATCTTTTAGTTAAGAGTATTTTTATTTTATTTGTATACATATTCTGGTGTTTACGACAAAGTCAATAAATGCACATGAATATCGTGCTGTTACTTACATTTACATTATAATGTCCGTTGACCGATACTGAGTAACAATGCCGATACTTCTATCACACAAAAAAGTGCTATCAATTGGGAGTCAGGTTCTAAGAAATTATGTTGAATTAGATAAAAAGTAAAATGACTTACGCACCGATCTGTGCGTAAGTACGCTTGATAAATGAGGGCCCAGAACCTTTGGCAGAATCAAGTGTCTATTATTTCTTTGCTCTTTCTTTCATAACTAGTTGAAATTTAGAAACTAATCTTCTCGATACATCTACCCATTTTTTAACTTTGTGCTTTCATTTAGATTATAGTGGAGAAGAAAAAAAGTTTGAGGAAAACTCAAACATCCCTGACCCATGGACACTCTGCTGAGTATTTTGGAAATATCGAGTTGTTTTATCATACTTAAAGGAATTGCATATCCATCTGGCATATTTTCTCCTCCGTGTAATGAGGCCAGAAAACCGTCTCCGTTTGATTCCATTCGAAACAGGAGAGCTGGAGATTTTACTACTAGTTCCCTCTGGGCAACAGAGCTCCTCAACCCGGCAGTAAGGTTGAGTTCAGCCACGATGTGTAGCAAATCTATAGGTTTTATTTGAGATCTTAAGTTTGGTCATAATCTATGAGGGTTGGAGGTTTAATGAGAATATTAAAGTGGAAGCCCTCTGTCTCTTCTTAACTCCCTTATTAACAATGATGGGCTGGTGTTTCTACTGTTCTACATACCGCAACGTGTAAACAAGACATGATCATTAAATACACCCTTGTCCACCTGTTCTGGTAAAGAATCATTGCTTCAAACATGGAGGAACCGACTCGTTCTGGTTGCATCACACCCTACTGCGAGCCGTTCAAGGGGATGCTGGAGAAACAAACTACATCAGCGCTTGGCCTGCAGTGGGAGCAAACTTAGCCTTCTGCTTAGAGGCAGAGTCGATTTCGATTCGATTTTGATTCAGGCGCTACATGATTTTTGTAAGAAGCGAAAATAGAATCCCCCATTTAGGCTTTTTAAAAGTCCTTCCATGGCTACTTACTTTCTGCTTTTTAAATCAATTCAGCTTCACTTAATTGGAGCATCCAAACAAATTTATGTCCTGGCTTTTAGTTTTTTTTAAACCATTAATAACACCAACATAAGTCCAAAACATGTTTCATAATCACATCAAGGTCATATTTCTGATGAAAGCTAAAGGAAATGTGTGTTGGCACTAGAAGTATAATATATGGTGACCATGTTTTAGTTCCATAAAAGAGGATACTTGGTCCAATCTGTAAAGAATTCATTCTGTTTACTTAAAGAAGAAAAATAGATTTCTGAACACTTTTGAATCGCTATCAATTTGGCACGTTTCACATCACAGTTATTCTGTTTATCATGACTCGGCGCATCCCTATTCATAGGACATAGCTGTAAGACGCCTCCAAATCAACCAAACCAATGTAAACTACACTTTATCTGTTCAAAATTTCTGCTTTCAGGTTTAAATCCATTTGGTCACTATTTTCCAAAAATGGCTCCTGTAAAACTTTTTTTCTCTCTTCTTTTTTATTCATCTTTACAACTGAATTCCTCTTCTCCAACTTTAGATTTTAATTAGATTTTTATGCGAGATAAACAACTTTGCTCCTTTTGCCTTGACCATGGTCATGTTAATCAGTGGTGCCATTTTCTACCTGTAGGCTGCAGCAGCAGTTACATTTCCATCATGTCTTATAGCCAGTTTCAAAGGTGTCTTTGTGGAAATAATACTTTCTATAGCTGTACCCTGGAACAAGTCATTATTAACACATCATTTTGATTGGAGGAGGTAAAGAGGTTGTTTCCTTGCTGCAAAACTGTTTTTTTAGGTGAGCCGTTCTCTTTTATCAGTGAGTTGTTTTTGTTATTTGATGTTTTTTATCACAAAAATCTTTTATGCTGACAGTTTTAATAGCTTTTGTATTATAGATGAATGTTCTAACAGTTGCTTCTGATGCTTAATTCATTGAGACTACAAGCAGCATATATTTAGAGGCTGATTTAAGACGACCATTTTTTAAAGAGTGGCTAAGATCTGATCTGAATGAAAGTGAACATTTGCACTCTGAAGATGATCTGTGCATCGCCTTGAATGAGACACTTTGTCACCCTCCCCAATTAGAAAATGGGTCAGTTATAGAGAAGCTTTTGCATGAAACGGATCGTAAGCTGTGGTGGGATCTAGTCAAGCCCTTTTTTACCGGTGTGGATAATAATTGCATAACAATATTTGCAAACAAATGCGCATTGCTCTAATAAATTCACAAAGGAGGCTGCAGAAGACATTGTGCAAAGAAATTTTTTTTTCTCTTTAATGTTGCGTAAAACTGATGTGTGTCTGTGTCTGAGTTTTACACTAAATTCACAGCATCCTGGAATGCTCGTCATGCTACTGCATTCTTCATTGTTTTTGGTACATGATTGGGAAGTTCCTAGCTATTAAAATAACTTCTACCCAAACTGATCAGTTTTTAAAAATGACAGTTGTTTGTGTCGCCGATTACTTGCAGTAGTAATCGCTGATCCATCTATTTGTTTTTCAGACAGACGATGTGTTAAAGGCTGTTCCCACCTCGTTGTCTCCAACACCAGCCCCGCCCACACCCATGACCCCAGCCACTCCGGCCTCTTCTACATCTCCAGGGACGCCCAGCACTCCCAGTTCCATCTCCCCATTTGGAATTGTGAAACGCAAAACTGGTCAGTATCTGCATTTTAGGCCACATAATCAAGAAAGTGTTTTGGGATTATTTTTTTTATGGAGAAAGTGGGCGCAATGCTCTGACTGACACTGAAACTGGCCTAACCACATCTGATTGTACTTGAGGCTTCATCCTCCTGAAGTAGTTTTAAATTCTGGATCAGCTTAAAAACTCCTGACATCATCTCAGCTGAGTTTGTAGTTTTGTTTTTCTGCAGTGTCTTAAAAAAATAAATAGAAAAGCAATGGTGGTGCGCAGAACTCCATCAACATCTGTTTATAATTTTTTTTTTAGTTATGTTACTAACTGACAGATAGACAGACCCACCAACCATGGTTAACTCATAACCTCCTTGGCAGAGGCAATAATACCTTCAAGAATCAAGCTTTTGGGCCTTAAAAATGTCTAGATTTTCAAATCTCTGTGCACTTGAATTTTTACATCTGTTGTTAAATTGCTATAGATTTTTGTTTGGTTTTAAGTCAGAGAAAAATCATATCAACAGAACCCCAAAAATTGGCCTTGTAAAATTAGATCTCCACCATGGCAGCAGGCCATATCTTTTTTTAAACGTTTTTTGGGGGGGGGCCAGAGTGCCCTTTATCTGAAAGGGGATAGCATTTTGAAGGGGGAGAGAGGTGGGGAAGAGCTGCAGCAAAGGTTGCCTCGGACGCTCACAATATGTCTACGTCTTAGCGAATTCCTTAAATGCCTTAACAAGTGCGAGGCACATATGCAAACTGTTGTAATTCCTACACCGTTCACCTGATTTGGATGTAAATACCCTCAAATAAAAGCTTAAAGTCTGCAGTTAAAGCACATCTTGTTTGTTTCATTTGATATCCATTGTGGTGGGGTATGGAGCCAAAAATGTTAGCATTGTGTCGATGTCCCAATATTTATGGACATGACTGTATTAGGCTGCCTTTTTTCTGATACCACTAAAGAAAAATCCAAACAAATAATCCAAAACAACCTTGCCTTGACAAGTAATTTAATTGGTATAGAAACGGCACCATGAAGACCAAGGAACACAGCAGACAGGTCAAGGAGATAGCTGAGGTAAAACATCTTGCAGAGCTCTGTTCTCTCCATCAGTTAAAAATGGAAAGAGTCTGGCAAAACTACAAAGACTTGGTTGTTTTCCTAAGCTGCAAGGAGAGCAAAAATCAGAGAAGCAACTCAAGAGGAGCTGCATAGACCAACAGCTTAGGTGTGGCAATCTTTTGTCAGGACAATCATTAGTTGTACACTCCCCAAATCTGACATCGATGAAGGAATGGCTGGCGAAAGTGAAAACAAAATCCAGTTTGCAGTTTGTCTTGTAGGACACACAGAAATCAGGAGAAATAATGTGCTCTAGTCAAATGATAAAAATATAGAACAGTTTATTCTGCATGCAAAGCGTAAATTACACTGTACATCCCCTTAATGAAACAAGGTGCGGGATGCTTTTCTTGAGCAAAAACTGGCAAACTGATTAACATTGATGGGACGATGGATGGAGCTAAATGCAGAGCATTCTGTCACAGGTTCATCTTCAAGCAAAAGAATGACTCTAAACACACAGCCATATCTACCATTCATTGGTTTCGCTTAAAGGTCTCATTCACTTTTTTCCCCCAATAAGTTTTCTGATATTTCTAGTTTGAATTTAACCGCCTTGTGAGTCCTTTTCTGAGGAGAAAAAAAAATGCTCTGCCTTCAAGAGGTTGCAGTTTGTCGCACGAGTAGGTGGGGGGAGAGGGGAGCATTATGAGTCTAACTCATTATTATTCATGATATGGAAATGTCTTTGCTCTGATTCGCTAATAGCAATGTGACTCTGCCTTGAACCAAAAAACTAACTAAATACTTATACATTTTAACAGTTTCTTCCTAAACTCTTCTCTCTTGGGATTAAAACTGCAACGATGATGTGCTGTGTTCACAAATAACATGGGACCAGACATGTTCCACCTTGTTGCCAATTGTTATCTTCTACCAGCAAGGACCGATATGCTCTCCCTTATACAGAAAATCATTACAGCTGTCTAATGGGTGGTTGTAAGCTGAGATGGGCAAGCTCAGGAATGCTAATTTTCTCTGTGATGTCGAACGGACTGGCTTTTTCTCACTCACTGGTTTTTGCCATCCATTTCATTCCTGCGGCTAATGCAGGCGGTCGTGGTTGGAGAAAATGTTGAAATGTCAGGGTGACTGATCGTATTTCAAAAAGAACAAACATTACACAGTTTCTCAGTGAATGAGACCTTTAAAGATTGTTCAGATTATGCAATTGTCAAAGTTCACTCCAAAGTATCCAAGACTTGAAAGATTTGCAGCTGTAACAGTAGTGAGAAGTGGTTCTACAAAGTACTGACTCGAGGGCAAAACATACATTTTCAGGCCTTCTTTTATTTAAAAAATATTTCAAGCCAATTATAATTTTACTTTCACTTAAATACGCAATCAAATTTTATTAGAACCCACAGTCGTTTATGGTTCTGACTGGATGTGGAAAGGTTAAAGGTGTAGAAATGCTGTAGACATTATTTTGTAACCCTTTTATCTAACTGATAGGGATTCAAGAACATATAGATACACCGATGTATCGCAATATTTTGTCACAATACTGTCACAATATTCCAAAGCAAAGTATACGTTTTTTTTACATTTTATTTTTTTAATTTTGAATTGAACCAAACATGAATATAGTATTTTTAATATAAAATTTAAATTGTGACTACTAGTTGGTGGCTGTTTGTAGCTTTTTTTCCCCCCAGTGGATGAACTAGATCTAGTTATAAAACTGGATGTGTTAGGTATGAAACAGGTTGCAGTGTTTAGAATGCTGTGACAGTTTTTCTGCAATTAAGGTGAGTTTTAAAAAATAACAACACATGCTCTTACTCCTAGCATCACATATCGTATCGCACCCGTATTGTAATACATATATTGCCACATTCTTATTCATATTTTTCCAATGCACATCCCTACTAACTGACAAAAAAACCTCTCAGAAAATATGACCGTGACCAAACTACAGCTAAGTAACCTAACTTCAGCATAGCTGAAACATTTTGAACTCTGAAATCAGCAGGTCATTTTGTTTCCTTCCACCTCAAGCTGCTTTACTTGATGACTTGTTAGCAGGAGCCTAATGGGTGCAGATTATCATTATTTCATATTGAAGGTGGGGGTGGGGGCAATTATTCTAAGGTGACATCATTTAAAAGTTCATTGAACTGAAACAGCTGACCAGGCTCAGGAGTGGTTTTGTTCTATCTATTTGTCGCCTCCCATGACCGACTCACCCATTGACAACCTTTAGGCTCGATTGTGTTTCCATCTCTCATTAATCCTATCTGCTGAATCACAAGTACCCACCCACCCCCTAGCTTTTATCATTTATTTCTGCAAGTATTTGCATTATGATAATAATGTTATTACTGATACGTTGTTCTTGCAATGTTTGGATTTCTGCTGACTGAACCAAACTAGCCGAGTGTTGCTGTCCCGTTATTGCTCATGATTTTTTTATTTTTTTTATTTTCACTGATTCAATCAGTTTCCTTTTTGAAGTTTACATTTCTGAACAGCTTGTACATATCTGTGGATTATCGCTTTTCAGGTTCAGTTATCAAATGCTAGCCAAAACATTTAACAGAGGTGTGTTTGTACCTCCTTCATTATTTTAATTACATAGAAATGATCTCTTAACATGCATTTTTTTTTTCCGGCTTCACACCTGCAAGGTAAGCCTTTAGAGAGAGAATGTAAGCTACTTAGAGCTAAATACTTTTCTAACACTTCAGCTTTGTTTTCATTAAGGAATGCAACTTTGCTTTTGCTTCTGCTAAAAATAAAATTGGCTCATTTTCTTTTCATCATCTCATTCTCTGTGTTTGATAGCTGCACCGGTTGCTTTCGGTGCTTGGTGTTTTGCCCCCTCCTAATAACAGGCGTGCCTGCCACCATCACTGCCGGGGAAGCGATCACATTAAAGCAACACACTAATTCGACCTGAAATTGCATTCTTAATATCCCGGGTTAATGCTTTCATTATGATATCTGGAAGAAAAACAGCAGCAGTGCTACCTTAGCTAGAATCTTAACAAGAAGCAAAACAGAGGCAGATGTGGAACGAAAACCAGAATTGCCCCCAAGCACTGCTGTTGCATACAATTATAGAGGAAATTACACTGCAACTGCAAGCTGCTTGGCTGCATAATATCTTTCTGGATGGAATTAGTGTTTTCATTACCAAAGTACGTATCTGTGACACTCTTCCTGTTTTTGTTTTGTTTTGTTGGCCTACATCTGAAGCAGAAGAGTAGAATCATCCTGTTTTTCATCTCCTCATTCCTCTCTGTTTAATCATGGCATAATTTCATCTGGGACTCCCTTCACTTCATTAATATGTTTTTTTTGGTCTCTCTCTTAATTTAATTCCTCTCCTGATGTGTGCAGCGAGGAAGATGTTCCCCAAGAGGAAGCTGCATGAGAGCGAGAGCGGCAGCGAGAGTCCGAAAGGGGAGTCCGAGGTCGCGGAGGAGCAGGGTCAGCAAAACAAACGACCCCGTGTGGAGAGCAGTGTCAGCAGTGCAGGTACGCGGTCTTCCTCGGCATCGAGCCCGATAACAGGGGTCACATCCTGTGCAGGTCTGGAAGGCCCAGGTGAGTCAGGATAGTACGGGCAAAAAAGAAAAAGAAAAAAGAAGATCAAATTGAGTAGTTTATTAGAAACCTCTGCACACAATAGTTTCCCCATTTCTTTTACTGAAGCTCTTAAACAACCCCTATAATCTTTTTTTGGGGCATTTTTTTCGATGGAAAAAGAAAATATTTCTATTTTTTTTTATATAAAAGATGTTGTCTTTACATTTCTTTTTTCTGTAAAGATGGAAAAAGTGTGACATACAATTGCATCTCTTTTTTTGGAAAGGAATAAGGGAGAGTTCCATGGAACCTTTGTTTTGAACTCGTCAGTCACTTTCATATTTTTGCCAGTTGCTAACTAAAAAGCAAACCAACTGGTTAACTTGGTCTGACTGTTAACTACCCCTATAATCTTTTGGGCGGCATTTTTGTTTGATGCACAAAGAATAATGGGAGCCTTTTTATTTTTATTTTTTTATAAAAGCTGTGTTCCCATTTCTTTGTTCTTTAAAGATGCAGAGTGTGACCTACCTTTTCTTTGTAAAGGAAATAAAGTAGAGTTCTTTGGACCCTTTGTTTTGAACTCGTCAGTTACATGTATTTTTTTTGCCAGTTAATAAATAAAAGCCAAACTAACTGGTTAACATGGTCTAACTGTAAAGATAACCGTTTCTTATTAATACTGGACAACCCTGAGTATCCTCTTCATGGGAATACTGTACAACGACAAGTGTTTTGTGTTGCAGCGAAACTGTTGAAGCCTCTGTTGAAGCCTGCTTTGAGGAGTAGATGAATGTATGTGTGGTCTCCTATAAAAAATAACAAATACAACTTAGGTAGAACTAACCAAAATATATGAATAAACTTATGATTTGTATCACCAGACTGTGTTAAACATCACATAAATCAAATGCAATGCAAACTTAGTAATCAAGTGTCACAGTCTATAATTTTCCCATAAGTAAACACTCAGCAGTTAAAACTCCAGCTCGTCAAATTGCCATCAATATTACTGTAGTAATGAACACAATACTTTTATTGTGAAGGTCTACAAAGCTATTTCCGCCAATGGGTTAGCTCTAATTCAAGTCTGGACAACATCCCTTTAACTGAATAATTCACATTTTAACGCAGCAGTAACTCACTATGAAATGTATTGAGGCTCTGTTTACACTCTGGTATAGGTGAGTAGCTAGTTGGCTTTAGCAGCTGAACTGAATTAGAATCAGCTTTATGGACAAACTAAACCAAAAGTTTCAGACAGTTTAATATAATAAAGTTTTATAAAATGTTTAAAAAATTGTAAAGCATCAAGGTAAGCCTTCAGTTTAAATGACTAACATTTAAAAAATTTATATTATTTTTAATAACATTACCTTTTTTTGTATTTCCTGATGTTACTCATATCTATTGATTTGTTTCTGTGTCTTCAAAACTTAGTTATGATTAAAAAAGTGTTTATAAAGTGACTTATTTTAATTGTTAGGTAAAATTAGTTCATTAAAATATAAAAACAATGACCATGGAGGCATTTTGTGATGGTTAGCGGTAGTTATCGATATCGATCAATATGACTATTCTCTCTATTGACATGCTCTTTTTCTATATCGTACAGCCCTAGGTTAAGTACAAATGCATGTCACACTTTTCTGATTTTTTTTATTTATTTTTCCTTAAAAAAAACTGCATCCTTTTCTTTTCACTTCCCTACTACACGCCACTCTGTGTTTTTCTGTTAAATAAAACCTAATTTGAAAAGCAACATAAAGAATAAGAATAGGTTTAAAGGGTTAAGAATGCCTTTCTAAGGCGTCGTAACTTAAAATTGAAACAATAGGAAAAATCAAGTCACAATTATTGCATGAAATGTGATACCACTGATGTTTCTTTTATGTAACACTTACAAGCTTCTCCAGCCATCCATGCAAAATTAATTGGATGCATTAATTGACTAGGGGATCAAAAGGAAAATTGTAGTTATGAGAATTCATCAGATGGTAATCATTAAAAGCGTTTTTTTTTTTTTTTTTTTTTTTGGCTTACATCTCTGAGATGCATGTTGCTCGTATTTTGTATAGCAGTCTTAGCTGCTGGTCAGACATATGAAGTATTTTAAAAGCCACATTAATCTCCTCTGTTATTTCGTGAAGCTTCCTTTACTGAATAAAGAAATGGAGAAAAACAAATGCAAATGATCCTTAGGTTATTTCCTGACTTAACAAAATGACATAGCTGTTACTTTAATCCACCAATAAAACCACATATTGCAAAAGCACAGGCGGCAAGATACCAAAGACTTGCAAATGAAGACTAAAACATTACGAGTAATTGGTTTTCCTTTCAAAGGATTATTTTATCTTTTAATTTGCAAGTGTTTATTTGGGCCAATACCCTCTCACCAGAGCTCATAAAGGATAAGGGGAGTTAAACTTCCTGAGGGCATTTTTTGTAGTTGTTGCATTTAAACCATGGACAGGAATAGAGAGGAAATAATGTTAGCTAGTCGGGTGAAGAGGCTATTCATCATCATGTTAACATAATTTTTTACATAGACTTAAACATGAAGTACATTTTTTGGTCCAACATTGACCTTATAGCATACATTACATTTATTTACTCACCCAGACAAGTATGGAGCCACTTTGAGTCCTTTGGGAGAAGTTTATATCCAGTTGCCATCAGTGTATCTATATAATGGTAGTGATGAGGGAACGCAAAGTGTAGCCCCTAAATAAGGCATTAACCGCCACAAAACTAATTTAATCAATGTTTTGTAGTGAAAAATAGACAAGAAATAAAACCTAATGTCATCTTTCAATCTTAGAGATGTAGATGGCCTTGTTTTATTAAATTTGTATCTAAATGAACCAACTTAAATTGAAGCTTCAATGTCAGACCATTATTTCTAAAAGCTGACATAAAATATCTTCTCTATGGTCGTGCTCTTATACCAATATAGAAATCACTTATGTGCTTTACATGATAAAAACAACAAAATTAACCAAAAAAGCCCATTACATTAGAGATGCAAGACAAAGAGAATGAATGAAAAGATGCAGTTGACTTGTTAATCAAAGGCAACTCTAAACAGATGGGTTTTTAGCTTTGTCTTATAAGAACTCAGCATTTCTGCAGTTTTGCCGTGTTCTGGGAGTTTGTTCCAGATCAGAGGAGCATAGAAACTGAATGTTACTTCCGAAAGGAAGATACAGTGACAATAGAGCTTTTACATATTTTGGTGATAAGCCACTCAATTATTTTGAGACTAGTAATAATACAGGAAGCCAGTGTATGGTGTTTGGGGAAGCTTCCCTTTATCAACATTTCAACACGGTGGAAACACCTTGGTTATCCTCTCTGTGTTCAGCCAGTCTTTAAGAAATACTTCAAGTTCAGGCAATATGCTTTGATTTTATACCTCTGAAAGCTTTTTTTCCTCTTATTGCATTCATTCTGCACATAACAATCCCTCTTTTACATAGGAGACATGCAGATAGTGAAACATATAAAAATGAGAGTGTGCATAAGGAGAGAGAAAAACGCTACTGCCAAAACTAGACTCGCTCGGATGTGTGCCAAAAAGAGCGGTGCCAAACACTTGCTGCTGCTTTTTTCTTCCTGTGGGCTTTCCTGCCGTTGAAGCGTAGTTTACAGATCAGGAAACAGTTCGTATGGAGTCTGTTAGACTTCTGATCGGTTTAATTGGAAAAATATTTTCTTATTTTATAACTGTGGCTGAAGTGACACGTAATTTCAGTTTTCAGTGCAACAGCGTATTTATACTAGCCTCGGTGCCAGCTGAACTTAGTACCGCCCACAACATGACGTGGAAGTTCGGTCTGGCATTCCTCCCTTGAGGAGCAATTATGCCAGAACAAGATCTGTTCGGACCAATCAAATGGGGCGTACGATGATTGACAGGTGAACAACAGTAACGTAATCAACCACGTCATAAAAGAGCGCCTGGGTTGAACTTGTTTACGATGGCTGCCAGTGGAGAACTGAGATGTGTAGATTCTGCCATCGAGTCTCTTCTAGAAGATATCGACAGCGCATTAATTTTAAAAGAGGAACAGATAACATCCATTGCTCTGTAGAGCAACCTCACACACTTGTGTTGCTCTGATTAGTTATAGGTCTATTCAATTGGACTTATGTGTAAAAGTAATAACCACCTTTTAAAATCATGAATCATAACTGGGGAAGCGGACTATTGTACAGGGCATCCGGGGTTTAATATATTCTAAATAAAAGTGAATACTGGAAAGATAAATGCTGGATCCTGTACATACCTTGCTCAACGTCTGTATAAGGAGGACATCTGCGTTGGAAGTTGTATTCAGGTTGTCCTTATCATTGCACAATGCTCATATTGAGCTGTCTCAGCTGTCTTGTATAAAAAACAACTTTATCCATAGTCCTCCTTCCTGAGTTGCTGCTGCAGTATTTATCTGGCACATTTGCCAAACGCAAGAATAATAATTATATAGCGCATTTTTGGAAATTCAAACCCGCCTCACAAAGACAGATGGACCCTCCGGTTACAAGGCCTACTCCGAACCCCTAAGCCACATTCGCCCCATGACAATCAATGGGGGAATTAAAGTGTATCAGCAGCAAAATGAAAAATAAAGCATGTAGAGTCAGATAAAGATACAATTATAAAAGTAGAAAGTATTAGACTGCAAAAAAAGGGTAGAATTACAGTATGAGAAAAAAACAATGTACATTTACAAAAAAGAGCATACTGCCAGTCAAAGAAAAGTGCAAATGAGTAGAAATTTACATGATGTGAATTGAGTATTTATTTGTAAAACAGACTGTTTACAAGAGGTAAGGAAAAACCACAAACAGGGATGCAAACATTGAGTTTGATGGTTTTAAAGTCTTAAAAGCAGCTGGAACGAAGGCCTGGCAAAAGTCCTCCACTTATTCTGCAACAAGTCCATGCATGGCGTTTAAGACATTGTCCAACACTGGTTTTATTTTAACTAGAGTTCTTTAAATCTAAACCCGCATTTGAAATATGCTTCTCTTTACATAATCTCATTATCTTTGTATAAGTGATCCAAAGCATTTAACTATAGTTAAAAAGCAAAAATTGTCCAAATATTTAAGGGTGTACATGCTTTTTCACAGAATTTTTCTTCAACTTTTTGTAAAAAAATCCTCTGATAAATTAAAGGTAGCGGTGTTAAATTCAGCTGGCTTTGACTTTATTTAATGTGCAGTTGGAAAAATTAAAGTTTTATGCCCGTCTTCTCAACCAGCCAGTAGCATGACCCCGTCTGTCTGCCGGGAGTCGGTGCTACAAGTTTGTCAATAGTAATTTCCCCTCCTACCTGAGTGTCTCGGGTGAAAAGGGAAGCTCAGAAATATCACCTGCAGCGTTTATTGAAGAAGAAAGTAGCTTCAAACATGGGCTCAAAAAAAAATGATGAAAAAAATGGTTGCCCTCTGTAAACCTGCTGGCATTTATCTCTTCAATGACTTCACTCCCTTTCTGTCTTCCCCTGTGTAGGGAACACCGATGAGCCCATGGAGGAGGGAGCAAAGGAAGAAAAGGTTGAAAAGCCAGCGACTGAGGCCAACAGCCCAGATGAGGAGGTGGAGAACAAGAAAAAGAAAGGAGAGAAGGCCAAGGAGGAGGAGGAGGAGGAGGAGCAGGTAGAAGAAAAGATCTCTGATGAGAAAGAAAAGAAAGCTGAGGGGGTGGAAAAGCAAAATGAAGCAAAGGAGAAGACAGATGATGAGAAAGGCCCCTCTGTCGCCAAAGAGGAGGTGGTTGAAAAGGACACGAAGGACACAGGGAGCCCAAAAAGTCAAATGACTGAAAAAAAGCAGAAAGAGGCAAAGGAGCAGAAAGATAAGGAGCCAGCCAGGAAAACCCCAATCAGCAGTTTTTTTGGTGAGGAGGAATTTGCATTCATCTGTGCTTGCATTAAAAAATGTCTCTTAAAAATGTGCTGTGCTTTCATCAGTGTGAGAAGAGACAGCAAGTTTCTTCCCCTTCATCCAACCCTCACTCCAACCTTACCTTTTGTGCCCCTCCCCCATTTTTATTAGCTCCCAGGAAAGCAGGAGTTAAGACAGAGAAACCAGACAAGAACGAAGGAGTGACCAAGACGAGTGCGGAGAGAAAGAGCTCAGAGGAGGAACGGAAGGACACAAAAGGGTGAGCTACATTGTGACTGGAAGTTGCATCCAGCTCAGGTTGGTTTTGTTCGTAGTGCTTTAGGAGCCACAAATAAGGTGGTCATTTATACATATTAGGTATCAGTATATTGAACTTCTGTTTACATTGGAGCTCTAAAATATTACAGTTCAACTAAAATCAAGATGATTTGAAGTTCAGGAATAACAGATCAAAGTTGTTGTCGAATGGACCCCATCGCTTGGTGATCCTTGCTTGATGAAGGAGATCTGAAATTGTACTTGGTCATTAACACCTTTTTGGAAAACAGTACACCTTATCATCATGACTAAATCCAGCAGAATGTTGCACAATGCATCACATTGCCACTGTAGGCTGCACTGTTCCTATACTATATCAAAGCCCCATATGTAGTGCAAACAGTTTCTGCACCCAGAATTGGACACTCTTTGGATTTAAGGATTTTCCAGGTCTCTGAGTATGGAAGTGGAAACAAGGAAAATAAAAAAAAAATGTCTATATGTTGATTGGATCAATTATAAATGCTAATACAACAGACGTGTTTTTGATGTGGCTTTCACATTAACGCAAAGCAAAAGATAAAATGTCTTTAAAAAAGTTCCTTAACCAACTTTCTTACGACTATGAAATACGACCATGCATATCTTGGCTATGGTTTCCTCCTGGGCCCCCCTTTGATTTTCTTAGACCTATCAGCTGCCCAACAGATCGTTCAACGTTGTCTTTCTGTCCACTCATCCTCTGTTACTGTTTATCTTACTTCCGGCAATCTGATTGTCCCTCATCTTCCTGCTAAACTTTACCCTTCCAGTTGTTCACTGTTGACCATCTAACAGCCGTCCATCTGGAATGTCTGTTATCTGACATCCTTCAAATCATCTTTTTATAATGGTATTTGCAGATGTAGTAGTAAATGCCTGACCTCTGTAGACATGACTGCAGTACATTTTATTTAAAGTAGAATATATATATATATATATATATATATATATATATATAGAGAGAGAGATTTTAATGAAAAACCAGTAGGAACTGTGGTCTTCTCTTCCATTGCTCGCTATTCCCAGCTCTGATACCCGTGTTTCCTTGGAGAGGCTTTCCGAGCTAGTGACTGTTCATGAAGAACACCCCGACATACAGCTACACGACACCTGATCCAACGTACATCCTAATAACTTTCAGTGTGTTCTTTGCTCTCAGTAGTTTACCCTGCAGTAGTTCTTCTTAGATCACACAACAGTGGCCAGGCTTTCACCTTTCATTGTCTCTGTCTGGCGGTGGTTTCCTTCTCCTGAGCTCATTTTGGGTGAATAGGGATCCTTGCAGCTCGGGAGCATCACACAGTAGCTGCTCTTTCAAGTCGCTTCGACAACTATGTTGAACTCAAACACTGAGATATGTCAGTAGATGAAAATAACAGCAGTTTTTACAAATAAGGTCTAAATAAAGCTAAAATATAAACAAAGTATACTTTTATGCATTCATATTGACTAAAATAGGGGTTAATTTTATGTAATTGCTCTTTCACGAAATAAAAAAAGATAGGATAAAACCAACCACATCCAGTTTAATGAACGTGTGAGAAACACTTTACTGTCCTTGATCGCCACTTCCACCATATGTGAAACCAAGCTGAGATAAACCCTCTAAACGCCTTTGTAAGTACATAGAAGGGGCAATAAATTTACATACTGACGAGCAGCTTTATGGAGTTGATTACTGTGGCATAAATACCCAACAACATGAGGAAAATCATATGTGTGTAACATACACGTGGATCAAGTTTGCATTAGAAGCTAAGTTAGATTCTATGTATCATCTGAGGAAAGACGAATAACTTGACATTTAACTGGATTAATTAAAGTTTCTTTCAAGTGTATTAACTCAACAGTTAAAAAAAGATTTCCCTGCTTTAACATTCAAGTAGTTGTCATGCCAGATCTGCATGTAATCTACCTGTTTAAGAGATGCAGGAGGAACTGAAAGGCTGGGTAATGTCAACCTCATAGTATTACACACAGCTAATTAGGTTCAGACGGTTCATAATAATTGGGAGAAGAAGAAAAAAAAACTTCATGTGTGAAGTGTGAAATGCTTCAGTGAAGCAGCTGAAGAAGAGACTCACGGAGGACTTAATTACTTTCAGATTTGATTACCTGTACACTTAATGATCATTATCATTAACCTGAAGGCGCTGAAACTCAGGTAAGAGCCAGATTTCTCTGTGTTTTAACATAATTACTGACCGATGCTTGAGTCCGTTATTAAAAACGGAGCAATAATTTAATATCCTTGGACACCCGCCAACAATTAAGTTTGCATTTTTGCTGAAGTGTAGTCAGATTAATCAGTAACTCCTCAGATTGTGACCCACCTGCTAATTTAACTGCTTAACAAAATCCTACTAAAAAATTGTCTTCATCAATTATAGATTTCCTGTGCTGTCATGAAATTAATGTGCATGAAACTTGTGGCCCTGTTCTTGGTTGTTTTAATTTAAGTGTAAAAGTATAAAAGGTTATTGAACCTTGCTTGCAAAAAAATGTATTTACATTCAAACAGTTTGCAACTTTTAGAAAAAACTTTTCGATCTTAGCTCAAGCCTGAGGCATAGCTAACTTTTTGTGCTTTACCCTAATTAGAGCATAAAATAAAAGTATAATGATTTATAATGGAAAAACCTCAGGCATTATAATACTATTAACTCTTTACAAAAAAATCTACTGCTGATGTTCTGTAGAGAATTTGTACTATGCATTTATATGAAATGTTCACTGCTGGCAAAACTAATGCATGTCTTGCACATTATTTTGTTGCTAGAACAAGAGATCGGCCACAGTTTTCTAAACATGTACTAAAAATTTTGCAAGTCAGCAGACAGACTTTTCATGAAGGAAATTGTTACATTATTGTATTAATGAACATGTTTGCTACAACATGCTCAGAAGTGATTTCCTTAGGGAGTGTAAACTGCCTCAAAATGTCCCCAAATTGCACAATTTTACCCAGTTTCTTTAAAATCACTGCATATGTTTTACTGTCTAAAAGGAGTTACCTTGCAATCTCTTTTTTTTGTTAGAATTATCAATCTATGGTCACTTTCTTTCCTTTTTATAGTTAGTTTGCTAGAAGTTAAGATTAAACACAGTTTACTTCAATTAGTTTGCAAATTAGTTTTAAAGAGGTGTGGTAGCTTTGTAGTTTGAAAAGCGCTTTATAAATAAAGTTTTATTTTATTTATTTATTTTTTCATTTGAACTAGGGCTGGGCAATATGTCCTCAAATGTATATTGTGATATAATCTAAATCATGCGCGGTAATGATATGTATTATGATATTGCAATAAATTAATAGTTCAAAATTGTCTGCTTTCCTGGTTACTCGTTTGTAAATTTAATATTGCACCAAAATAAAACCGCACATATCTGAATTACAATTGCAGAGTTCAGCAGATGTATTTTCTGTTAAATCAAAAACAACAAATTTCAAACTTGCAATATAGTGTAAAGATGAACATTGAACATCAGTATTTATCCTCCTTGATAACAGCTTGATCATCAAATTGCACATTCATGGTTGGCCAGTATAGTCAAAATCTCTACCTTTGGCTAAATTTATATCATTTCTACCTATTTTCTTTTATATTGCCCGCTACCGATTTGAACTGCCACCCTCTTCTGCATGAAAAAAAACAAAGCGTTTTTCTCATGAGAAGTTGGATGTTTTAGTTCTATACAGTTATTTAGTTTCAGTCTTTAAATCTACAACAAAATTTATTTTATGGGAAAAAACATCTTAGCGATCAAACTAACTATTGTAAATCTGTCAAATAATCTTATATATATATATATATGCTGCTTAAGTTTTTTTAAGAAGTTGTGCAAACTTGAGATAAATGTTACATCAATTCTTGAAGTACTTTCTTTGTAGATCAGGGTTTCCTAAACAGGGGTAATTTAAAGCTGCTGTTATGTTTTGAACAATTGTTCAATACCTTATTAGGACTGTAAGCTAGAAAACATAAAGTTTGCCCTATGTTTATAGATCTGTCTGAATTCCCCTAAGTTGTGCAGACCAACTCCCAGTAAAGCAGATTTTCTTCCTTTTTTTAAAATTGGGACCAAAAAAAAAAAAAATCAATTTGGAAGTAAATCGATATTTGTGTTTAGGAGTCTCTGAGTAGCGCTGCTCTTAATGGTCACATCTATGTATTCACCTTCAGGGAAACTCTGGATGTGATGTGATTACCTGTGCCATCAGCCACTTTTAATTACTGCAAAGCAAGTAATTAAACAGTTAAGGCTGTGTATAAATTGTAGATGCCTGCATAATGCAACTAAAGATGTCTGCAGGAATGTTGTTGCCTCTCATGCGTTT
Organism: Apricaphanius iberus; assembly: GCA_028564705.1. NCBI lineage: Eukaryota > Metazoa > Chordata > Actinopteri > Cyprinodontiformes > Aphaniidae > Apricaphanius > Apricaphanius iberus. The sequence goes on from JAPXFQ010002837.1 coordinate 306,218, forward strand.
CACCTGCGCCAAGAAAAACATCATGGGGAAAAACAAATTTACGAATGTACTGAAAAAAAGCTTTTTATATCCTTACTATGATGGTTTAGCCAGAAGGTGTCGTAATGCGGTTATTATTTTAACCTTTCGATGTAAGGAAAGCAGAAGCAGCAGCAACAGCGTATAATTGCTTTGTCGGTTCGAGGTCATGGTAACTATTTCAGCCACAAACTATTTTTAGTTTTGGAAGGGAGCAAAGGCTTTTCATCTCCATAACTATTTATTTTTCATCTCTGCACTGTGTGCAACAGTGAAGAAGTGATGGGAAATGAATGCAAAATAAATTTCACAGCTGTAGTTCCCATTTCATCACACATGCAAGCTATACTGTTTGAAAATCACTTTCTAAGGCACCTCAGAGATTGTTTTGCAATGATTTAAAGATTTAAAATGTGTACTTGTGCATTTAAATTTTGATCTTTGCGACAGTAATATTCTAGAAACATTTGCTAATATGCAAATTAATTTTCATCTTCAAGTGATTAGATCTTGCTTGACATTTCTCAATGGCACTTCTGAAAGTTTCAAATCTTTCAGCTCTGTAGTCAGGAAGCACCTCCGTTTTTTCTTTGGTTTTTGATTGCTGCTTTGGTTCAACCTTTTTTGAATCCCAAAGGGAAATTAAAAGTCATAACTCATATCATCATCTAAGTAGCTTCAAAGATGCTGATGGGCAGGAAGGACCCTCAGTAGCAGTCAGTCTTGAAATTAATTAAGAGGCCTCTAACTGAAGGCAATTCAATATGGGGTTCCTGAATGCTCCGTATTAGGCTCCTTGTTATTTTTCTTGTTTCTTGTTGCTTTTGGGTTGCACCTTTACGAAGAAAGATGTACATGTTTGCTGTTGATGCTTCACCCCAAAAATAAAAAGGAGTGACTCCTTATAAGACCTTTTGCATCTTACCAATGATGTGGAATCACATGTTTATACAAATTTCAATTATAATGAAAACAAAATTGGTTTTGTTTTGTTTGGGAGGAGTTTGGTGTTCCTATTTTGTGGGGCAAATTCATTTCCCAAATAAGAAAAGCTAAAATACATAACCTTTTGTGGATTTAAGCTTAGGTTGACCTTGAGATTCCAGTTTTCTTTTCATGTATTTTATTTTTTTTCTCACTACATTTTCTATTTTTTTGCGACATGTTATTGCCGTGGACTGGTTCTTTATGGCAATGATTAAATAGCTGGTTGGAATTACTACTGTTTGTTTAAAGTTCTCTATTGATAAAGTTGATATTGTCACAGGTTTTTCAATGGAAACAATTTGAATTGTTCCTGCTTATTTGTTTTATGTTTTTCCTTTTTTACAGTGACTCAACATCAGGACAGACTGACTACGATCCATCCAGACCAAACTACCATCCAGTGGACCACGCCTGCTGGAAACAAGGCCAGAAGTGAGCAAAACTTTGTTTTTTGTCCTCCATATCTTCTTCAGTCTTAACAGGTAATTCTAGGCATCATGCCCATGGCTACTTCTGCATTCTAAACAGTCCTAGAAAAATATATTTTGCTCAAAACCGTTTATCCCGGACGAATAAATGCAAAAAAAGATAAGAAGAGGCAAAGCGTATGGAAAAGTTGGTTCAGAATATCTGATTATTTGAAGTTGCAAATACAATCTGTCTGATACTCGGGTAAATTAGCAGAGTAGAAGTCTGTTTTTCCCTAACAGATTGATTTTTTTTTTTTCTTCCTAAGGACCCAGCTTTCCCTTCATTTGTCCTCTTTGCCCTCGTTTCCATGCATTTTGATAACCTTGTATCAAAGCTTATCTTCCTGTTCCAATAATTGCCAGTTCTTCCCCAACATCTGAGTCAGCTAACGCAGTGCATGTTTTAAAAAAAAGAAAAACTGTCATTGTTTAGGCTTTACCTGCTAACTGCATCCTCATCTCTCTTCAGAGTGCCGTACTTGGCAGTGGCTCGCACCTTTGAGAAAATTGAAGAGGACTCTGGCAGGTAAGAGCTCCATGTGGAGAGAAAAAAGGCAAGCTGTGTTCGAGGGAAAATGATTAAGCTCCCCCGTTTTTCTCTCTCCAACATTTCAGACAGCCAGCTGGGAATTTTTGGAATAAGGGAATGAGAAGAGAGAAACTTTGATCATTTAGGGGTTTTTTTTTAGCTTGGGGCCATACAGAGTAAGAAAATATGGAAATTGATCTGAAGCTGGTTTTAAAAAAAACTTTCAGAGACAAAAAAAAAAGAAGCAAATATACAAATATTTCTGACAAAGAGAGTCTTTTTGTTATTCAAATCCATTGTGGTGTGCAAAAATGCAGGATACTGAAAGATGCTTAAATAACTCAAAATATTTAGAAATATGTACAGAATGTGCATTGTACTTGTGCATTAAAAAGTAAACATATTATTTCCACAATTTAGCGTAAATGAACTAACAAAAACATATGATGTGCAAATTACATAAGCAGAAATGTTAATTGGTGAATTAGTGCAAATTGCAGCACTGATATAAACATTTAAGTTGGTTGGAATCAGTTTTGGTTTTAAAGTCTGACAGCTGCAGAGAGGAGGAACCTGCGAAAACGCTGCTTCATGCATCTAGGAAGTAGCAGTCTATCACTGAAGGAGCCCTGCAACTTAGCATGGGGGTGGGAGACTGTCCAATAGTGATTTTATTTTGGTTTTTCCGTCTCTCACCACCTGCACTGGATTCAGGATGCATCCTAGAACAGAGCTGGCCTTCCTCATGAATGTGTTATATAATGCGGTTGGATTCCTTTTATCTATTCTGAAATCATTGTCGAGTACGCATTTTGCGTAGCAAGTACGCAGTTTGACATCTCAGTACGCTGGTATGATTCCTCCCTCTAAACTACGCAAAAAGCTGCGAACATGTGAGTTCTGTGTTAAATGTGCATGTACAGTAGCCTACTCATGTCCAATGTCAGACGATCAACATAGCTTTCAGTAAACGTGAACCATTACATGTAACGTTACTTTCGCTGGGGAAACATTCGAGCAGCAGTCTAAATGAAAAAAGAAATAGATTTCTGTTCCTTCTTAGCAAATCTATCGATCATGTTTAGCAGCAGATGTGCCAAACAGAAGAGGGTCCATGTTCCTCAGAAGTTTTTGTATACAGCGGTACCTCATTTATTGTGGGGGTTGAGTTCTAAAAATAATCCGCAGCAGGCGAAATTAGCACAGTACAATTTTATATTTTGAGGCTGTAAAACCCCTCTGCACACACTTTATACATTTTTCTCAAACAGACATTAACATTTACTCACATTTCTTACTAGTTTAAATACTCTCAAAGTTCAAACCTTACTAGATTTTAAAACATAAAAGTATTACTATCTGTCCATGCTCCGCTCGGGGGCTTCTTTTTCCACTGTAGGTCTCGGTGCAGGTGTCTGTTTCCGAGTGAGGAACAAAGTTATGGGTTTTGTGCTGGGGTTTTTTTCTGGACGAGAAGATGCTTATAACCACTCGTGATCAAACTGGCAAGTGCAGGAGACACGACATGGGGGAGATTGACAATCCCCTCCAATCAATCAAGATGCAGAACACAATGCGCATTAGTACGCTGTAAAGAAAGCATAGAAAATTGTGCTATTAAAAAAAAATCTGCTAAACAGCAAGGCAGTGAAAGGTGAACCGCATTATAGCAAAAGGGGCCATTGTAAATATCAACCTGTAAAGTTTGTCATCATGCATTTCCTACTGTGTGCTATAATGATGTGGACATAAGCCAATATACAGAATAAATTGCCATTTAAATTAAATGCATATACAAAATATTTTTTGATTAATTTTGATTAAATAAGTATGAAATAATTCAATGCCATTACCTTGTGGCTATCCTCTGCAATAGCACACAAATATTCAAAGCAAGTAGAACTTTTTAGTTCAACTGTTCAATATTGATTTTGTCCAGTGCAAATATTTTAGAGTCTGGTCAAATTGTAAAAAATGTTTATCAGGTGTCAAAATAAGTCCTCTGAATGTGTGTGTGCATGTATGTGTGTTTTGCAGACTGTCGACGCCAAATGGAAGTAAAAAAATAAATAATAATTTCAACATTGTGGCTGGTACAGTACAAAATGTCAAAAATAATTAATAACCAAATTCTAGACAGTCAATGGGGTAATGTACTGCATGCAAAGTAAGGAGATGCCAAAGAAGAAAAAAAAATATGTGGAAATAAGCACCACAACACGAGTGGTAATATTTTAATACGGTTGGCACGTCTGCCGTCTTAACTGTTGATTTAAAATGAAATTAAGACTTTGGAGGTAGCCAACCTCCGTCACTGTTCCACCAGTAGCCATGAGTGTAGAAACAGCTCCACACCATGATTGTGCCACTGTTTGAGAGTTGATACAGTTTTGTTCTTAATATTTGAAAACCTTGAATCCTCACAAATAACTGCTGCCTGCCCCCTCCATATATAATCCCTCTCTTTAAATGGTTCAGATACATCTATATATCAAAACATACATCTAAGAGTATCTTTGAGCATATATCTTTTTTTGCCACATTCTGTGTGAAAAATGACAATCCACCACCCCCCCCCATCCCCCCCCCCCCCCCCCCCCCCCCCCGCCCCCCAAACAAAAAAAAAATAGGGGCCTTACATGGTGGAAGATGAACAGCTCAAATAAATGATTAAAAAACCGAAATTACAGACATTCGTCTCTGGTAAAAGGTACATATAGAGTTATTTTAGAGTCTCAAAGGAATATTTGAAACCCAAGACTTTCTACTGTACATCCTGATTAACTTTCCTATGTCTCCTTAAAGGATATTGAGTAACAGTTGCCCCTTACTATGACTTCCTATCTGAAACTGACATATACTGTTTCACAAATGAACTCCTAATTTGTCTGGCCAGGTCCCATTAAGGATTAAAACCTCCCAGACAAATCTCATTTTCTTCCAGTCTGTATTTACAGGATGGGCTTGAAATTCATTTAAGTCTTCCTCCTTGTCTATCCCTCTTTTGTTGTTATGCAGGCTGAGAAACATCGAGACGCTGTCAAACCTGCTGCGCTCAGTGCTGCTGCTTTCTCCAGGTAAATGCTACTTTATCTTGGCCATAATGCCAGCGCTGACGCTGCGTGTGCAGGCAGCCGGCTGCCAGCCACTCCATCAAGGGGAAGGCGTTGAAGCCAGGTTGCACATAAAAGCGCTGGCGTTGTTAGTCGGTGTGTGAGTGAGTACATTTTCAGGAATCCCATGTGTACCTGTGGAATTCCTGGAAAGTCTGTGTTGATATGTTGCTGCTTGTTAGGGTGGGTTTTTCTGTAGGTGGTTCAGTACGTCTGCCTTGTTGATGCCTCAGCCCTTGGCTTGCGTCTGCCTCATTACTGTGTGCGCCGTTCAGGTTTTGTTATGCCTTTGAGCACGTTTCCCTGTCTGCATTCCCACCACATGTTGACGTTCGTGTAGTCGAGACAATGTGTGCGTTTGGCTTCACTTTAGCTGTTTTTTTCCCTGTTTGTCTGGGTGTGACACACACACATCTGTGCGTCCTTCCTTCCCCTAGACGACCTGCTGTGCTGCGTGTACCTGTGTTTGAATCAGCTCGGCCCTGCCTACCTCGGGATGGAGCTCGGCGTCGGGGAGACGGTGCTGATGAAAGCCGTCGCTCAAGCAACTGGTAACAAACACATCACTAGAGACTTGTGAATTTGCTGCCTCAACTCTGCTCATCAACCAAAGAGGCGGCCGACGCTCACCATCTCGCTCTTGTTACTAGGGCGACATTTGGACAAAATTAAAGCGGAGGCGCAGGAGAAGGGAGATTTGGGCCTCGTGGCCGAGAGTTCCCGTAGCAACCAGCGCACCATGTTCCAGCCGGCCAGTCTGACAGCAGGAGGCGTGTTTAAGAAATTGAAGGAAATTGCCAGCATGAGTGGGAACTCGGTGAGCCACAGAATAACATTTTCATTAGAAGGGAACAAGCATTGGGAATATATTGTCTGCCTCTTTGTATTAGCCTGCAGAAAAGAAAAGGAGAAAAGATGTTAATGCAATCGTGCAATGAACAAGAAATTACAATGCCTTGCAAAACATTTATACTGTTGAATAAATCATCTAGAATTGGAAAGAGTCACAAGCATTAACAAACCAAGACTACCTAATGCCGACCATCTAACCCGACAGGTCTGGCAGTGTGAGCATTAATCTTAGAATCAGCCAAGAAGGAGATGACGTGTCTCTGGAGGAGCTGTAGAGACCTACTGTTCAGGTGGTTGAATGTGCTGTCTCGAGCAAATGTGGCGTGTGCACTCCTCAGAATCCAGAAGAAGTCCTGCTCCTGTTTAAACTTCACCACAGTCCATTCAGGGGGACACGGCAAATTTATGGAGGAAGGTTCTCTGATCACCCCAAAAAAACACACACATTCATAGCACGATTATGTGGCAGAAACATAGCGGTGGCGGCATCATGCTGTGGTAAGGCTTTTCTTCAGTTGGGAAATGGAAGCTAGTCGGACACAGGTTTTAGCCGTTTCTCTGCTGCCACACAACTACATTAAACAAATGGGTGATTAAGGGGTTCTGCAGCACATAACAGGAAGAGCCGGGTATGAAGTCATCTAAAACAGTGGTGTCCGACTCCAGTCCTCAAAGCCCGCTGCCTGACGGGTTTAGATGGATTTCTGCTCCAACACAGCTGTTTCAATGGTTCAACTACCTCCTGAAAATGTCATCAATTTCTCCAGAAGTTATGATAATGAACCATCATTCCATTCAGGTGTGTTGAACCAGGGAAATAGTTTAAACATGCAAGATTCTGGTCTTGTGGACCCATTTGATATAAAAGAAAAAGAAAAACAACTGCTCATGTTCTCACTAGAACCAGGAAAGTAGAACACATCACCCCAGTTCTAAAGTCCTTACACTTGCTCCCTGTAGCTCAGAGAATAGACTTTAAAATACTCCTACTTGTTTATAAATCATTGAACGGTTTAGCACCGAAGTACATTGAAGATATGCTGTCACTATATCAACCCAGCAGACCACTCAGGTCCTCCATCTCTAGCCTACTAATCGTCCCTAGAATCAGAACTAAACAGGTAGAGGCAGCTTTAAGCTTCTATGCTCCACAAATGTGGAATAAACTTCCAGACAAAAGCAAAAATTCTGAATCCCTAGGCTCTTTTAAAGATTAAAAGTCTACTATTCAGAGCTGCATTTGAATCTTAAATTGCGCTTTCTGATCACTTCTTGTTTTGTTTACCCGATTGTCTTTTATCTGTTTTAATCTGTTTTAATTGCATAAATTTGTTCCTTAAATTATTTTTTATTGTTGTGGTTTAATTTCTATTCTTACTTTTTTATTTCTTTTTTAAGTGATTGTGTATTAATTACATAAAATTTTTCCTTACATTATCTTTTCTTACTGATTGATTGCTGTTAAACTTATATGTTTTGTTTGTAAGCATGTGGTTTCATTATCACTGAGGCCGTTTTCACATGTGTGGCCGTACCAGAAAACGGCCAGAGAAAATGCTAATTTTTTCTGTTCACATGGCACGGATCTCTGCCCGTATTGGGATTCAGTCTTTTACTACAAATAAACAGCAGGTGGCGGTATACAAATAAGTCTTAGTTCTCCAACAAACAAGGGAGTGAGAAGTACCGACGTCATAAAACGAGCGACAGCCTAGAATGTAAACAAACTGGTCTACTGGTCAGCTGCTACCTGAAGCCATCTACAGGGTGAGTGTTGTAGTAAACCCGCCGTTTTGTAACCTGCTGTGTTGCTGTGGGATGCTTGAATCGCGTTGTTTTGGTATTTGTATGGTCGCGAGGTGATTCTGTAATTTCGGCCGGCGGTGTCGTCATTTCCGCATGGAGCGCGTCTATTGTCTTGAGTACGGCCAGAGTACGGGTTGTGTTCACATGATACGTGGCCGCCCGTACCTGGACTCGGATACTACCTCCAAGGCAGGTCTCTCTGGCCGTATTCTGGCACGGTACAGTCTGTGTTCACATGGTACGAAATAAGTGGATTTTGACCAAATACCGTACCCGAGTACGGACTCCCGTACCATGTGAAAGCGCCCTAAATCATGTAAAACACCTTGAATTGCCTTGTGTTGAAAGTGTGCTATACAAATAAAATAGCCTTGCCTTGCCTTGGTGACCAGGGAAGCACTGATTTAGATGAATGCATGTTGTTGCTCATAGTTGAGAACTACATCTGCATATCTGTGGTAAGACTGAAACATTTCACCGATCCTTTCTATCCAGTCAGACTGAGCTTGAGTATTTTATAATGTACAAAAATCTTTGGATGTGCAAACCGGTTAGATACTATGCACCAATTACTGCTGTTACAGCATATAAAATCTCAATTAAATACATTGAATCTGTTGCTAATGTGAGAAAAAGTGACACGTTCTGGAGAGTAAAAATAGTTTTGCATGGCATTGTTTTTTGGCTCCTAGTGTTGAGCTAAAAAAAGGAAGAGTAAAGTTGTTAATGTAATTGTCCATCGAATTAGAAAAGTCTAGGAATACTAGGAAGAAGTCTTTGCTTAAGTTGTTGCCCGGCTGGAATCTCTTTTGTGCAATTAGTTACCTTTTCCTGCTTTTAAAATACATTTTATACTTGTGAAAATTAACCTTGCTAATTTTATTTATTTTTAATTTTATTTTTTGTCTTCTATTTCCTCTTGCTCTTCTTCTGTGAATCTCAATTCCTTCCCGCCCGCCTCAGGCCATGAATAAGAAAATCGACATCATCAAAGGCCTCTTTGTGGCGTGCCGCTTTTCCGAGGCCCGCTACATAGTCAGGTAAAATAAGACTCTCCCACATTCACACTCTCAACTGCTTGTGTGTCCATAGCCCTCTGCCCGTTCCAGACACAAACATTCCACAGGCCTCCCTTTCTGTGTGCCATATTTGACCGTGTAGCGCTTATCGTGTACAGCAGGAGTGGGGAAAAAACGGAGAAATGCGTCTGTGATCTGTGTTTTTTGATGTTTTGGTTTTGATGGGCAGGTCCCTGGCTGGTAAGCTGAGGATTGGCCTTGCTGAACAGAGTGTCCTCGCCGCCCTGAGCCAGGCTGTCTGCTTGACCCCACCCGGACAAGGTAGCCATCTCGTTTTAGCTCTGACCTTACCTGCTGCTCATGGCAGTCATTTAGAAAAAAAAAATTCTAAACTGGTTTGATTGTTGGTACCTGGACCTGTAAGGTTTTTTGGTCTTTTCAAATATTACATTTAATGTGAATGTAAGAGCTGATATAAACCGTCTAAACTGTGGTCTTTTTAATGTGGTTTTCCTTTTTGTATTTACTACAACTGTTATTAAGGCAGGTATAAAAAAATGGGACGATTGGCGCTTCTGTTTCATCAATTCATTCGTTTCTCCAGCCATCCATGCCTTTGTCTAGAACCAACCAATCTATCCGTTCGTTGCTGTTTTTCAACAGCTGTAAAGGTTTTAAACGGTTACTGTCGTTCTTCCTTTGGATCTGGTTTAGAGACCAAACATGCTTTTACTCTGTAGAAGAATAAAGATGTGGCGAATTTAGGTGCCGATTGAAGTTGGTAGAAAAAAAGCTGTGAAACGGCCCTTTACCACGATGCCAAATCAGAAGCTAATTTCAGCCTTGTGTTGTTTTATAATTTGTGGAACATACAGCTAAGACCATAACTGTCTAACAGACACTGAACAAACATTTTCAGTGTCTGTTCTAATGCCCAGAATTATATAGTATTATATCAGTCAGAGCCACATCCTTTTGTCTAATGGATGTCTGGTAAATAGTGTGAAGTGACCTAGGCTCCGGTGCGGGGTGGAAAATTGATCCGCAGCACTGCGGCATGGGCTCAGTATGGCTACGATCATTGACGTATGTGAGAGTAAAAAGTTACATCACATCTAGGATACAAGGTGTTTTATGAGTGTGAATGGGTGAGTGAGAAACACTGCAGCATTTTCTTCAGCCTTGAGGAGTTGAAATAGTTGGATCATTTACACTCCGCTATAGAGCTACAGGAAAAAATGGAGTGGGTTAATGTAATCCATGTGTGTCTCATATTTTAAAATGGTTGGAAAAAGTTAAGAAACTTGGTACAAAATAAAACTGACCTTGCAAAAGTCTTCATTCCCCTTGAATTTCTCCAGTTTGATATTACAGCTACTTCCAACAACTTTCTGTGTAAGAATTTGGTGTAGAGTACTCGTTAGATTTCAGCTTCCCTCATATCCCCCCATCAAATGTCAGTGTGCCCCTTGGCAAAGTACTCAACCCCGAATTGCCTTCTAGGAAAACGGTATATAAATTCAGTCCATTTCCCATCTACTTTGAACAGATCCAGTTCATGTATATAATTAGATCTAAATCAATCCATGGGAGCTTTGTTAGTTTGTCTAAAGTAAATATGGGATGGGAACGTCCACCCCATTCTTTCACATCCTCTTAACAGGTTTTCTTCCTGGATTTCCTTGTAATTTTTATCCATCTTCAGATCATTTCTCAACTGCTACTCTGATGCTGCCACCATGTCCTCAGGTTGATATGTATAGCACTGTTAGTTTTCATACCACACATTGCATGTCAGATAAAAAGCTCAGTTTTATTCTCGTCTCTCCAAAGCACTATGGATATTTTTGCTACGTCCCCTACATGTCTTATGCCATATATATATCTTGGAACTTCTTAGGGGTTTCTATTTAATGAGTGGCCTTGTTTTGCCTGTCTTCCTTGAAGGCCTTATTTGCTGAATGCACAATGAACAGTTGTCCTGTTTACAGATTTTCCTACATGGGCTGTAGATTTCTGCAGCTCCACCGGCCCCCTTGGCTGCTCTAGACTATTAATTTGAAGTATGGCTGGGTGAAATTGCCTCAAATCTATATTGCGATGTAATATAAAGCATATGCAGTAACGACATGTATCATGGTATAGTTTTTTTCTTTATATATGTCAAAATGACTGCTTATGAAAATTGTCACTCTCCAGACAACTTCAAAATGGTTCAGAGTGCCATTTAAAGAGCCTTTAATGCGATAAATTAGTTTGAAATTTATTTTTACAAAATAATGCAACACAAAAATTCCCAGAACTTAAATAAAGATAAAGATATTGTAAAAAAATTGTATATTCTGAAAAAGAAGTTCGAAGTTGTTTGCTCTTTTTACTTGAAGGTGAAGTTTGTCTTTGCTTGACCATTTCTTAGAAATAGGGAAGCACCAATACCGATACTGGTATCGGGTATTGGCTCTGATACCGTCTATTATACATGTACAGGTATCGGTTAAACTTAACCGATACCATGAACCGATACTCAAAATGTGGAAAGTCTTCAATAACTTTAAAAAAAAGGTTAATTTCTTCCCTTGAAATTTTATTTTTGTGGTAATTTTATGTTTTACATCTATTGTTTTGTCTTAGTTATGTTTAGTTAGTAACGTGTGGTGCCTTTAGTCTCTTCAAGAAAGGTATAAGGTGGAAGTTATACGGTTTTTTAATTCAACAAAAGTATCGGATCGGTATCTGGTATCAAAAGATACACAAAATCTAGGCATCGGTAGCGGGACTGAAAAAGTCGGATCGGTGCACCCCTACTTAGACGCATGGTTTTCAGTATATTGCTATGCTTGGTTCTGATTGCTGTTTGATGGTCTGCTCTTCATTACTTTAGAATTACCTCTTTTTTTTATTTTATTTTTATGGTCTTCCTTCACCTTGGTCTGTATTTGGGAGTTTCCTGCCCACAGTCTAAAATGTAAGCCTGTTTTCTTTTCTCCTTACACGTCTGGAAATACAAATATTTTACCCAATGAACTCCGGGAGTTTTAACTGTATGCAGTGTAATTAGGAGGATTCATTAAGCCATCAGTGAGGGGTGTGCCAAAAAGTCAAGGAGGTGACAGTAGCAGAGGTGTGGACAGAGTTCTGCCGTTGCCCTTTTTTTAGATTTTACTTTCTAAAGCAGTGTTAAAATATTCATTGCACTAATTAGCAGTCAGATGTCAAACCAACATCTTTTAATGTGATAAAACCAATGTACAACCATAACCATAGAAATGAATGAGGGGACGGGGAAACCAGAAACAACCCATGCTATGTATTCTCGACTCGCTGAGCATATTTTTTCACCAATATGTCATTGAATTCATCACTCTTAAGGGGACGTTTTGACAGCGCATCTTTCACTCGCCCGCTCGCAGCTCCCGCTCCAACTCGCTCTCGCTAACACCTGAGACTCCAAATGAGACGGATTCCATCGTGACTTATTAAAAGGTGTTGCTTAGTCACAACGACTGAAGGTTTTGTGGTAGAAAGAGTCAATTAAACCCGGAACTCGGCAGGGAAATTTGCATTGATCTTTGCTCTGCTCTTGAAATGTTTCTCCTTATTTATTTCGCTGTTATTAAATCAGGCGGGTCAGCCAGGAGCACGTTATTTTCTTTATTTTTGTTTGGCTGCAGTGAATCATTGAAATCAATCCTTCATCTTAATGTGTAATTTAGTTATAATTTAAAAATGATTATTATTAATGTAACGTAATGAAACAAAATAAAAAATTAGGGTGGTAATTTCTTTGAGCTTTTTCAGACACATTTGGAGTGCATTTCCTTCTCTGGTTTATAAAGAATTCATCGCAGACCTTGGTTCGTGAGCAGATGTACCAATCTTTTCTCGTTTCTTGGGCTTCAAGAAGTCTCTGAACTGTCATCCAGTAAATTTTAGGTCATACAAATGTTCAAACACTTCCCAGATCTATTCAAAAGATATTTATTCTGCCACCCCTCTATCTTTATAGGTTTCCCTCCTGCTGTGATTGATGCAGGGAAGGGCATGAGTGCTGAGAGCAGGCGGTCCTGGATCGAAGAGAAGAGCCTCATTCTAAAACAAACATACTGGTAACTGAGTCCTAAACTTGACTCCCTCGATTTACCTACATTTGAAACCAATGTTTTCCTTTGGATTTTTTTTCTTCTAACTAAAACCTCCCTCTGACAGTGAGATGCCAAATTATGACGTCATCATCCCCGTTTTGCTAAAAGCAGGGATCGACCAGCTGCCCAAACACTGCAAACTTACTCCAGGTAAGCAGCCAATCAATAGGCAGGAACTTTATACCCTTCTAAAACACTAAACGATATGTTTATTGATCCTGTTCATGGAGGCGAGTCAGTTATTTTAACTTAGATATTTATCAGAAAAAGATAAAAGCACTAAACCAAGAATTAGCTCCTAATTATAAAGTTGTTGGAGCGTGTGTGATAAGCAACTCTGGCACCATGAAGAAATTTATATGGGCTGCCATCTGCTTGGTGCTAAATTGGGAAACTAAACTTGCTGATTTTTGGTTCGTTCGTAACCCTGCTGGCGGGTAACTGACTGCTCAGAGACAGGATTCTTACGCAAGTTGGACTAGTGTGGACATGTTTGGAAATTGAGTTATTTCCAAGTCAGCATGAGGTACAGAAGAAGGACAACTGCAAAGAAAATGTTGCATTTTTAAATTTTCTTTCTTTGCTAGTGATCTAAATCTTGCATCCATCAATCAGTTTGTCTGTCCTTCCCTCTGCCCCTCAATCTGATTATCCATCCATTTCTCTGTTCCCTTTGTTAGTCTCTAGCCATCAATCTATCAACTTTCCGGTCATCCATCCATTCATCCAATAAATTGTCCGCCTGTCTATCCATCCATCCATCCGTCGGTCCATCCATCCATACATTGTCTATCTATCTATCCATCCATCCATCCGCCTGTCCGTCCTTCTAGCTATCAGTTAAACTATGTGTTTTTCCATCACTCACTCATTCATGGTAAGTTCTTGCAAACTTTTTCCAACCAACTTCTCGCCCTAAAACATTTAGAGTTTGTAAATGGTGTTACATCACTACGTCAAGCTTTTGAGGCTTAAATTAGCAGCTCAAAGAGGTGTGAGTCACAGAACCTTGCTTTCTGAGCCAAATGGGCGCTAAAACAACATATTCAAGTGGGATTTTTGTCACACAAACAGTTTTTGGGGTGATGTTGGTTTTTCATGTGAGAATGTGTCATGGAAAGAAACTTAACATAACCAGAGGTCTGAAAACGTCCTCGCCTTCCTTTCCTAACCTGAAGGCCTTTTCACACCAGCTCCGCTGCGTCAAACAGAATAAGATCAGCTCACAATGAAGTCTTTGATTATCTATAGAAATGCACTGAGCCGTGTTTGTTTGGGTGTGAATTTTTGCTTCCTCCAAGTGTTCACATCAGCCTTTGTCTCTTCCAGGAGTCCCGCTGAGGCCCATGTTGGCTCACCCCACCAAGGGTGTCGGAGAGGTGATGAAGAGGTTTGACGAGGCGGCGTTCACCTGCGAGTACAAATATGATGGAGAGCGTGCACAGGTCTGTGTAGTGACAGAGAGCACCTGTTTGTTTTTCTTCCTCTTGGCACCCAACATATGCCTGCCATATTCGTATTCATGTACCTTTCGGCTGTGTGTTTTATATATTTGTGTTAAATATGAGGTATTACCACTGTGCACTCAGTTAGCTGTCTTTGTGTGTGAGTACCCGTGCCTATTCTTCTGAAGATAAACACTAGTTCTGCTTTTACACTTGGCCTGTGGGCAGAGCGAGCTGCTGCTGCTGCCGTTGATGGCCAGAGAAGGGCGACGGGGAGGACTGGAGAAAGGTGAGATTAAAGCCAGAGCGGGCGAGACGCATCACAGGGAGACAAACTGCAAAGATACAACAGAAGACAGCAGAGGGCATGAGAAATTTTCGGGAGACATAAAAAGACACAGCAAGACAGAGATTGTCATGCAAGCCCCTTCAGCTGTATTATTTTATTGTTTGAGCTTCATGCCAGTGAAGCTCTTTGAACTCAGAAGAGAATGGAAGGCTGAGAAATGTACATTGAGGAAAACAGAAAGATGGGATGGAAATGGTGAGCCCTATGACGTCTCTCTGCAGTAGACTTTACCCCATAAAGCCAGCAGGGGGACTCATGGTACAGTACTCAGATAAACACTCCCTTTGTGTGTGTCTTATTACCAAAAGAATGTCCTGATGAGACATCTGAGGTTAGCATCACAGAAAAGAAATAGTTCTCTATTTAGGACAAAAGTAATAATGTCCCTGATATTTATAAATTACCGTTTTGTCCCCACCACATTTAAAAACCTGATGCGGAAATTCTTACAGTACAGTAGGCTACTTGTGCTACCAACACAATTTCTGTATAATCAGGATTCAAGCACTCTATTCTACTATTTTATACGATATAACTTTATACTGTTTTATATGTGAATGCAGCAGCATTCTTCACAAGCATTATGCTGCGTTGAATAAAGATTCTCAGTTCGCTTAAAACACCTTCAAGCATGATTCAAGCCTTATCCATATACATTAAAAAGCAGGTAAAGTATCAACAGGTAACTTATTAAGCCGTATCTCTTTAATGTCAGGTGGTCTAAATTTGCAGCGCCACCTGCTCAAGGCATGTATAGCGAAGGCATATCTGTATTTTCGAGGGTGTAATGCTGTGTTCACACCGCCCCATATGTCAGTGTCAGTTGCGGCAAGATTACATATAAAGTCTATGGTCGAGTCGGTCAGTCTCTGCGGTGCGTTGGCGCAAGCAACACAGAAACTTCAGCTAGTTGAACTTGACGCAGTGCGTCAACCAATCAGAGCGTCTCACTGAAGTGATGTCACTACACTTATCTTGAATGAAGCGGATGAGTAAAAAACATTTTTAAATGAACGCAGATTTCAAAAACAGAAATAACACTTGTCGAAGACAGATGAACAGGCGCTCCTCAGGAGGAATAGAGTGCCACCTGTAGTTGGTGTCCTAGTTGGAGATTTGAGCTCCGATGTGGCCTAGGAACCTCATCCATCCATTATAAAGTAATCTAACCTATAGAGACAAGGCCTGACACTGGAAGTTTTTTATCCTTCATTCCAATATATACACGCGCACACACAAACAAGTTTGTATTGCTACACATATTTGGACCGTCCATTAACTTCCATTGACTTCAGTAACTGTATTCATGCCTAATCCATACTCTTCCCCTAACCCAGCAATTACCAGTCTATTCCTAACCCTAACTAAAACTAAATTCACACCATACCTCTAAACCACCATTAACCCTAAAAAGGGGTTCCGCCTTATTAGGACTGAGCTTCTGTCCTAACAAGGTCCATCTGCCCTAAAAGGTTTGTTAATATCCCAAAACAGGTTCTAAGTATGCTAAGAAAACCAGGAACACACACTGTACTAAACATCAAAAGCTTTTCTGATTGGAGCTTATTGGCACTCCTCTTCTAAAACTCATAGGGTAGGATAAACCTAAGGTTGCAGATCAATATAAAATACACTAAGACAACAGCCTTTTGATAAAAGCGTCTGTTGCTGATACACTGATAAACCTTCAGACTTTGCTTCAAATAAGGCTTTTAAAATCCAATTAATTTTTGCTTTGGAGTTGTTGCACTTTTAACATATTGCTGCTGTTGTACACGCGCTGTTATGCTTCTGACTAATAAAGCTATCTGAATAAAAAAATAAGAACCCTGACACACAGTTGTTTCTTTCAGCGACAATGAAGTTCCCACTGATTACATATCTGCTCTTCTCAAGTTGTCAACGACTACAAGTGATAATTGGCAAAGATCCAACTTGCTGTCTCACTTCACAATCACGCAGTCTGACACCAAACTGATTGTTTTGTAGACATCGGAACAAAAAAACTTAATTGCCTCTGCAGCCCTTTTGAAGTGGTGGTTCTATCTACACGCTAGTACCTCAGGCTGCTGTCAAACACTCGCTTTAAGCCGCTGTTCTTCCCTCGCTTTGGTGTGCCTGTTGTTCGCACTCTGATTCTTCAAACCTGATATTAAAATCCCAGTGTTTACTTATAGTATTGATTTCTTCAAGACATTTTTTTTTCTTTTCTTTTTTCTCAATAGATTCACATTCTGGAGAGTGGTGAAGTTCGGATTTTCAGCCGCAACCAGGAAGACAACACAAGCAAATACCCAGATATTATCTCACGCGTCCCCAAGGTAAAACACTTGAGTGCAGCAGTCTGCAGCTCATCCTCGAGCCTGTAGAGAAAGGAATGAAGAGTCTGTGCTGCGATTGTCAAATGAGGGCTTTTACTGCTGAACACATTTGTCTTGTTCACTCTGCCTTTTATTTTTGCTGGTTTTTGTCAACCTTGTCTCTCATCTGTCCCACTTCACTGTGCCTACCTGTGACTGTTTGAGACCTCAAATCTATGTTCAGTTGGTCCTTTACCTTCCTGCAGTCATTACATTCTACTACCAGGCATGAGGAACGCTTTAATGCACAGAAAAGAGGGATTTCAAACCAGGCCATGAAGTGACTTCATCTTTCTAATAGATGTCGAGACCGGCAGTTGTTTAACGTTAAATTGCAGCTGTGTGTTGGCTCGCCAGATTGTTGAGAAAGAGATCGGAACCACCTGAGGCTTTGGCTGTTTGCCTGGGGTTATCTGAGCGAGCTCACTGACTTTCTGCCTGCTGAGTGTTTTTCTGCTACAGCAAGGAACTGAAGTCAAGTACCACCTTAAACCAAATCATTCTGTTTTTTCCTTTTATTCAGTGGTTTCCAATAATGTGTAATCCAACATCAGTTGCGTCAAAATAAATTCTTATGTTCTCATCAGAGGATGATGTTCATTTAGGGTTTTAAGGCTTTCCTATCTGCTACCTCAGTTTGGCCTAAACTAAAATATACATGCAGCCATCGAGGATCTTAAGAATTAATCAATCAATCAATCAGTTATCCACAAAGGGAGTTAATGGAGATTGTTCGCAATCTGGAAAAGCCTGAAATTTTATTTTTGTATTTTTGAAAGGTCTGAATAGGTTTGACGGAAGACAATTCTGTAAGAAAAAATAATATTAAAAGAATATATATATGAATTTCTAGACTTTGTTCGTGATCCCCTGGCTGGTAGTTGTCCTTCCACACAGCCATCATGTTTGTTGTTGTGAATCTTCGTTCCCTACGTTTTTTTTCTAGGATTCAAATGTAAGGCTTGTAGAAATACTGCCAGAAATGCTTAGTTAACTTTAGTGTTTTATATTTTTGATAAGCTTAATGGACCAATTACTCTGTTTAATCTCAAGTTTGTGTATGTAAAAAGTGTTGAAACCCTAAAACTGTCGTTTCCAAACCAGTACTGATTTGTTTTTAAGATCTGAACTTCTAGTATTGATTTTCATTCTAAGAACCATATCACATACATGATAATGATTGTATGAAAGGGGCAGAAAGAGGCTTATCTGAGAGGCCAAAAAACACAAAAACATGATTTAGTTAATAATTTAGTGAAAGTGAACCGGCTTAGCCACGGTCTCCCCAACCTGAATGCCTCTGTGGTTTTCGTTTACACCTGGACGTCGGTAGGAGAACTGTCCCTAATCACACCTCACTTAAAAGGTATGGCATTGGAAATACTTGACTTACTTTCTTCTTCTTCTCATCCTAATAAAGATGTCAGTGTTGGCACTGGATCATGATTTGAAAGAGACCTGTTCACATTAATGGCAACTTTATTCAATTATGATGTAAAATGAAGCTGAAGAACAGGTCAAACCGGGGACATTCGGTTTGATTTGTTCCCGCTCATCGCTAAAAGCAAATATTGGAAGTTATTTCCATATAAATTAACAAAGGTTTGTCCTGAAAGTCCAGGTAATTTACTACACTTAAATTTGTTTGTGTACAACACTGACCACCTTGGGGGGCAGCCCTTAATTTATTCTGTTTGGTCTGAAAACAACCGAACAGGAAATTGTGAATCTAGACCTTCAGTCTTTTTAATAAGGCAATGCAGTATTGCTGTTTGCTCAGGCTTACACGTGTGGCTCCTCACCAAATCTTGGCTTTTGAAGTTCATTTTACTCTGTTTCTCGTTTTCATACATGCAGGCTTTATTTGTTCATCCCCTGACAACACTAATAGGAGCTGTGGGTAATTTTTGTGTGTAGCAAACTGTTCTTCTACTACCCTACATTAAACACTTCCTGCTGGATGGACATTTTCTTCTACAGTACCAGGTGGTTTGCGTTGATGATGACCTGATATATTTCCTGTTTAAAGCTGGCTAGGAAATGTTGCGCTCACTTTTCTTTTTTCTTTTTTTTTTTTGTATGCCCGTACTCTTTTTGACTAGGCTTTCTGGATCATCATTGAGAGGAAAATATCAGATTGAAATACATCAACAAGATGAGAGCATCTGTTGAAATAAAGTTACAAACTCCTATATGGGGTCAGAACAGGATCAGGTCAACCTAAAGTGTATTCTTTATGTCTACATTATATAAAAAAATGTTTTTACTCTAATTTTATTTTTTATTTTTCCTTTGGTTATGGTTTTACGTTTATTGTATATATTTTTTCAAATTTATACTTTCTTGAATTTACAGTATTTTTTTTTTTTCAAATTTAAAAATTATCGAGTTTGCAATTTTTTTTTATATTAAAATTGAGCTGATCCTGTTTTGCCACAATATCTCTTAGTTTAGTTTAGATTTAATACAGTCATTATTTAACAACAAAAATCGATACTTTGCTTTACAGTATTGTGACATGAAATATCACAATATATTGGTGTATGGATATTTTCTTACATTCCTAGTACTGTGTGTAGTTCAAGGATCAGTTTTAATAATTCAAGTGTCATGCTGGAGAACTTGACTGAACTCTGACAAAAGAATAACTTTTTATCCTCAACCTGCAGTCCAGAGAGCCTGTGCATTCATGACCTGAATGCTCATATTACACCCATATGTTATCATTCTTCATAACATCTGCCCTCCAACAAATCCTTCAGAATGACTTTTATCTTTTTTTCTCCTCAATATAACTTTAAAGGCTACGTGACTTATTTCCTCTCATGTTAACCTTGTTGCTCTCTATCTCCTTGTCTCTTCCTTACATCTTTTTCTTTAATCTTTCCATCCATTGTTCACTTCTTCCTTTTAGGATACTTATTCTTCTTATAAGTACTTCTGTTTTTTTCTCCTTTGTTCTCCTACTCAGTCATGTATCTTTTTCTCCTATCCTCTTATCTTTTTTTAAAGACTTTGATGCCACCTGGCTGTAATTTCACCTTTATACCCCCTTAACTACTTAGATTTTCACCTTTACCCTGTTCACTTGTCTGCCATTTGCCGTGACTGCTGTCTCCTATTTACTAATTTTTTTTGCTGGGTTCCTTTGGTGTCAGTGTTTCTCTTTACCCCCACTTTATTTCCACTGCATCTACTAGACTAAAAATGGTTCATCTTGGCTGAATTATACCTTTGAAAACCAGCCCTGCTGGGGAAGTAGCAGTTTTGACCCTTGGCTTTCTGGATGAATATGAGATTATTTTTTACATTATACTTCTTTTAAGTCAAATGGTGCCTTGTACTTGGAGCATATTAGTCTAGTGAACACATTTGCCAAAGACCAGTAGTAGCTGATACTTTGGGAATAGGGCTGTTTACTTAACTTCATTCCATATTGATATTCTGTTATTAATGGCCATTTTCCTTTTGTAAATAGTTTTTTTTCTTCTATTAGTGTAACTTGTAAGTCTAAACACTACTTAATTTATTCCACTTACACAGTAATGTCCAATTACACCTGGTAAACGTTCCGCATACTCAAAGAGATTTCCTGATGGGTCCGGGGAGGATTGAGCGAGCAAGCATTTAGGGGAATGGAGAAAAATCTTAATGTTAAATGCAGATGGGCAAGAATGAAATAAACTGCTGTGGACAACTGCAATTAAGTATATTTTGCAGCTTTGAAGTTCACTCCTGAATATTTTTATGAGGGAGGACATTTTTTGGGAACATTGGAATGGATTAAAGGCTCAGAGTAATCTGATTTCTTAGGCAAAAAATTTCAGTGCAATATAGCCAATGACGACTTTATTTGTCTGCCTTTTTAGAACATTATCTTTTGCCCTTTCAACTAATTCGCTCATTACTCTATCTCCTTTTCTGATACTACCTCTGCCTAAATAATAGCATCTAGAGGGGAAAAAAAGAAGTTAAGCTCTGAAGTATTGAGGCTTTATTTTGGATTGTGTGGAAAGGCTGTATCATTTAAATAATGGGTTCATTTGGCCTTGAAATTCTTTTCTTGTTTGTAAAGATTATGATTCCTAATTTATTGTATTTCATTTTCTCATGCTGTGGGGGAAAAAAATGCAACTCTGCTGTTTGAAAAACGGTTTCTCATCAGAAAATTCATCACCGATCATTAACGTGGCAGATCATCGGCTTAAGAAATTGCCTAAATTAAAATGACATCTCTTTTCTGGACTTTTCAGTGTCAGAGTAGAATATTTGTGTTGTTGAGGACAAAAATAAATACAAAAATGAACGGTGCATGCGTTAAACTTCTTTTTCAGCATTGCGGAGACAGTCTGATTAGATTCTTCTGCACCTTGCTGCATTATTTTGCATATTAATAAGGGGTAACCAATTTTCCTGTACCTCCCACGGAGCTTTAGAGCTTTAAATTATGGATTAATATCAATACATAAATATTAATGCTGATCCATTATTTGGTAATTAATGCACAACTTACCCTAATGACCTTATGGGCTTAACATGAGTTTGATATGAGACTGTTTCCAAACAACCTGTTAAAGTCTTATGTGTCGTATGTTTTTAACTGTGATAAACTGTCTTGGATTTCATCTGCTAATTAACTCCCAACCTCTTGCAGGCTGGAAATTTGAACTAAAGAAAATCTCAGATGACTCAGATTCATCCCCAAGATTTTCTTTAGCCGCTCGGCTCAGTCCTGAAAATTAGCAGTAATGGTCAGTTTAATCTGGCTATCAGTCAGATCGTTTATCTACGGCTTAAACCTGATCAGTGATTTCCTTCTCAGGGGAGTAAATGTCAGCTGGTAAGACATCTTAGTTAATGGAAGCAGGATTATCAACAAACAGAAAAATGATTTAAGGGTGAAACCTTTGGCTTTTGTTGCAGCTTTTCTGTAATGAGACCCTGTTGTATAGTAACAATATGTATGAAAAGTACTCATCAATATTTATGCCTGAGGGCCTCCTCGGCTACAGCGTTAATTGTAGAGATGGGATGCCCTTTGGACGTGGCGGATTGTAAACTTGAGTGTTTTTAAATAATTTTAAAGTTAGTATCATGTTATTTAATGGCTGTGTGTAGCTTTTAATAGCCATTACAGTACAATAATTATTTACTGCACCACTAGACAAATAAATTATATATATATAATATATATATTACATTGAAAGTGTAACTATGATAAAAATTAGACACCTCATCTTTTTAAATAGTGCAACTTGGACAATCAGTGGCTTGCTAATACTGTTTTTGCCCCACTGTATGTGCTGAGCACTAGCCAATTGCAGTCATCATGGCTTTGCCTGATAGAAGTTATATAGGAGATGCCCCAAGTACTCCTAAACCACTCCATCTGTTTGGCATCATTGTGGGTTTCAAGTAGACATGATGAATGGTGACAGAGTGACAAACCAGACAGAACCAATATGTAAACACTGAAAGTTGTTCAGACAATGAAAGAGGCATGAAGTATTGCTGTAACAGCCTATGGGTTTACGTCTAGGGGCAACTTGGAAATGTCCGCAGACAATGTCTCGTGAAAGCACTGTCCTATAGTCTGAAAAGCTTAAAAAAATCAACAAAAGAAAGACATTAGCTTCTTGAGTTTTTGAAAAAAAAAGTATAAAAAACTGTTATGCCTTTGCAGGATTAATTTAACTCCAAGTATAAGATGAACAGGTAAAGCCAAGTGCATACTCTCATATGGGTAATGAAGTGAGTGAGATCTGACATCAGCAAAGCACAGTTGCCTCTTCAGATGCATTTTTACACACAGCGGTTTCCCTCCTGAACTTATGGTGATGCCTGTGGAGAAAATGTTAACAGAAGTCTGATTATGATTCCATTATAAAAGATTTCAGTTCTGTAATTCAAAGTTACTACTTTTCAGCCTTCCTGGGTAAAATATGGGGATGGTGACACACATTAAAGCTTA
This sequence comes from Apricaphanius iberus, assembly GCA_028564705.1. Taxonomy (NCBI): domain Eukaryota; kingdom Metazoa; phylum Chordata; class Actinopteri; order Cyprinodontiformes; family Aphaniidae; genus Apricaphanius; species Apricaphanius iberus. The sequence continues at coordinate 329,279 of JAPXFQ010002837.1, forward strand.
GATTTTAAATGTTTCAAAGCAATATCTTAGGTATGTTTAGACTGTTAGACTGTATCAATGGTGGTCCAGAAGGATCAACAGAATGCAAAAACTACAAAGCAACCACAAAGACTCACAACAGATATTATGCTAGCAAGTTAAACATAACTACCCCTTCAGGAGAACGAGACGTAAATTTGTTTTTAGTATAATATAGGCCAGTTTATGCTTCTCTGTTTTGAGACAGATTGATGCAACGCCATTATCTGTCAAAGCAAGGGCTCTCGTCACCTACAAAAGAACGCATGGAGTACAGTCCAATTTTATAACTATCCATCTCCATCAACAGAGAGCGTATGCATCTGATTGGTCAGTTCAACAACAGATTACTTCACCAGAACGGTGCTCTATAGTCGCTGTAATCAGTATATCGAAAGGATAATTCATCTATTCTGTTCTTTTGCCGATTTTGAACACAAGGAGGTGTAGGAAAACAACAAAAAAAGGCTGCTGTGCCTGTGTTTGTTTCCATGTGTTTTTGGAGTATTCTTTGAGCTTCACTTCTAGTAAAAAGCCTTACAGCTTAATCTAAACTTACTTTCTGTTGTCCATTGCTCCATGAGGGGGAAATGCGTTCAGACGCCTAGAAAAAACTGAAACAGTGCTGTGATAGTAGACAGAGACGGCATGAAAGGTTGGCACCACCTGCTGTCCTGGTTGAGCAAAAAGGAAAGTGGAGAAAGGAAAAAAAAAGGAGAACCATAACAGAAACCATCTCTGTCAATACGTCTGCGTCTTAGTGCAAATTTGCGGTCGGAGAAGCATAACCTAGGCTTATCTGTTTAGTGTAATAAATCCCATGCCATAGTAGTTGGTGAGAAGTCTAATTTCTTATTGTAAATACAGGGTTTTCTAACCTATAATTGCATTTATTTATCAAGGTCAAGGTAAACTTTATTATCCCTCAGAGGGAAATTCATTTGGTCATCATTTACTAACACACTCCTTAGAAATGACATGGACATAAAACTAGCAAACAACAACAACAAAAAGTAAAATACATACTGTACATAAAAACTGTAAATACATACTGTACAATGTAGGCTAAAAGTGCTGAGACAAGATAAATTGGAAGAGCCTATGTTTTAGGTCTGCTGTTATATAGTCTAATTGCAGTAGGCACAAAGGACTTATTATATCTACTAGTCCTAATTTTCCTTTGCAAAAGCCTGTTGGACCTGTTACTTTCCAGGAAAAACTGGTGAAGTGGATGGGTTGGGTCATTTAAAATTTGTTGTGTTTTACTGATGCAGAGGTCGTTAAAAAGTTGAGCAACCGATACCTGATTGATCCTGATGATTTTGCTCGCCGCTTTAACTGTATTTTGAAGTTTCTTTTGGTCCTTTACGAGCATATTTCCGTAGGCACAAATAAGACCAAAAACTAATACACTTTGTATCGTTACTATGTTTAGTTAAATCTTTGTTTTGCATTATTAAACAAGTCATTATTTTTGTATTCCTGCAGGTAAAGAAGGCCTCCGTAGTTTCCTGTGTTCTGGACACCGAGGCGGTGGCCTGGGATCGAGAGAAGAAACAGATCCAACCCTTCCAAGTCCTCACCACTCGTAAAAGAAAGGTACGCATGGAGAGGGACATAATAAAAGGGAGCGAAGGACTATAAAAATGTGTGCTTTGTCGTAAAAAAGGAAAGGGTGGGAGATAATGAGAGAGGAAGGAATGTGTGAAAAGGTTAAGAAGAGAAAACAAGACAAAGACCCGAAGGTTGAAGAGAGCAAGATAATGGAGTGAAATGATCCGACAGACTGGAGGAGATGGACGGGGAAAGAGCTGGGAAAAACTGGTAGGAGACTGATAGGTCAGGGGCGGAAGAGTGAAATGGATCGAGAAGGGAGGTTGAGATTGGAAATGTCAGCAAGGTGTTTATTCACTCCTGATCAGAGCAATGGCCTCTTTCCATTACACCAATCACATTAGGCGGAAACTGCTCCCCTCACCTTGTCTTCTTGTGTGCAAAATGACTCCCCGCTAAATTTGGGAAGGAGAAATAAGTGAGCAGATATTGCCGACATTGTGATGAAAATGGCTGAAATGATTATGTAGATGATTTTCTTGTTTTGCTTGATACTTTTTCCTGTTATTATGCAATTATAATTATTGGTAATGATAGTTTGATGCACAACCTGATTGTACACTGCAGCCTCTGTTGTTTTTAACCACCACAGCTTATACCGACATAAAACATTGGATATGAGGAATATGCTCTAATTAAACATCATTAATGAGTGGAGAGTGAAATTAATGAGAGAGGAAGGGGGAAAAAAATCTTTCAGATTTAAAGGGTAAATGTTCTATATTTTGGGAAAAAATCTGTGTCTAAAGTCATTGCAGAGGGAAAAGTTGAGAAAAAACAACTGCTGTTGTTGGTTTTGGCCCATCCAAGTATGAAAATCTAAAAAGGTAAATTCGCACAACCAGCTAAAAGTCAAACTAATCAAGCTTCCGCTTGTACCCCTTTTATCTATGTAGATTCGTTATACCTCTCACATTTAAAAGGAAAATATATTCATTTTAATATATTATTACATAGAATTAGATTCACAAATAAGCCAGTCAGACATTTCTAAAGAACCTTTATTGACATACAGTAACTGTCTTAATTTGGAGCCGGTATTGATGCACTAAAATACCTCTTCTTTTTTTTTACATCCCCCCCCCTCACTAATTTTTGGTTAAATGGTCATTTACTTGTACCAAAACCACACAACAAGTAGGTACTAGTGCAGGAGAGATTTTATGTTTTGAGAGAAATTTGAGAACTATTAAAGGATTACAATATTAAAAGACCTGATTGCTCTCAAGTGTTTACATCCCTATGAAGCTCTCTTAAAACACACAAAAAAGTATATAGTACAAGGGCTGCACAATTAATCGGATTTTGATCTTGATCACGATTTTGGTGGCCACAATTAAATGAACCTGATCGTGAACGATATTTACATTCAAAATGCGAGCTTCACTGCGCGCCTCTTCATCATACACTGCCTCAACCAGTAGTCTGCCAACCACCAGGGGGCAAACGCATGGCTAAAGCTTCATTAAGCTGACCAAATAAAAACCGCGCACAAGCCACTCAGCACTCATAATGGCTGCACTACGCTTGCTACGTAGCAGGTGAAAAGGAGTATTTGAGCAATGTAGTAGATCCAAATCTCCATTATGGATCTGACTAGTAAGCAGAAAGTTCCCGGAGGTGTACTACCGCCACAGTAAGCAGCCGGTGGATGCTACGCTACAATGCAGCGGACGCCCCGAAAGCATAGAAGAAGAAGGACCTAGCTAAAAATGGCTACAGACAAACGGTCAACCATTGACACCGCGCAGTTTCGGCAGATAAATGTACATTTAGCGATGTTACTGATTACTGTAATTGTTTTTTGACTGATCAAACATTTAAGTTGTTAAGTCATACCAGACAAAATAATGGCTAGAGGATGGCGGGACCACAGGCGAACGTAACGTAAACATCTGGATCAACAGAAGTCATATTCGTCAAAGGACATGCAAAATGGTGGAGCAGTATGTCTGATTTCATGCCTATTACGCGATTGTTTGCTATGCAGTATTTACTACATTAACAGGGGAGTAATAGTTGCTACGTAGCATATAGTAAATACTAAGGATTTGGATGCAGGGAATGTCAAAGGCCTTTTCTGTATAAGCTGTAATTGTTTCCCATAAATTGCACTTTGAGATTGCACTCTGCAATAACATATTAAGCTTGTACTTATATATATATATGTGTGTATGTATATGTGTATATATATATATATATATATATATATGTGTTTGTGTGTGTGTGTGTATGTATATATATGGGTCAATATCACTATAAAGTGCCCTTTGTTGTCCCCATCACAATCACGGATATATTTTGGCCATTTTGTGTAATAATACTATTCTGGTTGGATACAAGTAATGTTTAAGTACTTTAATACACTTTTGTATAATAATAACTGGAATCAGGTTGGTTTTCCTTTTTTTATTCAACTTTCTTCTAATGCATCACTGCCCTTCACTTGCGTCCCTCATGCTGGACAGCAGACATCAACCAAGGCTGTTAATGATAAAATAACACATAATCAAACAAATTTGCACTTTCCCTTGTTGTTGCTATTAGATAATAGCAAATAAAAAAGGTTTTTGCCATTTTATTTGTTTTTTTACAAAAATATCTTCAGTTTCATATGCGTCCCTGAACTTAATGTCCACCCTGTCATTATGGGTCACTTGGCCCTTTAATTACTAATATGATGCAATCAGTGACATCATCACCAGAATGTTGACCCATTTGAACTGAGGTCAGACCAACACCACCAAGAAGAGTAAGTACTTCCTCTTATTTTTCATGTTTATCATCATTATATGTTCATTGTTTAATGTGGTCACACATAACATGTTCACCCTGTCGGCGTAAAAACCTGAAAAGTAACTATTTTTCCCCAAAAGTTTAGGTATATTTTTTCAAAAAATTGCAATGTCATCTTCAAGTTAGCTGGTTATGCTAGCTAGTGTCTCACCATGTGGTTGATATAAGCAGATTAGCTAAAATTGTCCACCCTGTCATTGTCCACCCTGTCATCAAGGCTGTTATGACAGGGTGGACATCACCCTGACAGGGTGGACATCAACCGTTGAGATGGGTAACATAAGACTACGTTTTACACTTAATGCCTATTTAAAAAACAATAAAACTGATTGTGAAAAGACATTTTACTGTATTTAATGTGTGTTAATAAAACACATTTATTTTCAGAAGTATGGTACTTAATGGAGCTGACATAGCAAGGCGTTACAGAGAGCGCCGAGATGCAGATCCAGAAAGAAGACAGCAGTATCTTGAGGGGGAGAGAGCCAGGTGGCAAAGAGACTGACAGACTGGAAAGAAGAAGAGTGTCAATGAAATAAGTGAGCGTGAGAGGAGAGAAAAGAGAAAGAGATGGAGGGAGGCTAAAAGACAAGCCAGAGCAAAGGCCAGGAGGAATGCTTTGCCTATGTCAGATACACCACCCATCTCTCCTGAAGCTCAGCATGAAGCAGGGCCATCCAGGTTGGAATCTATAGTAGACGTTTAGGAATATACTTAAGCTGGTTAAATGTATTTGAGATTACTTGTATGTAGACTATGTCTTGACTGAGTCTCTCTCATACGCACGCAAACACAGAAACGTTTGCCCGCTCAGGCTCACACACTCTGTCTCTCTCACACACACACACACACTCAGAGGACTCTCAAAATGTCTGTCTGTGTGTGTGCATGCGTATATGGAGAGAGACTGACTGTGCATCATAGAGATTTATTTAAGTATTAACTAACTTAACTGGTTTTGGAGATAAAGTTTTGGGAGAAGTGAAAAAAAGTTTTTTATTTTCACAGACAAAAGCGTCAAGGAAAAAGCAGTCGGAGAAGATTGCTCTTTGAGATCGCTTTTTGTATTTAGCCACTCTTGCTTTCTCTGTTTTAAGTTTTTCCTCCAGCTGTTGAATCTCCTTTTTAAGTTTTCTTGTCAAAGAGTGCTAGTGCTTCATCCAATTCTCCCCAGGCAGTTACCAATGCTTTACTTGCTGGTGAAACGGTGAGCTCTCCCGTTAAGAGAGCCTTAGTTTTCAATGCAGCACTAACTGCAGGCATCCGAAAAAAGTACATAAATGCCAAAACAAACAGAGAAAAGCAACTGATAGTAAGAGTGGTCTGTGGAAACATTGTCAAAAAATACAAGCTGCAGAAGTATGCCAGGACTGCTTTTGGCTATTCAAAAAAGAGAGAAAGCGATGCCAATGCTGATGGGCTAACCTACATTGGACGAAGATGTGGTAACAAACTAAGAATTACAGTAAAAGAATTCTTTCTGCGAGATGATGTAAGCCGAATGACAACCGGTCGCAAACAAACAGTCACAAGGATAAAGAAAAAGATGCAGAAGAGGCTACTTCTTGACACAATGAAAAATCTTCACAAACAGTTCCTCTGCGAAAGTCTCGGCCATGTGTCATACACCTCCTTTTGTAGATTCAGGCCTTTTTGGGTAGTTTTTCCTTCGAAATCTGACCGAGACACGTGTCTTTGCAAAAGGCATGAAAATTTAACGTTCATGGCGAGAGCAATGCTGAACTGTGGCCTGCTGTCCACAGATAATATTGAGGAAATGGCTGAAGTTACCATGTGCAATAAAAACATCAAGGCCTGTGCATATGGGGAATGCAAGAAATGTGAGAAAACGTCCCACCCACTGACCAATCCACCTGGTCCACAAATTATCAATGTTCCACAATGGATGACGGAAAAAACAATGAAGGAGGAGAGGGTGTCAACCATTACCACGAAGAAGGAGCTTGAGATGTCTGAGACGGAATTAAATTCTAAATTTCAAGACAAACTATTTCAGATCAGGGGTCACATTTTTAATGCAAAATGGCAATCAAAAATATATAGAGAAATCAAGGACAATATGAAAAGCAACGAATGCCTTTTGCACATTGATTTTAGTGTTCTTTTATGACTGTTTAAGTGTGTTATAATTGGCCCTTTTGTATGCCTTCCTTCAGTTGTGCTCCCTGTCATGTTACCGTCCACCCTGTCATATGTCATTGTCCACCCTATCGTATGCATTTTAACAAAAAATAAATAAATGTCTTTAAACAAATGACAATGTTTAGCATTTGTTTTTTTTAGGAACATTTAAGAATAAATTGGTTTTGGATCAATTCGGGTCAGATATGTTTCCTATCTTATGTTTTTACTTTAAATGGTATGTAACTCGGGCAGAGCTCTGATAACAAAACATAGTTTTTTGTTATTTCTAAAGTTTTTGAATTTTTTTTCCCATTTTTTTAAAGATATAAATAAGAGAAGGGACAAAAATATTTTGCAAAGGTGTATTTTTTAGAATGATAAGACTGTCAGAAATATTTGCTTTCTGTATCCATTTGTCCCTGACAGGGTGGACATATTTTGTAAGTTGGTTCAAATGTTTTTGCTTATAATTATTTTATTACAGGTCCAGGAGCTGGGCCAACCAGCAATTGTTTAAGTTTAAAGTCTTCTTAAAAGAATAAACATGTGGTTAAACGAAAAACTTGAACAATGTCTTTAAGAAATTTTCATCTGTCAAAGGCACTTTATGGTGATATTGACCCATATATATATGTGTATATATGTATATGTGTGTATATGTATATGTGTATATATGTATAGGTATATGTATATATATATATATATATATATTGGAGTTTGTTTTTTGTTAGTTTTTTTGCATTATTAATCATCTAATCTAAAGTTTTATTTTTCACAAAAAATTAAAATTTTTAAAAGTTTATAATTGGTGCAATAAAAATAGATATTTTACAGGACTGGATGAATGATCGTGATTAATAATCGTGATTACAATATTGATCAAAATTATCGTTATTATTTTTTTCGACATAAACGTGCATCCCTATCTAGTACTAAAATATTTCTGCATATTGTAGCTGCCTTATAAATTTAGAACCTGGACTGATTCTCAAAATTCCTATCTGCAAATGTCCTGCAATGGTATGGCACTTATTCAGTCAGAGGACCACAAAGCGCTTTACACTACATTTAGTCACTCATTCTGTTTCAATGACATTTCATCATCATCTGCAGTTAGACTCCATCCAACAGTCTTGGTGTCTCATTAGCATGCAACGTGTTAATTCCTGACTCTTGGAATACAAAAACCAACAAATATTTTATTCCAAACTGTCCTTTGCATTATTAGCATTGGCACACACTTGTATTGCACTGACAGTATATTGGGTCCCCTTTTATTTTACACTGCATACCAATTAAAGCTGTTCTGTGGAGTTTGCTTAGAGTGCTTAGAGACCACTTAAAATTGAAGTCAGCAAAATGTACACCCTGGGGACATTCAGACGTGTTCTCATTAGTCTGAGCTCTAAGACTGTCAGAGGTAGGGATGTGTGTTGACAAGAATCTCGTCATACGATATGTATCACAATAAAGGGGGGGGGGGGTGTGATATATTGCTATACTATGAGCAGGACTATTTATTGAGATTTTTTTTTTACTGAACTAAACTGTAGGAAAACAGTGACAGCTTTCTAAACACCCCAACCCGTTTCATACTTAAAACATCCATTTTTAATACTTGATCTAGTTGATCCTCTAAAACAAAGATGGTGAACACAGCCATGAACTACCAGTCGTAATTTTTAATTTTGCTTGAAAAATTACTATCATCAATGATAGTTGCATTCAAATTCCTAAAAAATGAATCGATAATTGCTTTTGAATATCAATACAATATTGTGACAAAGTGTCACCATATATTGGTGTATCAATATTGTCTGACATCCCTAGTCAGAGGCCATTTTTGCTCTAAATGTGGTGCTGGACAAAATTCTTCCCCTCTTTAACTTATGTGGCGTTTGTGTGGGTTTCTAGACCGTTTACCTAAGCTTATTTAAGAGCTAATTGAAGTAAAATATCAGCTACTCATACAGGACGCGTTCTTTCAAGCAGCCCTGGCTGTTCAGTCCCTATTCACCTAAATATAATGGAATTTCTATAGTCAATCATGTCATCAAGACATGAACAAAAATTGACTATAGATTACAAAAGCAGGTTCACTTTTACAAATATATTGCTTAAGGAAGTTTTAAGCAGGTAGCTGTCACAACCAAAATACAGCAGCTATTTGACTCGTTTAAAGTGGACCCCCTGCCCACTATTTCCTAAAGGCATCAAAACTATTAATGAACACATATGGAATTATGTAGTACTTTTCCAAAAATTGTGAAATAACCTGGCCTTCAAAGTTACTGGACCTAAACCTGGTCAAGATAATTTGGGGTGAGCTGAACTGCAGAGTGAAGGCAAAAGAGCCAACAAGTACTAAGCATCTCTGGGAACTCCTTCAAGACTGTTGAAAAACCATTTCTGGTGACTACCTCTTAAAGCTCAAGAGAATGCAAAGCAGTAATCAAAGCAAAGGGTGGCTACTTTGAGGAATCTAAAATATAACACATGTATTCAGTTATTTCACCCTTTTTAAGTACAAACAGTTCTGTTCATTCATAGTTTTGATGCCCTTAATTGAGAATCTACAATGTAGTCATGAAAATAAAGAAGACTCATTGAATGAGAAGGGTTGTCCAAACTTTTGGTCTGTACTGTAGTGACAGACAGTCATCTGCATTGTCATTCACTTCACAATCGGTGCCAACAATATTGAATTGGACTCTTAAATTGGCAGCTTTGCAAACGCCAGCCACTAATGTTTAAGGTGTCGACTGTAGGTATTTCAGCTGATTATGGTGAATCTTGAATATGCGAGTCCAGTGTACTGTGAACGGAATTGCAAAACATGAAAGACACTCAGTTTGTTTTATTTAATCTAGATTTGGATAACAACCAAATAACAAAGGATATTATACAGTAGATGTTATCTGTCAAATGCCTGGATTTTACTTTTATATGTCCGAAACAGTAGTTGCAAATTTACCAAATAAATTGGCTAACATTTATTCCATCCATCATCTTCCGCTTATCCGGGGTCGGGTCGGGGGGCAGTAGCCTAAGCAGGGAGACCCAGACTTCCCTCTCCCCGGCCACTTGGGCCAGCTTCTCGGGAGGGATCCAGCTGGGAGATATAATCTCTCCAGCGAGTCCTGGGTCTTCCCCTGGGCCTCCTCCCGGTGGGACGTGCCCAGAACACCTAACCAGGGAGGCGTCCAGGAGGCATCCTGACCAGATGCCCGAGCCACCTCAACTGGCTCCTCTCGATGTGGAGGAGCAGCGGCTCTACTCTGAGCTCCCTCCGGATGACGGAGCTTCTCACCCTATCTCTAAGGGAGAGCCCAGCCACCCTATGGAGGAAACTCATTTCAGCCGCCTGTATCCGCGATCTCGTTCTTTCGGTCACCACCCAGCGTTCGTGACCATAGATGAGGGTAGGAACGTAGATCGACCGGTAAATCGAGAGCTTTGCCTTTCGGCTCAGCTCTCTCTTCACCACGACAGACCGGTACAGCGCCCGCATAACTGCAGACGCCTTACCAATCCGTCCATGGATCTCCCGCTCCATTTTTCCCTCATTCGTGAACAAGACCCCAGATACCTAAACTCCTCCACTTGGGGAAGGACCTCATCCCCGACCCGGAGAAGGCACTCTACCCTTTTCCGGCTCATGTTCCGGCTAACATTTAGTGAACCTTTTAATTGAAGCTTGGGTGTGATGATGAAAATAACAAGAATTGTATTAAAAGCGCTCCTCACTTCCTTAATATCATGTTAATAATGTGAAAGGCAAAATGTTTTTCAAGATATGTTTCAACCCTCACAGGACTGAGAAACGCGTAGTACAAATTGATGGAAATCTCATCTTTTGGAAAAATAGTAGCTTAATTTTAAAATGTATTGCTTTTGTTGCAGTTTTTATAACTTCAGAAAAGCATCTTGCCTGATTTCTTGAACATGTTCCTTTATATTAAGATTACAGGTCCAAAAGTGTAAGCGTTTAAAATGTCTTGTGGCATCTATTCATTTATTAATTCACAATTTTGAAATGATATATACGCCACAATAAGAGAAATGGATGTGCACATATCTGAAGCAGGAGGTTCTGGAGAACTTGATGGCACTTCGTTGTAGGGCAGAAGTGTTAGACTTTTACAGCAGGACCATGATGGAAACCGCTATAATAAGATGGGGTCTGGTGTAGAAACCAGTGGGGGTGAGCATGATTGGAGCAAACAAGATGAGGTGCACGAAAGGTTAGCGCGGGAGATGGAGAAGCAGAAGAGGCGAGCAAAATAAGTGGAGGTGTCGAAAATAGGACAGGCACACTGAGGAGGGGTGATGCTTTTAAAAGGTAGAGAGGAGATGGGAATGGTGTGTAACTTTCAAGATGAACTTAGGACAACTCAAAGTTCTTCATAACAAGTCCCAAGGTTTGAAGTAAAAATTTCTGTATGCCATGTCCTATTTGCATATTTTTATCAAAGTAAAAATTCTAAAGAAGCATGCCGTTTCTCCACAGGATGTGGACGCCTCAGAGATCAAAGTCCAAGTCTGCGTGTATGCCTTTGACCTCCTCTATCTCAATGGAGAGGTAAGACCAAGTGATACAAATATTACCCAGAGATCACTCAATGGTTTCTGTTGTCTTCTTAAAACTTACCGTGCGTGTGAGTGCTTATTGTTGGCAAGCACGCGTGCATGATCATAGTCCCGCAGAGATGCCAGCATCCTCCTTGAATACCAATGACGGCGCTACAGGAGGCTGTAACTGGATAATGATTGTAACGCTCATTGTAATTCCAGCTGAGTGTGTCTTGATTGTGTGTCTGTCTGAGACTCTCAACGTCTGAGAGGGAGTCTGTTCCATTTTCAGACCATGTGTGTGTTGCAGATGGTGACTATGACTGATCAAGGTTGCGTGCGTTTGTGTCCTATTTATGCAGAATTTTTGAGTGAATTTCTTAAATCTGTTGAACACAATGCTAATTAGTGGCTGCTCCCATCATCCACTACAATGTGAGTTCTCCCAATTGGATTGAAGCCAAATTGTCTCATTAGAGTAGCACCAATAACTCTTAAATCCTTTCTTTTCAAGGATATTTTCCTCTTAATCTGTGATTTATGCAAATGTCATGTTTTAATATTTCTTAATGCTGAAAATTCGCCTATTGGTCTGTTTTTGTCCTAATTGTTTGAGTTATTAGTACTTTTGATGTATGTTAGCGTCTCAGATTACCCTTAATAGACAAGACGACTGATTTGGACCCACTCCCCCAGACGGTGAACAAGTTTAGCCCCAAAATCTAATCAGTTTCTCCAGAAAATTTAATCAAAATCGACCTAAAACTTTTTGAGTTATGTTGCTAACAGACAGAGAAACAAACGCTCCTTGGTGAAGATAATAAACATTGTTTTACACTACCTTTGGGAATATGTCTGTGAATATGTGCCTAATTAAACAAGGATGAGTGTAAAAAAATAACCGTAAAAGATTATTGCTGGATATTCTATTAGCTGCAACTAATAGCAGAGATTTTTTATTTTTATGCAGGAAGCTGTTCATCATTTAGGGGGAAAATGTGTCTTTCCATCCACCCTCCTAAGCACGCGTTTGTCCATCCACTCTCCTAGACACACGTTTGTCTATCCAGCCTCCTGGCGGCTTCCCTGGAACAAGCAGTCAGGGGCAAGCCTCTAGCCACTATTGCTAGCGTTGATGCCTAATCTGAGACCTGTCAATCAAAAATAAACACACCTTATTATTCATAATTTCAATCTTAAATTGCCTCTAAATGAGTGAGTTAAAATTTTTTTTTTATAATAATCACTCCACCGTCAGTTGTCATCACAGTAAATTGGACATGTTAAACCTAATATGTTTTTTGAACCACGCTGTAAACATGTTTATTAGTGCTCTTATGTTGGTATTTTTAATATGGGAGTTAATGGGAAGTTGCTTCTTTCTGGATCCAGCCCCTAGCGGATGAGGGAGGAACTGCAAGTGTTGTAACTTTTGCACTGGCTTCAGTTTTTCAGTTTTCAGTTATAAGTATCTTGCAAAGTCCTGTAACTTCACATCTCATTTTGCAGTTTTGCCTTTTTGGCAGTAGCAGAATCAAAAAGCAGAATATTTATTTGGGTACTTAAGACCAAGTAGTTCAAGGTTATTGTCGTATTTTTGAGCTATTCTGAATTTGGGGACCAGCAAACAAAATGGTATTGCTAAGAAAAGCTTATTTGGATGTCATGTCTTCTCTGTTTCAGTAAACATGTTAAATCTCCACTTCGTCCACTCACAAGCCCACTGTTGGAAAAATACCAGCTTAACCTTACAGGAAGATAATATAAGATAATATACAAGATATATTTCTGAGGTACCTATTTGGATCGGAGCTTCTACTACATGTTACATGGTACCACTTGTATCTTACTCATAATATTCGGACGCAGCTGTTGTGCAAAATAGGTTTTTAGTTTAATGAGGAAACAAGCCCATATTTAAGTTTCTGACAACAGAAAAAATTCTTGCTCCAATTAAATCATATGATAAATTTAAAGGTAAGGAGAAAAGTTTCTGCTGCCAAAAAATGCTGACTGTGTGCAACCATGACACTCAGTTAAGACCTGACCAGCAGTCTGGCACTGCAAGTAGAGGACACGCAGGAAACAAATGCAAGTCATCGGTCATGCATTGAAAATATATCCTTTCTACAGGTCTAACCTTGTTGGGGAATAAAACATCCTCTGATACTACTTATGAACCGCAAAGAACACTCAACTCGGTTTTAGAGTTGAATGGAGGAAGCTCTGATGTAACATGAAGACTAAAGGCAACCCATATGCATTTCACAAGAACAGTATTTCATCCAAGGCTGTGCATTGATGCATGCCACCGTGTCATTTTATGCCACGTTTTGATTTTAACAGCATAACCACAAGAAATCTGCAAATGCAGTGCTCATATTTTAAATACTGACTTTATGCCTACTCCAACTCATACCAATGCACACAGATATAGACAAACGTGTATATTTTTACCTAGGCTCCAAATATTTGTGGGGGGAAAAAAGACTGTTTTGGATTTTCCCAAAAGCTTTCTGCAACTCCTGGAAAGATGCATAAAAAGCTTCAAATTAAATTACAATATTTTTAATTATAATTTTTTTTGAGTGACAATTTAACACAAAATATTTAAATAAATGATAAAATAAAATGAAATAATCAGGAGCCAAAAATAAATAGAAAATTATAGAATTATTGGTGAGATGCTAATAGCCACTCCTCATGTTAAATGCGCAGCCTTTTAACCAATAGGACACCATTTATCACCAGGTTGAAGCACGCAGACAGTTTTGTGACCATTTTCCAGGTCATGATCCATCTATATCACATATTCCAGACTCTGGACAACTTAAAGATGTGTTGAGGAGATAATTTACCCATTTAGATGAGCTTTGTTGCATTTCACCTGCTGTGGCCTGAAAGCAGTCATGACTTCCTCCTGGTGCATGGATGTGAATTATCTATGTATGCCGCAGATACATGCTCCAAAGTTATCATAGGAATCTTTTTTTGATTAATTCAGTTCATGAACTCTGTGCATGAAGTAGAAAATGTTTGCGCATTTGCATCAAGTGGTCAGGAGTGTGAATTTTAATTTGTCAAAGTGATAGACAGTCTTCAGATTTTTCCATGACAGTTAATAAAAAAAGTCAGACTGTAAATAAAGAGACTTTGTTTGATTGTATATCATATTACAATAAATTGTTTCCCTTTTATTCCTATTAAATGTTCCACTGCTGACACAAATTCAATGATGAGATTTCTATGCAGAAACTATATTGTCCAAAATATTGTTCATGGTACCTTGCTTTAACTGATGTTTAACCTTCCTGAACCGCAAGTCCAGCAGCAGAAAAGTCACCCTTGCTGGGAACACTGGATGCCGGTATCTGGAGAACATTGCGCTGGCAGCATAGGTTTGGGAAATATTATTGCCTACCCCTTCAACTAAGAGAATATATAAACAAGATTCTCCTTGTCAGAGTTGAACAAATATATAGACCTACTTATGTTTTCTCACCCACATTAAAGAAACGTATATCCTGACCCGTGTTATTTATTATTCATCCCCTAAAAAAAAAAATCAGCCCCCCCCCCCCCCCCCACCCCCCATCATTGCAGGACTATAGCGTTACAAACCAATGAATGGACATCTTTACCAGAGAGGTTTAAACACAAAATAGCAACCCATCCTCAGACATGTTTAATTTTACTCAGATTTATGTATTGGTCTATCAGGACTAAACACAGCATGAAGAATGCAGATGTGCTGATGACAGTTGTAATAAAAACCAACATCTGTTTAATTTAAATGCCTTGCCTTCTGTCGCTTTCTACGCCAGCCAAGTTTTGACAGATTTATCATATTTTAGAGTATTTGTCACGATTTAGTTAATTTTTCAAAAACCCAAAATGGGAGAGCTGTTCAAAAACCCAATGTATAGCAAAAAAATTAAAAATCCATGTCTGTCTTGTGTGTGTTTGTACACTTTCATGGGTGTGTGGGTGTTTGTATGTGTTCCCAAAGCTGGTGCATCCAAGACCGTATTCTGAGAAAGTGCTTGTTTGTGTGTGTGTGTGTGTGTGTGTGTGTGTGTGTGGGCGGGCAGATGGTTAATGGTATTTCATCCTTGTCATTGCAACCCTTTAAGCTATCTGGAGGAAACTGTTGTAATGATGCAGTTTTGCTATTTTCTAATGATGTTTGTTTCTCTCAGTCGCTGGTGCGAGAGCCGCTGTGTCGGCGTCGGGAGCTCCTGAAAGAGAGCTTCACAGAGGTGGAAGGAGAGTTTCTTTTCGCCCGTTCCATCGACTCGCACGACACTGATGCTATCGCTGAGTTCCTGGAGCAGTCCGTCCGAGGTCTGTGAGATGGAGACAACTTTCTCTCATTTTTCTTGCACGTCTCTTTGCATCATCTTCCTGTTTGGGTGTGATAAAGTTGTAATTGTTTAACAGTTTGTTGGCCCTATGTGTCTTGAATCACTTTGTGTGTGGGTGCTTTGAGTAAGAGTTTAATTTTGGTTCTCTTTTGAGCTGTATAGAAGGATTTATTTTGTATTGAATTCTACTCTGAAATGGATAAAGGACGTGTTTCCCTTGTGCATATGAGTTATGTGCCCGTCCTTGTCCGCGGCCCCTTTGTTTCCCAAAACCTGTTTGTTTCCCTTTGAGACTCGCCAACACAAAGGCGTTTCGTAAATCTAACAGATAATCTCTTAATTTCCTTTCTGCATGTCTAGAGTCGTGTTTTTGTGCATTAATGTGTGTGTTCGTGCAGACTCGTGCGAAGGCCTGATGGTGAAGACTCTGGAGAAGGATGCAACCTATGAGATTGCCAAGCGTTCTCACAACTGGCTTAAGGTGTGTGTATATATCAAGAAGTCAATTTTTATTATAGCGATAGGGTCTGCAAGACTGCTTTTCTCATAAAAAAAACATGTTGTTAGGAATGTCGGCATCCTGGTATCTATATAGTTTCTGCTACAGAAAGTCGTGCAAATCTTAAAGAGTAACTCACTCACTCCGCGCACATTTTCTGTTTGAAGAATCCCTCAAAATGAGGCGTTGCCTGGCGGACCAGCAAGGGTAAAGGCTGGGCATGGTCTGCGCTGTGATTGACATCTTGATTAGATGCAGCATTACATGCACCACAGACGGCGAGCTCCTTAATACATTATATGTATTAAGGACAAGTGTCCTTAATACAGATAATGTGTTCATACCGGTGCCATTAATACAGGCATCGAGTGGAGGATAGAAGTGCTTCTTCAAAAAGAAGTAACAGGTCCGTAAGGGACAACATTCTCGTTTGTAGGTGCTAAATACTTATTTGTTCCACTATTTAGTAGTGGGCGATATAAACGGTAGAAATGACGTAATTTTAGCCAACGGTAGAGATTTTCACTATACCAGCCCTTTTGACACATTTGATGATGTCATCAACCTGTGCCTACACAATTTGTACAAGGTACGGAAGGAGGATAAATACTGATGTTTAGTGTTCATATTTACACTAGATATTGTAAGATTAAAAGTTGTTTTGTATTTAAGGGGGAAATAGCTGTCAAACTTTAAGCATGTTTAATTCAGATATATGTAGCTTTATTTTTGTGCGATATTAAATTTATAAATAAGTAATCAGGAAACCAGAGAGAAATCTTGATTCCCTGTTTACATTTAGCACTTCGGTTTAAACAATTTTGAACTTTGTGTTTTCATAAAATTTAGCTTTTATTTAATTTAAAATATCATCATCTTTATTTTGTAGGAATCTTTGTGTTGCTTTTTTTTTGGAAAATATTTGACTATCTGTAATGCATGTTTGCAGAATACATGTTTTCTTATCAGGGCATTCTATACTTTATGTATCTGGAATGTGAGATTGTTAAAAAAAATGTTGTTTTGACATATATTAAAAAAGAAAAGAACATATTGCAATAAATATTGTTACTGCACCTTCTTCAGATTATATGGCAATATAGATTTTAGGCAATATCTCCTAACCTAGCGTTATTATAAAAAAAGAAATCCCTTAAAATCAATCAAGTTGATTTCCTGGATTTTTTACATCCTATCTTTCATGGTTTAACTGTATCTAGGATGGAAGTTATAGACCTCTCTTTTTTTTTTAAGTGGGAAGATTAGCAGTCGGCTGCTACCAAATACTGTTTTGCCCCAATGTAATTATATATTAGATAGTAAAGTAATCACATGTAGTTAGAGCCAATTTTCAATAAAAAAGTACAGCAGAAAACCAATTTGTTCTTTCAAAGTTACATTTAAAAAAAAAACGTTTTTTAATAATATTTTCAAAAGTTTTAATTTATTTATTGTATATGATCCTTTTAAAGTCGATCTTTATCGGGTGACACTGTAAGCACTTCATCCAAAGATTGTAGTGTTCCATAATGTCATTAAAGTGTATTGAAAAATCAGCAGGAGGCATTTTTAAAGTTTCGAAAATACAAGTATTTCTTCTCTTCGCTATTAGGTTGATAGGGGTTAATACAAAGAATTCTTACAGTTTACAGTGTTAAACCAATTTTACAGCCAGATTATTCATTTATTAAGATTTTTTCTGCAGTTTTGCAAAACCCTAACTAGTATAAATGCTTTAATTTAAAACTAGTTAGCTTTTCTTTTTTGGTTTTTTTTTTAGTTTTTTTTTTGTGTACAAGATAGCCCGGAATACTAAGAAAGCTCACCAAAAACACTATATGTCAATCTGTAAAGGATAAGTTTGTTCAGTTTTAAGACTTTTAAACCTATTGGTTGAAACTCTAGATTTCTCAGCATGCCAGATTGAGAAAATACATTCATCCTTAACTGGTAACCTTTAAGGTTAAGTCTAATTTTAGACAACTTTTGTTGTGGAGAAAATAATACCTCTTTAACTTTTGAGTTAATTCTTGTCCTTACCTTGCAGCTAAAGAAGGATTACCTGGACGGGGTGGGAGACACAGTAGACCTCTGTGTGATTGGGGCCTACCTTGGAAAGGGGAAAAGAACAGGCACATATGGGGGTTTCCTGCTGGCTTGCTATGATGAAGACAACGAGGAGTTTCAGTCAGTCTGCAAGGTATGGATGTTCTCATTGTTTCATCCAGAGTGCAGCAATGCAATTAACTGAATTTTTAGAGGTTTCAAAAACGTGTGAATTCAGTTTTCTTACGTAAAGAACAAAGACATAGGAAATCAGTTTGTCAAGATAGCCTTGCATTCCTGATGTTGGGCACAGCAAAATAATTTTTGTTCACACAAAAACCAAATATTTGTGAAGTGTGTTAACACCAACAGGAAGAAGTTTAACCTGACGCATTGGTAGCATTTAACCCCACATAAAACGTGTAGGCAGTGGGACGATTGGATTAAAAATTGTAATTCTAGTGCAAGCAACTTTTCGACAAATAAGTGTGTTATTATACTGAAAGGCTTTGTTCCACACATGTGTAATATATAATTCAGATTGATGCTTTAATGTTCTCTCTTTGTGTCACTTCATCATGGAGGAATTCTCTAGTGTGTTTGTTTTTGGGTGTGGGTTCTCTTTGAGTCTGTTTTCAGCTCAAGTTTTGGTTGGAAGAAAATTTTTGTGCCTTGAACGTAAGTGCCTCTCAAAATAAGTGATAAGCTCATTGTGAAGGCTGCACGACCACTTTAGAGTTTGAGATATAAAGAGCTTAAACAAGTTGCGTGGTTTGTTGTCTACTCTGTCCTCTAAAATCCCTTAGTCTCATTTTTTATATCTTTATCCCTAAAAAAGAGACTTGGTAAGCTGTAAGTGCACACAGACTATTAGCATGGCTATAATGTCAAAAATATGAAAACAAACCAGTTTCAGTGCTTGTAATTGTCCAACCAATTTTTTAAGTTCCTAAAAACAAACCCAATTCTTTAATATCCAAATAGTTGAAGACAGGCGAGCTGGTTATTTACTCATAGCCTGACTAGTTTGGTCATTTTGCTGTTTTCTACTTGCCTCTATATATTGATTTTTCCACATATTTTCCACAATTAATTTTTTTATTATTACAAATGCAGTCTTTAAATATCTGTTCCATAACCTTAATATGTTATATGTAGGAAGCAGAAAACAAGGGTCTCATCCTTTAACACATATTTCCTCAGTTACATTTTGAGCACAGTTGAAAATCCCCTTTTTATCTTATTAATTAGCAAATCTTTTTTAAATACAAGATGGATGCTTTTAGAGTAATACTTCATTTGATTGGATTTGAATTCCAAGATGTTTTATCCGCTGCTGTTGATGGATGAGCAATAAGAGTAGCAACTTTTGCACTGTTATGAAATCGTATCCAAAAGAAAAAGCAAGCATCTATTTAGACTTTTATCCTTAGTAGTCTTAATAGCCTTAATAGTAATTTTTATTAATTTGTATTAGATTATTACATTGCAGAGCACTGATTTTTGACCTGCTTTCACTTCAGTTAGTTAATTTCTTTGCTAATAGAAATTTGCAGACAAAATACAGCATTTAAAGTTGATATCCATAGACTTTAAATGCTGTATCGACTTTAGGGGCTCCATCCTGGAGCACCAAAATATGTTGTAGCTCTTTTGCCACTATAACTAACCCCTCAGACCACTTAGGGCCTCTAATTTCAGAATACTCAGCATTGCTAGAATTTGAACCAAACACGAAGAAGCATCTTCTATGCTCCCGTCTTAAATCAAGGCTAAAAACCCATGTGTTTAATGTTGCCATTAAGTAATGTTTTAATGTGTCTTATGTTTTGGGTGTGTTTTATGCCTGATTGATGTTTTACTCTGTACCCTAATAACCTATCAATGGGCTTGTTGAAAGTATGCTATAAGAATAAAATTGCCGTACCATTTTTGGCATTCTTTAAATGACTAGTTTATTAATTTGCATTAGGTTTTGATTACCTCGGTTAATTTCTCAAAGATTTTCTCAGACACATTTTAAAAATAGTTATTTACATGGTTCCTTACTGTATTCTTCCCATGTTCTTTAACTTTTTGAATTGTTTTTAAATCACTTCATTTCTTAGAAATACAACAAACAATTTTTAAAAATCTCCTGATATCTATAAGGTACAAGTGCACAGAAAATGAGTGAAAAAAAATCCAACCCCTATATGTATATCTTCATGAAAACTGTAATGTTTGTGAATCTTTTTTTATTTTTTTTCCCCCACCACATTGACAGAGGAGAACCTAAGGCAGAGTATTGACTGCATTTTAGTACTTTTATATATAATTATATTTATATGATAAAAGCAAAATGGCTGCGTGCCATCTGAATATCTCACGGAGACAGTTGTATTGATTAAAATCAAGAAGGACGTGTTCTGTTGGACACATAAACTGGACAACAGAAACACACAGCTGAATCTGTGTAAATATGTAATTTATCTTCTCTGCGTTGCTTCGTAGCAGCCCGGCAGTAGTTCTGAGCTTATGCCATGTGACTGCAGCATCCAGTACTCCTGTGTGTGCTGCATTTCATCATCCTCTTACTCCCTCAACGCTGGGTGTGAAGCAGAGGCAGAACAAAAGAAATGAGAGTCAGGATGTTAGTGTTTGACTCACTTTTTCTTTCCACCCCTGTAGATCACATTTCTACTCATGTCCTAGGAAAATGTCCTTGCCAAAAGATTTAGAGCTACTGTGAAATCTGCACACAATTTGATATTTGGACCTTTTCAATCCAGTTTATGTTAGTCTTCTAAGGGAGACTTTAATGAAACCTTGTATTAAGGTTTGTTCCCTTTGAACTTTTTTAGATCTGTATGTAGAACCAAGCTTATTTTGCTGTGTCCGCTGTGAAGTCTTCACTTACCTTCTTAAAATGAAGAGTAACAAGTAGGAAGATAGAAAGTTAAATTAAAATACAACCTTAAGATTTTTTTGTATAATTTGTTGCTTGTTTAACATGAAGGTATGACTCAGAGCCGCAAACTTTTTTTCTGGTTTTTAACACAAAAATCACTTTTAGAAGGAGGTGCAGAACTGATTGCTGTCACACAGGAACGACCTAAGCCCTACAACCTCTGGCACAGCATGAGATCTAGAGAAAAAAAACCTCTATCGCATGGTTTACAAATGTGAAGGGAGGAGACCTAAATTCTTATTGTTTCTTGTAGTCCTTGAAAAGTGTGGATTTCATTGCATTGTTCAGTTCTAGGTAATAAAGGAATTACATTTTTCCATTTATAAATCACTCTTTTTGCCTAATTTACATCCAAGAAAAAAAACGTTTTTAAAAATGTCAAAAAACTGTTATAAAAACACATTACCAATTTTGACCTAAGACATTCCAAAAAATCTATTGTTAGTTAGGCTCAGATACGGACCGCCATCTAGCCTTTAAAATAATTTGTAGATGATCCTAAAAAACAAAACAAACAAAAAGAAACATGTTTTCACTCACACAAAAAAACTTACCATATTTTCCGGACTATAAACCACTACTTTTTCCCCATGCTTTGAACCCTACGGCCTATAAAACCATGTGGTTTATTGATTTTTGCAGCTAATGGCCACCAGAGGACCTCCTCAATCTACAGATTGTACGGGTTATGTCCTTCACCTTAAGGGATACTGTGCCTTTAAGAAGAGTTGGCTTGAGAATGGAAAAGAGTCAGGCAGAGATGGCATGTTGTATGTTCTGGTAGATATAATTTATTGGCCTTATACTGGTAGATTATAGGAAATTATTTGGTGATTATTATCAGTATTGTTCTATAGTAAATCTATATTTCACTAGCCTAAAACTGGAGCCATTTTCAGAAACCAGGATCCATGTTTTTAAACACCTGTAGGCCTTGGTAATTTTATCTCACAGTCAAACACAACTATTGATTGGATTAAGATGCTGGAGGAATTTGATTATGAGTCCAACTAAACAAACAAGTCATTATAATTGGCTCGGTGAAAAAGGTGTTGGGTTCTCACTCCTAACAAACTGTATAAAAGCTGACTTTCTAGGAGAACAGATAAATAATGCATAAAGGTCCCACAGCTGAATTAAACACCTAAACCTTGAATGCAGTCTCGCTCTCGTACAAATAAAACTTCTAACGGTCACTTGCATAATACTTTTGCCGGTGACAAAATGCTAAATCTACATGATATGCCTGCGTTCCCCCCCACACACAGTTTCCCACAGCGTGTGTCATCCTTTTAGGTGTTTACTGGTGTCTCTGCGAGTTCAAATCCTTTGAGAGGCGACATGACACTTTAGGCGAATCAGGCAGACAAGATGCTCGAGTTGTAGGGGGATTTGCTCGCCTTTCTGTGTTCTGCCTCCTGCTGCCAAATGTCTGCCGTCGCCCCACGAGGGACTGTGTGTATATCTGAGTACG
Organism: Apricaphanius iberus; assembly: GCA_028564705.1. NCBI lineage: Eukaryota > Metazoa > Chordata > Actinopteri > Cyprinodontiformes > Aphaniidae > Apricaphanius > Apricaphanius iberus. The sequence continues at coordinate 351,757 of JAPXFQ010002837.1, forward strand.
TGTCTCTCTTATCTCTTCTCATATCTTTGCAGATCGGGACAGGCTTTAAGGATGAAGATCTGGAGCAGCATTACAAGTTTTTAAAGGTGAAGTAGAGCTGCATGACTGTTGAAGTGAATATCTTTGCTAAAGAGCAGTCGATTTGAGGACTGTTTTCCATTTATTGTCCTGATGCCATGTTCTTTTAGAAATCAAAACCATTAACAGAGATGCTCTGAGAGAATTCAATTTAAAGTTGGATAAGTATCGTTTGAATAAATTTGGTCCAAATTCAAATCATTCCAAATCTTTTTAATTTAATTTGGTCAATAATTCAGATTCATAGTCAAAATGTCAAGTATAATAATACTAACAAAAGGTCAAATAATATTTGAACTACAACCCCAAATCCCAGATGAGTTGAAAAGGAGGCTTAGTAGATGTAGAGCAGGACTAAAGAGCAGAGAGAGAAGGAGGAAGTTCAAAAAATTTCTTCCTTCGATCATATCACCTACTCCAGTGTGTTTCTCACCAACTGTCTATCTATATGGACGCACATAGATTTAAAGAGGTGGGGCAAAAGCAAATGTGGATTAGCAGTGCTTGCCAACAACTGATGCTGTCATTCAGGACACCTTACTTTGGATTATCCTATCTGTTGCCCGGATGTTGAGCTGTTAGCATGTCGTAACAGTCATGAGACTTTCATACAGAAACAGTCCGTCAGTCAGGCCTCTACAGGTTTGTTGCCAAACTGACTGCTACTGGAGATCCTTTCTGCCCACAGCATCACCATCCATGAAGACTCTTTAATGATACTTGGGTGATACGACTTTCAACAATATTTAAGTTCCTGTTGTGATAAAGTGTTTTTGAATTGAATTGTAGAAGGTTACCTAAAACAGCCTAGACGATAAAATTTAATTGTTTGTTTTGCAGCAGGATTAGTGGAGAAGATACCACTTTTAATAGAAGCACACCTCTACCAAGATGCCATCTTTGATGACTGGGTTAGAGTTGAGAGAAAAGGAGAAGACTTTGAAATAATACAGAAGCTCCAGCAGGACCAGCAGTGCTTTTTATTGGAGAGACGCGCAAGCTTTCCTTAAAGCTTAAGACAGCAATAAGATCAGTAAATCGTTTTGTCCTCACCAAACTGAGCTAGATGTATTTTCTGTGTGGTTAATCAATCAATTAAAAGGGCACATTCAAACCAGTGGCTTCATAGAGGAAAGGGAAGCAGCTAAACTTTTAACCACTGAACCAGGATAACTTTCTTTTGGAAAGAACAGAGAGTACCCCTAGATTTTTGCTGCAGTGCTTTCAATAGACACTCTTGCTAGAGAGTTGACACAAACACAGAAGCACTGAGCCAGGGGTATTGTCTATGCAAAAAAAAAAAAAGAAAAGTAGCCCTTTTTAACGACTGCAGTAACTCTTTTGTTTAAAAAAAATCCATAGCTAAAAACAGCAACCAATCTATTTGGTTTGCAGATTTCAAAATCCACAAATTACTGATGCTTCACTTCTTTAAAAAATGCAGTGTTGAGAGGAACTGTGGGGGCGTTTTCTGACTTTGGGTAATGAATTGCTTTTTCAATTTACATTAGAAGAGGTTTGTTGCAGATCAGCAGCGTTTCAAGCAGTTGTCAACTGCTCTCCGAAAATGATAGCTGTTGAGAGAGCCTGACTTCATTTGATCTCATCTTCTAATTTTTGAGCAGAAGTAGCAGCAGAGAATTGAGCAATTTGTTCATCTCAAGGCAAAATTTCCAAATATTTATTGACGCAAAACATTGTTTTATTATGTTTTATTGACAAAGTGGTTGCTTAAAGATTAGAGATTTAAGTAACAGCTCCCTTGTGCAGAACCACTTCCCAGAAGTAGTGACTGAGAATGTGGTGTAAACTTTTCTTTTTCCCCCCTCTCAACCCAATAAAGCGTCTACTTTAGAGGTTTGTAATGAAAGTGATGGATGGTGGATTAAAGCGAGCCGGCAGTGTGGCCATGCTGTTCTTGTTGCAGCGACACCGCAGGGCAATAGGACTCTCGGCTGGGAGACAATTGGCTTGTTTACACTGCATTGAGTGGTGAGGTGCTGTGTTCAAATGAGGACTACACTGAACCCTCTTTTCACTGCTCAGATGCTGATTTTGCTGATGTGTGATACAAGTGCAGGTATTTAAATAAAGAACAATTGAATAAAAGTAAACACAGGTTGCTTTGTTAGGCTAAGCTTCCTGTTTCACTGGTTAAACAGCTTGCTTTAAATATATTAGAAAATTCTCTATCAACTACTATCCTCTTCAGAGGTCTGTTAAGTCTTGCTTTGTAGTTTCTACATTGTCTTGCTGAGACAAACTAAAGTGATCGTGACTGAACCTTTCAGCTATTTTCAAGATTTAATGTTAGTGGTAAAAAATATTTTTTATGGATTTTCCTGAGGGTTCCTTTGGACAAAATACCCTTATACCTCTTGATCCAACCATTGGAAATATATAAAGAGCTATAAAAACAGATGCACTACATAAAAATAATTTGTTATGGTAAAAAATATGCATAAAAACACATAAAAAACAAAAGAAAAGTTATTTGTTTACTGCCAACAGGGATGGACATAGTTTGTTCATCATCCAAACAGCTTGTGGGAAGAAGCTGGTTAACACCCTGCAGGACCTGCAGCAGATGCTTGTGTGTCTTCTCCCAGGGGCATGCTGTGAGAAGGATGGTGAAAGTGCTTAAAGGTGGCTGCGGTTCTGAGAATGCAGTGCTGGTAAAAAAAAAAAAAATCTTACCTCAGGAAGGTGAGAGGAGCATCAATGATTTTTGATGTCTCCTTTCTAGCTGCTGCTTTTAATGGCCTTGCGGTCTGCAAATCAGGATGTGAGGCAGGAGGTTGAGATGTTTTTAATGTTGCGGCTCTAAGACACCTGCCTCTCTAGAGAGGATACAGCTCCCGCTGAGCTTTTTGACCTGTCACTGCAAAACTGCTGAGAAAGACTAGAAAAGTCTGTTTGCAGAAGTCGTCTAATGTAAAACTTTTAATATGTGGTCTTCATTTAACTCTTTAAGATCGCTTTCCTATTAGGGATAAGCATTTAAAACACCTTTTAATATATGAAACAACATTTTTTTTAGCTGTCAGCTTTCTAGAAATGGATTCTGAAAGCATTATTGACCAAACCTTTGACTATTCAACAAATCCTTGACTCACAAAGAATGAATGAATTCAAATCAGCAACTCTGGTAGCCTTTGCATTCAAAACAGCATACATTTTTCTAGCTACACTTGCACCCAATCTTTGAAGGAACTCTGCTGGTAGGTTGTTCCAAACTTCTTGGAGCATTAACCACAGATCTGCCTCCCATCCTTCTGTCTCTTCATGTAATCCCAGACACACTTGATGATATTGAGGTCAAAGTCCTGTGGGGGCCGTACCATCACTTCCAGGACTTCTTGTTCTTCTTTACACTATAGATAGTTCTTAATGACTTTGGCAGTATGTTTGGGGTTGTTTACCTGCAGAATAAATCTGGGGCCAGTCATGCGCCTCCCTGATGATGTTCCATGATGGATAAGTATCTGCCTGTATTTTTCAGCATTGAGAACACCATTAATCATGACCAAATCAGCAACTCCATTTACAGAAATGCAGCACCAAATGTTTAGGGAACCTCCACCATGCTTCACTGTTGCCTGCAGATGCTCATTATTGTACCGCTGTCCAGCCTTTTGGCAAACAAACTACTTTCTGTTATGGCCAAATACTTCAATTTTTTTCCAGTTTTACTTCATTATTCCAGACCACCTGCTGTCCCCCTACTTCCTTCGTTATAGTGCATACTTGAGCCACTTGGCCTTGTTTCAAGCTCGAAGGTATGGGGTTGTGGCTGCAACTCTTCCATGAAGACCACTACTGGCCAGACTTATCTGGCCAGTAGATGGGTGTACCTGGGTCCCACTGTTTTGTTTTTTTTTTTGTGTTTTTTGGCCAGTTCTTAACTGATGGCACTACTGGACATCCTCCGATTTTGAAGGTTAGTGCTGCAGATGAAATACACATCAAGCTGATTAAGTTTCCTTGGCCGACCACTGTGTCCAAAATCCTCCACCTTCCCCGTGTCTTTGTGCTTCTTCAAAAGAGCTTGACTAGCACATCTTAAACCCCCTAGTCTGCTTTGAAATCTTTAGGCGAGAACATTTTGATGAAGTATAACTACCTTGTGTCTTGTTGCGCTGGTAACCAGGTAACAAATGGGATCATGTGTAGCACACATGGACTTCACATAATTTTCACTTCTGCTTTTCACAAGTGTTTCCCTTTTTTTCACATGTAGGTTTTTTCGGTTGAAAAATAAAGTTTTAAAGGACAAATGTTTGAAAACGCATTTTTTTTCACACGTCTCACGTTTTTAAAAATGTTTTCACATGTGAATTTCACATGGGTCATTTTCATGTGATGACATGATTTAGATTTTTACCCATCTGAAACCACTCGTGTTTTCCGTAAGGTTTCTGTTTCATTTATTTAGTGTATGCAAATATCTACTTTTTAATTATAGATCTTAGTGACCCAGATGCCAAAAAATCAAAAGTATTGGGAACGTTGTGATTAAAGAGCGATGTGACAGCGTTATATTTTCCTACTATCTTGCAACACTAGTGACTTGTGAAGCTGAAATTCAGCCAGTGCAATTCAGCAGACAAAGAAAATATATAAACTCTGCATAACCGGTTTAAGAATTTTTTGCAGCTTTCTGTCCTTTATGATCACAGTCAATCTGCACTACTGAACAAAGCATTATTTCCACGCAGTGCGGTGTTACCAAGTTTCTCAGTGTTAAGCCTGTTGATTAAAAATGGTGCTGACGCTTGTTTTCTGTGAAGCTACACTTTGAAACCTTGCCTTTCTACTGAATGAATATTGAGCTGCTGTTTAGTACCAATAGTTGAGTTCTTCGTCGCAATAAGTCTGTGTCTGGCAGGGCCGGGGCTCTCCAAAGCAACACAACTGCCCTCAGGCTGTTTGCTGAAGTGTAGATGTATTTTGGCCATACATTTAAATATTCAATTCACAAAATTCAAAAATACTTTATGGATCCCAGAGGGAAATTAAGTGGTGTTGTAACTTAAGGAGTTGTAATGTAAAATGTATTAAGTTATAGGAGCTGAAGTTCTTGTTTTACCAAACAGTGTTGTGTAAGATTAATGAAGGCTGTTATAGTGAGTCATATTTAAGTGAGGAAGTGTAATTTTTCAGGCTACAACTCTGCCTCGACAAAACTTTATGTATGACAATAAGCCGTAAAATTTAATAAGACTGCACACCTACCAGCTGATGCATTATGATTTAGTGTGTATCAGAGCATTAAACCTTTAATTCCTACAGTATGAATAATGTGCTGGAAAACAGAAACACTACTTTAATGGGACCTAGTTATCTCGACTCTGCTACAGTCTGGTTAACAGTAGACTTAGATTTTCAGAATGACAGGATACATCGTTTTAATCTGAGACGAGGTCAGACTGCTGCTTATGCAGTTTGATGGAAGCTTGGCTCACAGTTTGAAATAGCTAATTAGATTTATGGATGGGAGATTATTATTTTTCAGGTAAAAAACACCTCAGTATAGCTGTGCCAGGTGGATATATCGTAATTTAGGAGTCTCACCTTGAATTTTGCCCTCAAAACCAGCAGGTATTCAGTCTAATTCAACACTGTTTTTCTGTCTATAAAGGTTATTCTTATTCTGATTTTATAGTTTAGTTTTTTTGTGTATTTTTTTTGTGGTCACTAAATGTATATCTTTAAAGTCTTTAAATATAGAGTTCATATGCAGTCTAGTACTGTAGATTTTTGTTGTTGTTTTGGATAGACATGGACAAAGAAAAAGAGACAAATATTTCAATTTCTAGACTTCATTTTCAATCTCATTTAAATGTTCCAGACATTTTTCCCTACATTCCTATTGAATTAGTTTTTGATGGACAGAGACGTCTGGAAATTGGACTCTGGAGGATGAATGGAATAAATAAACATGTCTAACATTCCTGTTTTGGATGTCCTGTAGGAGCACATCCTGTCCAAACCACGTCCCTACTACCGTGTGGACCAATCTGCCGAGCCTGACGTGTGGCTGGACGCCGTGCAGGTTTGGGAGGTGAAGTGTGCCGACCTCTCGCTGTCGCCCGTCTACAAGGCAGCCATGGGAATGGTCAGTTCAGCCCTCTGTTAATCCGCTCTCCTGTGTGTTTGTGCAGATAAAACCTATCAGTTCTGCTCTGCTGCCTTGATTGAAGAGTCCTAATTAATGCGTCTTACTTGAGTTAAAAAAAAGAAAAAACTGAAAAAGAAGCCGGATTTAATACAATAGATGCTTTTTGAGCAGTGGGTTGGAGTCTAAGTAAGAAGTTTGCATCAATATATGGTTTAAAAAGCACTTAAACTGTATTTTAGTCCTTTTTTCAACCATTGCCACGCTTTAATTTTCTGTCATTGTAAAACCCTGAACTTTATTCAAGAAGGAAGTGGGGGGGGGAAATGTAAATGTTTGATAAAGTAATTTACATCCAGTACTTCATCTGTTTTCTAGCGGTTTTGGATATTCTGAACAAGAAAATATAACACTTCAATACAGAGAAGGTAATAAAAGGCTTAGGAAGGCATAAATTATACCAGCACAAAGGGTTAGGTTTTACAGCTTGAATTAAATTAAACAAATGGGCTCGTACTTTAAAACTCCAATGCTTAAAAGAGCGTATAAATTTTCAAAGAAGTAGTGCTCTCATGTACCAGTAGTAGTAAAACAGCTAAATCTGTGTCTTCAGGTGGATGCAGAGAAGGGAATTTCTCTGCGGTTCCCTCGCTTCCTTCGGATCAGAGACGACAAGAAGCCCGAGGACGCTACTACTGGAGCTCAGGTGCGTTACATTACATTATCTAGAAAACAAGCCAAGCATTACAGCGCAAGGCCTCAAGTACACAACCAAACACGCTAATCGGAAAGTATTGAAGCAGAAGGTGAAACATGTCGACATTCCGCAAACTAAATATCTCTCTAACCCAGTAAAAGAATAAAAACAGCCACAGCTGTTTTAGATATTTTAAAGTGTCATAGAAACATGGTGCATCAATATCATCATGGTTACTTCACAAAAGCAGTCCTGTAAAATTTCAAGGGGGAACAGCGCTGCAAGGACAGTTTGTTATTTTTTTCCTACTAGCAGGAGTCTCCTGCAGCAGTTTGAGCAAAGCTGCTTCCCAGTGAGCTGCAGCTCAAAGGTTCAGTAGTTAATTCAGACCAGTCTATAATCGTTTGAAACAAATCCTTCTCTAAGTTTACAACCACAACGACAAACTTCCAGGTAGTTTTCTGGGATTTCTTGTGATGGTTTAATACATATTTGCCAAATGTAATTTAAAAAAGAGATTAAATTAGGGATTATTAAAGATGACGATTGGTTGTGCACTCTGCAGGTCTGGCTTTCAAGGAAGAGTGGTGGGAAACACACAGTCTCTACTATGAAACATGATGTTTCCAGCATCATACTGTGGGTATGATGCTGGAAACAGAAAGGCTGGTCGGTCGGTTAATTGGAATTTGTAGGGATTTAAACACAGGCCAGTCGAACTAGGAAACCTGTTGAGGCTACAAATGACTGATTCGGTATGGATTATGTCGAAGCATAGTCATGTGTTAGAGTGGCCCTAGCAAAGTATCCGCCGTCCTGTTGATAATCTGTCAGAAAACTTGAAAATATTAACAGACGTTCTCCACCCAGTCTGAGGGTGAATATGTCAGTGTCAAGATGTGCAAAGTGGATAGAGAAATGCCCCCAACAATGCCTACAGCAAAAAAAATTGTTTTCTAAGGTACAGACTGAAGGAATATTGATACTAATGCATGCCACACTTTACAGATTTTGCTTTTAAAAAAATAACTTTCACTTTCCATTTAACATGTATCTAGCCCTTTTTTTATGGGTCAATTAAAAAAACAAACCAGAAGAAAAAAATTATAGAAGTTATTTACCGAATGTTTTGGAGATCAATTCAGAAAAGCCAGACTGAGATGGTTTGTGCACGTTCAGAGGAGAACCTAGGATTATATCGGTAGGCCGATGCTGAGGATGGAGCCACTGCGCAGGAAGGGACGTACAAAAAGGAGAATTATAAAATAAATATATATATATATATATATATATATATGAGAGAGAGAGAGAAATATAAAGTAAATGTTTATGTGGATTCTCAGAAGGATGTCTAAGATAATACAGAATTAGGAAACTATTTTATTTCCTTTAAATGGAAACTTTAGGAACAGACCAAGAAGATAACCCTTGAGCAGAATTAAACTAGTGCTTAATTTACATAGGAGATGTAAACCATTTATACCCCCTTTGTGTGAAAAACTCAAACTTCTGGTTTAAACATTAGTAATTTGGAGTTTCTCTGATCAGGCTTTAACTTGCCGACACCAATTTTCTTGTTTTCTTTGAGGTCTGACCCGCCAATTCTGAGTTTTTCTCTTCATACAAAAATGTGTTTCTTTTATCATTTACCTATTAGTTTGCAGGGATTTAATAATTATATACTTTCAAAAATCATAAATGTAAAACATTCATTAAGAGATTTAGTTTTTAAATATTACCTATTTATTTTTCCAGCATATATAACCAAAGCATTATATAATTTTGGGGAATTTTTGCAGTTTTAATTTTCCTTTTAATAAGAAAGTAAACTATTGGGTAACATTGCTGAATCTCTTTAACAAGAAATTGACGTATCTTTTCTTGTTGTTGTTTTTTTACACAATGCAGCATTTAATATCTGTTTTCATTTAAAACACCATGCAAAATATTTATGTTGCAAAAAATGGGTAAAAAAGGATTCCTCAAATCACTGTGATGCTCACAAACTCAGGAAGAAAGCAGGGCTGTTGGTTCCCTAGGAGCAGGAAAATGCACAAACTGGCACAGCTTTACAGGGAAATATGCTGTCTGACACAGCGTAGGCTATTTTGATGCTGTCTGATTTTTATCTTGTTTGGCAGTGAGAAATAATCCATATGAATTAAAAGTTTTGAAAAGTTCCTGAGCACAGTTGTCCTTGATGTACAAACTAAGGCAGATGATCCAATAACTACTTGACCAATCCGAGCTACGACTGAAACATTTTACCTTTCAAACTATATGTGAGTTGAATTCAGAGTGTGGATATGTGCTCATTACTTTTGGGAATCAACGTTGAACATGGGCAGCATTTAAATGTACAGCTGCATCTCAGGAAATCAGAATGCCATTGAACATGTAACCCCATCCATCCATCCATCCATCCATCCACCCCCTTCTGTTTAATCTGGAGGTAGGTAGCGAGGGCAGAACCCTAAGCAGGGAGCCAAGGCTCACTTCTCTCCAGCCACTTGGGCCATCTCCCCTGGTTGGATCCAAAAATGCTTCCTGGCCAGGTGTGGAACATAGTCCCTCCAGCGAACGCAAATACTCCCTTTTTTTTCCCCTTTTTTGTATATAATCTAATAGTGGGATTGTTGCTGAAATTATTGGATTTTAGTATGACACAGAATAGATTACTCCTCATCGGGATGTACCCGTTGATCTGCAGGCAGAATCCGTGTTATTGCTCTAAAATAATCTGCACATCTGAATGTTGGGTTTTCTTTAGCTATAAGACATCGTAATTAGAATAAACAGAAATAAGCACTTGGAACTTTTCTTTGTCTGTAAAAAAATCAATATGAATATTAAATTTTGAGTAAAATAACAATCTAACAGTATCGTAATTCACTGTGATGCACCTGTAGACATCATTTCAATGTAGTGATGAACCGGATTAAAATAAAACTTTGAAGTTGGAGGACATTAGGGGGACCTATACCTGAGCCAGAACATGTTGGATCCAGTCGGTTTCAATTGGAGAATTAAAGCTTCACCTTGATCCTGCGTAAGAGAAATAATGTGATGTTTCTTGGTTTTACTCCTCCTCTGAGCCACCCCACTGTGTGCACATAATTCACTGTGTCACCCTCCCGCCCCAGCCTCCTTCTCAACCTAAACCCTGATAAATTAACACAACCTCCGTCTCCCAGTCAGCAGCTCAGAGTCACCGACTTCAAAGCCCAGGATATGAATAATCAAATTGTTATTTTTAGCTTTTCCTCTTTATGTTACTGACCTGACTTCATGATCTTCTCCTCCTTCCCTCCTGCTTTCTGTCTTCCTCTCCCTCCACCTATCTGAATGCTGCTCCTCCTCCTCGATCCCTGTAGATCGCTGATTTGTACAAGAAGCAGCAGCAGATTCAGAATCAAGGGGAAAAAGCTGACCCAGAGGACTACTACTGAGTCTCTGCAGTCAACAGCAGGGAATGATAAACGATGAAAATCTCAATGTAATTGTAAATATCTTCTTTTTTTTATTGTTTAATGAAAATAAAGGTGTCTACCAGTTATAAGCTTCCTGTAATTTGTTATTGATTTATTTTGGGCTGGGTGTACACTCTTTACGGTTTCCCTTTTGAGGGCGAAAATTGCATAAACATGTCGTTACATGCCGTGCACATAAATCCCTGAACCATCATCGATTTGGCAGTTACCGCTTCTAATAGATCTGTATCTGAAATTCACATTGCTAAAAAACATACAGGTGGCATGCTTGTACACGCCCCAGCTTCTCCAGCAGCCTTGTGAGCAGCAGCAGCAGCAAAAAGCTCAATCGGCGCATATCGGAAATAGGAGGACAAGCCAAGGAGATTGCCAACTGCCCAGGAACGTTATTAGGAGCAGGAATAGATGCAGAGCTGACAGTTGCTCAAACAGCAGGACAAAAGAGAAGCACAGACAGCGTGCATAGAATGATGGAAATCTACGAACTGTCCAGCCTGAATCGATCAAAGACGTGAGGAAGGGATGGGAGGGAGGGGCCGGTTTTAGAGCCAAGGATGTGCAATTATGATGAGGGAGACGAGTTTTCAGCAGAATGATATCATCTGAGAAGAAATGGATGTTGGATGTTGTTTTTTTGATAAACCGAGACGCTTAACAATGGGCTTGTTTTGATTCAATCATTGAGGACCTCGGAGTGGCATTTGCCAATACAAGTACCTGTGTAGGAAGTATCTTCTAGTGAGGGAGTTTTGTTTAACCCACAGGTGCTCATAAAGCAAGGACAACAGCTGCAGAAGGGAAGCACTGAATAAATGTTTAAATGAAAATAAGCCACAATATGAACTATACTAACTGCCAGGAAAGTTACCACAGCTTGTACTGGATGCAGCATTTCTGTCAATATAAGAAATAGAATAGTCATGAGAAAAAGCTTAGATGTTTTGCAATAATTAAGCTGATACTTCTACTGTATTGCTATTTTACCCACAGCTTTCTTTTAGAAAGTTTGACTGTCAAAAGCATCTGATCTGATCACCACCCCCACACCAGAATGATTTCAACAGGTACCTTTACATTGGAGTTGAGACGAATTACATGTGGTGTACACCAAAGTTCCATCTTGGGGCCCCTCCTGTTCAAGATCTACATGCTCCTGCTTGCTCAGATTACAGAAAATTATAACATGAATTAACAAGATTATGCAGGTCATACTCCGCTCTGCATTACAGGAGTTACCAAATGACTGAACTCCCAACTATTAAGCAGATAAATTCTGCCAAAACTAAATAGCCAAAACTCTGGATTCACCAGACCGTGTAGCCTATAAGCAAAGTGGTCTTTTAGAAATAATCAGATCTCAAATCTAAGATGTGGCTGAGAACTGGAATTTTTAATAATTTTAATAATTGAAAATGTCTAAATCTAAAAAATAAAAAGTATTATTTTAGTCCCTCGGCTCTTGCCATAAATGACCTAATAATGAGATGCAACATAGCGAGCACTGCCAACCTGCTTCACGTCTGCTCATGAGCGTTTTAGATTATGTGCCACTCTGCCCACGTGCAGCCTTGCATGCACGACTCAGCACGCTGTTTTTAAGTGGGTGGACGCGGAGCCAGGTATCGTGCCTCAGTAACATCAGCAGGAGACGGCACTGAAATGCAGCGTGATGCAGGGAAATAAATAGATGGGGTTTTTGTAATTCTTTTGTCTGTGTTTGTCGGCATGGAACCAGACTGCATCCTTCCAACTTATGTCGGGGGGGCATTTACATTTGAAATGCTGCAGTAACTCGCTCAGCATGTGGCATAATGTCGTCGCTATTTTCACATGCAGAGTGGTTTGGATTTCCTGTCCTCAAAAGCATGTGAGGGTGCTGTTTGTTATGGTTTATCTGTATGCAAGTATTCCCAGTGTGTGGCTGTTTGCCTATTATTTCTGTGTGTGGGCTGCTCTGCGACTTGCTGAACAAGAACTTTAAGAAAGAAGCCATTGTAGCTTTGAAATTCCAAGTCTAGTTTTGTCTGCTGCACTTCTAGTGGTCTTTTAATCTCCTTGTATGAAGTTGAGCTTTATTCTAATTCCTCATCCTCCTTTGTAATTTATGCACCTCCTGTCCTGCATGCTACTTCTGACATTCTTCATGAATATCATTACCACATTTCTGTCTTTCTCCTTCCTTTACTGAAACTAAGGGCCCTGTTGGTTGTTCCTAAAATCTAAATTTTAAATGGCTGTCAGCTGTACTGTTGCCTTCGAAGTTGGCTGGAACTCAGAGCGAGAAATTGAAGAAGCCATAATGGAAATCAAACAAGCGACAGAGCATGAAATATTGAGAAAGCAAATATGTAATTAAGTCAGTTGCTTATTGTGTTTGCAGAATGATACTGTTGTAAACAGCTGAAGGTGTGGTGCAGTCTGAACTCATTTTTGAGCTTGTTTGAGGGAAACGCAAGTGTCCTCAAATAGCTGCATAACACTACTTTAAATTCCTTGCAGAAATATTCACATCCCTTTAACGTTGCCACATTTAATCCTTCTGGAAAGTTAACCCAAAAAGTTATTTTACCTTACTAAGTCACTCAGAGAGTAAACAGGAAGCAGCTATTTACATTGGAAAATTAGTAACCTAACATCCCAATATTGGAAAATCTCATGAGCACTGTTCAACTCCTAAGAGTAAACAACTCAATCTTAACAGACTATGGTTGCCCACCTTAACATGACAAGTTGAGCATGGAGAAGCAGCCAAAAGGTATATTTCAAAAGGGCAATTCAAGGTTCTTTGGGTGATTAGGGCATGAAATAAAAATGAAATAAAAACAAAATAAAACAGTAAAAGCACAACATCATGGACAAGTAACATATGACACATTTAAAAAATGACATTTCAGCTATTAATCGCTAACTCAAGGCAATTCTAAACAAATTGGTTTTTTGTAGGGATGCAATGAAGCTACTTTTTTTCAAACCTATGATACCGATACTTGGATTTGAGTACTTGCATTAACAGGTACATCAATGCAGGTACTTCTACCACATTATAAAATGCAGTGAATTGGAAGAAAGGTTTTATTTTTTCTTTGCTTGTTACAACGAACGATTGTGAATTATCAAGTGAAAAAAAAAAATTTTCAGTTAAATGATTGCAGTTGTGTTTTTCACATTTTAAGTATCAGTTCATGTTAAAGGTTAACTAACCGATTACAATGTGACTAAATTAGAACAGTATCGGCACCAATACCAGTATCGGTGAGTGCCTAGTTTTGTGCTTTGATTTAAAGGAACTGGGTTTTAGAAGCTTTGCAGTGGTCTGGGCAATAGTAACTCAGAAGGACCTACAGAAACCCTCGAGCCATCTGAAAAGCACCTTCTAAACTGGACAACTGTTGAGTGGTGAGAGGAAAGCTAAGTGGGATAAGCCAGTTTGCCACATGCCATGCAGGGGACTAGAGAAACAAGTGGAAGAAATGTCTATGCTGCTCAGGAGACAACTAAACGGAAATCTGAGCAAATGTTTTCCATGGTGCAACATGGTGGTGTCATCATTGTGCTGTGGGGATGCTTTTCTTCTGTGGGGAGAGAGAAGCCAGTGACAACTGATGGGAATTGTTACGTCCCCCCCCCCCCCAAAGACGGGGTTGTGCAACCTAACAACCACAAAAAAAGAGACGTGACGTTGTACATGTATTTATTTGACATGTTTGATATAGGAAGGTGTCAAACCTGTGGGGGAGGAAGGGAAGAAAAGGTTGTGCCAAATTAGTGAAATCAATATAACAAAACAAGGCCTAACTCAGAGGCTACACTGGAACCCAAACAAACAAAAACACTGACTTATCTAAGAAAAGGGAGTCCAACAAACAAATACAATTTGTGGCACCAACCACTAACCTAGTGTGTCTAGACAAAAGAGTAACCTACATGCAGGAAATGTACAGGGTACCCCAAACTGACCTATTCCTCAACCTCCCACCACATACCTTCAGCTCAATGTGCCTCAACACAGACAAAGAGGCAAAGACACAAGACAAGGGACTGGTAGCCTGCTTCCCATGTGTGCTGCTTTATACAGATTGCCTCCAAGTTATTGGGCCAGTAGAAATCAGCAGCAGCCAATGGCAGGTCAGGGTTGGGAAGCTCTCCAAATTGAACCTTTTTAGGTAATCAACACCTGAGGAGAACAGAGAGGTGAGAAGAGAAAAGGCAGAAAGTGCTCTGCACGTAACAGGAATAAACACGAGGGAATTAACATGGAAAACCTGCCAATCACTTTAGACTGGAACCTACGTTCACCTTCCAACAGGTCCCTAAATCCTAGTTCATACTCAGCAAGGATGCGGAGATACGCCGTCAACACAGGCACTATTCGGCAAGCCTGCAGAGGGAGACGTAGCTAGTTTTTATTTCTTTTAAACGTCCGTCAAAAGTTACAGAGAGCACAACCCTGTGATTGGTCAGCACGGCACTTCCTTTAAAGTCAGCAGCAACAGCACCTACAAAAATTTTTAAAGAATTTTGAAGATATTTAGAAGCAAGCATTAAGCACGTTCGAAGAACATCTTAACAAAGAAGTCCTGACATATGAACAACCCTTCACTGAAAAAGTGAACTTTGCTTAAGAAACCATAGTTACCATTGTTTAGACACATTATTTTCATGTTTTAGATGGCCTAGTCAGATTCTACACCTAAATCCAGTTGTTGTGAGATTAAAAAACGATGTTCACATATTCTCTCCATACAGAAATTAAGGTTCCTTGTTAAGAAGATTAGGCAACAATTGCACTCTTTTGAAGGGACAAGCTTGTAGAAATGCACTTGTAATGGCAGCAAGTTTTTCTATGGAGAATATAAATACATGTATGATGGAGAATTGGGTTCACTGAAGAAAGGAGAAAAGAATTTCACATAATTTACAGAAAAAACTTCTCTCATTTAGAAAGTCAAATATTTGCGAGAAAATTCAGAAGAACTTTCCATGATTAAAGGCATACATTTTTTATGTTTAAACTACAAAATTTTCTGACATTGTAAAATCAGAAAATTCAAATAAAAAAACTCAAATATTTATCTGAAAAATCCTCAGAAGTTTGCTGAGATTTTAAATCTGTTATTTCAGAAAGAAAATGACATTCCTGTAAGATTTACTGTTAAATTTATAAGATGGGCATCTAGAAATGTTCATAAGTCTATAAGTGGTAGCAACATCCTGCTATGTTCCCGGATAATAACGACTTTTCCCAGTATCAGAGCAGGAATATTGAGGTATTCGTGCTGGCAAGCTTGTTAGTAATATTACCTCAATATTACAGCAAAGCTGGACTTATGAATGAAGATCATGGCTTGCCGCAACAGGGTGTGATGTCATGATGATGTGTGGAAAAAGTGTTGAGCCCTGGCCTGCAACAGTGTTTATAATACAAGTAAACATTGTGAAAAACACCTGATTCAGATTCAGATTTTCTAAGTTTTCTTCTGGAAGATATTTCAAATGAATCTAGAAATTTCTGAGTTTACTCTTGCAAATTTTCAACTTAGAATGGAACAATCCTTTATTGTCCCACAAGGGGAAATTCGGTTGTAGCAGCAGCAAAGCGGCAGAAAATACAAACATTAATTAGATTAAGAAGTGGAAAGGTATACCAAAAACCCCCCACATAATTTAAGACTCAAAAATATGTACATTATGAGCAGAGTTATAAAAAATGGGCTACTGTGCAGTTATTAAAGATAAAGTGGCATACCCATATTGTAATATGCGACCGAGCAGGATACTTTAAAGATGTTTAAATGATTTAAAAGATTTAGAAATATGTACAAAAGAAATATGTAAAGACTTTGCTAAATGAGCAAATTGCTGAGTTTTTTTCTGAAAAATATGTTCCTTTAATGTTTTTGTTTTCCGGAAGAAATTTACTCCAGCATATTTTTCTTTTGTCTACAGTAACCCGAATACTCCATTGTATGCATGCCACACTTTTCAGATAAAACAAAATCAAGTTCACATTAATGCAAATCTTTCATAAAATATATCAAATAATATATTTCATAAAATACCTTGAAAGATTAATATTTTTACAAGTCACACGGTCATCCTTGAGTGAAAGTGTGTGTGTGTGTGTGTGTGTGTGTGTGCGTGCGCGCCCAATGTTTGTCACTGATGTTTACAGAGGGGGGCAGCTGGCGCACATAGCGCGCCTGTGGGACATTGCAGAGCACGAGCCTCCTTTTCCACTGAGGTCTCTGCTCGTGTTCAAACAGCTGTGCTGTTAGTTCACATCAAGTCACCCATCCAGGCCTGCACCTGCAGGAGGAGGCTGCTTCAAACCTGCCCGCCCAGTGCCTGTGGTTTTTTTTTCCCACTTGTTAAGCACTCACTGAAGGCTCTGTCGCATTCAGAGACAGAAAATGCCCCTGAATTGATCTTTGATCTACTGCTGAAGAAGATGAAAGGCGAAGCTGCGCTGGAAGTGTCTCTGTTTTAGGATGTGTCCTCTTAAAGCAGCATTATGGATTGTCTCAAAATGCAAAAAGAAAACGAGGGCAACTATTAATACATAAAAGAAGCAAGGTTTCACCTTTCTGTCCTTATTTGTGCCTCTCCCTCCTCCCTCGCTCCATTCTCCAACATAAGCTATCTGTCTTCCTCACAATAACGCTTTCTCCACCCCGAGAACAATGCGTTTGTTCTCCTCTGCCGCCTCCCCGTCCCTTCTTTCCCTTCCTATCCCTCCATCCATTTGTTTGGTGCTCTCTGTGACATCTCTGCCATGCCAGGCCATGAGGGAGAGAAGGTGGAATAGGCCCTTCTATTGTCCGCAGCCGAGCCCACGGCATATCAATAGTGTTGTTTCTCAAGCAGGAGCGTTGGTCAGTAACCTTTTCAATTTTATGATGTCAGACCTTTTTTTCTTTGTCCTTTGAATGATGTCCCCTCAGCCTGGGTAGTCGGTCTTAAACATAAAAGATGAAGCTAAATTGTGTGTGACGTGTAATTTATCAGGATATTTCAGCTTTGTTTGCTTCAAAAAACTAAGCCTCTGCAGATTATTTGGCAGTTTATCATATAAGAGAAATATTTCACTTTTAAGATATCAAATTTCTGTTATGCACTCTGATCCTGTTTGATGAAAGAAGACAAAGCCCATGCTTGTCTCTGTGAACTATATAAAAAAAATCAATAACATACTGCTGATGAATATAATCTCTTGGTTTGCAAATATAAGCCATTTATGTCCAGCTGATGCTGTCATACGCTGTTCGTACAACAAACAAAACTATTCATCTTTGATGTGTTCCACAAGAACCGGCAAGCTGCTGAATGTCAGGAAGCTTATGCAGATGACTATCATCTTCATCACAGCTGCCTACCGCTTTCGCCCTTGCCACCCTGACATCAGTCAACATGACATATTTCTGACAGTTCAGTCAGTTTTAACCCCACTATGTTACCACTTTTTTGCCCACGGTTGTCTTACATCCCTGCTAACTGCTTTTAATAGCTAAATCAATTTATTTTTCATCAGAGCTTTGAGACACGGTGCCTCCACTCATTAATCATTTCTTCCTCAGGAACCCCACCCACCAACCCAGACATTTACACTGAGTGTCTGCATTTTCTTTTTGGTGATGTTAATTTCAAAGCTTTTAAGAATTTACAGAAATGCAGTTGATAGTGCCGTGTGCCGGAGCCACTGTCAATTTGGCACACTGTGCGTTTCAGGTTGCTGCACTGAGATGATGCACTTTTCAGTCATATTTTTGTCATCCAGCCTCTCTTTCTTTACTCGTTGGGTTGTCAACCTGTGTCCAATTAGGGAACCTAGATGGCACTTCTTTTTTATGTTTAATCCTGGCTCCCAGCCTTGACTTTTAACAGGTTTCTGGCCAATTGCTCTGCATGGCTCATTTGCCTTGTTTGAGTATGGAAACGTCTCACTTGATTATTCGAGCCCTGCAGCGTAACTGTTGATTTAGTCATAACCGCTTTATGATGGGTTTATGATGATGGCAGCGCTTGTTGTTCCTTACTTCTCGGGCCCACGCTGAGACGCGTTTAAGGGAAGGGGGGCAGATCGCACAGTGCACTTCATTGGATCATTGTTAGCCCCTCATTGGTCTTATGACCTTTGTTTGAGCCAGCCTCAGTGGTGAGCGTCTGCTCTGTCGCTCTTTGTCTTTTTTCCCTTGCGTTGACACTCAGCCAAGCCTCGAGCGGGCCCTGTTCAGAAGTGGCCTTCCTGGTCCTTCCGCACACGTCAGCTGTGAGCTGCATACTCCAGATCACAGTGTAGTGTGTATTAGCTGCTTAAACTACATTCACTGGCCTTTTTACCAAATGTAACTGTCCAGTTGCTTAACACAAATAGTCAATGGCAGCAATTAATTGCCTTTAGTATTTAGATGTGGTGAACACAACTTGCTGAATTTGGACCAAACCCATCAGAGCGTGAAAGAAAGCATAACATTTTTAATGCGGCGAGGGATTGGTCTGGCTATTTCATAAATTGCTGATCTCATCTTCTGACATTTTCACACACAACTCTATCTTGAATTTACAGTGAATTGTCCAAACATAGAAAATATCTGGTGTGGAGCAAATGTGTGTAGGACACTAGTGTGAGATAACAGGAAAAGCATCAATAGCTCAAATAACCACTTGCTTACAACTAGGGATGCACAGATACTGGTATCAGGCATAAGAGCCAATACCAGTACCGGTTAAAATTAACCAATGCCATGAACCAATACTTAAAATGTGTAAACTCGCCATTAATAAAAAAAAAAAAGTTTACTTTTTTAATTGAATTTTTTGTTTTGTGGTTATTTTCATTTATATTTTATGTTTGGCCTAATTTACCATCATTTGTTGCAAAAAGCAGATAAGAAAACAAAATCGGTCTTCCAATTCATTGCACTTTTTGTGTGGTAGAAGTATCGGCACTGGTACTCTGTATAGGCAAAAACTCAGACCCAAGTATTGGTATTGTATCTGTTTGAAAATCAGTTGTTTTGTTGCATTCCTACTTACAGCCAAGGTATGATTTACCTTAATTAGATGGTCTTGGAGGGCGACTGTGGCTCAGTGGTAGAGTAGTTGGCTTGCAATCGGAGGGTCGTAGGTTCGATTCCAGCTTCCTCCAGTCACATGTCGATGTGCCCCTGGGCAAGGCACTTAACCCCCAAATTCTACATTGTCCTACCGAGCCATGTTGGGTGTCGGTGTATGAATGCGAGGGTGAATGGGTGAATGTGGAAAAAAAAAAAAAAAAAAAAAAAAAAAAAAAAAGGGGCTGCACGGTGCCTTGCAGCAAGAAGGTCGTGGGTTCGTATCCCGGCCCAGGGTCTTTCTGCATGGAGTTTGCATGTTCTCCCCGTGTATGCGTGGGTTCTCTCCGGGTACTCCGGCTTCCTCCCACAGTCCAAAAACATGCATGATAGGTGAATTGATCACTCTAAATTGTCCCTAATGAATGTGAGTGTGAATGGTTGTCTGTCTCTCTGTGTTGGCCCTGCAACAGACTGGCGTCCTGTTCAGGGTGTACCCTGCCTAACGCCTGATAATTGCTGGGATAGGCTCCAGCTGCCCCGTGACCCTGAATTGGATAAGCGGTTAAGAAGATGGATGGATGGATGGATAGATGGTCTTGCTCTCTTGCTCAGTGAGTCTGTTTCAGCTGCAAGTT
This sequence comes from Apricaphanius iberus, assembly GCA_028564705.1. Classification (NCBI taxonomy): domain Eukaryota; kingdom Metazoa; phylum Chordata; class Actinopteri; order Cyprinodontiformes; family Aphaniidae; genus Apricaphanius; species Apricaphanius iberus. The sequence continues at coordinate 371,829 of JAPXFQ010002837.1, forward strand.
AAAAAAAATGTTTAGGGTCATTTTTGGACATAAATGAGAAAGTACAGCTTCATCTTGCCTTGTGTCAAAGGTTCAGGCTTTTCGTGGTAATGTAATGGTATGCACAATATTTAGATAGCACACTTTGAGCCACTTATTTCCACCTGGACATTTTTTAAAGGTCATAGCCTGTCTGAGTTGCAGAGCGTTTTCATCCCTTAACGACCACGTTGTACCCATCTTTTGATGGCTGTTTTCAGCAAGATAATTCAGCATGTTACAAAGGTCATAACTTCTCACATTGGTTTTTCCACAGTTACCAGATCTCAGTCCGATTGAGTGCCTTTGAGGTAGAACAGATTATGTGAATATGGACACAATTCTGAACACATTTCTGACAGCTTTGAAGAATTACCTTAAAGAATTATTGAAATTCTAAACATAAACATGTTGTGCAAACTGATATCAGAAAAGTGTACCTAATAAAGTGGCCATACTTTGTTAACAGAAATTCAGAGAAAGTTGATGAGGTCATATGCTACACCTATTTTGAAGATCTCTGGCCACCATCTGTGTGGCATAAAATCATTCCTTGACTGGACTTTCAATCAAGCAAGAGGCATTTTTGGTGGACCGTAAGAAAAGCAGTTGTTGTTGGTAAAAGGTAAAATCTAAGCTTTTGTAGCAGAAAAACTTTGACAGATGAGCTCTGGAATATAACAAATACAACCGAGGCCACAGTGAATGTAATGCTGGCAAACAGATCTAGTGTTTTCACTCATGCAGTGGCTAAAGCCCTTGGTACAATACTTGCAGCGCATTCAGTCATCTCTATGCTGACGGTTTATCTAAAGCCTTGTCTGCATTGACACTGTAAAAAACCCTTCAGAGGGGTTGCGTATTATTTGACAAAAAAACATGTTAAAAAGCTCCACAGTTTAAGCTTCCTGCAGGCTGGTCCCCCCCCCACCCCCGTATTATTTAGCAGCAGATAAGCTCTCGCTCTCTTACATTAGTGTGCTATATCACTGCCAGATAGCGTAATGGTGGTCCTTCCTTCTATATGAGATAGTTCCTCCCTGCCAAGCTCAGCCGCTGCCACTATCATTCGGATGCTGACGAGTTTGGGTCCCAGCCACTTTCTGCACCTGCCAGACTCATAAAGAATCCCCCTGTTCCTGCAGGAGCCCCAAGGCAGGGTCTGCCACAACTGTTAAGGACTTTGCGATTTAGACATTCAAGCCAAAGCTTTGACTGTCGACGGCGCCAACAACTTGGCAGATGGTCCGTTTTGTTCGGCTGATCCCATCAGCAGGCCATTTGAGGTGTTAAGTTGAATGAGCAATTAGTATTTGTCACAAGTGTTGTGTTGTCAAAATATGTCAGTAAAAGTATGCCTTGGTTTTACATAGGGGGAGACTTGTTGCTTGTTGATGTTCCGGCGTCTTGACTAAGGGCTTCTCCTCAAAGAGATCCTCGAGTTTTAGCTCAGAAACTTGAACTTCGATAATATTAGCTGAAGTGGAAGAAGTAGACATCCTTATTTAAACCCTATCCACTCACTCTGTCATACATGGATTTCTGGGAGAGAAAGAAATTAGTAACTTTCTGCATTTAAGGAGTGTTGTGGACTGGTGATTTTTGTAGTTTTTTTGTTACAGTATGTCAGCGACTAAATGAAAGCGCTTTTTTATGTTCTATGATCTATTGAGCCATGCAGAAATGTCAGTTATTTAAAAAAATATTTTTATTACCTTTATTTTTACATATTAGGAAAAAGAAAAAAACTCATTAGCTTAATTTTTTAACTTATAGTGTCCAAAATCCTAAAACATGTTTTTATTTCCATCATTGTCTTCCGCTTATCTCAGGTCGGGTTGTGGGGGTTACATCTCCTGCAGAGAGGCCCAGACTTTCCTCTCCCTAACTCTGTGAAGGAATCCCAACGCATTCCCAGCCCAGGCGAGAAACATTGTCCCTCCAAGTTGTACTGCGTCGTCCTCGGCGTCTCCTCCTCCCGTGGGACCCTGAACACTTCAACAGTGAGGCGTCCAGGAGGCAACCCAACCTTAACCCTAGATCTATGGGTAAATCAAGAGCATTGCCTTTCGGCTCAGCTCTTTCTTCGCCACAGCAGACTGATATAATTCCTGCTTTACTGAAGATGCAACAGCAATTCACCTATTAATCTGTTCAAAGATCCAGAGATGCTTAGACTCCTTCACTTGGGCAAAACCTCATCCCCTACCCAGATGAGGCACTCGAACCCTTTTTTCAGCTCAGGACCATAGCCTCCGATTTGAAGCATGTGATGTTTTATCTTCCTTTGTTGCTCTTTTCCTTTGCTTTCTTTTAAACTCTTAATGGCTCATCTGGGGATGTGGATTCCAATTTAGCTAAGAATATAAATGCTACAGCAGGGGTCTCCAACCCTGGTCCTAGAGAGATACTGTCCTGCAGGTTTTAGAGGCATCCCTGATCCAACATAGCTGAGTCAAATGTATCGCTTAGTAGGACTTTGAAAAACTTGATGGAATTCTGCAGATGTAATTCAATTATTTGATTCAGCTGTATTGAAGCAGCAACACATCTAAAATCCTCTGGACAGTAGCTCTCGATGACCAGGGTTGGAGACCCCTGTGTTACAGTGTTCCATTTTTTCTCATACTAAATACTTTTCTTTGTGTGAATGAACAAAGAAGGAAGAAGTGGTTGCACAAAGAACCCAAATCATCACCCCTCCCCCACTGTGCATAACAGTTGGTATGAGTTTTTTTTTTTCCAAACATCTCTTCTTTGGTTTCATCCATCCACAGAAAATTGCTGGTTTATTCAGATGCAACTTTGCAAACCTAGTGTTTGCTAGGGTGCCACGTTCTTTTTTGAGAGAGGTGCCCTTCTCCTCACAACACTGCAACCCCTCATTTGTGTTTTTCTTATGGGAAAAACTTTAATATCTAACATTCTGTCTCAGTTTTGTAGAGCCCTTGGGACTTTCACACTTCCCCTGAAGTTCTAACCTTGAGGAGAATTTGTGGCATGTCAACTGCTAAGAAGATTGGCAGCTGACTTAAATGTTTTCCACCCGGGATATTTTTTTTTCTTTCTGTTGACAGAGTAATAGACTCCAGATTGTTTGAAAATGGCCTTAAAATCCTTCCCACCTTAACAGTCATCAACTTCCTAGCTCCTACGGTTTTTCCAACTTTCTGTTACTTACCACACACAAAAGGTCAAACTATCTGCAGATAGAGTTTAAAAAATTGTACAACCTGGTTAAGACCTGGTCAAATCACTCTTAATATCTCCCGATATTTTAAACTCTACACTTAAATAGGGTTTTCCGCTGCATTACCTTCCCGTCTTTACATTCTGTCCTTATATCAACCCAGCTATATATAGCAGGGTTCTCCCCGCGCGCTTACTCTCGCTGCATTACACGAAAAGTGAGGAGTGGGCGCTGCAATCTGAATAAGCAGCTTTGTCTGAGCAGTAGGAGGCTGAAGAGAAAGAGATGGGATGAAGAAAGCACCATTGACAGACAGGCAAACACGAGTCAGCCCCTATCCCCCTCAGGTCCCATTGTCTCTGAGAGCTAGACACCAGCGAAGGATAGGAATCTGAAGAGAGGGAGGACAGCGAGCTTAGAGTCGCGGCTTTGTTTGGCCGGCTTGCCTAGAACCCGGTGAAAGTGCAAGCAGAGGAGAAAGAGGGGTGAAACATGGAGATGGAGGACAGGGTACTGGACTGACCCCACCCGGATCTCCTTCATCCTCCCTGTAAAAAGACTCCAAACTTCCTATTATTCCTTTAGTGATATTTACAGATGAACAACCCACATCCACTGCAGATGGCCATGATTCCCCCCTCACCCACACTCCAAGTGTTAATGAGCGCTCAATCACAGGATGATGAGGGTTTAATTTAACATGTTGCATCCATCACACTGAAATGCTGCTCAGAGTTTGCAAATTCGCCCCTAGTCGCGCATTGTTCACACAATTTATTCAGCTACTGTACGTCGCAGGTGCCTTTTTTCCCCCACTTCAACAGATAATGTGTACTAATTTGTTCCAGGGAGGAAATCGCAGAACGATGAAGGGGAGTGCTTAATGCACCGAGAGGGGTGAGGAGAGGAGGATTGGGCCGGGCCTGGCCTGAAATGAGGGGTGTGGTTGGGTATAAACCAGGGGACAGTGGGGTTTCTGTTGTTGTCTTGTCCTGAGGCCATCTCTCCTGGCATCCTGCTCCCCTTCGTCCACGCGTCTTTTTTCTGGTTTTGCTTTTCTCCTCCTTCCACTTGTGCTTCCAGTAGAGTTGGGACTCTCCCTCTGCAGAGTCCTGTCAAGGTTGCAGCGTTCATCCTGTTTTTGTTTGAGGGGAGCTTCAACAGCAGCCAGAAAACCATGCTGAGAGTTTTGGTGCTGGCATCAGTCGTCCTCCTGGGAATAGGTAATAAAAGAAAAAAAAAATCATCTTTTTACTTTTGCTAATTTTATTTTGATGAGTTCACCAGAAAACTATCCCCAAATTTAATCTGTTAAAAGCGAAGGTGTTTCACATTGAAGTGAGGTCAAAGGCTAAATGAGAGAACTTTTGTCTTGATTTCCTACTTGAAAGCCAATGAACACTGTGGAAATAGGAGATAAAATCTTAGTAGTGAATTAAATCATCTGTTTGAAGGAGATTTATACTTAACTGAAACAGTTTAATTGCTTTCTTGAATTTTACTGTATTGATTTGAACCATAATTCATCATAAAATGTTCTTTCTCGGTGCCACAAGGTATCAGTGCCAAAAACTTTTTTTTTTTGACAACTGACTGATGGAATGTAACTGTGGGTGGGTTGTCTAGTGCTGTGCTAAACTGGTTCAGATTTTCCTTTTCAGACCTGGACTGTACTTTGACTCACTTAAAACTTAAAAATCTGAGGAGAATGAAGGAAACTATACTTTTATATATGGGTTCCACAAGGCACCATTCTAGGGCCACAATTATTCTGAATCTATGTGACCCTCCTGTCTCAGGTTGTAGAGCATTTAAAAAAAGGTATTACCATATGTTAGTGACACTAACGTGACAACAATCCATTTACAATTACACAATTGTAGAATTAATAAGTGGATGCACCAGGATGTTGTTTAGCTTAATGCAGAAATGTATTGTTTTTGGTCCCTAAATGTAATATTTAATTTAAACACTAAGTTTGTTTCAGTAAGACTAAAAAAACCTGCACTGACTTCCTGTTTGTAAAAGTTTCTCTTTTACTGTGTGGTCTCCATTACATGCATTAATCTCAGAGTTGTTCCTGCAAAATGAACTAAATGACCTTTTTACCATAACTACACGAGGGAAGCAGTGTTTAGATTCTATGCTCATCAGCTCTGGAAACAGCTTGTAGAAATTAGAATAGAATAATACCTTCCTGCCACAAATGTGAAATTCAGCTGTAACAGCAGCAAGTGATAAGTTATAAAAAGCATTTAGAGTTAGGCAAGAAAAATAGAAAGGCAAAAAAACAACAGAATTTAGAAAAGAGAATTAAGGACAAAAATGACAAAACCAAGTACTGTATGGTTATTATTAATGTTTTTTGTGCAGCTCAGGTTTCCATCTCCATCTGAGTGTGCCACATTTCTGTTTACTGTGCTTACTGCATCTTTCCTATATATATATATATATAGATAGATGAGCTCTTAATAAAAATGCCTGCATGACCTGTATTAAAACCTGCTCATTTTTACATGCACTACAGTGCAATAAATTAGTTTGCAACATCGATCTGTTACTCTGCTATAGCAGGTGTCTCAAGGGTTAAAAAGCAATAGAGAAATAATTTTATGACTTTTATACTTGACGTTTGGCTCTCAAACACACCCCTCCCCTCCATCCGACTCCTTTCTGTCAGCTATTTGTACATATATATAAATATATATTTTTTTGTCAGAATTTTAATTAAAAATGTCAAGTGTGATTTTATTGACAAGCCGTGCGGGGGCTTTGTTATATCGCTGGAGGATGCTCGCAGTGAAATCTGTGAACTTTACTCAGTGGGTGTTGAAACAGGCAGAACACTCTGTGTGACTTCAGATCTTATATACATGCTGCTGTGAGGATGCTGTGACCTGCAGAGGATCATCCAAACTTAGAAGAGAACAGTGCTGAATTCTGCACCTGCCTGAAAGTTTGCAAGTTGTTTGAGATGCTGAATGTTTTTTGTTTGTTTGTCTTTCAAGAAAATTGTTTTTTGTTTATTTGTAGTTTAAACCAAATTAACATTGATCATTCAATATTATTCAAGCATTAACAGTGCAGACAGTTAAGCAAATTTTACCCAAATTATTGCAAAAAATCATAGTCCCCTTTGACTTCTAGAGACTCGATCCTTATTCCAGCAATTACTGAGTGAATGTGTGAATCAATAGAGGCCCTGGCACCACTAAATGTACAGTTAGTCAATCTGAGTGCATACCTAATTAATTATTTGGGAATCACTTGATCGATTTAAAGAAGCTACTAATGAATGTGGATTCATGCTTTCAGTAATTAATAATCAAAAATTAACCAAAAGCAGTAACATTTGCACATTTCTCATCAAGCATCATTTGTTTGCAAACTTGCACTTAATTTGATTTCTCACTGAATGTGATGTGAATTTCAACTGCTTTGTGTCTCGCAGCACCCGGGCCGTCCCAGGCCATAACCGTTTACACCGGCTGGGAGCGCCACGCACTGGTGGGCTCAGACATCCGGCTGTCCTGCAGCTTCTTCTCCTGGCGCTTTGTCTCGGATGACGTCTCTTTCACCTGGAGATACAGGCCAGACGGCTCACGGGACAGCATCTCTGTAATGCACCCTTTTAAATTCTCACCCATGCTACACAATATCCACAGCTGCTTCTGCACAGGTGTGCTTTTGCCTGGAGGAAAAGAAAAAATAATGCACAGAACTCTCTCAACAAAAACTATTTAAACTTCTTGAAACATTGATGTGTGAGTTGCTCTCTCCACCCTCATCAGAGCTGTTTATGGCTGCAGCTGTTTCAGCAAAGAAGCTGAGATAAATCACTGTGCACTAGATGTCCACGAGCCAACGGCAGACAAACAAAAGATGGCAACAATTTGTGAAATAACAGAACATTTACGGTCTGAAAACACCTCTTACAGAGAGCCACAAAAAGAGCCTGCGCTCTCATTTTCTCCTTTCTGCCTAAATAAGAGCCTTGTGTGTTTCCTACTCACCACTTGAGGCCAAATTTTGGTCACAATGAGAACCATTAACAGGCTTCTAGACTTGCAAACAATGATTGCTTTTTCTGTCAAAGCTCTGGTTTGTTTAGTCTGCCACTGCCAGGCACTAAGAGGAGCAAAAAATGTAGTCAGAAGAGCTGTGCTAAGAGGCTCTTCCTTTACGGATAGGAAAAGATTTTAAAATAAAAACAGGGATGAGAGTTTAGTGGGCCTGCTTTATGCATTCATGGTAGTTTTAAAGAACTTCATTTTAACATAGACTTGCAATGCAGAACGTTTTACTCGCTATATTGTCAATGATATTCCTAACATGAGTTGTTAGTTGAATAAACTTTTCGCCTCTCCCCCAGCAGTCTCCTGCACTTCAATTTCTCTCCCCCTGTTCTTATCGCTCCATCTCTCTAATCTCTCTATCTCCCCATCCTGACCATGCCTTCCTCTGTCCACCTCACCTAATCTCCCCCACTCCAGCCCTGCCGTCTTTGTCCTTCTATCCTCTCTCATTATGTCCTCCCCTCTCCTCCTTCGCCTTCATCTGTCCCCCCGCAGTGTCCTCACTTTGAAATGGAGCTTTTCATTCTATTTACTTCACATACTCATTTCTTTCACCACCTTGAAAGCTTAACTTTTTCACAAATCTTTCTTTTCCCTTGCTGTGTTTGTATTTTTAAAGTGTGGTAATTGATTTTAGAGACATTGATGTCACTCACAAGTTTCTAGAACTTTAATATCAGATTTACTTTAAGTTTGAGGCATCCAAATGGGTTGAGAAATTATTATATAAGGAAATGGGAAGCAGTTTTAATAAACAGTTCTGCTTTGGGGTTTTCTACCAGCGATTTTGGTCAACATAAACCTTTGTGGAAAAATTCAAACTGAACAAAACTGATTGACATCTAAATTATTTGAAATGTGTTTTTTACCTAAACACTGCATCCTCTTGTTCTCAATCTTAAAAAGTACAATATTGCTACAGGGCCAGCTCAAAGATGAACAAGGCCCTACACAAAAGATGGGGTTGTAGTGTTTGAAAAATCCTGTGTATCATTTCCTTCAGAACAAAACACCACGAGTACCCATGATGTATGCAAAAAAAAAAATTTAAACTGTATCACTGTATTTCATATTCTAATTATTCTTTTATGAAAACAGAAAACCAATTATTACTCCCACTGCTGCAGTATGTTGGTTACAGTGGAGCCTTGGTATTTGCCTTGTAGTATTTCGAGATTTTTCTGTGAAGCATGATTCCAAATTAATTGAAATATTTTGAGGAGCTTTTCTACAATATTTGAAAGAAAATACAGCTTGGGAAGCTGATATAACACAATGCTATTATACATGCCATTAGCTGAGTTGACTACACCCTCAATAGTGGAAACTGTAGATGTTAGCTTTTCTGGTAGGGCTTAACAGTTTTCACTGTGTGTAATAATACATATTAATGTCTATTTGGTGTCTGAACTATCAAAATATTCTGGTATAAGCGGTTTTGGAGGAGTTCTCAAGTGTTTTCAGATTTCCACTGTTTGTGGACAGCTGTGATCTCTAAACCCTGCAAATACTGGTGCTGTAAAACTTTTTCAGGTAGATTTGATTTGGCTTCATCAAAAACAATAATGAACTATTTATTCTTGGACTATTTTTCAAGAGCTTATTACACACAATGCTGTTCTTTTGTACTTTTTGTTCTGCTCTTCACAGAGTAACACAAGTAAAACAAGCTGCTGTTAGCTGACTAAATAGCTGTTTTAGCTGCTTGGGTGAAGCCTACAGTCGATTGCCTAATAAACTCATTGATTGCCAGTTGTCCTTTGGTTGAGTTATCTTATTAGGAGAGATGGTGCTTCTTCATTCTCCACTGTCACTGATTTTTACCACTTGAAATATTTCCAAGCAGTCTAATTTGTATTTCTTGTTAACGATTGAAACTTGTTCTGGCCTTCCTTTAGCCAGCTGCCAAGCAGTGCACACGAATGGAGGGGGCTACACTGCCTAAACTATAGGTTTTTGTATGTGTGTTTGTGAAGATGAAGTTTTTAAACCCTTAAAATTCTATAATCTCAAACTAGTTTATGCCTAGTCATTTTACCTGTTGGTACTTTATTCTGTAAAAAATAATATTTTTGTTACTTAGACATTTTCCATTAGAAATTAGATGAGGTCTGCTTTCCTTGGCTTATTGAAAATTGAGAATTTTTTGCTACTTACACTTGGGGTCACAGGTTTCTTCCTCTTGTTTGGAAGCTATAAAGATTTGGTGCCATAATCTAGATCAGTGGTTCTTAGTGTTTTCGGAAGCTACCATTTTGACATCCTTGAGTAAAGTAGATGGAAAATATTCATTATTTATTAAATAATATAAAAAAAATTTGAATCACTCAGACGTTACACTTTTTGATTAAGGTGCATCGTGCTTTAGATGTATTGGTGAGTGTAGGTTTTGGATCCAGTGTAAATTTTTAGAGGTTGGTTTTTGATAAAACTTTGAATTGCTAATAATAAACTAATGCTTTGCATGAATACATACTAACCTCGATTATGTTATGGAGCATTTGCAGTCTATGTAGCATCGACATGTTCCTCAGATGCCTTTGAAGAGCTAATTGTTCAATATTTAAAAGTTTAAATATTGAGCTTTTAAGTGCATTTTCAAATAAGATCTGCTTGATGCCCACATTAACAATTTCACCAAAGCAGCATTCAATTATTTCCAGTTACTCTTGAGTTCCATTGGTCAGTGTTACCTTCTCTGTCTTCCTCAGATTGCTCACTATGCCGGTGGTGAGGCCTACACTGACAACAAAGGGCCGTTCAAGGACAGGGTAGAGTTCGTAGGGAACCCGAAACGCCGTGATGGCTCCATCCTGATCAAAAACCTGGACTTCAGTGACAATGGCACCTTCACCTGTGACGCCAAGAACCCCCCTGACATCGTAGGGCGCCCCTCCAACGTCCGGCTGCTAGTCTTTGAGAATGGTGAGTTAGTAAATTCATTTCTTTGCTTTGATCCTATCATATAAAGTCGATTTTAAACGTATTCATACCTATTGATCTTTTCTCCCTTTTATCACATCACATACACAAATTTCTATGTATTATTATGGAATTTTACGTTATACAAAGTAGTACATGATTGTGAAATGGAAGTAGTATAAATATTTTTAGATTTATGGATTAAAATGTAAAAAGTAAGCTGTGGATATGTATTCAGTTACTTTGATGTCCCTAAATAAAATCCATGGAAAAAACAGCCTTCAAATGGATAAACGGAGTTTACCTGTGCCTATTTTTTATCCATATAAATCAATCTGTTATCCAAAGGATCAGAGGTTTGTTAGAGAACATTAAAGAACAAAAAGCACAATGAAGACCGAATAACAGAGCAGAGAGTTCAGCTCAAGCAGTCAGAACAAAAAGGCACAATTTTGGCCTGCATACAAGACTCTAAATGTGGGGAAAAGTACTACACATCAGCCTGACTACATAATCCCTACAGTGATGGTGGAAGTATTATGCTGTGGGGATGCTTTTCTGCTGCAGGGAGAGAAAAGCTGATCAGGCTGAGCTGGATGGAGCTAAATACAAGGCGCTTCTGGAAGATGACCTGTTGTGATTAGGTGTAAAAAAAGGAACATTTGCACAAGGATTGTAGGCTATACCCGGTCAAATTATTTATTCTTCCTACCATAGTAAATTGTGCGATTAGCAAATATAACTCTGACCATGCTATGGTTATAGTTTAAGTATTATTAAAGGCTGAAACTGACTTGAGACTGGGGTGGAGGGTAACATTACACCATTACAATGAACATGGTGTAGATAATGTTCCGACCCTTATACTTTAGAAAATCCTTATACTTTGTTTTGGTCCATCACATAAAATCAAAACTGAGTACGTTAAAGTTTGTGGTTTGACACAACAGAGTGGTAAAAGAACTAAAGTGCTGTGAGGACTTTTGGAAGGCTTATTTAATCGTATTTCTCTCAGTAATTTTCTCTTTATTGGAACAAAAATATTTTCAGTTTGGTGTAATCATTCCAAACTTTGAAATTGATCTCAGTGCATCTGGAGGTGAATATTTATCAGGGAAGTTGTCACACCATTAACTGAAATCAATTACAATTTTATCTCAATCTTCATTTTAGGTTGCAGTCACTGTTAGCTGCCTCATTCTCACTCCCTCCATTTTTTAAATCTTCTGTTTAATCTTTTTCTCCTTCTACCCCTTTTTTGTACCTCTGTTCTACTCATACATTTTCGTCTTCTAGTCAACAATTTTCCCTCCTCTGTGCAACTGTAATCTTTTATTCTTTTCCTTATTTGTTACTCCTCCTCCTTCAAATTTTCACTCCTTCATTTGCAGTCTATATCTCCCCCCTGATTATTCATAAATTATCTCTATCGATCTGATTAGCTCTGTTCTTCTACTCCTTCTACCCATTCTCTCCTCCACCCTTAGTGCCCATCCAAGCGGGTGTGATTACCGGAGCCATCATTGGGGTGGTGCTGGGCTTGCTGGTGCTGATTGTGGTCATCTACTATCTAATGAGATTCCTGGTGGCGCGTCGCGTCTTCAGCCTAAGCGTCAGGTCAGTGCCCGGACTGTGGGGTCTCTGCAAGGGCCGAGAGCAGAGGCCGGAGCCCATCCCCGGCACCGACACATGTCTGGCCAAGGCCATTTGATCAAGGCTGAATCCCATTTCACTCTTTGCTCATCATCCTTGGTGCTCAATCCCAAATTGATATAAATTGGGTATTCCCAGTTGTTTGTGTTTAGTAGCAAAATTATTCTTTATCCGTTAAAAAATGAAGGTTTTCAGGGGCACAGTAAGATGGAGTACCCAGAGGGAACCCACCCATGCACAGGGAGAACATGCAAATTCGATGCTGGAAGACCCCAGACTGGGTTCAAACCAAGGACCTTCTTGTTGCAAAAAAACAAAAACAAACTGTGCCACTTTGCAGGCAATTAGTCAAATACCAATTAAATAAAATATTGCCAAAACATTACCTGATCTTTATTATCTATCTACAGTAATGCCATAAACTAAGAAATGGAGAGAATATATAAGATGCAATTACAGTGACTTTAGTAAATAGCCCTCGAGCTTCTTCTTATTACACATTTACCACTGTAGCATCCATATGCTGATCACTAGCTAAGCCATGCTACACTTCTTATTTTCTAAATTGCTTGTTCCTGTATAGCACTTTATCTAGTCTAGAGGACTCCATGATGCTTCACACTGCATTCAGTAGAGCCTGGAGCACACTTAACAGAAGCGAGAATGCTGAACACTAGAGCCACTAGGCCCTCTTGTGACCACCAGTAGGGAAGATGGGTAAGGATATATCAACTGAGATAAACTGAGCTGCGGTTCGAACCCCCAACCCTCAAGACAAGCTCCAACCTCCTGAGCGATATCTGTGTATATATACACTACCGTTCAAAAGTTTGGGGTCACCCAAACAATTTTGTGTTTTCCATGAAAAGTCACACTTATTCACCACCATACGTTGTGAAATGAATTAAAAATAGAGTCAAGACATTGACAAGGTTATAAATAATGATTTTTATTTGAAATAAGATTGTTTTTATATCAAACTTTGCTTTCATCAAAGAATCCTCCATTTGCAGCAATTACAGCATTGCAGACCTTTGGCATTCTAGCTGTTAATTTGTTGAGGTAATCTGGAGAAATTGCACCCACGCTTCTAGAAGCAGCTCCCACAATTTGGATTGGTTGGATGGGCACTTCTTGCGTACCTACGGTCAAGCTGCTCCCACAACAGCTCAACGGGGTTCAAATCTGGTGACTGCACTGGCCACTCCATTACCGATAGAATACCAGCTGCCTGCTTCTTCTCTAAATAGTTCTTGCACAATTTCGAGGTGTGTTTTGGGTCATTGTCCTGTTGTAGGATGAAATTGGCTCCAATCAAGCGCTGTCCACTGGGTATGGCATGGCGTTGCAAAATGGAGTGATAGCCTTCCTTATTCAGAATCCCTTTTACCCTGTACAAATCTCCCACCTTACCAGCACCAAAGCAACCCCAGACCATCACATTACCTCCACCATGCTTAACAGATGGCGTCAGGCATTCTTCCAGCATCTTTTCAGTTGTTCTGCGTCTCACAAACGTTCTTCTTTGTGATCCAAACACCTCAAACTTGGATTCATCCGTCCACAGCACTTTTTTCCAGTCTTCCTCTGTCCAATGTCTGTGTTCTTTTGCCCATCTTAATCTTTTTCTTTTATTGGCCAGTCTCAGATATGGCTTTTTCTTTGCCACTCTGCCCTGAAGCCCAGAATCCCGCAGCCGCCTCTTCACTGTAGATGTTGACACTGGTGTTTTGCGGGTACTATTTAATGAAGATGCCAGTTGGGGACCTGTGAGGCGTCTGTTTCTCAAACTAGAGACTCTAATGTACTTATCTTCTTGCTCAGTTGTGCAACGCGGCCTCCCACTTCTTTTTCTACTCTGGTTAGAGCCTGTTTGTGCTGTCCTCTGAAGGGAGTAGTACACACCGTTGTAGGAAATCTTCAATTTCTTAGCAATTTCTCGCATGGAATAGCCTTCATTTCTAAGAACAAGAATAGACTGTCGAGTTTCAGATGAAAGTTCTCTTTTTCTGGCCATTTTGAGCGTTTAATTGACCCCACAAATGTGATGCTCCAGAAACTCAATCTGCTCAAAGGAAGGTCAGTTTTGTAGCTTCTGTACCGAGCTAAACTGTTTTCAGATGTGTGAACATGATTGCACAAGGGTTTTCTAATCATCAATTAGCCTTCTGAGCCAATGAGCAAACACATTGTACCATTAGAACACTGGAGTGATAGTTGCTGGAAATGGGCCTCTATACACCTATGTAGATATTGCACCAAAAACCAGACATTTGCAGCTAGAATAGTCATTTACCACATTAGCAATGTATAGCGTGTGTTTCTTTAAAGTTAAGACTAGTTTAAAGTTATCTTCATTGAAAAGTACAGTGCTTTTCCTTCAAATGTAAGGACATTTCAATGTGACCCCAAACTTTTGAACGGTAGTGTATATATATATATATATATATATATATATATATATTTGTATCTCATGCAACATAATGCACATGCTCAGGCCGCGCTTGTGAAGATTCACTCTACTTTGGAGACTTCAAATCAAAAGTGTCCTTCCTGAATAATTTATGCAATTACTCTCTGACCACCCCGGGGCCCTCTTAGATCATTGTCATTTCATCCCCTGTAGGCCAGTTATTCCTTTAATAGAAAAGAAAATACGAGATGGAGACACCATGACAACAGCAGTACCCCGTCCATGCGTGATTGAAGCCTGAATTTCACACCTTTAATTGCAATAAATATGCAGTTTTTCCGGAAGCACACTGAAAGCAAAAAACATAGTTTAAAGACATGAAAGGATTTCATGTTGTAGAGTCCCCGAAATCTTCTCAAGTTCAAACATGCATAGAAATAGCTTAAAGTGTTTTGGGAACAACTGTATACTTTATATGATGTTTGGCAATGCATTATCGTAATAAAACAAAAAGCCTTTTCATACATTAAAGTAAATTCACTTTGAACTTGGTTACATTTAGAACCGCATATCTGTTAAAACTTTTGTTTGCTTTAGGAGCGGCAGTGGTTTGGATAACCCTATAAAATGGGATTCAGTCTTTTTTTGTTTTTTTTCTAAAGCTTTACAAACTGGTAGTAGATAAGAAGCTTTCAATTAGATTTAATCAGCAAAATGGCAAGCATTGGTCCAAAATAGGATGACTTAAAGTTTTGAGGCGACATTTTCTGAGTGGATAATCCACTAGATCATGACGATGATGGATCCATTGCCTTGCAAATTCCTTTCCCATCCTAACACATCTGGCACCTGAGGGCTGTGTCTGAGACAGACCAGTAGATTAAGATGATGGTCTCTTTATGATAGCTGGCAGGCAGTGCTGCCCCATGACCACTGGAGGGAGAGATAGATTCGACATCCTGACATTGTCTTTCTTTTGTCCCTTCCAGCAAACATGGCAAGAAAAAGAAAGAGGGATCACAGCAGAGACAGGCAAGTTTCATTCTCTTCCTCTTACTCCCTCTACATTCCCTCTCCTTCAGCATCCTCCTTCCCTTCTTCATCCTCTCCCACACATGCATCCAGTCTGCAACAACAAATGCAACAGATTGGCTTCGCTCTCATCATCAGACTTAGGTTTGGAAAGATTACAACAGCATTTGGTGATTGTTCAGAGAATGTGTGATCAGTAAGTGTATTGTCAAAGGAAATATTCATCTCCTCTTCTATGGTTGTGCAGCCAACACAGCATAGCGGCACACTATTATAATCGCATTCTTCCCCAATGGCAGTCCAGGCAGCTCCAGTTTGGCCTCACACTTGGCAGATTCCTCCTTACAGCAACATTACAACAACAAAATAACATGCCATTCAAAGCCTGAACCCCCTCCAGCTCTAATAACGGCATTCAAGCTGGTAAAATCCTCTTGCTGCCTCAGCATTCAGCCCGCCTTTCTATCCTGTGGCCCTCGCCCTTTCCTTCATTTCCCTCTGGGTATGGGGGCCTAAACAGCCCCTGGCCAGAAAATCAAAGCAGCGGCTGTGAAATGACCCAGCCTGGGTTAGGAGGACTAATGCCGGTGCTGTGGACTGAATGGAGCTGTGATTTGCTCACAGTGGGGAGACAGACAGGAGCCGCTGATTTCACTCACTGGGAGTCAAATAAAAAAATCACTGGGCCTATTATGGTCCAGGCTGTTATCAGTGCTTTTACGCTGCTGCGGCGCACCAGCCATGTTATTTTTTTATTTCTTTTGGTCCCCTTTTCTTCCTTGTAGGAGTGTGATCGCCTCAAGAAGTGGATTAATCAGACTTTTTGTGTGGCTTGTATGCTTTTGTGAAAACAAGCCACCAGGGCAAGTTGTGTTTGATTACTCTGCGGTGATGTGGTGGGCTGCAGGGATGCGTGGGAGTATTGTAATCGACTGGAAGCTGATAATGAGGGAGGGGGGGAGAAAAGTACGTCAAGGGATTTGAGTTCAAGGCATTTTTGTCAATTAAAACTCAGCTTTGAAACTGCAGACGGACGAAGATACCAGAGTAGGAAAATCAAAGGTGCTTCTGTGACAGCTTTGTCATTTAGCCGAAGGTAGATCGAGGCGGTAGTATGGCAATATATTGTAACATATAATCAAACTATACGCCTATCTCTAATTAGTTTTTTGAGATAGTGCTAATAGCTTTCCTCTGAGACTGAATAACATTACTAATCAGGAAATTAAAGATATATAAAACAATATTGTTACAAGTGAAAATTTGGAATTTATTTAAACATGTTCTTTGAAAGCTAGGTTAAGAATCAAGATTTGTTTGTTCTCTACAAAAATTTGAATCACTTTGGAAAAGCCACATGAGTTCAAATAGGGTCCAAGTCCAAAACTTTATATAAATCAATGCCAGAAATGTTAGAATAATCTAATCTGCATGCCAAGTACTACATAGACCTGATATTGAGCAATCTATTTCATTTAGGAACAGGAGTGTTTTTAAAAGATGCGGATCGGTGGTTCTGAAAGGCTGTAGTGGGAGTTCCCTTTGTGATTCTATTTATGATGCAACAACACACTGCCTTAGAACTTTGTTTTTGCAAAAGTATATTCAATCTGGATTACATTTTTTTCTGAAGTGAGATTTTACAGACATGGAAGATGTAGTTTTATTGTACTGTTCCAAATCGAGGTTAACTAGGTCAAAAAAGCTGTTATAATTTAACGATGCTTCACATCAAACTAACATAGCTCTATTTATTCATTTTTCTACAGATATGTATGAAGAGACCCATACGTAGAGCTACAGTTTTCAGTAAATGAACTACTACTAATCGTTATACAAACTCTGAGACCTCTTAATTTGGTAGCTTATAAATGTGTAATTTTTTACCTATAATGAACATTGTACACTTTTTAAAAGAATACTCAAATATTTAAGGATAGTCTAGAAGTTACTAGTTTTTTTCTTACTTAATCATTTATCTGTTAAAATATCATCTTAGCTATCTTAGCTTAAGCTCATTTTATGAAATGGCAATTTATGGGAAATTTAACTGAAAATATCAAATTATTTAGAATAAGATCAGTTAAAATTCATTCAAATAAAGGCAATCCAGTAATGTTCAATACACTAATGAACAGAAGTAGATATAGTCAATGACAATAATTCATGACAGTATAACTTATTGCTTTATGAAAACCAGCATGTAAGGACAATTTGTAAAAAAATTGTCTACATCAAAAACTAAACATAAAATCAAGCTGTTAGTGTCTCTAGTGAGATTTCGCTTTTATAAAAAAAAAAGTCAAAAAACAAACAAACCCCTTTTAAGTCATTCATATGTATTAAGAAGATCTTTTGAGATTTATTGCTAAAACTTTGTCTTGCTAATTTCTAAAAATATTTTGTTACTGCAATTTTCATACGTGTATCTAATGATACCTATTTCTGTACATTTAATATGTTTTTAGATATGCATTAAATTTCAGATGTTTGAAATACATTCATTTTAGAAAAAAATAGAGCTTATGGCTAATAAAAATGCCAAGAGCATTTCTGTTTTTCTAGCTTATTTTTCTCGTCTTGGACCTAAAATTCCAGTAAAACTTAACATTAAGTCATAATAGCCCTCATATATTTTAAACGTGATTTTGAATATGAAAATTGCCAGCCGGGAAAACTAAAGAACCAAACTATGGATATTTGTTTTTAAGAATATTGATTATTAGTCAATAGCCACCACTCATGTGCGCCTTTTTGCAGCCATATAGCAGGAACGCTGAGGGCCACAAATCTCCATCCTGCCTTAAACAAGTTCCCTCATCTCTGCGGAGCCCCTGTTTCTCCCCCCCTGTCCTCCGCGTTCCTTTCTACTGTCGTGTGATTGTCAGGTTTTTCTTGAGCTGCTCTCAAGTGCCTGCAGCGTGTGACAGTGCATATATGAATAAATAACTCGCCGCCAAGAGGACACTGGAATATTTGACAACGCTGTCATTTACAGTTACTCTCCTGCAAGCCTGTGCTTGGATGACAAACACAGAGCGAAAGCAGATATTCTATCTGGGTTCACGTTGCTTTACATTTCAGTTTATTTACACCCCCCCCACCCCCGAGATGATTTGGTTTGTGTTGCTACGCCACACACAGTCGGGCCTTTGGGATTTCATGGCCTGCTTATAAGCCGGCGTTTGATCAAATAGCCCTTCTTAGGCAGCTGTGCTGATGCTAAGTTTTACTTGATATATTTTTTTCTTTTAATCAGCCTCACCTCACCACCTTTATTTAACTGCTTGCTCTCCTCGCAAAGCTGTGGGGTTGAGGAAGTAAAAGAGAGATTGTGGAGCCTGGTGCTGTGTGCCATCATGCTCCCCCCATTAGGGGGAGTTGAGGAAGAAGACTTTACCCCTGCAGTCCCACTCAGAGAAAAGTTCCCAACAATAAGCACACACACTGTTCTGGAATGATAATTGAGTGCACTTGGTATCGATCTGAGCTCTCTCTCTCACACACCCACATACGCAGACACACACACATACAACCCATCCATTCTTCTTTGTCCGTCGTCTCCCTATTGCCTCCCACTTCAGTTTACTCCCACCCATACTCTCTTTCTCTCATTCAGATTCCTTTTATCCGCTCCCCTGTCTCACTCTCCCTGTTTAAGCCTCCTCTCCTTCGCTTTGGCTTCCTTGCTGACCATGGGAAGCATCCATCCATCTGTAAACTAATCCCCCCACCCCACATCGCTGTCGATTCCCCCTCAATTTCCTCCTCGATCCTCCTCCCTCTCCAGTTTTTTCCTCTCCTCCTCATCCCTCCTTCAGGTCCTCAGGGTTCTGATCCACTTTCCTGCAGGACAGGAAATCACTACCTCTCACTCCTCATCTACCTCTCAATCTCGCTCCTCACCTGTCACCTCCTCTCTCTTTAGTATGCAGCAGGGGATGCCGCCACTTTCCTTTCTGTCTCCCTCCCATGCCCCGTCCTCCCCCCATTTCTCCACTGTACCTTACATTTCGTTTGAAGTGTGCGCAGCCCTCCCGTAGCCAAGGTGGTGCTGCATTCTGCTTGAGTAGCCTGGGGTGTGTCTTTACGAAGCAGGGCCTTCGTTAGTCGCGGAGCTCTGCAGAACAAATGCTCGAGCCTGTTGCAGGAAGCATTATGGTAAACAATGTAGTGATGTATGAGAGAATGTAAGTATAATCAGAGATAATGACGCCGGCTGGGCCTGCGCTGCTTCCCCACTGAGCTGGGTGTCTTCTGCAGCAGGCGCCTTCAATCGTGTGCTGCCTTTGCAGGGTGGATAATTAAAAATGATAAATTCTGTAAGGCAATCAGTGGGGTATTATTAGTTGAAGCTTCAGTGGGTGGAAACAGCCTCAAGTGGGCTTTCCACCGTTGACTAAGCGGATGTATTAGAGTCAAATTATTTTAGTCTCAGCCTCAGATGTTGTCCTGCTCATTCTGTCTGCTCTGTGTACACAACAATGCACGTGCCCCGCAGTTCAACCTGTGGAAGAGCATCTAAAGAAGCATGATGCTGTAAAAACCATTACACGTGTGTGAAGTTTCATTAAGCGCCATTAGAGCATTATTGAACACTTGTGATACTTTTCAAGAGGTTAACTGACAGGTTAATGCATTGGAACACAGCTATTGTGAGGTTAAGTGTAGCCCTGACCTTATCTCCTCCTGGTTCAGTCCTTCCTGATGGATTTGTTGTGCTGAAGCACCGCAGCATTTGAGTTTTCCACCTTCTGGCTCTTCCTTTTATAGATTTTTTTTCCCTGCAGATAGTTTCAGAAAATTCTTACATACTGCACAGATGATTTACAGAGTGAGTGGCAGGGAAGTGTGGCATTACAAGAGTCAAGGTCCCATTAATATTTAAAGATAAAATGGGGTTTAAAGAACAAGAAAAATCAATCCAAAGCTGAGTAGGCCAATAGTTCCCTGATCAACTATACTGCAGTTCATTTTTTTCTTTGCAGCTAATAAGTGTTTCCTCCAACTTTGAACTGAATATGCAGGGACAATCAATGCATTCACATGCATCAGTATCCTGGTTGGAGTCTTGTCCAAGTTTGAATCACATTCTAGATATGGGGTTCACAGAGAATATAAAAAGCCTGGTATTTCATTTTATGGTATACATGTAGGAAAAATGCATTTGTGCATATGCATCTGTGCATCACTACATAATGTTCATTTCAAAGACCCACATTACCTTGCACTCAACTTCTGGTGTCTTTATTGGAAGTTCTCTGAGCTCTCTGAGGGTCTTTTTTCTCACTACTTGGCCTCCTTTTTACTCAGTGTCAGTAGCATTTGGAGAATATTGTGCAGCTTAGTTTAAAAGTAAAAAGTGAAATAAGTGGAAATGCAGATGGAATAAGAAAGGTCAGACCAAAAGAAACTGTATACAGCTCTGAAAAGAGTATGTAAAACCTTGTTTAGGGCTGGTGCATACATTTTTGCTAAAATGTAATTTTTTTGCTGAGTTATGTGTAACAAGCAGCTAAAGTTCAAAGAAAAACTTTGAAAGTCTTTCAGAAAGCCTGCACAACTATTGATCGATTGAAATTTGGACATGAAATGATGTATCTGTTATTGTGCTGAAGTCATCATCATATCATGTGAGCAATGTTCCCTCCTAGCAAGGAATCAGAAACCAGTTTACACACAACAGTATCCTATAATATCCTGTTTTTTCAGAAATAGAATCAATCCTTAGCCAGGGTTTTGGAATCCTAGATCTTAAAATATACAACACAGTATTATTTATGTAACGTCAGTGACTGAGATGTGAAGGAAAATTTAAATGGGGATGTTTGAATAATCAGGACTTTCATGTTCAGGGTAATCTCATTTGAATTTAAACCACAATCTGAATTAAGATTAAAAGGAATGTTCAGTTGTCATAAACAGATTTTTGCCAAATAATCAACACAATACTATAAGTAATGTTTTGCTTCTTGCTTATGAGAAGCCAAGTGGGCTTGGATGTGTTAGTCTGGAGGATTGAACGGGCAGCGCGTATTGAAGTAAAGATGTGTAAAAACGCTCAAAATTAATTACCCTTTTATTGCAGTAAAATAATCTCATACTGTACATTTTAGAAACATCAAACCTTTCATTCAGTTACATTTATCCACTGGGTGAAAGAGAAATCTGCATTAAGAAACGTACTTTTTAGCTTTAATTCCTGCTTTTGCAGTCATCCAACACTTACACTCCTACTGTAATAGCTCTTAGTGTTGGCCCATCCATAAAGAGGGATCTTCCACAATTTTTTTTTTGTAGAGTCTTAGGTCTTCTTTAATGCCCGACCTCACATTTATAAGATTGAGGACACACACTTCAACAAGGTTCCCAGGGCTTTTGAAAGAGCCATAGACCCAAAGCATCAGAGATCCTCCACCACACTCCACTGTGGGCATGAGGGTACCCCCCCCCCCCACTGTCCAAAGACACATGTTGTTCCTCAAAAGTAATTTAACTAAAGCCCAGCTAAAGCTAAAGTCCTAGTCGTATGTTGCAGTAATAAAGCGTAATAAACCTCCCATTTCCTAAAACTCCTCCAAATAGGTCAGTTGAAAGAAGGCTTAGCAATCTTAGTATGGTAATATGGGCTCTTCCTCAAGCCTTGCTTTTTGAACACTTTATCTTTTGCTCTAATTGGGCATATGGGCAAATATGGATGAAAATCTTTTCTTCTTATATACATTGCCAAATATTATAGGTAAACAAAAAACTTTAATGGCATGGTTTCTTGCTTAATTTAAGGGTCATATTCTGTGAAGATTCCTAAAAGTCTACTGTACATGGATAAATACCATGTATAGGCCTATAATGTAATATTAAGCAGTTTGAACCAGGAAATGAAAATGTGAGAAATTTCCATCTGTTTTTACAGGTTTTTATTACCCTAAAGTATATATTCCTTCCTTTAAATGTATATCTAAAGAGATTTTGTGGGTATCCGTAATGTTTGATTCAGTTAGCTACTTTGTAAAAAAATATTTTAAACATGGGATTATTTTAACAACTGAATAAAATGTTCCCAAATGTAATGGTTTTATTTTTCTACCATTTTCAGTGTAAGATTGTTTTGCTGCAATAAAAGAGTTATTTCTCAGGTTTCGTTTGCAAAAATTCTATCTAAATCTAAGATTACAATACAAACTTTTTATTTTAAAATTAAGCATCAAGTGTCGTGCACAAATCTATCGTGTCTCCTTCAGTTGCTCATTGAGTTTCAAATCCAAATTACACATTGAACTATTCACCACAAACAACAGAAAACCAAAGGCAATGAAAATTCACACATTTGTAAACATGTTCCTACACACTGGAGATTTTTTTTTCCCCAATCAGAGGAAGCAGATGGTTTTACACATTTAACCATCTGGGATATTGAAGATGTCTGAGAAAGTGCAGGCAAGTGACTGACTGTTTTCAAACAGAATCCACAAGACGGATGCTGATTGGTTAGAAATATCTTTATTTAGGCATAAACATGATTGGAATTGGGTAATCATTGCTGAAATTACAAATAGAGACGGATTGAAATGGGATTTCCAATCTCAATTTCCATTTAAGTCTGACCTTCTAACAAAGATTTTAGGCAATTGAGATTTATCTTTAAAAAAAAAAGGCAAGTCAACAGTTTCATATAAATATTTTTATTAGGTGGTTATGTCACATAATGTGTGAATGAACAGTTACTGTTACTATTATAAAAAAAAACATATATTGTTAAGTTATGTTCTGCTAGATATAGCATCTTATAATGGTAATTACGACATTTAGCCTGCCTAGCATTACTAAAACAGACGCATAAATCTATTTATTTTAGCAAATGTAGTCTGCTACTGTAATTATACAAGGGTGACAGCATTTCAAATTCCAGCATGCTCTATGCCAGAGGTTAAAACCACAAAAGAAAAGCATATTTGCAAACACAGGGAGCCTTCCTGTTATCTCTTAAAGTCTGTCTCTCTCACCCTCTGTTTTGCAACCGTGATAAAAAAAGGGGATCCATTTCACTATAGATGGCTTCAAACAGCTAGTGTGCTTCCTCTGACTTCCTTCTAGACACCCCCTTTTTGTTGAAGTACATAAGATTAACTCTTCTTATCACTGTAACAACTTCCACACCAAACAAAGTGAGTTGTTGTCAGTACAAACTCCTCGACAAAATATCAGAATTTTGAGATGGTTCTGACCTGAGCAAGCTAAACCTTTGAAAATTCTGGTCAATATGTAATTTATCTCTGCATCTCTGCTCAAAACCATTAAAAACATCTGCAGAAACTTTTGGATATAATCCCAATTATGCTGGAATTAAAAATGGAGGTTCACCAACAAGAATGTCCCTTTTTAAAGGTCTTTTTTAAATCCAGAAACTTTCACATCGAATAGTCTGGTTACTGCGACTTGGTATTGCTTAGTATGGTGTGTTTATCTAATCAGAAAAAGATGAGATTTTTTTTAGGTTCTGACCCGCTGATTACCAGTTAGGGGCAAACAAGCTGAAAACCGTCTGAATCGGGTCCAGATGTTTCTTTAGTGCATCTCAAAACTTAAAACCAGAGAGATGATTGGTTGGAAAAGATTTACTGCAGCCAGAAACATGAATACAATCTAACATCAGAGGAGTCCAGCTGTCCAGCAAGGTATTTAAAAAAATGTCTACTTGGATATAATCCCCACATTTCTGAGATTAAAAATCAACTTTTTTGATGAATTGGCTGTGAAAGCCCGATCTGGCTGTGTGTGTGGGAATGATTGTGTGTAATTGATCAAATGTCACTCAGTTGTCACAGATGTATGGAGTCTGCCTGCCACTGTGTCCCATCCTAACGCATGGTTACCTGTTTTGTCACCCCCTTACAGCTCTGGACACCGCCCCCTCTCACTTGCTACCCCCTCCCCTAAATGGACTGTGTCTCTCCTCCGTCCTCACTCATCTATATCTCTCCCTTCTCTAAATGTGATTTTCTTCTCTCTTCACACAGCTCCGCCCGTCCAGTCTAACTCCATCTCTCATCTTCTCACCCCTTTCACGTCCTCTCCTGCTGCCTTCCTTTCCTCCTGAAGTGACTCTCCTCCCCTTGTTTCCTTCCCCAACCCCCTCTCCCCCCCCCCCCCCCCCCCCCCCACCCACAGGGCCCCGTGCCTCCTGCTGACCCCTCCAAGGTGAAGGTGGCTGCCTCGGAAAAGAAGAAACAGGAGTCTCGCAAGGATAAGAAATAGGATACGGGAAGGGGCTGGGGAGGGCTGCTCCAGCCCGTGCGCCAGGTACTGGCGGCGAAGGTTCAACCCAAACAGCAGCAGCACACCATCATCAAAGGGACGGAGGGGGTGGGGGGAGGTGGAGAAGAGGGATCTGGTCGGGTGCTTATGACCATTGAGCTGGAGCTGACCCAGCAAAAGGAGGAGGAAAGTTCCAGCGGTGAGGGAGGGACTGGGAGGTCTGAGCCGGCTGGCCTCCTCTCCCGCCTCTCCAAACGGTTCACCTTCAAGTAACAGGCCACCACAGGAGAGTTATCAAACCACAAACCTACTTTACATCCAGACCATGGTATCACAGTCCCTGAATAAATATGTTAAATCATATCTGCTCTTGTCACAGAATGTAGACACAGTTCTACTGAATGTGGGCCCAGATGTCACGATAATCTCCAGCACCGGCCCAGTTCCCTGACTGCTTTTGTTAGGTCATAAGATATGCCATTTGAAGCGAGACCCTGAGACGGCCTGGGCTTGATAACAAAATCTAAAAAGGCTTCACCCTGGGTTTTGCCTCTCTGGTTCCTTTCATTGTGATCCTATCCTCTGAAAAAAAGGTTTTTCTTAGAATGCGTCCGATACGCATCACAAATCTCTGGCTGCAGGGACAAGCCAATTTGCTCTTTTTTTTTTTTGCTTTCCAGAAGCGATGTGTCAGACTCCAGCTTTCTCCCCTGACACTGATTTCTGATTTGCCATTTTCTCTCCCCCACACACACCCTTCCCCATCCCATCCCATTTCTCCCTCCTATTCCAATAAGTTTCCAGATTTTCTTGTTAATTACGATTACAGAAGTGATTTATATGCTAACTGCTCTGTCCTGTTCTTTCTCTTCCATCCCCTCTTTTCCTTGCCCCTGTAGATAAAGGTCTGACTTCTCCATGACTGCCTCCACTCTTCTAGTCTGCTCCCTCTTTTTCTGCCCAGCCTGATGCAACCCCCATTATTTCCCATTATCTGTACTCTTTCAAGACAGCACTGGCTGTAAGAATAGCCCCTGTGTTTAACTGTACAACAGTGTCAAATAATTGTTACAACGCCTCATCAGAGACGGTGTTTGCGATCGCTGGGCTAACTGTAAAAGTCTTTAAGGCCTTACTATGCACCTAACTCGGAAGACCACCACTCGTATGTTTAGAATATCCCCCCTTCACTTTAACGTTTATGACTCAATCGCATCCACCGAGCGGAGCTGCGAGCGCACACTGGACTTCATGTAGAGGAAAAACCGAGAGTGATAGTGAGAGAGAAATATGATTCCTGTTCTTAGCCGTCACACATAGAAGTTCAAGCCCTGGAGCTCGGAGGTGATTCAATCCTCTCACATTTGAGCTAATGGAGGTTGTCGCTGTGTCCCGGCCCAGTCTGAAGGGGGGCTATTTCTGGCCCCTATCAGTGAGCACAGGCTTACAGTAACAGCTGCACATTTTTCACCCGACAAGGGGGGTGGAGGCGGTATTTCTCCTGTTTGTGCCTGAGAGAATGTCCACGACTGGCTCAATGGCCTGTGACCGACGGACTGGAATGACGTCACGGCCTCCAGCGGGTTGGCGGATGCTTTCAGGAGTCTGACGAAACAGGCTTATCAGAAAGAGGTGCAGCCCCCGAGTTATTTTAGGCCTAGTTAATCCACTCGCACGTTTCTCTTGGTCGAGCTAATTATTTTTGTGTGTGCTGGTGACATGATATCTCTCGCCGCATCACCCTCTACCTCCTCCGCCATCTCCACCTCATCTCTGCCCCCATCTTGGGAATCATCGCCACAGTTTTGCTGCCTCTGTCCTTAACGTCTTTGGCTTCCCTTTATCTCTTCCCCTTCCTGCTGTCTACTGAGTCTGCACCGCATTATTCCCCCACTGAAAAGGTCTATACACAATCCAATCTACTCTTTAAGCCTCTCCTTATCTGACTGGCAGGCCTACAGCTCAATGCTTCACTCTCATCTGTCCTTCCTCCTCTTCATAGTCTTCTTTACTCTCTTTTCCAAACTTGGAGGCAGATGACTCTTTCCCGCTTTCCTTCGTCTTTGCCAGTGATTACTCCTGCTTTGCCCTTCAAACACACCTGGGGCAAGACTTTCCCCTGAATTTGGTCATTTACTACCTATACACAAGCCATTCCATGGTTCAGACAGCTTTATATTACACCCTACACATGGTTCTTATCCAAGTATAACAGAAGTTTAGGAATTATTACAGAATATGACTCCTGATTAAAGCAAGATTACTCTCATTGAGCTGTTATGTTATTTTTTTGGTGTCATAAAACGTGACAGGAAACAGGAGTATGATTTGGAAACAGAAAACTACTTCAAATCATCATTTGTCAAAGTTGGGTATGAAACGTCCCAGTGATGCATCATCTGTCCATAATGTCTTGTACCAGACGGCTCCATTTAGTCCCCATAAAAGTCTACTACGACACAAACCAAACCGCAAAGATATGAAATTATCAGCAACCCTTTCCTCTTCATCTCTGAAGCTTTTTTGAATCTCTTTTTGTTGGTTTGAAAGCCAAACACATTCCATCACACCCTAATGACTGAGGAAAACACTTAAGATGTCAAACAGAAGGTTATCCTTACAGCTAGCTCTCTTCTGGTTGCAAACGTCTGTGTTTTATGTATATGTGTTTCATTTCGAGAGTGTTTAAAAAATAGATTTGTTATAATGCAAAAAGTAAAAAAACAGCCATAAGTAATGCTAATAATATTTTCTGGGACATTTTTTACATGTGTCCATAAATGGAAAACATGTTTACCAAAGCAGGGGAGAAATGTAATAATATTCTATAGAATATGTCATCATATTTCAGGCCTTGTCTGTTATGGCAGGTACTGTGTGGTTGTCTCTTGGTTGAATTTTATTCGGAGATGGAAGAAAATTGAGGTTGCGGTGCAGAGAGCGAGAGCGGATAGCCTTAGATTCATCACTCCGTGGCTGGGGAGGAGAGTGAAAACCACAGAGGAAGGTGCTTGCAGTGGAAGCAAAGCTTTGCAGGAAGAGACTTATCTCGCCTGTTAAGCCCTGCCAAAAAATCTGTATGTATCACTACAGATAGTCTGCTCTTCCCCCTAGAGCTTTTCTTTTAAAGGTGCTCCATCCTAACGCTGAGCCAAAGATGGATCTTAATCTGCTAGCTTGATATGCAGGACGGATAGTGCAGACTTGAACTTTTCCCTGAAAATTCATAAGAAGAATAGACGGTACTAAAATCTACACATTCATCATCTCTTTCACTTGTCGCTGTTTTATTATCCAGTCAGATGGATTAGTTAGAATGTCGTCTTGTTTTAAAGCAAAGCCACACAGATGCCTGACATAACATGTACAATATTTACATGCCTTGTAAAATTATTTATATGTAATCAAAACTGTTTTAGCCATAGTCACTGATTAATATTTTGATTTGAAAATACTGGAGCTTCTTTGATTTTTTTCAATGCTTATAGTACTTTAAGTAATATTAACATATTTTTGGCATTGTATAATATGTTGTAAAGAGAACATAAGAATAAAAGCCATAAACACAGCTGTTGAGCAGTAAACGCAGCTGAAAATATCTGTTGTGGCTTTCTTGTCTTCTGAAATGATGTGTGTTCATTTGTTTTAAAAGGAGGAAGTCCTTCAATGAGGGTTAGGGGCTTGTATTTGTCTTAATTTCTTGTCTTTTAAACATGGATGTCCAAAGTTCAGCCTGTGGGCCATTTAGAGTCCTTACAATGACTTAATAGGGTCTTGGTCTGCAACTGAAGAAAAATAGATTTTTGACTTCCTGCCACAGACTGACGATATTGATGAGCCCCGTGAATTGTTTAGGGTGGTGTTTCCCTTAATGAATTAAAGTTTTCTTAAGATGGAAAATATTTGTAAAGACACAAAGAGGAACTTTTTGCTTTAATTTTACTTTGACAAAATACAGAAAATGTTTCTAAAGAAAGTGTTGTGCAACATGAAGTGCTAAATCTTTTGGGTCACAAAAGCATTAATAATTATGAGAAATTATTTAATATTGACTTAATCATTGAAGAAGTTAGAGTTTAATTTATTAAAATATTTGGGGACTACAACAATAAAAGAAAATGCATTATATTCAAACTACTGAAATCATTTAATAAATGAATAACACTGTTGAAACAAGAATGGTTCAACGATAAACATTGGAACACAAGGTAACCATCACAGCTTACCATGAAATGATGAGGGGAAGAAGGTATGTGTGTGTGTGTTGTTAAACGCATTCATTCATTCATTTATTTATTTATAAAGCACATTTAAAAACTGCAATAATGCAGACCAAAGAGGGGAAGAGAAGCTTTCCCACCATGTGGTCTAAAAAGGGGCTAAGATTTAATCTGAAGCTAGACAAAGGGAAAACAAGTGGTCTAACAGAGGTGGGATGTTGAGGCCTAGCCTAGAAGCTGGACAATAGAGAAAATGGTATTAAAGGGGGCATGCAATGTGTACATGAGTCCAAATACTGTCTGTTTGACTAGATAATAAGCCGAGAGGCTAAAGAAAGGAAAGGAAGGAAGGGACAGAGGAAGAGAGAGGGAGCAGAGGCCCAGCTTGAGTATTAATTTGCTTAGCTGTGCAAAGTAATCGTCAAAGCTTTGCTCCGGATTGAACCAGTTAAAATGTACACAGCATGCAGTCAGTAGCTTTGTTTAAAACAGATGGGTTCAGTGTTCAACAGGCATCCAACTAACTCTATGAAATGTCTAAATCATTCGGAAACGGCACAGAGGAGAGACAGTTTCCATTCGGCACCCTTGTTAACCTACGGTGTAGTTCACATCATACGCAGAGCGCTGTGGCCCTCCGCAACCAGAATGTGCTGTGAAGTGATATTTTCAGCGTCTGGTCTAGTTTTTGCGTTCGGATTAGGAGTAGGCTATGGACTTGAGCGTGGAAAACAAAGAAAAGAGGTGCACATTTAATTTGCTCTGTTATTGACTCCCAAACCGGACCAAGTTACCAGGTACCAAGAGCCACTCTGATCATCTTTTGAGCTAGTTCTAAAATGTTCCCAGTGGATTTTAAATTATGACATTTCAAGCCAAAGTCACAAAACCCATGCCGTTTTCTTGGACATAGAAAGAGCAGAGCAGCACTAGCTTATTAGCAATTCACCTCTGTTGTGGGCGGAGCCTTTGGTGTGGAGGACCACTCCCCCCTACTCCCTCACTCCCTCCCAATTGCATAAATCTCTCTGTTTACGCTAGCTCTTCTGCTAGCTTCTAGCTCCTCACATCACCCGTGCAGTATCAGAGCTATCCAGTCAGATGCCAGCTAGGACGAGGAACATGAAGACGTACATAGATGTAGTCGTCTAATAGGGGATGCTTGAGAACGGTAATTGCCATGTCTTTGGAAACTGAGTGGAAGGATATGATTCAGACCAAAAAGGCTTATTTTCGCTGTTGATTTGTTTTTTGTTTTTATGGACTTTATTATTGTGTTGGACAAACCACTTTACAAGAGGACTTTAATCGGACACTTATGGATGAACAGTTTTTAATCAAGATGGATAACTTTTTTTTCACAGTTATTAGACAACGACGAGGTAAGTCATATATTCTATCTCCTGCGGATTTATGTAGGTGTGCGTCTTTGTTGTCAGAAGTGCCCGCTCTGTTTAAATTGTATTTGTGATTGGTATATATTGGAATCACAAGACTTTTAGCTTTCGAATTAAACAAAACATGTTTAAGTTCTTCTCAAAAGCTGAATGGGTGGTTGGAGTAGGGCAGGAGCTTTTGGCCCCGCCTAGTGCAGTTACTTCATCACAAAAGTAGTCTTTTTTTTTAAACAGCGTTTTAGTGTCTGCTAAAGATGCACAGAGATTTGAATGCAGAAATACTCAGAAATGTAATTTTGAGCTTAATTTTCTGAAGCTATGTCCTCTAGCATCAGAAAAATGCCAAAAAACATGAAAAACCCAATTTTCACCAGAGTGGGTCTTTAATGACGCCATTCCTGGCTGCAACCCACCGGTCTAGGTGTCTGCGCTATACACTTTAAGCAAAAATACTTTGCTAATTTGGGAAAATATCAGACAAAGTTGGCATCAAAGCTCAGTTGGGACAGATAAGCTGTTCCAACAGAGACTTTCTTGAAATTCAAACTGTAAGGCTGTGGTTTTATTACTCTACTGTGTATAACAAAGCAGTTAACTGCTAATGGGGCTATAGGGGGTGGTGTGTACCATGTTGGAAATACTTAGAGGTTGTAACCTGACGAAAACGAAGAGAAAGCTGAAGTAAGAAACATATGTATTGAATGCATGGAACTCCGTAGGTCGCTGCCAGGTCGGGTTTTGTCGTAATTTAGTCATAATGCCATGTTGTTATTTTGGAGAGAGACGCTGATTCAGAGCCTACGGTATCAAACCCTTTTCCCTGCTACCAATCAATGTGCCATTCTTTTGCATTATTATAATGACCATCTGGTACAACCGAAATATTGTGCGTAATCTTATGAGACAATTATGCGTTTAGAAAAGTTGGACAGAAAAGTACAAATTTTTTTTTTTCACTTAAATTTTTTTCAATTGTCTGAAAGACTATAATACAGCGTGGTTATCCATAATAGTAATCGGTTATGAGTCCTTTAATATCTCTGCCCAGAAACCAAAAACAGAAAAATAAAATAGAGAGGTTTGGTTCTACTTTGAGACAGTTTGCTACACAATCGGCACCAAAGCAACATTCAAAGTCTGGTCCAAGGAAAAAAGATTTTAAAAAATTGAAGAAAGGATTTTGTCCAAATGGGCAGCTTATGTGCTCAGCTGCTTCTGATGAACCTGGTGGTTCCTTTTACTGGATTGCAAAAAATTGCAAAAACAGAATGGTTTTGGCTTTTTAATTTACAAAAAACATTGATCATAGTTCCCTGTAAGTGTTAAATCCTGGCAAAAAGATGGACAACGTATTGCATACTTAAGTGCAAGGTAAATTAAATATATTCTTTCACACCATTAATGTGATAATTTTTTTTCTGTGAATCAATACTTTCCAGAACTACCTGCCATTTTTGGGCATTTTTTTCTCCAAACCATAACAACTTGCCTTTGAGTCAGACTGACTAGGGAGAGTCTCATAAAAAAAAACAAAAAAACATTTTACTAAATAATCCCAATTAGATTTTAGGTCTGGACCTAAACAGGAACCTTCTATCTCATGGATATGATTTGATCTCAACCATTCTCCTGTAACCACTCCATTATAGCTATATACATGTTTTCAGTTAATGTCTTGCTGGACGTTGGACCTTTTTCTGGGTCTCAAGTCTTTTAAAGCCTTCACAGGTTTTCTTCCAGGATTGTCCTAGGTTTTACCTCCATCCATCTTCCCATCAATTCAACCCGCCTCCCAGCTCCTGTTGAAGGTTTCACATAGCGTTTTGTGTGTTGACAAAAAATGTTAATTTTATTTTTATTTTGACTAGAGTACCTTCGTTCAGATGTATCCTTTCTGAATACATAGATGGTGGCAAAATGCAAAAATTATGACTATCTTTAAGCAAAATTTTCTTCTTGCAGATGCAAGATTTGAGGCATGCACAACAAATATATATATTTTCCCATGCAGCAGATTCTCCTACCACAGCTGTTGATCCAAATTTAAAATATGCCTCTTGTCTGCTTCTCAAATGAATTTATTTTCTTTCCCACCATGTCAGTCTAGTTGGACAGCCATGTCTAGATGGATTTGTAGCTGTGTCACACTCATTTAATTTTCAGGTAATCTATAGAACTAAGCAATATGAGACACCCAAATCTTTGATATTGTTTTAAACCATAACCTTCTACACATTTTTCCACAACTTCATCAATAACATGTCTTCTGTCTTCCTTAGTCTTCAAGATGCTGTTTGCTCATGTTACTTAACGAACCTCTAAGACATTTGTAGAAAAGCTATTTCTATTTCCTTGTAAAATTACACACAGGTAGACTCTGTTTATTAATTAGGTGAGCTGTGTAGGGGATTGGTTGCATTGTATATTTTTTTTGTGGATGTACAGGAGACGGAGGATGTATACAAATGCATGCCACACTTTTCAGACTGGTTTTCGTAAAAAGAAAACTGTGATTTATTTTATTTTCATTTCGCAATTATACAATATTTTGTGTTGGTCCTGTATCGCAAAATTTTAGGCAGCACAGTGAAGTTGGTGGTTTTAATGTGGGGAAAAAGTGAAATAAATTTAAGGGTTGTATAGGTAGTGTATATCATTTTAATGTTCTTACATTTGGCAGTGGAATAAAAATTATTTAAAAAAGGCCTGACTGTATTAGCAATGTTAGCCCTTTGCTTGCAGCAAGAGGAATGTTTTAAAGGACAGAATCTGTGTTGTAAATTCTGAACAAGGACCTCCAGGTGGTTTGGTTTTAATGAAAGACAAAAAATAGGATAACATTTTAACAAGAATAATTTCTTCTCGTTGTGCCCTTTACCGCTAAACCACATTCAACGGAAATTATGTTAAACTGCAAAAAAAATGTGTGGCAACCACTCACAACATTTTCACATTTTAGCAAAGTGACAAAATGAGATATAATTTTCATAAAGGCTTAATTTTTTTCTGACCTACAGAGCAGGTGGGGTTCAGTGAACATACATGACCTTTTCAGAAATGCTCTGCTTCAAAATCAGACGCAGTGCAGTCGTAGAGTTTAACTGATGCACCTGCTCAACCCTCGGCTGCACCGTCTGAATGACCAGCTGGTGGTTGGGGGGGCTGGGGGCAATGCAAGGCAAAGCTTTTTACCATTTTGTTTAGGCAGAGAAAAAGGATTTTTATAACTTGACAAAGCACAATGTGCTCCATTTTTGTTAAGTTTTTCTTGATTGAGCCTAATTAGGCACATCATGCTTAAGATTTCA
The DNA here is from genome assembly GCA_028564705.1 of Apricaphanius iberus. Classification (NCBI taxonomy): domain Eukaryota; kingdom Metazoa; phylum Chordata; class Actinopteri; order Cyprinodontiformes; family Aphaniidae; genus Apricaphanius; species Apricaphanius iberus. The sequence goes on from JAPXFQ010002837.1 coordinate 405,313, forward strand.
TCAGTCCTTTAATAGCTGTAGGGAATATAAACTTACAGCAAACCTAGAAAAATATATAGTCTTTGCCAATATGTTTTTGCAAATACATTATCTAAAAGTGGCTAGATTATTAGATATCTTTTTTGGGAGGCACAAGGGGCGGATGTAAAATGTAAATATTTACGTGGGCTGTAAATCTGATATGATTGAAAAGGTCAGATTTGGAAGAAATTCATACCAGACTTTGCTTTTTTTTCATCTGAACAGTTCTGAGGTTCAACAACAAGCTGAGCAGTACTTAATCTGTTTTTTGGTAAGCTGTGCCTCACTCTCCACCTCAGCACCACTGACTTCTTTTTACTAAGCCTTTGCATAATTGAATACTTAATTAGATGAATTTTCCCATTTGCAGAGAATTGTCTTTGCTTTTGATACAGTTTATAGAAACATGTTGCTGAAGAAAAGAACATGAATGCAAATTTTTATTTCAATTAACATATTTCCAGGACAGAAAATTCTAATCAGCATGGGTTATTTTTTTGTAGAAGACAATCTGTGTAAGTTTCACCTACTAAAAAAAATATTTAAATAAAATACATACACTCAACACCCCTTTTATTAGGTACAGAGTGCAAGTACCTAGTTGAAATTCATTTTACCCTCGGAAGATTTCTAATTCTTTATGGCCTACAAAATATTCAACAAACTGTCAGAAACATTCTGCATGATCTCTATTGAATTTATAGTGTTGTACGGTTGCAGCAAATTTAGCTACATATTTATGATGCAAATCTCCCATGCCACTACCCCCCCCCCTTTTTCGAAATATGTGGACTACATTTGTATAGTGCTTTTTCAGTCAGAGGACCATAAAGCGCTTTACACTACATTCAGTCATTCATGCACATATTGATGATGGCAAGCTACTACACTGTAGCCACAGCTGCCCTGGAGCAAACTAACAGAGGGGAGGCTGCCAGTCACTGGTTCCTCCGGGCCCTCTGACCACCACCAGCAGGCAACGGGGTGAAGTACCTTGCCCAATGACTCAATGACCGAAACCGTCGGAGCAGGGACTCGAACCGTAACCCTCCAAATACAGGAGAAATTCCTACCACCTGAGCCACAGTCGCCCTATATAGAAAAAATTGGCTACACAGTTTTGTGCCATCACACTAAAGGATAGTGTGAGAATAAACAAAGCAAGCAGTATCTGCCACATATCCAGCAACACCCCTCTGCTATTAGTGTTTATTCACAGTTTAGCATAAAAATTCATCTCAAATCTAAATTACATAGATACTGCATGCATACTTAAAGCTTGTAAACAGTTCCACCAGTTCTAAAAATGAAGCTCAAGTTGGTAAAGATGAACGGGTGGGTTGACACAGAGCTGTATTAACAGGATAAAGGAGTGCTGTGGTTGTTCTGTACTCTAAGCTGCACCTAGCTGACAGGTATTTTATCCATAACTTTGTTTAAAATAGTTTATTTATTATTAAGTTAACAAATGACTATAGATGATCATTGTCTGACTATTCTTATAGAGTTGTTGTCATCTCCCCTTTTCCCTTTCAGGGTTGCCAGGAGCTAATGCCTATCTCCATTAGTCATTGGGGTGAGAGGTGTATACCCTGGACAGGTCATCAGTCCATCACAAGGTAATGCAGACAAAGGACAAACAATCATACACAAACACCTAGGAAGAATTTGACATTCTATTTAACCAAAATTCATGATTTTATACTGTAGGATGAAACCAATCTATCTGGAGAGAACCCAGACATGCATATGGGGAGAACATGCAAATTCCATGCAGAAATACCCCAAGTCAGAATTTAAACCCAGGGTTTTCTTGCTGCAAGGTGATAGCGCTATCAACCACAGCACCATGCAACCAGTTGCATTGGTAAATGGCTTATACTTGTATAGCATTTTATCAAGTCCAGAAAACTCCAAAGTATTTCTTTCATTTAGTCATTGACCCATTTACGTACACTTTCACACACTGGTGATGAAAAGCTACACAATAGCAAGGTGCACTGACAGAAGAGAGGCTGCCAAACACTGGCACCACCAGGCCCTCTGACCACCACCAGTGGGCAAGGTAGGTAGACACAACGACATGTAGCTGGAATTGAACCCATGATTTCTAGGTCATTGGCTGATGACTCTACCCCTTTATCAAACTCAGTGTTTCAGCAATTTAACAGTCGTCAGGAAGTTTGTTCCAGATAAGGGGATCATAGAAGCTGAAAGCTGCTTCTCCATGTTTGGTTCTGATTCTGGGGATGATTAATAGACTAGAGTTGGAACCCCTGAGTACTAAGGGGATTGGTATAGTGACAAAGGATCTTCACAATACTATGGTGCTAAGCAATCAATGATTTATAAACTAGTAAAAGTATTAATAAGTTTATTCTATGAGCTACAAAGAGCCAATGTGAGGACTCTAGAACTGGGGTGATGTGCTACTTTACTCTACTTTCCTGGTTCTAGTGAGGACGGAGCAGCAGTATTCTGAATCAGCAGCAACTGTCCGATTGACTTTTAAGCAGACCTGTGAGGACAGTGTTGCAGTAATCAGTCCGACTAAAGAAAAACACATTGAGTTCCCATCACAACATTAGTCTTTTAATCCTAGAAATGTTCTTCAGGTGATAGAATGCTTACCTTGTGATTGCCTTAATGTGACCTTTGAGGTTAAGGTCTAAAACAATTACTACATCTAGATTTCAGGTCTGAACATTAGTTTATAGATGTATTAACAAAAACTGTGTGCTTACGTTTGGTGGTTCCTCTTTAGGTCCAAAGATAACGACTTCAGTTTTGCTTCTATTCATTTGGAAAAATATGGCATATCCATTAATTTTCTCTGTACCTTCATTTAGGGTTTGGAATTGATTCATAGTCACCTGGTGACATTGCTATGTAAAGCTGAGTATCATCTGCATAGTTATGGTGACTAATTTTATAGGTTGTTATAATCTGGGCTAGTGGGAGCCTACATCTGGACTCCCTGTTACTATGCTGCCCCCTGTCAGGGACTTTTGGCAGTTGTTTGTCTAATTACAGATCTGTCTTTTGAAAAACATTTTTTTTTTCAAAAGCACTGTAGTAAATTTATAAAACTTGTTCTAAAGCCTAAAACGCACAATACATTTGAAATATGTGCATATTTGAGGACTTTAAATTAAACGCAACTACTTGCTACTAATTTGCTCAAAGTATGCCAAGAAAATATCCTCCACAGCATCAAACCTGAACCCTCTAAACATTTAATGTACTTTACATTCTCATCTGACTCTTGGCATCAATGACGCCACTTCATGTGTATTCTCAATCTGTCAATCCTTTCCCCGTTAAATTCAAGAAAGTTGTTAACGAATATCTCATTGATCAGGAGTTTCTGAAACACTCAAATTCACATTTCTTCTTCTTTCTGAGGCTTGATTTCAACCTCAGAAATGTATCGTTCATTAATCACTTCCTTTAGCATAGATGCCCAGCTGCACTGAGTTTCTTCTTTGTGATTGGTTGATGTTCTATTTGCATTGATAGGCAATTCCACAGGTGTACTTAACAAAGTGTGCAGTGATTGAATATCCTGTGTGGAGCAAACAAAGGATGAATATGGAAAACGATAATTATGATTGAAGAGTTACAATGCAGGCATAAATGACATCCTTTACCAATTGTTATGATAAAAGAACCAAACAAGCATGAAGGTTCTCTGTTGTTTAATTAGCATGTTATGTGGGGGTTTGTCGTGTTGTCTGTTATGTTGAGCACGTTGTGGAACATTATTCTTTCTACAGTCAGCTGCGGGGCTTTTATGGCAGTCTCTAAAACAGAGCCAGTCTTCTTAATCTGCTTATTCCGTTTCTATAAGTCACTGGCTCTGATGTGTTCGCTCCAGCAGATGGCTTCAAAGAAAATGGCACTACTTACAAAAGATACACAACATGTTGCTGCAAATGTTGAAGGAATTAACTTTCAGCGAGGAGCCAAATGTGTTCTGTTCCTTTTTTTTTTTCAGGTGATTTCAGTCTTTTATTGCCATTTGGATGGAAACAGTGTAGTAGCTTATTCATTTTGTTTCCAAAGTTCATCCTCTGTGTTCCACTCCCATTAAATATGAGGTGATCCTTCTTAGACAGACCACAAAATGGTTAGTCCATGTTTATAAGGTATGTTAACATTCCATAATTACAGTGATATAAAATTTAACAAAACTGTAAGTATAACTCAGAAGTTGTGCTAAATTTTTGTTGTTGTCTGTAATTTCTGATGGGGTCAAAAAAAATCTGCTTCGTTTTTTTAAACCATAATAATGATATATTCAGTTGCAAACTGAACAGAGGATCTACATAATTCCATCACACATCGACTCACCACTAGTTTGTGCAGTCAAAGATAAGCTCCAAAGGTTTTGTAACTCTTTAATGCACTGTCAGCCTTCAGAAAGCGAGATGCATTGGGTACAAAGTCCAAGTCTGAGATGATGCTTAGATCCTCTCATTGTGGAAATCTTTTTTTTTTTTTGTTACCCATACTCTGTGCATAAAGTTAGATTGTTCGTGTGTCTGCACCAAGTGGGCAAGAGTGATAATTGTAATATGATGGCATATAACATTTTCCTGCACCATTTAAAAAATCACCCAAAAAATGGTCATATATGATAAATATTTGGCTAAAGTGACACCTGTAATGAGATATACATTTTTAATAGAGGAGCTCTACAATATTTCTTGCTAGGATGGTAAATGTAAACTTATTTGCTTGTTAAATGTGATCAATTCATTCTGATTTCACAAAAGACCTTAATTTTGGATGTTTTTTAGCAATTGTCGCTATTCGGTACAGCAAGATAATTAATAAATTAATATTGCATTCCAAATACCAGATTTTTGTACCATTTTCAGACTTCTACTGTAGAACTGTTTTGAGTGGCTTGGTCACTACGTTAATAGGTGCTTAAAAAGTAATTCAGGCATGAGCAAATAAATAAATACTTGCTTGATTATTACCTTAACATCCATCCATCCATCCATTAAGGATAATAATATTTTCTAACTTGAAGGTGCAACTGTTGCTGTTTGCATCAAATCCATATATAAGATGTATTTTTAAGAAATAATGAAAGCTCTCACTTTCTACAGCTGGGGTAATACGTATTTGATCCTCAACAAGCGAGTCAGCATTCTGGCTCCCACAGATTGGCTATGTGCACATGTGGCACAATCAATCAGTCAATCAATTACAGATTCCTCCTGACCTGAACTCATTACGTTCATTAAGCACATATCTCAACAGAATCAATTTCCTCCTTTCCAATATCCCCTCCTCCACAGACAACACCAAAGAGCTGTCAAAGGATATCAGGAACAAGTTACTAGATCTGCACAAAACTGGAATGGAATGCAAGACCATCAGCAAGAGCTTTTGTGAGAAGCTGACAACTAGTGGTTCAGTTATTGACAATAGGAGTAGGTTATTTCCTTCTGTTTGACGGTTATGGTAACATCTGACCACAAGAGGTGAGTATGATCATGAGTAAGGTCAGGAATAAACAGAAGGAGCTTATTGATTACCTAAAAGCAGTTGGGAGCATTCACAAGAAACAAAACTGGTAATGCACCATAAACCTGCATTAGAAAGAACATATAAATGACCTATCTCAGTTTGTCAGTGAACATGCAACATTTTAAGAGAGTCATTGGAGGAAGGCATTTTTGGTCAGGTAAGACAAAAATCTTCTTAATGTGGACAGAAAGACTTATTATAAACCGAAAAAAGTACAGAGGTTCAAGCCTTACTCTTTGGTTAAAGGATCGCTTCTGCATTGAAAAGCCAATAACAAGAGCTATGTGCAATAAAGTTTGGACATGTAACTTATTTTCTTCCCTCCACAACTTCCTTGAAAATGGGTCTTCCTCCATGACAAACACAGGAAGCTACAACCAAAGCAACAAAGAAGTGACTAACGAAGATCCCTGTTGAGATCATGAAGGGGCAAGTTAGTGTCTCGACCTCAATCTTGCAGAGAATTTGTGGAGAGAGCTGAAGCTTTTAACAGTAAAGAACCCTAAAAGGACTTAGATTTTCTGTCCTAAGGACTGGGCCGAAATCACTCCTGGGAGGTGTGTGAATCTGCTGACCAACAGCAGTATATACCTTAGAATTGGGATTGTTAATAAAGGTTTGTCCAAAAATGTCATGTTCTTTTCATGTTTTGTTGGGCAACTCACTCATTAACACACTCATTAAACAAATAAATGTTTCCTTTTCATTTTATGCTTTTTTATATTTTTTGGAGAGGGATATTTTAATGATTTTATTTATTTTTTCTCATTTAAAATGAAACTACTCTAATATGTAATCATACACTCTGGGTCCCCCTGACATGAATAAACAAGTCTTAGTTTATAAGACATCGGCTGTTTGTCTTACTTTTGTAAATTAAAGACAATGGGCGAATCTTCTCATCCAACATCAGTGTCTGGCCTCACAAATGTTCTTCTGAAAGAATTCACATAAATACACACAAATCATATGGAAAACCTTTGAAGCTGTAACAACAAATAGGCCTACTATGTGTGATGCAAGGTACAGGGTTCAGGGAATACAAAAACAACAACAATGATAATAATAGATAAAAAATGTAAATAAAACACTAAAATGTATGCAAAAATCAATACAATTGCAAATAAATTACTGTAAAAATAATAATAAAAACAGCCTGCAATCAAAAAGAGCCTAATAATCAACAGTGATCTTTATGTGCTTTGAAAATGGTGAACAATAAAACTACAAAATTTTTTTTATAGAAATATAGATGTGCTATTGTTTTTGTGTGTGTGAAAAAGACTGAAATTGTACCTTATCTTTTAGAAGAATGCGTACAAATAAGTACTTTTCACTATTAAGGAACATGTATGTACCTTTCAGACAATAAAAAAGGTGTAGTAAGTTACCCCGAGGTACAATATTTGTCTTTAGAGTGTGTTAATGTCGTTTTTGTACCTTGGGGCACAGTAATGTACCCCTTCCGTACCCCTATTTCTGACAGTGTACAACAACAGAGTGATTTCACTCAGCGGCTTCAACAGTTATGCTGAAACACAGACTCCTACTGTAGTGGAGGAAGCACTGAACTGTCTATTGAGGTACTGATTCAGGATGGGATCACTCTGCGAGAACCTGCCAGAGCTCCGCTTAAGCCAATTAGAGTATGAGAAGATATGGGTCGGGAGAAAAAGATGTTATATTTCTACTGTTTTTTTAATATTTCCACACAGCTGCTGATACAGGTTTGGGTGATATAAATGTGAGGAGGGAGGTAAATGTATGCGTGCTCTCATATGAAAAATAATAAATACAACTGTGGTAGAACTAAAAATATATGAATAAACTTAAAATGTGGATATCAGCAACTGTTTTAAACATCACATAAATCAAATTTAATACAGACTTAGAAATCTAATTTCACAATTTACCAATTTCCAATAAATAAACAGTCAGCAGATAAAATTTTCTGATTCATTACTGTAAGCATTAGGAATTAATGCTCTTATTGTGAAGGGCTGCACAGCTACTTCTGCTAATGAATTAGCACTAATTTAAGTCTGAAAACATCACTTTAACTGAATAATGCACATTTAACATAGTGGTAACTCACTATGAAATGTACGGAATCTATACAGTGAACCACTATGAATAAATCATCATAAATATGGCGCTTTTATACAGTACTTGTTATACTTGTTTTACTGCTGATTGATCTTGAAATTTGGCTGATCAGGTCCAAACTGTTTTACCTCAAACTTCTCCTGCTATGTTTTTCTCTCAACTGGTATTGTTTTCATTGATGTAACTGAATTATTCTTTTTCGCTTTCTCTAATTTGCATCTCTTTTCATTCATCTCCAACTCCCACAGTTTGACCTGTCAATCAGATGCATTGTATGACAGATGTTTGTGACGTTGGCTTGATGTCAGCCCCAAGGCGGGAGGGGGGCAATATGTAAACCTCAACCCTTAGGGCGCAGGAGAGCTGCGCCCCACATTGTCCTATCTCTTGTATTGAAGAGGAGCTACTGTGCATGTACAACTTTTAACGAGAGTCTATGGGCAAAAATATTTCAACCCCAAGGCCGAAATACGTCCTCAATCAGACAATGGCGATGAGTGTAAATTCACCATAACCTATAAAATATTTATCTCGCACATCTTAAAGAAAACACACATATATTTAGAAATATTTTTGTTATTTTAAAATAATTCCACGTTTTATTCAAGGTTATGTCAAAGCCGTTTTAGGCAAGCAGTCCCACTCTCCTATCAGTCCCACTGTAACAAGATTTGGTTGCAGTTCCACCAGAGTTCCACTGGGGGCGATCGCCATGAGTGCAAGATGAATGGGAGGCTATGGAGCTAGACGGCTAAATTTGTCTCTTTCACCCCATTGTCATTAATAAATCTAAGATTTGATTCTAGGTTTCGCAAGTTCAACATGGGTAATAGGAGGAAAGTTGAATGAACAAGTACTTCACTGAAGGCGGACTTTTTCGCCCAAGTTTTTTTTTTTCAACCTAACAACTTTTTTGGTTGCTAGCACTGTTATCTGCCTATGGTTATGTATATAGTGTGAAGTTTAAAAGGAAAAGCAAGGATTGCCGTACAGCAGTATCTCTTGCATGTCATTGACATTTTATAGTATTTTTTTAAAGCAAATAAGTGACTCTAAAAAATATAACACCCAGCAATGTGTCATTTCTTTGCATCTATTTTCGAAAATAATATTCAAATTACCGGACAAAAAAATATATCCTGAGAAAAGTGGATTTTTAGGGGTATTGCTCCATAGACCTCCATTCATTCTGCATTCGTCATGAGCGCGCCCTCACATGGAAACAGTATGGAACTGCAATCACTTAAGAACCCGGAAGTACCAAGAGAGTGGAAGTTCTTTCTTCATTTGAATTTTTTTGGCAATGTCGTGGGGCTGCACGGTGGCGCAATGGTTAGCACTGTTGCCTTGCAGCAAGAAGGTTGTGGGTTCATATCCCAGCCCAGGGCCTTTCTGCATGGAGTTTGCATGTTCTCCCCGTGCATGCGTGGGTTCCCTCCGGGTACTCCAGCTTCCTCCCACAGTCCAAAAACATGAATTTCAGGTTAATGATGTCACCAAATTGTCCAGTGAGTGTGTGCATGGTTGTTTGTCCTGTTGGTCCTGCCCTGTGATGGACTGGCGACCTGTCCAGGGTGTACCCCGCCTCTTGCCCGTTGACAGCTGGAGATAGGCACCAGCACCCCCCGTGACCGATTAAGGATTAAGCAGTATAGAAAATGGATGGATGGATGGTAATGTCGTGAGTGCTGGGGCGGCACCCTAGTGCCCTCTATTGACCAACCGCCACTGGAAAATGGCCTAATATTTTAGCAATACAAGCTACATAAATTACTTTTACAGAACATACTCAACCCTTTCTTAAAGCTTGGTTGAGATTTAGGAAAATGTTAAAACAAGGGTGAAAATGTGTGAGGAAAATCGTACAAGATACTGGAGTAGGGACTTTATATGGGATTAGGCATATTGCAATGTTGAACCAAGGCATAAAATCAACCCTCAAAGTAATTAATAATTAGTTAAGACATTTAAAACTTATTTGATTTATTTTACTGCATCTGTTGTGTGAACACAGTGGATGACATGCCTAAGAAGAGACGTCAAACTTTGAGCCAACCATTGTATTGGCTTTGAATATTCTCTGAACACTATGAAAACTGGAATTAGCAGCAAACAGCAAAACACAGCTTACTGCGTAATTCATCTGTTTGGACAACAGACACTAGGACATCAGAATTCCAACAGCTGAACACTCTGCTGCTTCCTCATTATAAACCTCAAGGCCTCTTATCGATCCCTCATTATCATTTTTATTGTAAATACTGTATACGTTATGTATAGTGCAAGGTTTCATTTGTAGCCTTGACAGCAGTGATTGATGAACTGTTGTTAACCAAGTGGCCATGTGTGAGAATATTAAGCAGGTGGAATAGCATTTGCTGATTGGGGGTTGTGAGTGGAGAGCAACCCTGGGAATGGTGAGGGGCGGGGAGGTATAGCTCAGGTTACCTAGAGCGAAGGGAACATTGAGGGAGGGAATGGGATATTTGGTGTGGTGCAGGGTGCCAGGCCCAAAAAAGCCAGGACCAGTGTGTTCTGCACGTGTTGGTGGTAGAACTCAGCAGAACCCAGACCCCTGAGCTTGGCCTTTACAGTATTACCTGCAAACGTCTGGACAGCAAGCATGGGCAGAGGGGTAAGTTCCTAACCTTTTTTTTCTCACATACAAACGTAACAATATTGTTTTCCTGATTTCTGTAAATTTCAATTTATTAAAGAATGTGTTTCTGGAGCAGATGGAGTAGTAGCACTGAGATAATAAAATAATGTTACACCAATTAAATTTTCACACATTTTCACGCTACACCAACAAACTTCTATTTTATTAGGATTTTTGGGTCACAGACAGACACAACAGTAAAGCGGAAGAAGACACTTAGTGTAGAGAAAGTTTTATTTTATATTACCAAAAGTAGATATAAAAAATTCGTATCCATTTGCTTTCAACCAACCTGGGTCAATAATTTGCAGAATCACTTCTTTCTGAACTCACAGCTGCAACTGTTTTACCAGCTTCACACATCTAAAAGCTAAAATTTTCCCACTTTATTTTAAGAAAACAGGTCAAGCTCGGTCAGATTGCATGAAGAACATTTGTAACCGAAAATGTGCAAGTCCTGCAACAAATTCTGAATTAGATCTGGACTTTGACTGGGCTATTCTTGCACATATACGTGCTTTGTTCTGCACTCTTATGTAAACTTCTACTATTATAAGTTAAATTGGTCAAATGAGATCAAAACAGAATGTTTTTGCCAAGATTCTAAACGCTGACTCTATCTCAATTTACAGGTTTTCTTAAAGGATTGCTCTGCATCGAGCTCCATCCATCTGCCTATTAAAGCTGATCAGCTCCCCTCTCTAAATGAAAGATATACATCCCCTCATCATGATGCAGCCACTATCATAATTTACTATAGAGATAGTGTATTCAGGGTGAAGTAGGCATTTAACATCCCTGCAAAAAAGTGATATTTTGATCTTGTTTGACCGAGGTAACATCATCCAAACTTTTGCTGACCTCTCCATGGTTTGTGATAACCTAAAGGCTGGACTTCATTGACTTTCATCAGGTCATTTGTGAAGTCCATTCTTTTTGATTCTTCCACCTGAGGTGTGGATCTAAAAAGCTCTGTCAGAAGAACCACGGGCCTCTTGGCTGCTATTTTCATGGAAGCTATAACTGCCCCGTCAGCAATTTTCATACGTTAGACTGGTCAGTGCTCTGTGTTTGAGAAACCTAACCCTACTTTAAACTTCTCCGTAACTTTCTTCTTGAGCCTAATTCTTTGGTCCGTAGGATGGTTGGTTGTGGCTGTAATATGATAAAAAGTATGATATATAATGAAATAAACGTCTTAGGATGATGCTTCTCCTCCCCAATAAGTTTTGTTCCTCCTTGCTTGCTGTTTATCTGTGTTATTTTGTAATTTTCCCTGTATTCTCTCCATCAGGCCCAATTCCATTTAGCTTTATGGAAGGACAGCCTGGTAATCTTTCTCGTGCACAGTGGGGGGAAATTGCTATGCCAGACACATTTCAGGCTCTCCACCGACTCTGCTCTCCCTCTTTAGCTCTTTTTTTGATTAGTTTTTCATCGTGCAGGCTCTACCCTCACATTCTTACGGCGTATCCTTCCTTCGCTGCTGCACTGACATGCACACGTGCTGCTAAGAGGAGACTGACAGCGGCAGATGATTTCCATGATGCACCATTCTTCCAACTGTTCCCAACTCTCACACACACACAAAAATGAGGAACTTCCACTGTGACAAAAAAAATCTTTTCCACATTCAGTGAATGGTTTGCCAATAGTGCTAGGAGATTGAAATGAAAAAGCATACACAAGTCCATTGTGCTTGTAATATACTGCCATGAATGTAAATGTCATTGGTTAAGGCTGCTGTTTCCTATATCTCTGTCTTTCCACAGTGGGGGGCTGAGAGAGGAGGAAAGAGGAGGAAGAAGGATAGGGACTTGGAGGAACTGAAGAAGGAGGTGTCTTTGGTGAGAGAAACAGGCTTTCCCTGTGCCGTGATTAATTTAATCTCCACTGCTCCCAAATGATCTTCAAATAGCGCTACGCCACAGACACCAGATTATTTAACAAGGCTATAAATGAAAACAGTGGCGCGTAAACAAAATGGCAATCCAACCTGCTCTATACAGTCGGCTGCAGACGAACAACCAATACCAGTCTTTTTCTCTTCTATCTGCTAAACCTCCCTCTGGCTGCTCCTCTTTGTACTCAGAAAGACTCTGAATAATTTGTGGGCCACCAGCAGTCTGGTGCCGGGTTTCTGCCTATTGCAGAGCTGTAGTTCTTTGAGGTGCTGTCAAAATGCCACCAAGCGATGCCCATGAAAACTGGGTTAAGTTTTCCTTCTCACACCACGGGTGATAAAGTAACTCTTGTCAATTATAAAGTAGGCCTGCACCTGATTAAAGAGGAAAATCCCTTTGAAACTGTCAATAGTGAGTTTTGTGATTGTCACATTTTACTTTTATAACTCTGTCTCATATAGCTCTTCATTTACTTCTTCCTATTTTCATTGTTTTAACACAGTAAATCCCTTTAATCACCTCTAGCTGTTGGTCGATCAATACTGGCTAAAGTCCAACATAAATAAAAAGTAAATGTTTTGAGAACACAAGGTCATTCAGCTGAGTTTTGGCCAAATGACTTCTATCCGACTGAGGTAAAGTTCGTAAAGAATGAAAATTTTTATGCTGGGTAAAAGAATGTGATCTTTTTATGCTGGGTAAAAAAAATAGAAAAAGAAAGCATGACTTATTCTTTAATTCACAATTTTCAGAGATCATTGCTGATCAACGTTTTCCTGTCAACTTCTAAATCCAAAGATGGCATGATTACAGATTATTTGTGAAATACTATCAACAACAGTTCCACATTGGAAGCAACAATCATGGCATCATGAAACTAGTTCCATCAGCATCGAAGCCTAAATGGATCGACCATTTACTGTTTATTGATTTGCTGACAAGGCACCAAGCTCACTTTCTGGCTGGCGAAAACTATATTGGTTCTTTTGTTTCTTTGAGTCATTAAAAGAAAGAAAAACATTAGAAAATAGAATAGAGGTGCTGCTGTTAGGAGTATTTATGTGGAGTCAGTATATCACCCGGCATAAACAGCAATCAGTGTGATCTCCTGAAGTTTTGAGGCTGTAGTTTTTAAAAAAAAACATACAGTACAGCCCATTCTTTCATGGACGTTGGAGGTTACATTCCAGAATTTGCTGGGTATTTTTTGGAAAGTACTAGGTACTTAAAGTGACAGTGCATAGTTTTACCATTAATCTCTGTAAATATCCATCAAAATATTGTTGAGATTGAATAAAATGATGCTCAGTCATTGAAAATTATTGGCTGCTTCATAACATATTACCACACGGTAAGGCTCTAAAATGCGTGGGCGTGTGTCCTAGTTTATGGGGGCCGGCATATTGGATGCTGTGTCTCCTTCTACATGTGCCTATGTGGACCAAATGCCTTTACTGATTTTTGAATATCAAATCATCATCCCAATCCCCTCGTCCTCATTAGAAGTTTAAATGAAGAGCTCTATGAACAGACAAAAAAAACAAACTTTCTTCAATCCTAACCGCCCGACCAACCCAGTCCGAGATGCACCAAACCTAGGTCGCTGTCCCCACTCGGAGAGAGGTGTGCAATCAGCTATTATTGTGTCTGAGCCTTTGTGTGACACGGACCTGGTCCGTGGCTTCGCATCAGAGAGAGAGAAAAACTCACAGAGACGATCAACACTGCCAGAAAACTACATTAAACATCGGCATTGCATTCTCTTAATGGAAATAACTGATGGACCAGCAAAATCTAAAGAAACATGCTGAGGTCGCATGCTTTCTGCTGGACAGGTAATAACTTTCACTGTAATGCTTTTTGTTTTGTTTTCAAATTAGAGCCAGTCATGGTAAAACTACACTGAAATTTGTTATTTTTTCCATTGAGGTCAAACCATCTAATATTACAGTTTATTAATTTACAAAAATATCTGAATTATATCATTAACCTACAAAATGCTGAAAACTTTTGCCTTTCACAAATGTTGTTTTGCACATTTACCTCTTCACTCACTACCTGTAAGAATCTGATGTGCTTCCCATATTGCTGCTTATATTTCTCCAAAGCTTGAACTATCTGCCTTTTAGAAGTAGAAAATTACGCAAATCACTTGAACACAAAAATACCTCTTGCTTGCAATGATTTAGGTATGTACTGCCCCCTATTGTCAGGAAACTACACACTCTCACTTTAAATAAAATTAACTGGTTACTTTTTCAGGTTCTGAAAAAGGAAGTGGTTAAAAGTAACAAGGTAACCCTTGATCCGCGCACTCTAAGTTTGAAGAATCGGAAAAGGGCCTTGTGGTTTAGTCACGCTAATAGTGGTTTTTACTCTTTCACTTTTCAAACAGATAATGGTTTATTTTCTCAAAAATGCTTTAATAAAATATGCATGTAGCTCTTTTAACTGTATAACATCCAGCCACTAAAATATGCTGCTTCTGATAACTGTTCATTCTGGTTTTCTCCAATTTATTTCTCTAAAACTTTCTTTCAAATCTTCCAAGATCGGACTTAGACAGGGTTTGTGCAGACTCAGATGTGTAGCAACAACTTCATCCCTGGTTTCAGTTCTTATGGTGGAACCACAAACTTTCTGTTTAAGTCAGGATTAACAGAAAAGAAGGAGCCTTTTATCAATAAAAGGTTCTCACAAAGACTGGAGTGTGTAATAATGCCTGAGCATGCAGCCTGTGCATCACATGACCAGATCCTGCCTGCCAGGTGGAAAATTTCAGCTCATTCCTGCAGAAAGTAATGTTCATCCAGACGTTTACTTTACAACAGACATTCATGCCTAAATGGAACGTTAATAAATGTCACCAGACTACATTGTGCTTTGTGTAATTTCTTTAAAAAAAAGTCCATTGGTCAGCTGGATGAGATCTACATTCTAATTAAAATCTGTAATTTTAGGTTTAGTTCAGCACTGTATTACATATATTTAGTCTTGCCAAATGTTTCCTGTTACCCCAGATTTAGCCAGATGTTAACAGAGATGTCCTTGGAAAATGCTGATATCAGGTATCTTTTCCATTAATTAGGCAATATTGACATTTGAACTGCTGAGGTTAGCCAAGAAAGGATATAGTAAACATCCTCTGTGCAACTGGATATAAACTATTCCATGAAAACCTAGCTTTCAATACCTGTGTAATCTAATTTCCACACTTATTGAGTTTAAAGGGATATTCTAACCCTAAGTGCAGTTTATTCTGATGCATTATTTTCCAGAGTTAAATAAATGAGAAAAAGCATTCTGTAACCAGCTCAGTCATTTTTACAACCTGGCAGCTGTCTGATTGCTTTAGCTTAGCATAAAGCATGTGACTGAATGGTAACAGCTAGAATTCCATATGTAGAGGTCATAGAAATGACTCAATAAAGATCCTAATTATTCATGGAGACTTTAACAATCATATTGAATGCAAATTGTAAATAATAAGTAACATAAGTTAATTAGAAGCCAGTTTAGACCTGGGACTACATTACTACAAACCAGTGCTGTAAACCGTGGCTGCAAGGCGCAAAGACATGACGCAGCACCCCCAGAACCAACGTAAAAGTTATTTACTCTACAAAACTTAACATTCGCACTATGGGTGAAATGTTGTAAATGTTATACAAGATACCTGGAGCTGACAATGTCAGCCCAACGCCACAATTATAATAATTCATAATAGCGCAACAACACCAAAGGAATTAGAGTAAATAGAACCTTACTTACAGCTACTGATGATTAACTTTGGTCAATATCTGTGCAAAAAATGGATGGGACTGCTGCATTCCTTAACTGACATACCATCTTTCTTGTAGAATATTGCATTTTTTCTTCATAGTCCTCTGGTCTGAAATGCTTCTTGCAAAACAGATATTGATTAATTTTCTTGCTGCTTTGTCATAATGTTGTTCTAAGTCTAACATGGCTTTCGGAATTCCTTCATGTTACCTATTATTTTCATTTGCAATCGATGTCTTTATTGAGGTCAACAGGAATTATTAAGACAATTAGTGAGTGATTTTTTTACCACTTTTGAATAAAAATCCTAACTGTAACTATTCATTTAAATTGTTTAAGCAAAGCTAAAACAAACAGGCTGCTGCCAGATTAGGAGAATGACTGGGCTGGTTACAAAATGCTTGTTTCTCACTTATAAGTCTGGGGAATATGACAACTGACTAAATTTAACTTGGGGGTGGAATATCCCTTTAAGCCAGGTTTCTTTGACTACATTTTACAAAATGAAACACTATTTTCATTGTCAGTCAGTCTCTCAAGTCGTCTGGATAAAAACATCCTTTTCATCAAAAGAGGACAGGATTTAAATTATTTCCAAAAATGATAGCAATCAGCAAAAAAAGCAATATAATGCCAAGAACAAAATGTCACTTTGACCCATTCTCCAGCTGCATTCTCAGATAAACAAAATTGTCCCAATTGACTTTGTAAATATGACTCACTCTGGCTTCAAATTATGTTCACAAAACACAATCGTTCTACAGAAGTGTACATTTCTGTATGTTCAGAGAGTTTGCCATGTGAATGATATTTTAAGCCATCGTCTGACTGCACATTTACTGAAAACAAAGCTCATGCATTCTGCACACCGAGATGCAGTGGGTTCAGACACATTTGACCTCTCTGATCTGTCATGAGAAATGAATCATTTATTTGAATCCCCTAGACCTGGTTGAAAGTGAGAAAAAAAGCATTTTTCAGTAAGAGGGGCCAGCAGTAGGGCATTGCTTTTTCTGCAGCAGCATAGTATGGTATATAACACTGAATGACTCCTCATAGAATCATGACTAGTTTCCATTTCATGCTTTGTCAAAAACATACTGTGTTTGTGTTCAGCTGAAGCAAAATGTACAAAGAAATATGTTATCCTTGCAGGATGACCACAGAATATCTCCGGATGAATTGGGAAAACGCTATGGAGTAGACCTGACACGGGTAAAAGCACACACACACGCACAGGCTGTCTGTATTTCACCTACACACAGGAACACGATAAAAATTTGCTATAATATCCCACATAAAGATGTAATCGGTGCTTGCCCTCCAGGGATGTCAACATGCAAACTGAGACCAAGCGCTTCTTTGGTCGATTTAGACCCACCGCAGCATACCCGGCTCACCTGGTCTTTCCTTCATCTTTAATCCTTTGCCCACACACAAACTTGCATTCTTTGATGCAAAAAACTAAATAAATCCTACAATCGCATACACAGACAGACAGAAACATATCACAAAGTCTTTCTGCTGTAGCCACAGTTGCCACTTGCTGCTAAGGTAGATACTGCAGTTTTGCAGCTGAAGTAAAGGAGATTTTATCTTGCTCAGATTATGAAGAAATAGAATCATAGAGAGCATG
Organism: Apricaphanius iberus; assembly: GCA_028564705.1. Classification (NCBI taxonomy): domain Eukaryota; kingdom Metazoa; phylum Chordata; class Actinopteri; order Cyprinodontiformes; family Aphaniidae; genus Apricaphanius; species Apricaphanius iberus. The sequence continues at coordinate 422,966 of JAPXFQ010002837.1, forward strand.
GGTACAAGTTCATGGAGCAGAAATTGATTCGTTGTTAGTGTCTAGAAAACATAATAAAACTTTGTATTCAAGCAATTTACAGAATATATAGAGATTTTATGTACATCAGACCATGACATCTGAATAAATTGTTCAATAAAGTCCCAGCTAAGCAACTCATACAGGAAGAGTCACCCAGTTTATTGTGCTTATTGTGTTAAATAGGCCAGGCAGGAATACTTGATGTTCTGCAGCTGAAGCAGTAAAACTGCCTTTAAGCCATGGTAAAACTGGGCCGTTGTCTTGTAAAAAGATATCCACTGCAAACAGAAGGAAATTCATCCCTAAAAATTGCTGTCCCTCAGGGCCTGACCAATGCCAGAGCTGCAGAGATTCTGGCCAGGGACGGTCCAAACGCGCTGACTCCTCCTCCCACAACCCCAGAGTGGGTCAAGTTCTGCCGTCAGCTGTTCGGTGGCTTCTCAATCCTGCTGTGGATCGGCGCTATCCTATGCTTCCTGGCCTACAGCATCCAGGCAGCCACGGAGGACGAGCCGGTCAATGACAACGTGAGAAAATGCATGTAAAACCACGTGTTCAAATGCGGAAACATGTAACACATCATACACACTGTTGGGTTGAGAAGCATGTCTGCAGAGCATATACCAATTTAGAGACATAGTGACGCAAACTGCATGTGTTCTAATTTATGATCACATTCATTTTTTTTCTTCGGATCAGCTCATGCAAATTGTGTTTAAATTAAGTTCTGAAGGATGATAAACTATTTTCAATTGCATTAATCTTAAGGTCATCAACAGCCTCTGCAATTAATAAATACAATAGATGTCAATCAGACATAATATTATGGCCACAGTCTGAAAAAATGAATAACACTAATTATATCTTCATCAAAGCAGCTTTCAGTGGTTGAAATATATTTGTTACATTTGATAAGAGCCAGATTGTGAAAAACAGACTACCAAGTCAGACTGTTCCTGATCCACAGGAGTTAAATCTATCAAAAGTGGTCCAAGGAAAGGGCAGCTGGCCACTGATGTATGTAGGGAACAAAGGCTGGCCCATGCATTAAAACAGATTTTCCACTATAGTTCGAACCCAATATGTTAATGCTGGGTTGCGAAGAAGGTTTCAGAAAACCCAGCCTGTCACAGTTTCTGCCACTTTGTTGCATATTGTTCAGCATGAAAGGACATGGTCATAGTTTTATGTTAAATTTGATGAACAATAAAACTAGCAAAAATATGCTTTTGTATACAGATGCAGATCTTTACCGTTTTCTGCTCAAATTAAGTCCAGCCCTAAGCCTTGTGAAACCTCAGGGTCGGACTACCCTAGGACTTTGTGTTTCTAAGTCCAAAATTGGATAAATATGACCATAAACCCATAGAAAACAATGAACCTTTCTGTTCTCCCAACTTTTATGAGGAAACTGTGGCTCTAAAATAAACTAAAGAATCTCAACAATATAAGTGTGATTAAGTCTCCGACTGAGAAATTTGCAGGAAGCCTAATAACTGCATGCATCCTTTCTGTACAACATGGTCTGTTTACACATTAGTGATGACACAAATGCTTACTTCAGCAGGACTCTGATAGTCTGCATTTATTACGATAGAATAGCTTTGCGGTAAAGGGGTCTGGCTATTAAATAAGGCTACCTGCTGTCAGAACCTGTCATGCACTAAACACTTTGAGAGCATTATTGAACAAAATTGCTTGACAGTTATAACAATACCCAATCCTGCCTTCACATGTGAAAGTTTTCTCTCATGAAATGCAACATTACCAACACTGGTTTAGCTACTGGACGCGTAACGTTCTCTAGCCATGCTGCTGTTTTGGTAAGTGCAAGAGATTTCTAGTCTCAAAAATATACATCAGCAAATTAGTGTTCTGTATTATTTTGCAGAAAAAAACATCCATTTCTATTCTTGATTGACTTAAAATACTTTTACCAACTAGAGGAGAAATGGTGTCATTTTCCCGATATGACATTCCAGGTAACTGGTCATTCTTGGCTGAAACATTGCCCAAATGAAACACCCAGTTAGTGGAAGTGTTTAAAAAATGTCAAATAACAATGCTACTTAAAATAGTCTAGCTTCATGCCTCTATCCCCATCAGTTTAATATTTAGGAAGTTGTGGGCCTGATCTATCAAAATTCCAGTTAAAGAGTGAAAAATTGATGTGCATGTTCCTGATTTGCGGGAGATCTACAGAGATTGTGTGTGCAAATGATAACAGGTGGAAAGAGCAGTATTCAAATTAGGACTTTGTGTCCGCTGCTGTGCGTGCCAGCCTTTCTACCCCATGTACTGTTCCACAGCCAGATAGAGGAGGAACATGCGCAGTGGATTCATGATGTGTCTTTGTCTAAAAAAAATAAATAAAAAATTGTCAAGTCTGTGACAACTTTTTTAAAACTAGAATATCTTTGGATGATATTTGTCATTTATAAACTTAAAGTGTGTGGTTTACATCCGGCTCCATGTAAGTGTATTTTAGAGTCTGGCTTATTAAAGGTGCAGCTTGTCAGGAACAAGGCTACTGGCAGTCCTGAGAGCTCCATATTCTACTAACTTTGTTGAAATGAACCGCACTTTATTATGGGATTATTAAATGTATCCAATAAATGGTCAAACATGCTAACACACACATCTTGCATAAATCTGACGTTTAGAGCATCTCTGTAATTTAATAAATGATCTAAATACATAAGAGAACTAAAGGGATTTTTTTTTTTTTTTTTTTAAAGTGTTACATTTTAATTTTAGCTTTGGATCAATCTGAATATTTTTATTGAAGGTTTGACATGTACAAGTTAATTACATCTGGCTTTTGCATGTAATCTGAATTGTTTAAATTTTGTTTTTAGATGTAAACCCAATCAATCAAATTTTTTAAAGATGATTTTATTTTTTGCAATAGGTTGGCTGCTTAAAGCAGTTAACTTAAAAAAGAGAACCCAAAACAAAATCAGAAAGACAGGTTAAAATCTGTTTTAAGGCAATAAAAGATTTTTAAAAAATGGCTTCAACTGTCTGCAGTATATAGTATCCCTGAATTCCCCCTTAAAGGAATATTCTGTAAAAAATAGTCCAAATTCCTGGCACTGCCATGGAAAATTACTCATGCCAACCATGGAGCAAATAAAGCCATTGCCACTCGTGCTGCACCTTATGGCTCTGAGTCATTATGCAATCATCATTCAGCTCCCACTATCCTCCAGTCAGCATTAAACCCTTGCATAACATACATTAGATACAGCCACGCATGCTCACGATAAACTTTATCTCCTAGTGATTAAATCTCTCCATTCAGTTCTGTGTGTGTAAAGCTGGATGCTCTGGTGATCTGCTTCAAAACCCCTTACTGACTGTGGCTTTGACACTTTGCAAAATTCAGACAGTCATTTAAGACAAAAATCAACCCTCACAGAGGCTCACATATGCCTATTGTCAGATAAAAGCCCATTATTTGGAGATAAAAGCGTTGTGACATTTTCCGGTTTTCAAAATCGTCCTGAAATTGGACAGTTATTTGCACAGTTTTAAATGTCATTTTTGGATGTTTGCACATAGGCTGTTTCATGCATAAAATGTTGTAACTCACCTGCTGGAACAGATGTAGCACCTACCTTTCTGCACAGCAGGTGAGCGAAAGCTGCTTTACTCCTCATCAAGAAAAGGGGAATGGGGAATGAATCTGCAAATACCATGTGGGACAAAACAGAAGCAGGATCTGCAAAGAAAACACTAAGTTTGTGGCAAATGCTTACTGTGACAGGGGATTTTCTGAGGATGCACATCTATTTCCTGGTTCAGAACATTTTTCATATCCACAGTAACACCCCCCCCCACCCCCCAGCTCTTTTAAGAGTGAAACAGCAACAATACTGTGTTGTTGCACTGAAAGAAAAGCAGAACCTTGGAAAAGGAAAACTTCTCATGGTTTAAGACTTTTATTCTTCAGCAGTCCAAGGCAGAGAGTGCACCAGCTGGAGATTCTTTCATCCGCAGTGACTGGCTGTCTTGTTTGCATCAGTGAGAGATGAACCCATAGAAGCTTTTTTGTGGCATAGCTGAAAATAGATACCAAAAGGAAAACAAAAATATGTCAGACCATATCTTGGAAAATGATACAAGACTACAAAGCGACAGTCACTCTCTTGGTGGCCCAACGGATCACAGTTCCAGATAGATGCTCTCTTGGACTAAAGCTGGATGTCAAGATGACAAAAATTCAGCCCTACAGACATTTGTGAAATTCTGTAGCTGCAGTGTCTTCTATAAATATTGATACTCTCTTTAAACTAAATTGTATGTTTTGGGGGATTTTTTTTGGGGGAGCCAAATGTAAAGATGTGGCAGTTGTGAAATGGAAGGAAAATTATGATTATCACATTTTTCAGACAAAAAACCCCAACACAAACAAAACTCTTTTTTACATTTTTTACAGACCCCCCCTTTTAAACCTCAAACCTCAAATCCAGTTAAGACAATTCCCCTCAGAAATGTCCTTCATAGGAAACTGAGTTAGCTATGAGTAATTTAATCTCAGCACAAATGCAGCTTCTCTGTGATAGCATCAAAGGTTTCTTTGAGAGAATTAGGGAATAAAAGGAATCATGAAGTTAAAGGTGGACACCAGAAAGTTCAGGGATGATGTAGTTAGATTATAGAACAATTACAGAGTGTGGTTCAGTAGTATCGGGTGTCATTTTTTGAAGTTACACAGTCAGAAGTTCATATTAATTATTTGGGTTAGTTAGCCTGTCAGGATGTAACCTAGAGGAGAGCACAGTTCTGAGTGATTGCGAGAAGGATGAGCGTGTCGCTGGTAAGTGAAGAACCAGACTTAATTCAATTCAAAGCACTTTATTTGTCTCCAAGGGGCAATTTAAAAGGGTGCATTGTGGTAGTTTATTTCAAACTTTCAAAGGACAAGAGACACAGTCAACAACATAAGCAGCACTCATACTGTACAATCAACCAACATACATATTTAACAGTCACACTGCACAATCACACACTACTTACCACATATCATCATTCATCACATAGCAGTAATTCTAAAGTTGTAAAAACATTCAGGGCTGAAACCCTGGCAAGATTTGTTGACAACACTACTCATGTACCCCACTTCTTGCTTGTTGTTTACTGGAGATAGGAACGAACTGCTGCCCCCACCTTGCAACCCTGCATAGGACAGACTGGTATATTGAATGGACGGATGGATGGCCTGTCATAAAAGAAAAAAGTGGGAGTTCAATTTTCTAAAATGTTTGAATCCATGTTTTTCCATTTATTTAAAAATGTTAGTTTCTAACTAAATATTTGTTTAAGAAGTTAAATATGTAGTTTGAACATTTAATATATGGTTTGTGAACTAAATATTTAGTTAAGATGGTAAATATTAAGCTTCCAAACACGAAATATTTAGCTTCTTATCTAAATATTTATTTTGGAAGCTAAATATTTAGTTGAGCAGCTAAATGTTGCATTGCAGCCTAAATATTTAGCTTTGTAACTATTTAGTTTTCTAATTAAAGGCACAGTGTGTAATTTTCGGCCAGTAGGGGGCAGTGCATTCCTAAATTATCGCAAGCATGCGGTATCTGTGTCTTCGAGTAAGAAACTCAACAATGGAGGTCCAACTAATTCCCTGAGAATGATCTATTTGCAGCAACATGACGAGCACATTAGTTCCTCTTTCATCGGTTGGAACTAGCGAAGAGGTAAAAATGGATTTATGGCGAAACTTTTTTGCATTTTGAGGGGAAATCAATATTTTAATAGCGGGCGTGTTCCGTGCGCTTTGTCCGTCCGGGCTCTTGTAGAAGTAAAGATGTCATCTAATATGGCTTTCCCCTGAAAAGAGAACCCGCGCCTATGTATTTTAAAAATGATTTTTAAAGTCATATTCTACAATATAGCCAATATTTTGCAATTAATGTGCTTTACGTAATTATTATTACATAATATTTTAATGGCTATTTTCAAATATGTACTGCAAAAACTAAACACTGTCACTTTAAATATTTAGCTAGCTAGCTCTGTTCTAGGATGCCCCCTGGATCCATTGCAGGTGGTGGGAGAAAGAAGAACTCTAGCCAAAAAAACATCGCTATTGGACGGGTCTCCCACCAGATGCCTGAAGATGTTGCTAAGCTGCAGAGCTCCTTCAGTGATAGACTGCTTCCTCTATGCAGCTGTTAGACTTTACAACCAGAACTCCCAACAAACTTATTAATGTTTACATCCCTGCTGTAATTTGCACTAACTCACTAATTAACATTTCCGCTGCTGTTATTTGCTCATCAGTTAGTCTCAGTTTATATTTTACTAACTGGAAATAATATGTTTACATTTTTAATGTACAAGTACACATGCACATTCTGGACATATTTCTAAATATTTTTAATTATTTAAATATTCATTAAGCATCTTGATCTTTTGTATGTGTCAATCTGGATATGCCACTTTATTTTTATTTTTAATGACTGCACAGTACTCTTGTTTTTGTAACTCAGTCCATAATGTACATATTATTCTTAACTCTTAAATTCAGATTTTTATACGTTTCCACTTCTAAGTATTAATGTTTGCATTTCCTGCCACTTTGCTGGTTTAACATAATTTTCCCTTTTGGGATAATAAAGGATAGTTAAACTATGTTATATTCTACTAAAATATTTAGGTTTAAACTGTGATATTTATACATGATTGAATAATATTAGGAAAATATGACTTAGAAAAATAAACTCCCACTTTTCTTCTCTAATGACAGGCTATATAACTCAAATTATTGGTGTTAATTTTTGATTGTGTATTTTACAAACAGCAAGCCATACAATGGAATCGCAACAACAACAAAAAACTACTACTGGCCATTTACTTAAACTGACAGGCTGAGGCAATAATGCATTACACTGAGAAAAGCCAACAGCTCTATGTGAAATCTTGAGGAGCTGCAGATCAACAATTGAGGTGGAGGATCTTCAAAAATGTAAACATAAATCATCCACTTATTATAAGAAAAAATAAATGTCATTCGTTGAAAGAAATCACCAGGTGTCCAATTTTCAGTTTGCCACACTGGTGGCACACTGCAAACCAGTAGAAGGTCCCTATCCCAATGCTGACGTGGTGGAAACATCATGCTGTGCAGATTCTTTTCTTCAGCAGGAGAGGTCAATCCTGAGAGAAAACAGTCAATAATAGCCTGCTGAAAACTTGAGTTTGGAGCGCATGTTAACCTTTTAGTAGGACAACAAGCCAGAGCTGTAATGTAACAATTTCGAGGAACCTTTTTGTGTTAGAATGACCCAGTCCAAGCCTTAAACCAAGTCAGAACAATTCAGTTTGTATGAGCTTGAACCATTTACTTTATACTTGTTCTCTCTAAAATCCTGATATAAGTTTTGGGTGCTACTGTGATAAAATGGTAATGTTCAAGGTATATGAATACTTTTGCAAGGCACTCTTTAAGATGTATCTTCAGCATTAAGAACTGAATAGTTTGAAGATCCTTTAGTGCTCAAACATGCCTGAAATGAATTTCAAATGAATATATTATGTAGGTAATTACACTGCGTCTCCCTGTGGGACAACTTTGTTCTTTTTTCAGCTCTACCTGGGCGTGGTGTTGGCTGCTGTGGTGATCGTCACGGGTTGTTTCTCCTATTTCCAAGAGGCCAAGAGCTCTCGTATCATGGATTCATTCAAGAAAATGGTGCCACAGGTATGGCAATGTATTAGGTGATTGGTGGAATCTCAGAGCTTTCTGAATCAATAAGCTATCCCTCAAGTAGGGTTTACATACTCACTTGAGTGGAAACCTAATAAGCTTGCACAAAGGAAAATAAATGTTTGAGCCAACTCTGGATTGTGAGTGTGTTTGCATAAAAAACTCTCCTCTCCTTATCCACCTCCAGCACTTCGATTGCCTAATTCTTTAATCTATTTATGTTATTTTCCCTCCCTTCTTGTGCCCCTATTCCTTACCTATCTTTTCCGTTTTCCTTCTTGTCTTCAGCTTTTAAAATACTACTACACCCCCTGGTAGCTCTTCCTTTACATCTCTCTCCTTATCTTACTAAATCCACTCTCGGTGCAAAATTCCCTGTCTCCTCCTGACAGTATCTCTTTTTCTTTATCTCCATGCCAGCAAGCGATGGTTATTCGTGAGGGGGAAAAGATGCAGATCTACGCGGAACTTGTGGTCTTAGGAGACCTGGTGGAGGTTAAAGGTGGAGACCGGGTTCCCGCTGACCTTCGGGTGATCTCCTCCAGCGGATGCAAGGTAGAGGCCTGAAGCTAGGTCAAAGCACATCAAGCTTTAAGCTCTCACTGGTATCAAAGCTTAGAGTCCCAGCATTACAAGTAGTCTGATAGTGTCATTAAGCTTAAATTGGGTCTTTAGTTTGGAGATTTTATTTGACAAAGTCCCAGATTTTACTTGTGAGTGGAAGTCTGAACGTTATTACTCAGAGAGCAATTGAGATTCTCACTTTATGGTAATTTTGCACATACATTCACTTTCCCTCTCGGAAAGGACATTTGCAGAAGGCTTTCACTGTGAAAACTTAGCCAAAGTAATCTTTTACCCTTAGGAAGATGTTCTACTAGTTTGAAAATCAGTAAGCCTTTGAGATGAATTTATCTTTTTTCTAACTCTTCAGAATATATATGTTGGTAACATTGAACAGGTAGATAATAATGGTATATTTTGTCTGGTGATTTGAAAAACCTTGCTACCTGAACCCTTAAGAAAATATGTTTTGAAAGAAAAACAAAATTATATTTTTGCTTGAATAGAATAATTTACTGCTAACATCCATCCATCCATCCATTTTCTTAACCGCTTAATCCTTTATGGGTCGCGGGGGTGCTGGTGCCTATCTCCAGCTGTCAACGGGCGAGAGGCGGGGTACACCCTGGACAGGTCGCCAGCCATAGTGTCAGGAAAAGACAAACAACCATGCACACACTCACACCTAAGGACAATTTACAGTGATCAATTAACCTGACAGTCATGTTTTTGGAATGTGGGAGGAAGCCAGAGTACCTGGAGGGAACCCACGCATGCACGGGGAGAACATGCAAACTCCATGCAGAAAGACCCTGGGCCGGGATACGAACCCACAACCTTCTTGCTGCAAGGCAACAGTGCTAACCACTGCGGCACCGTGCAGCCCTACTGCTAACATATGCCTGCCTTATAACATTATACAGGGTGACTTATTTGAGCTGTCTAACATTGATTCAAAAGACTCTGCCATTGACTAAGAAACACAAAGAACCAAAAAGGACTGCAGTCTGTATAACACAAAACTTTTGTGATTATGAACATGTTAGCATTTTTAATATTTTGGTAAATTGCTGATAAGCCACATTATTTAATTATTATTAGATTATCTAATTAACCAAGTTTATTTAATTAGGTATTGAGGAGTTGTTTTCACATTTTAGTCCTTGAAGTTATTTGAAATAACAAAAAACCCATGATATTTCAGTTATAAGCTCAGAGTAACTAAATAGGAAGGGAAACAAATCACATCAGTTATGTAAATGCTTATACCAGTATTACAGTGTACTATAAAAAATATGATGTTTTCAGTACAAAAATATGTCATAACACATATTATCCATGTATCTTCAAAGACTGTATATTAGTGGTGGCTCTGTGGGTAGATAGGATCTCCAGTAGCAGTCAGTATTACAACAAATCTGAAGAGGACTCTGACTGAAGTCTGTTGCTATATGATTGTCTCATGACTGTGATAACATGCTAACAGCTCAATTTCTGGGCAACAGAGATGGGATTTGTTTAGTGATATGGGTAATAAAGCACTTGTTAGTTAGCAATACTATACTATACAATGCTGCATTCAGACCGCAGGCTTTGTCAGCGTCAGCAACGTCAAGATTACATGTTAAGTCTATGGCGGAGGCCGTTGGAGGAACGTCACGGTCTCTGCGGTGCTTTGTGAGCTTTGGCTCCGTCAACTTTTCAAGCTTTTCCTGCTTTTCATGCTTCAAAGCTCATAAAGCCAGCAACGCAGAAGTTCAGCTAGCTGAACTTTTGGCAGTGCTGACGGCCCTGAAGCGGCGCCTTAACCAATCAGAGCTTATAATTGTAGCGATGTCACTACACATATTTTGAATGTAGCGGGAGCAGGAAAAACCTACATTTTAAGTCTAGAAAACGCAGATTTAAAAAATCATAAATAACACTTATCGAAGACAGATGAACAGGCGCTCTATTCCTCTCGAAGAGCGCCTGTAGTTGGTGTCCTGGTAGGAGATTTGAGCTCCGATGCGGCCCAGGAGGTCGTAAAATTGGCCGCGGGACAGACGGAAGTATCGCTGAAAGCAAACCTCATCCATACGTAGCTCCTGGAGTAAATGGTTAAACTCCCCAAACTCAGAACGCATCCGTAGAATAGGGTGTATCCACAAACGGCGCTGATGTTGCAGAAGTCGACGTTGTCTAGCTTTATTTAGCAAAGCCAAGCCACTCTCTCAATACTATCTGCTATACTTCAGAACGTACAGCAACAGAAGAAGCCCCGCCCACGCGTTGTTTTTTGCTCAGAAGTGGCAGACTTTGCAAGTTTTAACATAGAACCGTCAAACTAGATGCTTTGTGAGCTTTGCCTGACGCTGACAACGCTCTTGGTCTGAATGCACCATAATCCACTTCTTTTCTTTTTGCCGCTCCTCTTTAAAACTCAGTGGGGCTAAAGTTAGAAAGCCAAACAGAGAGACATTTTAGTAGGGAATATGATCCATTCCAAATTTTCATGTAAGGAAAAGATGGTTTGAAAATCCCCTATTTCTCTTTCCTCCACACAGATTTAAGTCATTCGACTCCTTTGCCTTTTCTTCTATAATTGCAGGTTTTTGGTGCCTGGCTTTTCCAGCATGGAAAAAAGCATTCAACAACGATACCTTTTGTGCTGACCGTTAGTTTTTACCCCCTTTCAGGACATTTCATCCTGCCTTTGACAACCAATGATACAAAATCATTTTCTATGATTTTCTGTTAGATATCTCAAAGGAAACGTGGCTTTGTGACTCCAAAAGGAGGTTGCTCAATTTGGTTTGAGCAGAGGTCATACGTATTTCATAAGGATTAGCCTGCTGAAATGACATTTAGAACAACAGGTAATGAAAAAACAATGTAAAACAAAAACATCAAAAATAATATAGTTAAATTGAAAATGGTTTTGGAAATTGTTAATCTTTTATTTTTTTCTCATCAAAATACTTGCACAAGTTTATGAACAGATTTTGATTGCATGGATAACAAATGGTGTTTTGACAGGTACACCATAGAAATAGGGTTGAAAGGAACAACACTGCAATAATAAAATCTGTGGATGAAAAGGGACAATTTTATTACCTTTTTAAGACATTTTAGCTACACCTTATTTCCTCTCAATAAAAGTCTATAAAAGATGACCTGGAATGAAAGCAGGACACAAATGACAGCATCACTTATTGTAAAAGTCACTTGTGTAGGTCAGACAGGCAGATGTTCCTCAATTCAGTGTTCCACATTATGTCAGGACAAAAGAATAAATACAACCTCAAAAAGCTTCGTTCACAAACTAAGGTCATGACATTATTACTATCTGTTGTTACTGTGGAGACAATTTCTATATTTCAGCTTTATTTAGATTTATGATCATGTTTAACAAGAAGCAGATAGTTTTTCACAAACCAATTTTGAGATTTCCTCAGGACTTTTACTGCAAATGAATCTCATAGTCGGGTGAAAATATTAGTAGTTTTATTAGAGTATCTCATATTTTATAATAAAACAAAAGTTTGGTTGTAACTCCAGGGGCCGTAGATTTTATAGTGATCTGTTAAAAAATGTCAGATCATTTATTTTTAGACATCGTCAACACTTCAGCGCTCTGTTTTATTGTTTTTGTGTAACTGACAAAAGCTGGGATTGGAATTTTAGCACTGCCATAAGTGTTTTGTAATGACATCTTCAAGCAACATTTTTGTCATGAAACATTCGTGAGGTGAAAAAATTCCTCAATTGCTTTGTAAAAAAAAACATTCATGTGGATTCTGAAAGGCAGATTTCTCAAATGGGTTTGGTTTCGTTTTACCCATCAATGATCAACAGTTTTACATGCAGACCTGTTGTTTGGTTCTCATAACCATGAAACGCCTTTAACCATATCATTTTTTCATAGTAAAGCTTATTTTTCAGAGCAGTTCTGATCTTTTTATTTGGAAAACTGACTCAAGCGTAACAAAGGACAAACCCAGTCTTTCTTTTGTATGTATTTTGGATTTCTTTCTAGAAACGTTACAGTAAAAAAAGATCATTTTAACGTAAAAAGAAGTCAAAGAGCTTTTGTAATTTATACTAATAAGTAATTTGAATGTTAATTTGTGACCTTCTGTTTTCCCAGAATAAAATATATATATTAATGCAGGCCTATGTATTTTAAATGCACTTAAAAAATGGTTAAAAAAACAAACAAAAACAAAAAACAGACAAATATCTATGTGGGATAGATGTGTGTTTATGAATAGAGAAAGTTTTAAGACAGTCATCAGTTTAAAAAAATTAAAATAATGCAACCATGGCAAAAAAAAAAACAACTTCCTTGAACTGGATTCAATTTATATTGACACCACAGAGTGGGAAGAGGGTTGAGGTAAAAAAAAAGTCTCCAATTATTACTAACAAGAAGAAAAAAACTAAAAGTGAAATTTCGGGGTTTTTAAGTAACTTCCATACCATATATGGTTATTGAACAACATCTTAACATTAATTGCAGACAGTGGTCAGCATATGGATTTTTGTCTTGTTATGATTAATATATTTAGACAATTGTTACAACCCTAGTGTTGCGTTTTCAATGTCCAAACTGTCATTTTCACCACCTTGAACTCCTCCAAGTGCAGTGGTGTCACTGGATAACATGTTTCTCCATGTTTCTCCTTTTTTTTCCTGCAAAGGTGGACAACTCGTCTCTGACGGGAGAATCTGAGCCTCAGACTCGCTCCCCTGAGTTAACGCATGAAAATCCTCTGGAGACCCGTAACATCTGTTTCTTTTCCACCAACTGTGTCGAGGGTCAGTAGGCCAAATCCTGCCAGGATTGCCTCTTATCTCTTCTATATTTCTGTCTTTCAGCCATGTGGTGCAAAATATTGTCATGACTCACTGCCCAACCTTGAATGTATTTATATACGATAATGAGAGAGGCCACCATCCCTCCATGCTAGAACGAGTGTCAATCCTATACAAAAATGTGGAGAATCTGACATTTAAGACTGATAAGAGAGAGGTTTACATCTAGAAGTAGGCTATTAAAACTTAATTGATCCAGTTTAAAGTCCCAATAAAATGCCTGTCAAAATATTACAATACCAAAGCCCTCTAAACTGACCCCGTACCTGGAGCTATTTTCATTGCAGCTGATTTTAGGGGTGAAATCAAACAACTGAGTGACTTTGTTGGGATTATGAAGATGGCTATAAAATTTCAAATTTCATTTAATGCAGAACCCATCACAGCACTTCACAGCAGTGTAGAGCAAAGCAATGCCTATTATTGAACGTTTTCTCTGAAATACATAGATATTAGCAGGTAGTAGAGCGTTTTGGTCAACAGAATAAAAAGCAGTGCTTCACCTTTTCTTTTAGGCACAATGTAATTGAGAGACATGCATCAAACGAGTGCATGGTTTTAAAATCCAACAAAACCAACTAACATTGCAGGAATGTCCAGTCTGGTAGGGTAAATTCATTCACTGTTTAATTTTCATAAACATTGCAACACTTCGGCTGTTTGACTGTTGCTTTAACTGACTACGGATAAAGAATTGACTTTTCTTAACAGTTTAACAACTTTCAAACTGGAATTTCCTCTCTCTAACTGGGAAAAAAGAGAAATTTGCTTTGAGGCTAGTTTTTTCCGGACCTTCATCTGACAGGGTAAATCCACTGGCTTTGTCCTTTCACTCATTGTGACTCCATACAAAATTGGCTATTTAAGGAGTTTGCTTAGACATCCTTAAACAATATCATCATTGTTTTTGAAATGAACTGATAAGGGATGCCTTTTGGAAATACTTATTAATGCCAAAAGGCATCCATAGCAGCAGAATAAAAAGAGACTGACAATGGAAGAAGCAGGGATGGTTGCATTTCTGTTTGTCCGATTGTTATATATTGCTTATACTGTATATACTCTTCCAATTTCACACATTTTTTTTTTGCCGGCGTCTGCTGATATAATTTCCCACTAAGTTACATACAATCAACATGAGTAAACCACAGCTCCCAGCAATTCTACCAGGCCATTTCCGAGAACATAGAAATTAGGCAGGTCATCTTGTTCCTGAAATGGCAACCCTGACATATCCCCAACATGGACATACTGGGAAGGTCCAGTAAATTAACCCTGAACATCCGTTATTGCAAACGCGCCCCAGGCAGTTATTATAGGCTAATTTTTATCTTGACTTAAAAGAATTGCGACGTGAGTTGTTGGTAATAATTGACATTTAGTAACAAATCAAAAGGCAAGATAAAGGAGTGTATTTAACTGTAAAACTAGGAGCAGGCTGGCCCAAGATTGAATGTGGACCAAAGGATAAATTGATTTGGGGATCTCCCTTATAGATAAGATAACCAAGCATGACTCAGGAGGTAGGAGATCATCCTGTACCCAGAGGGTTATCAGTTGGAACCAATGCTCAGTCATTCTTTCCTTGGGCAAGACACTTCACATCCCTTGCCTACCGGTAGTGGTCAGAGGGCTTAGGGCAGCTACGGCTACAGTACAGCTGTTGGGTTTGCTCATAATATTCTGAATGGACTCAGTCTCACAGCATCCCTTGTCCCGGGTTGGTGGCCATTTTGCCAAGGCAGCACGACCTCAGCAGACCATCATTGATCTCTGGTCAGTGATGACGTCACTGAATTAATAAAAGGCTCTGGACTCTTCAGCAATGTGCTAGCCCTGTGGTTCATTGAGCGGCAACAATTTTGACTATCTGCTAGGAACCCAACTCCTTTCTCCTTTCTTCGATTCTATTCCGGCTGGCCTGACAGGAATCACTCTGAAAACTGAAGTTGACAATTAATCTGCATCCAGGAGTGTTTTCTCCACCTCAGTTCATCAAAAGTAGGAACATTCCATTTTTTTTTTTTATTCCTGGATGGAACAATGTTTTCTTCTGATGAAACTGATTATTTAACATTGTGAATGATTACCACTGTTGCTCATTGTTGGCTGTTTTTTGTCACCATGGCATGCCTGTGCCTAATGTTAAGTTAGTTACTTTTTTTTCTTTTATTTGTTAGCAGAAGCACAGTGTTGTTTTGTTTTGTGTTTGTTTCGCTGTGATTGTTTCATGCCAACGAGCGTTGTTTTGCGGGGTGTTCATTCTGGCAAGAATCTGGAAGAGCTACACCCTATTGTCCTGCTAAAATAATCCCCTTTGTCTAGCCATAGTGCTACCAAAGGCTAGCTAGTTAGACCATGTTGCCCTTTTTCATTGTCTTCGCTGGTTTGATTGTGCAAATTGATAAGGTATCGAATTTATAAGATATGGCTAAGGTATCAACATTGTTTGATCAGAGGCACCTGACTGTTGCACTCCCCCCTTTCCTCCCACACACGGCGACTACGCATGCACGTGGGTCGGGTTTTCCTGTGATGTCAATTTGTTTTGATTTTTAGCTATCCATCCTCTCCCTGATAGAATAGTAGCATTTACGGTGCTTACATACCGAATGCAACAGACGCAACCAGAGAGTCCGGTTTACATGTAAAGTCAATGGAGGAGAGCGACTGGGGATCCCGCGACAAATCAGAAGCAGATTTGACTCGCGAAAAAGCTTTTTTTTGCGCGACCAAGTAGTGCGGCTGGTGCGTTTCAGGTGGGAGCAAAAATACGTGCTGCATTTTATATCTACCGCAGAAGTTGGAGAAATCTTAACTACAGCTCGATTTATGCCGCAAAACCCAATCAGGTGATGGGTGTCAGTGATGCTGGCACTGAGTGAATGGAGTCACAGCATCAGCAGGACATGTAAACTGATAAACACTGTGTCTAATCACCCCGAGCTACATGACACCAGCTGTTTTCTATACAGCGACGGAAATTAAAAAATAAACATTATAAATAAGTTAAACTATTTAGACAGGAATGCTCTCAAGAGGTTTGTGGGTGCCTCTTAAAAGAGCCATTGTGGCCGCAAAAGGCCAAGCTCTCTCCGCCGAGTAGTGAGCCATGAACAGCCTCGGAGACCATAGTGCACCCGCCAGCTCCACTCACACATGCTGGGCTCGATGGAGATGGTGCTCCGCTCGCAGGTTGTGGATCCTTCCGCCGCTGCTTGACTGGGTCTAGCCCTGCAGGAGGGGTCCCAACATTTAACGTGGTCCTCCTGGGAGCTCCCAGAGGGTCGGGTGAAGGAGGCCAGCGTGATGCAATTCATTATTCATTCACTCTCACGTTCACACACTGGTGGAAGCAGTAGCCACAGCTACACATTCCGACTGACAGAAGTGAGGCTGCCATATTGCGCCATTGACCCCTCTGGCCAACACCAGTAGGTAAGGTAGGTGAAGTGTCTTGCCCAAGGACACAACGGAATGTAGGATGTGGAAGCAGGAATCGAACCCACAATTTCTGGGTCGCAGGCCGACAACTCTACCACTGAGCAACAGCCGCCCTTTGAATGATTTTGGGGGGTATGAAACCATACACATATGAAAGATATAAAAGTTGAGCAAAAATATATTCCTTAAACTTGAGACAAAATCTCTGCATTTCTTTTGGTGTGGATAGATTTAATACACCGGCAAAATAACTTATCCTTCAGATAAAGACTGATAGTCTGGTATAATAAAGAGTGCTTCATACATAGATGAAGAAGCTGGTGTCCGGTTTTGCTAATTTTTTCACTGATAATTCGAGCTTCATTAATGATTATCAGAGTATTTCGTTATTGGTATAATTGTTAGAAATTATTATTAACCAGGCAATTATAGCATCCTCTGTACTCCCTTGTGTAAACACAACATAGCTTACTATCACCAGTGTGTGCGTGTGGGTGTGTGTGTGTGAATGGATGAATTAGTGAGTGTAGGTTAAAGCACATTGGGGTCCTCAGGACTGGATAAAGCAGAATACAAGTACAGGCCATTTGCTATTTAAGCATCACTGTATTTGGTTGTCAAAACAAAATGCCTTTGTGCCAACCGGAGTATTCAACACAGAATTCCCTAAATTTACTGTTTGATAAACTCATCATACAGCATACATGGTAAAAAAAGGGGGATAATATTTTAGAAGGTGAATGCTGAAAATGGATAGTGGAGAATTGGTTATTTCTCTTGAGTAATCATTTGCTCATTCAGTCAAATTTATTATATAGCTTTTTAATACAAAATCAATGCTCAAAAAGGAGGGACTGAGGTAATTTGGTTGGACTTCCAAGCACATGTAAAATTATGTGTACCAGTTACATTATACAGTGTAACAATAAAATTAACTTTTTTTCATACAATAAGTCCACTATTAATTTCTTTTAAATTCCTGAAGGAAAACTGAGTTAAATTAATTATTTAAGATAGATACATATTTTAGTCTGCCTTTTTATTAATAAACTTGATTTAAAAAAAATGAGAAACTCAAATTCTGAGGCTACTTTTCACCTTTTATCTTTTGTATCTTTGTGTTTTCATACCCCCCATAAAAACACAGCCTCGAGCTAACCAATGAAAATCACTTCAGCTGTCAGTGATTATGCCATTGGAAGATAGGTGCATTGTAGCAAGACAGATGCTTTCCTCTAATACTTATTTCAACATCTGTCTAGCTGTCCGGTCATCATTCTCTAGGCAGCACCTGTAATTCACCTCCATCTATCAAAGTTCTGCATTCAGCCATCATCTTCACCATTAGGTCCCCTTCATCCTCACAATATGCATTATTTACCTTCTGTCTTCCTCACTGTGAACACTCATTTTTCCCTTTCCATGACACCTTGTGATCTACCATGAATTAACTTTATAGCGCTGACATTACAAGGAATATTTTTGATGAAAATATTTAGTTCCTATGTTACTTCCAGCTGAAATACCCACTGAGTTGATCAATTATCTGATGCTGCCTTCTACATTTAGACATGAAGTTAGAATCACTTTGTAAAATGGTATGCCTTGAATGTTAGATACCTTTCCAATGCGATTTTCACCCTTTTTTTCAGTCTAAAACTAACATTGAGCTTCTGCCTCCCATCAGGCACAGCTCAGGGCATTGTGATAGCCACTGGTGACCAAACTGTGATGGGTCGCATCGCCACCCTGGCGTCTGAACTTGAGGTGCGACAGACTCCCATCAGCATCGAGATTGAATATTTCATCCAGATCATCACCGGTGTTGCAGTTTTCCTGGGCATGAGCTTCTTCATCCTTTCGCTTATCCTGGGCTACACATGGCTAGAGGCCGTCATCTTCCTCATCGGAATCATAGTGGCCAACGTGCCTGAGGGCCTGCTGGCTACAGTCACGGTGAGGACGGCAGGAAGGTTTGGTTGTGTGGGATTAGATAAGTTTTGTGATTAGAGAAGTTTATTTTGAATATTCACACCTAATTCTAGAGGAGGACTATGTCCCTATTAGTGTATGATAAAGAGTAATACTCTCTTTTGTACTCTCAAAAATATGGTTCATGTAGGTGGTTTACATCACTCATACAAAATATTATTTTTATAATGTATTTTAACTATTTAAGTTTAAAATACTAAACGAAAAATAATTATAAAATACAGGTCAAAGGCAACAGCAAGTTTTTTTTTACATGTCCTCTCTGCATCTTATTTCGGTAGATGAGTGGTATCCTCCACTCCTCTTCGTGATGTCCTCTATAAAGGTCATAATTTATACTTTAGAATTTACATAAACATCCAACAGATTTCACAGCGTTTGTATTTGACTGAGGTGTATGGTTGGAGACCTATGTCAATACAGAAAGCAAGCTAGAAATGTCGTTATAATCACTCACCGCAACAGTGAAAGCAAGTCTGCTATACTGGGGAGTGCAGGAAGAATCTGCTGCTTTTTCTTTAGTTTACTCGGTGTGGTGGTTGATGCTCTCATTTCTAGGAACGTCATATACACAAGTTTTGCAAAGCTGTTTTACCGTTGGCAAGCTTTCTTACCTTTCTCCGTGAGAAACTTTGCCATTTCTGCGTACATTTTGATGCCATGAAAGTTTTTTTTTATTTGTGTCCTTCTACTGAAGGCTTCACCAAAACTAACTCTGGTTTTAGATATTATAAGGTTGCTCCTCTTCTGAGAAAGATAATAAAATCTATGGGGCTTAGACACAGCAGCTAAACTGACCGAGTGCTCCATTTTCTACAGTAAATGCCTCGTTGCTCCAGGCAGATGTTTAGAATAGTAGTTGGCAACCCGCCATGGCACGCCGCTGTTGGCTGGAACACGTAAATATAAACACAGTGCGGTAGTCAGAAAAAGTTATCTTTTTAAATGATTTTAGGTTAAATATAACGTTTAAAGGAAATGGTGCACTTTCATTCTGCACACCTTTAAACTTCTCGTTGAAGTATTACTTTTTTAAAGAGAAAGCCTTAAAGAAAAATTTTCCATATTCAACCTTTAACTGAATAATGCCCATTTTAACAAAGCGGTAACTCACTATGAAATGTACTGAAGCTATACAGTGAGCCACCATGCATAAATCAACATAAATACGGGGCACTTATACTCTTTGCCCTGTGCACAGGTGAACTAAGTGGCTAATACCAAGACCAATATGACAGCCAAAGTGGATGGAAAAGGAAAGACCCACAGAAAACGTATAAACATAATGTTCTTCTTCTTCATGTATTTTAACGGTGGTTGGCAACCAATGTTAAGGTGCATTACCACCCCTATGAACATAATGATATCAACTCAAAGCCAGTATGAGTATCTGCCGATTCCGAGTCCCGATCCAATATTTCTATAGGTAATACAACAAAAAAGAATAAAGAACAGTGAAGAAACAGATCCAGGTTGTTCCTTTTTTTATTCACCCATTCAACATTTAATAATTCAGTTAATAAACATAGCACTTCTGTGACCAATCAAGTAATAAATAACAATGATTAATTTTGGGACTTTTGTGTATCAGTAAATATAAAAAAGTCTAATATAAAAATGAATAGCACCTCAACTTAAATAAACTTAATGAGAATGTACGTATATACATATCAGGGGTAACTGAATATTTTCCATATTTGACTGGTTTATTAGATTAGTTTTACAGATTAGTTTTCACACTGGCTGCGTGTTGCATATGCACAGATACTTTCAACTTTACGAATGGATTCCAGGTAAATAAATCAATTAAAGAAAAGATTCCTAGCCACTTTGATCAAGGCCTGTTGCTGAGCGGGAGCTAACTGCATGTTAAAAAGTTTCAGCCTCGGTGTGAGACTGCCTTTGGGCTGGTTAGACACGCTACAATGTGAGCTAAATAGCTCTGCCAATAAGGCTGACTGCTGCTGCTTTCCTCCTGAAGGCTTTTCTGCCACTGAAGCATAGTTTACATATCAGGATAAATTTTTTTCAGAGTATTTTAGACGTCTGATCTGTTTAATTGAGGAAGAGCTTCTTCATTTTAAAACTTTGGGCTGAAGCAACGCTTAATTCCAGACTCCTGTGCAGCAGTGCGTGGATACAGCATCCAGAATAATATCTAAACCATCATGAGAAGTCATCTGTCCGAGGCAAACATCCTAAACCTCATGACAACTACCTCAGCAACAATCCCTCTATTTGATTACAAATGGACATGCATTATGGTTCCATGTGGAGCAGAAACCTCAGCAGATATATTCTAAGTGCAACTGTTTAATTTTACTTTAAGTAGTTCTCTGTTCAGCTTGTTTGGATTGAAAATTATTTAATTTGTGTGACTTGAGATGGGCGCTAGCACCGTTGTTTAGATATTTCTTTAAAAACATTTGGCCATAGAAAATATAAATAAGTCATGATAGTTGAACTTTATGTTGGATTGAATGTGACGTTTGATTTATTTTTGTGAATTGTACCGAATAGTTTCTGGTTACACACAGTATGATTAGCATTTAAAGCTGTTTGTCAGATTACTTTGCTATTTGGAGCAAAGCCATTAAAATTACTCTGAATAAAGTCTGGTGACTCATCTTTCTCTTTTTCGCTGTCAGTGCAGTCAGTTGATGTCTAAAAAAAGACATGACTGCCGAGGAAATAACTTCCTTTGCCGAGCAATAGTAATTGTTTGATTGTAGATGAATAATAATAAGAAAAGTTAATGAAGGGAAAATTGTTGTTGATTTAGAGATCCTCATCCTTTGCTCCACACAGCTGTTGCACTTCATTCAACCAGACAGTGTCTTGTGTATTACCTGCTGTTGTTCAGTCCGTAAAGAAAAACTATAACTTTCCGATACTTATCTTGTCTCTTGCCTTTATGTGTTAATATTTTTATGCAGATTTGGCATCTATAATTATGCAAATTTATATGCAGACAAATTTATATGCTGATGTGTCAGAGAGATTATAAGTACAGTGACAAGCTGAAAAAAGAGAAGAAAATGTTTTCTGTCAGTTTGCGTCACATTTTCCATAATGTCTTACCAACCCAATGCAGAGAAGAAAAAAATATTTCGTGTCAGCTTTAGTCAATTGATGTTCTGTATTTAATTTTTATTACTCTGACTGCCAGATTTATTCTGCGGAAAGGTTTAGCTCAAAATGAATCCTCTTATCTAAATATAAGTAAATCATGACCAGAGTAAATCATGTAGTTAAACCCCAGTACATCCATGTTAAATCATTATTATTATTTTATTTTATTTTATTTTGCTGTGTAAATGAAGGTCTCTCTACCAGGTTCTTAAAGTATCTAAATCTCGCCTCAAGAATAGAAATCCACACATCACAGACTCCACCATGTAATCATTTATTAATCTAAGATGAAATGAAAATGGAGAAGTTCTCTCTGAAAACTATGAAACCTCAGAGAAAGGATGTGCCTTTTCTATTTACTGGAACTATTGGTGGTTTCAAAGGCTAAACTCATTCCAATAAACATGTTTACTGAAACACAGAGCCAAAAGAATATAGAAAACATTGAGGAGAAGATAACTGTCTAGAGCTAGTCCAGATATTGTATAGAAAAAAAGTTATTCTCAGCTCTTTTATTTGAACTTCATAAACTCGCAAAGCTACTCTCTAAGGTTTGGTCTCCCAGGTCTCCCCCTAGGGATACTATATCTGACTGGGAGCTGCAGCATCCAACCATCATGAATGGTAAATACAGTTAAGATGATAGGAA
Organism: Apricaphanius iberus; assembly: GCA_028564705.1. Taxonomy (NCBI): domain Eukaryota; kingdom Metazoa; phylum Chordata; class Actinopteri; order Cyprinodontiformes; family Aphaniidae; genus Apricaphanius; species Apricaphanius iberus. The sequence goes on from JAPXFQ010002837.1 coordinate 445,357, forward strand.
TACTCAGATTCATTAGCTGGGCACAATAACATGCATAATAAAAAACAATGATAGAGTTTTAGAAAGTTATGGGTTGTTACTAGTTACGTTTACTTGAGTAATTTTGGAAAAATCTTTCTTTAAAATGTATCTTATATTGGACATTTTACTACAGTAATGAGTAATAATATCAAGTACTGCTACTCTTTCTTGAGAAGAAAAGGAATACTCTGCCCTCTGGGAGTAACTTGACTGAATAAAGAACAAACATGTTTAAATAGAATTTTACTTTTTAAATTTACTTGAGTAAATATATTTTGAAGTAGTGGTACTCTTAGCTACAGAATTTAGTTTTTGGGTTCAGTTCCAAGCTCTGCTGGGAACAAAAAATAGGCAGCGATATAAGAAGATAAGGAAACCAACAGTGACAGTGACTGTGATTTTAGTCAGGAACTCTGACGTGTATCATTGAAAAAAAGCCTTGATTGGTCGCCTGATACTTCAGATTGGTTCAAAGCATTTAGAATGGGAATTTCTTTTGCTAAGCACTGCTGTTATGCAAGTATGCACTACCATTTGAAAGTATTTTTGGGAATGTTCCTTTTACAGTCCTGATATTATGTTTTTTGGTTTATTGGTGTGGTTTACAACACATCAAAATAGAAATAGGTCATAATTATTATTCGCGGTTATTAATTACAGCTGAGGATTTCCTGGCAGTAAGTCAAGCCGAATCCTAAAGCTTTCACTGAATTGATTCATAGAGAAATTTTCAAAGGCTTTCAATGTTGGGATGTAGTTTTCTTTTCACAATAAGGCGGGTGAGCTGAGACTGATGTAGCTTGAAATGCCATCAGTCGACATTTCACTGGTCACAGGAAATAAATTAACTTTTTGTGGCTGTTTTTTTGTAGCATCATTCCCCTTAAACACACCAAGCACGAGTTTTAACACATCTCTATTATATATCTGCTGGAATGTTGCCATCAGTTTGAGTCCATTTTGTTGAAGAATCTTTTTGAGTGTATATAATGTTTGTTCACTGTCTTTTTCTTTGTATGGCAGTATAAACTGGCTCTTTACCAACCAACTGCACACACATTCAGCAGGCACCTGGACCACGCATGGTTTCACATGCACAATCGCTTGAACGCACCACTGCGTTCGTATGCTCTCTCCACTCGTTGACTAACAATCAAGCATCCTCAGATCTCCTCTTCTTCCTCTCATCCTTCTTTTTCCCAGGTGTGCCTGACTCTCACTGCAAAGCGAATGGCCAAGAAGAACTGCCTAGTGAAGAACCTGGAGGCCGTAGAGACTCTCGGCTCCACCTCCACCATCTGCTCCGACAAGACAGGCACGCTGACCCAGAATCGTATGACCGTGGCCCACATGTGGTTTGACAATCAGATCCACGACGCAGACACCACCGAGGACCAGAGTGGTAAGACACTGATGAACTAAAACAGCAGAGGAGGAAGTGATGAGATAAGATGGTTAGAGAGAATGAGGATTTACAATATCTACATTTTTCTCATTAAATATGTTTCCAAGTAATTTACACATAAAAAGAACTGCATTCAACTAATTAGTCCATGGATTAAGTTTTATGCAGAAAAGTTGATTGACAGAATGGTATATACAATAAACATGCTTACTGAAATCTATTCCATACTAATTAAAAAAGCCTTTGTTGGTTATAACTTCAAGACGTCTCATTTATTGCTCAAGTGGAATTTTGAAGGTTCTAGGTACCTCTTCCAAGGCTTTAAAAATGCCATAATTACCACAAAACAAATAGCAAAACTGTTTCCAGATAAACACCTTGAGCTTACACATTTTACCCCTGCCAGTGACAAAACAATCAAAGAGGTTGTCTCTGGTCTGAGTTCATGTACATGCTGACTTGATGAATTATCCACTCGATTTCTAAAGTCTGTGCTGACTTGTTACCACAACTTAGTCAGTTAGTTAACATCTCACTTGAGACTGGAACATACAGTACTGAGCAACTACTGGCCCATATCAAACCTACCATTCGTAGGAAAAGTCCTAGAGAAAGTAGTATATCAACAGCGCACTTACTTTATCCTTTCTAACAATGTGTTTGATACTTTCCAGTCAAGCTTTAGGCCCCACTACAGCACTGAGACAGCTCTGATCAAGGTGACAAATGATATCCGCATGAACACCAACGCAGGCAAAGTCTCAGTTTTAGTTCTGCTGGACCTGAGCGCTGCCTTTGACACAGTGGACCATGGGATCTTACTTCACAGGTTAGAAAACTGTGTGGGAATCTCTGGTACTGTTCTAAACTGATTCAAGTCCTATCTCGAGGACAGGACGTACTTTGTCAAAATTGGCAACTGTGTCTCAGACAAAATTACCATGACCTGTGGAGTCCCCCAGGGGTCAATCTTGGGACCCCTTTTATTCACTTGTACATGCTTCCATTGGGTCAGCTAATTAACAGCAATAATGTGTCTTACCATAACTACGCAGATGACACTCAGATCTACGTGTCACTGACGGCAGGTGAACATGGGCCTATAGATACACTCTGTAGATACACTCTGTCACTGTATTGAACAGATCAGTGTGTGGATGCAAAACAACTTTTATCCAGCTAAACTCAGACAAAACTGAGATCATTGTTTTTGGCCCACAGACACAAAGAGAAAGTGTTATAAGTCATCTTGAGTCTCTCTGTCTTCAACCAAAAAATCAGGTTAGAAATCTAGGGGTAATCATGGACTCGGACCTGAACTTAAACAGCCAAATCAAAGCAATAACATCAAAAGCTTTTTACCATCTGAAAAGCATGGCTAAGATCAGAGGAATAGTGTCGAACCAGACTCTGAGAGCCTTATCCATGCATTTGTCTCCAGCAGGTTAGACTACTGTAACGGCCTGCTCACTGGCCTCTCTAAACGAGCTGTTAGACAGCTGCAGTACATCCAGAACGCTGTTGCTCGAGTCCTGACAAGAACCAGGAAATACGACCATATTAGTCCACTGCTCTGGTCTCTGCATTGGCTTCCAGTCGCTCAGAGAATAGAATTTCAAACAGCTCTGCTTGTGAACAAGTCTTTTCATGATTTGGCACCAAAGTACATCTCTGACATGTTAGAGACGTATGAACCATCTCGGGCCCTGAGAACTTCAGGGAGGGGTCTCCTGGTGGTTCCCAGAGTCAACAATAAACATGGTGAGGCTGCATTTCAGGCAGCTAAAATCTGGAACAGTCTTCATGAGGATCTGAGACAAGCCTCAACTCTACCAATGTTTAAATCCAGGCTGAAAACAGTTCTTTTTACCCGTGCATACGACAATTGAAGTATTTTATCTGCACTCTTGCTTTTTATTGTAAGTAATTATTTTTTTGGTTGATGGTTTTTTTTTTGTTTATCTGTTTTCTTAATTTATGCAACTGTGAAGCACTTTGAATTGCCTTGTGTATGAATTGTGCTCTACAAATAAACTTGCCTTGCATCTTCTACATACTCATAGCTTTCCTTCTTTCCACAGACTTTTGGTTTAATTAACTTCCACTAGCAGCTTTATTTTCTTTCTCTGTAACCAAAATGTTTTCTTGGCTGTGTTTGGAATAATTGTCTTGCAGAAAGGTTCACCCTGCTTTCATGCACAAATTCCTAAAAATAATGTCCTTTTCCCAATTCGTACTTTCTTTAATTTCATAAAGTTTGCCAGTACCATAAACTTGATGTTCCCAAAACCACACTTCAAAATTGGTATGGTATTTTGGGAGTAATATGTCTTTGTAATTTCTCTACAAAGCATGGTGTTTGCACCACCTTTTCTAAGAGTTGCATTATGGTCTCATCAGACCAGACTAGAGCATATTCTTCTAGTATTCCACTGGCTTTTCCAAATCTTCACCATTAAGCTTTAAACAAGCTTTAGCATTCTTTCCATCTATAGTGGAGTGTTGTGCAGTGAGTTAAATAGCAGACATTGCTGTTTTTCCCCCACTACTTATTAATTTAATGGGGGGGGGGGGATCTTTCTGGAGTAAGAATTTTTTTCTTTTTTTACTTAGCTGATCTCCAGTGAAGAGCGCCTAGTCAAATCGGATTTATGTTAAAATTAAATTTTCACTTCTGCTCACTGGATTGTGGTCCCAACAGTGTTGCACATTTTGTTTGGTAGTGAGTAGTGTTTTGAAAATCCATCAATAAAGACTAATATGAACTAGACTGATAGGGAACAATATTTATTTTTATGCATACGGAGATTTTAGCTGGTTTTTGAGCTGTCCACGTGTTGTTGCACCTCTTTTGCATAATTCCATTTATTTTTTTGGATTTCTTGAAATGTGCCCAAAATCTGCTGTAAATTTCACTACTGTAGGTATTTTAGAAATATATTTAGAGAGGAAAAATGTTGACCTTTTTCCATGCTTATTTCCCTTGTTGTAAATTAAGGGAGCTGCATTTATAGAGAGTGTGAGGGAATGCAGAAGCGAGGAATGGGACCACCTGCCAGAATTCATCTGGACAATATTTCCACTGCCAGAAAACATGGCCGCTCACTCCGCTGCTTTCATTAATTGCAAATAGGTGTGCAGTGGGTGGCACAAGCCACAGCTCTTCCTCAGCAGGGCTGCTGCCACCCAGCCAATCAGATTTCTGCCTCCTACCACTGAAGGACATATCAAGCCAAAATTCATCAAGAAGCCTCCAGCATTAACGAAAAGGTTGGACAGAAAAGGAGCAGGTGTTCCATGCATAATAATGACCACAGACTACTCTTCCAACTTACATTGAGTTGCCAGTTGTTTTAGGAGGAGAAAAACACATGCCTGATTTGTTTTTGCAACTGTTGCAGGTTTTATGAGGCTTCCTCTCCCATATTTGTCACTCTCAACAACTCCAGCCACAAACTGTCTGTCTATTTACACTGTAGCAGTAAAAGAGAGTACTCTGACATGCAGGAGAATATAAAAAATGAATGCAGCAGACTGCAGGTCATTTTCTATTTGATTGGATGGATAGGGCTCAAATTTTCATACGATTTTCTACCAGCTCTTATTTTTGAGGCATTCCAGTTGGAAAAAAAATGGATCTCATTTTCCAGACTGGGGATCTGAAAAATATCTTCTGTCAAGAAAAAAACTGTTTTCTTAACTTAAGTGACCCCGACTCATGTTTTTAGCTGCAATATCCACTGCCACTTTTTGAACCTGGAGTTGAGTCAGTTGAATAAATACTGAATTAGCTCTCTTTAAATAAAGGCTGACACAAATCCCTCTCCTCTTCTTGCAGGCTCTGGTTTTGACAAGAGTTCTGGTACTTGGGTCTCTCTGTCTCGCGTGGCTGGTCTGTGCAACAGAGCCGTTTTCAAATCCGGACAGGAGAGCCTCCCCATCATGATGGTACAAACATTCACCGCTTACACACACACACACACACACACACACTCTCAGACACGTGCTATAACACAAGTTTTCCAAATGCTCCACATCAAGCTGCGGGCACATGAATTATCTCAACTCTCTACAGCAGCGGTACACAACCCATTTGGTTTAATGCAAGGCCATTATGAGCCAGCTTTTTTTCATACAGTATGGATCAACTAATGCATGCACATAATTCATGAGACATGATTTTGCCAACTGTTTTGCCAGTAGGGTGAAGTTAACAACATATGGGGAGCGTCAGGTGAGCTGTTGCTCAAGAAGAAGCCTTATTAGAGCAAGTATTCGATCCCTATACGATGAAGAAGTAGTGCATAAATATGCAGGTACAATCTAAAGAGAAAAGTCGTCTCATTTTAATTTATAAGACATTTTGCACATCTGGTGGACTGAAAAGGCATTCATCCGATAGCCAGTTTTCTTATTTCTTTCCTTTAATCTTGAAAATAAATTACATTTTAGAGAAGAATCAACTAATCATGTTACCAATTTCAGTGTTTACAACATTTACAAAGATGAAGGAACAACAAATACGTGAAAAAAACATAAATCTTGGACATTCGTTAAAATGTACTACATATTTACCATTACTGATGTGGAACCTTGAAGCTTTTTCAGCAACATTGTAACCTCTTTCTTACCTCTCTGAATCTCTTGCTGTGAAATATGGTAGTCTTGCCCTTTCTTGGCAGCCTTTTTTGGTATTATGACATGCCCGGAACCCCCCACCTTTTTTGGTATTATGTACTTTATATTTTCTAATAACAGATTCACAGTACTCAGAGGGTCACCTAGTGTTCTCAATGCTTTTCAAATAAACCATCCAAATCTTCACTTCCACAAAATGTTACCTTATCTTTCTGTCTGCTTGATGACAACTCTTTGCTCAATTCTTTTTCCCTGATATAGCTAAACAGGTAGTAAACATCCACAACATTGCAAAACAACCTGGTTTGACAGCTTGAAATGCAATAAATCAGAAAGAATGTTTATACCAGTCAATAGTGTTTAAAAATACTAGTGGCTATATCAAAAATGCTAGTAAAAAGGATTTGCCACATTATTGTTTCCTCAGATTGTTTTCCACAAATGTAGGTGTTTTAGATAATCAACCAAACCGTTATATCAAATAATAACAACCTGAATAAAAGCAGTTTTGAAATAATTTCTTTTATGAATGTAACAACTTGGGAATACATTTAAAAAAAGGTCCCCGCTTCCCAAACCTCACTAGTAGTGCAATCGTCGGTGGAGACGACTACAATCAAACTTTTGCAATAACTGAGGTCTGTTACATCATTGTGGAGAAATTGTGGCCAGCTCTTCGTTGCAGAAATATTTCATATCTGTGACATTGGACGTTTTTAAATCATTTAAAGCAGTGGTTCCTTACCTCGATCTTCGAGATATAATGTCCTGCAGATTTTAGATCCCCTGCTCCAACACAGCTGAATCAGTGAATAGTTATGCAAATACTTGTTAACAGTTCTCTATCAAAGTTGATGGCCTACTTAAGAGGTCATTTAATCATTTGATGCGGGTGTTTTAGAGCGTTGATGCATGTAAAACCTGCAAGAAGGATGATCTCAGGGAAGTGGGTTGGAGTCCATTGGTCATACTATAGCATCTCTGTCAGATTTAAGTCAGAAGTTGCAGCAAATCCTTCAGTTTGTGTTGTCATTGAGATGTGGACTTGGCTGATCATTGTCCTGCTCCGTAACCCAAGTACACTTAGCCTAAGGTCACAAAATAATGGTGAGATAGTCTCCTTTAGGATTTTCTGGCAGAGAAGTGGATTCAATTCAGGTCAAAAGGTTTTGTCTGTTTGTGTTTGTTTGGCTGAATACATTCCCAATAGTTAGGGGGATCATTTAGATGTTTATGGAAAAACATGAGATAGGCCTTTGGTTTTTCTTCTTATTACAACAAAGTTTTACGTTGGAACTCTTATATGGAGGCCTGTTTTATTTTATTTTATTTTGCAATCAAATCATGAAGACTGACTTTAACAGAGGCAAGTAAGGCGTGTAGTGCTTTAGAATTTGGGCCGTCTTTTTCGATGTTGTGGGTGAGTCGTTGATGGACTCTGAGAGTAATTTCGGTGGCTGCCCACTCCTCGGAAGATTCACAGCTGTTGCCTTTTCTTTGTCTTTTCTGGATAATGGCTCTCTTATGACCTTGTATTCTTTTACAGACTGATAGCAGTCAATGACCTTGTATTTCATCCACTCTTAAATTCTGAAGCAGCATGTATTGGATTTTTTCAAATTGTTTGGTCTACTTGATGTTGTCAAGCAGTTACTAATTTTTTATTTATTTATTCTACTGCTGAATCAGGTTATCATTCCCTGATATTTAAATAAGTTTAATGACCTAAACTATATAGATACGACAAAAAAGGCAGAAAAATAATCCTTTTCTCGCTACAGCTTGTATTTCTTAGCACAAAACACATTAAATATATATAAACTATTCATCTATATTTCAGTGACAATCTGCTGTAGGTGATAAAATAAATGTCAGAAAAATCTCTGGATGCAAGAACTAAACAATTATTTAAATATAAACAATGCTTTGGTCTAATTAGTTCACTGCTTTTATTATGTATTATGTAATGCTTTTCCTCATAAATTGCTGATCATTGTGTGTTTTAACTTGAATTTTGTCTAAATTTGCCTAATTGAAAGAGTCTTCTCTTGCTTCTTTATGACATTGTGCCTCTATTTTTATTTCAACATTATGGTCCATGAATCACTGACCCACACGTCCATCCAACAATTCTTTTGGGTACCATATGAATAGAAACAAGAGAAGTCAAATTGCCATCTGCACAGGTACCTAGGGCTGTCATGTCCTTGATGACAGAGAATCTGTTCAGGAGTATTAGCCATTTGGTTTTTAGATTCAGTTTGAAACAAAACAACAGATGGCATATTTTGTTAACTGTTATTTCTGTAACAAGGGTCCACCTTCACCTCAACTAACAGTTGACAGGACTTGCTTTTCCATAAACCCATTCTTTGTTTCATGCCAGACCTATGTGGAGTGTTTGCTGCTTAAGGGGATTTCTGGATTTTTGTTGTTGTCTGGCGAAAAATGATTTAAACACACTTACACCGGTAACCTAATACTAATAATAATTGTTGATGTAACTCAAATTATTCTTGATAAATTAAGTAAACAGGGCACCAGCTTCTTACACTATGTAAGAAAAAATATAAATTATTAAACTAGACTATCAATCAATCTGAAAGGTGAGTTCTTTTAGACAACGTGTTAACCACTACCACTGAAGAAACACAGAGAACAATCTCAAATTTAGTCCATACTTGCCAACCTTGAGACCTCAGAATTAGGGAGACTTTCAAAAGCAGGGGGTGGGACGGTTAACAAAATAGAAAATTATATATATATATATCTGTATAATCATAATTATTAACAATACTTGAATCTTAGGGTATTCATTTATTTGACAAAATAACTGTCCACAGCAATAATGTTTGTTAAGAAATAAAATAGTCCCTCCACGTTTTGGTGAAAACCCTTTTGTCTAAAAAAAGCTTGCAATGTTTTTTTTATATGCTTTCATATGACATTGCCACATAAAACTTTGCAAAATAAAATGATCTTAAATTGTAATTTTAACATGACGACAACTCAGATTGGGTCCCCACTACAAAAACACCTCTGCTTTTATTTTGGTGCTACAGTCCCATCCTGGGCCCTTTTAGCCCCTCTTTATTAACCTCCTGGGTACGCCCCTGCTCAGCAGCGCTGAGGAGTTTAGGAGGTTAGGAATAATCACTATTAATCAGTCCAAAAACTCCTAGGAGTCTCTGTGTCAGGAGAGAGTGAGAAAGTATTTTTCCTTAGTTTGGTCCCAGCACAAACTAAGAAAGCAATAAGTCTGTTGATTTTGACACTAACGTTAATTTTTGCCAGACCAAATGCAAAGACTTCTGTAAACTTGTGGCTCGCTGCTGCGCTGTGCGTCACTGATGGTTTTCCTCATAGACATAAGAATCACATAGGTGACCTATTTTTGATTCAAAACGTCAACTTTCACCAAACGTGATGGATTTTCATGTCCGGAATGAAGAAAGTAACACGTTTTCTTCTCGATCCCTCACTTATTAGAAACAGGGAGTGTACATGATATGCAACACCATCAAATATCAGGAAAATTTGGAAGAATGGTGGCCTCGGAAGATTTTCTGGAGGGGCACTGAAATTTGGGAGTCTCCCAGGAAGAACGGGAGGGTTGGCAAGTATGAGTTTAGTCTATTTTTTCACCAAATTGCTCAACAAAAAAAAACTACATTCAATCTAGTTTAAAATGATCTATGCTACTATGCTATGCTAAATCGGAAAGTTAAGCTACGGGGTAGTCAAAATGGAGGACTACGGAAACAAAACAAGAACGTCACCGGAAGGTCGACCTCACATGCTTACGCCGTAGTCGTACGTGAGGGCGGGAAGAGAGGGAGAAAGGGGAGCAACAAGCAGCGCTTATCAACTATATGTAAATTAGCAAAGCATGCGGTCAGTTTTGGACAGAAAAGGAGACCACGTGGTGATAACTAGTTAGCCTTGTGACTCAAACAAAAGGCTAACTAGTTAATGGCGACTGCTTCTCGTCCGCCCTCTATAGAACGACCATGTGCAGAGTCCAGTAACAGAGAACCACACAAAAATCAACACACTGCTTTGCGTACAAATAAAAGGAAAACAGAGTAACTTTAAAACAACACAAATCATGTCTTAGCAGGACACGCATGCACAATGAAACTAAATTGGCTCCACCTATCTGAAACTAAAAGGGACAGAGTATCCTACTTTTAGAAATCTTCAGTCCACGACCGGAGGATGAGGTTTTGAAGAAAGGTTGTCCTTGGAGGGGAAAGGATTTAATCCGTTCACCTGAGTTGCGTAGGAAGGACAAACAGGATGCTGATGGCCGATCAGCGCACTTACCACCCGAAAACAGCTGTGATCCGCGGTGCATGGCGGGGAAAGAGGGGTTTCGCCCAGGGATGTTGGAAGAGATAAGACAGTCCACTAAGATCCTGAAGGGGAAAGAGAGGGGGGCTCACCACCACATTCTCAGCTGAGAGGAGAAGGTCCTTCCTTGACCACAAGTGGCATTGGAAATGATAAAGCTGTGTCCTGCTCGTGTCCCGCTATTTTATATTTAACATTTACTGGACTCACCCAACACTGCAGAGGAGCTCAGTCTTTGTATCATGTGACCAAATTGTTTGGTTTGTGCTTTTAATTCTAAGAAACGGTTTGTTTGTATTTTTACCTGACATGCCTATCTAACAACTGGATGTCATGAGTGCCTCTAATAATAATAATAATGCTTCCATTTGAGATTTGATGACCTGTAAGAACCCAAATTCCTGCTCCCTGTCTGTGGTGGCAACCACAGACAGGGAGGCAACCAGAGGTCGGGCAAAGATATTTTTGTTTTCCGCCATTTTGACTGATAGGATAAAAAAATCTGGTTATAAGTATTTTTACCCATCAATTAGAAAAAATATTCTGTATTTTCAGAGGTATTTGTTTTTATCAATATTTAATTATATTAATTCCAAAATGGCATGTAAAAAAGATGACGAAGATGTTGAAGTGTGCGCATGTAGTTGATCGACTTCATAGCACCAAATGACAGACTAAAAACAGTGGAAAAAAATTAGGTCATGTTAAAGAGTTCGTGAATGAAGTGTATTATTATTCAAGTCAGTTAGTTCTTCTTCATCATATCTTTTACCAACAGTTGGCAAACACTATGAAGTGAACAGGTGCTCATGATCCCGGTTGTAAATTTCTTCTCAAAGAAGAAGTGTGTATCGTCAAATGCGTAGCTCCTCATGTTAATATTGAGCAAAACTAAACTTTAAATGTTTAATTTGTATATGTGATTTATTTCATATTTAACTTTTTGATTTGCATGCTCAAAGGGAAAATATACATTTCCTATTTTGTGTGATTTGGTTCACTCAATAGTTTAAAATTTTCTAGTTATGCGCTATTGAACAATGTGCATGCATTGTACATACTGTGAATATATTTATATTAACAATATAAGTGTTAAGTATGCTTGACATTGACCATAAAGAATGAAGACAAACAGTAAAAAATTGTGGTTTTCATCCAACAAAAGGTGCATTTCACACACATTTGGCTTACACACACAGAGAATCATCCAATGCACTCTGAGAAATAATTCACCCATACTGACAAAAAAACACACACTGCTGAGTGGGTAAGTCAATATTATCCCAATGTTTTACCAGACACTTTCCTCCCGCCTGTGCTTCATTGACCTGAAGGAATTCTCAGTGTGGCTTGCAGTTATTGGATTACAACTTCTTCTGTAAGGACAAACGCCTCTGCTGAAGCCTGCCTGTCCCTCGTGGTGCCCGGCTTCCTCACGGCACAACGTAACAGATGTGTCTCCTGACAGCAGTCAAACACAGCAGTGGAGGCGCTGGCGCCATTACAAAAACAAGTCCCCATCTGCACGTGTGAAGACAGAGAAATGGAATTTCCCTTGATCTATTTATTCATTCATGAAAAGGCACAAACAAGGACAAATCTCACGGAGCACTTGTCCTTGTTTCACGGCTGTTCATGAATGAATAAACAGAAACAAAGAGAAATTTCTTGTCCAGGTCGAACTCCCGAATGTATTTTGGGGGTGTCAGGTCATCACTTAGGCATTGATTTTAATAATCCTGCTCCAAGGATTGCTTTTATCTTCCTGGATCTTTTTACAAAAGGGTATTTGACTTGTTTATCAAAATAGGGTTAGTTAAATGTTGCAGACAAAACTTTAATACAATATTGCAGGTCTGCAGGTCAGTTTTTTTTACACAGAAGTGACATATGTTACTCAGAGTCTAATTTTAACCTTTTTTTAACCGTTTTTCTTGGAAACATTCTACGGATACTAGGGACTTTATCTTGCCTCTACAGTGCCCTGCATAGGCATTGAAAACATTGGAAATCTTAATATTACAAAACAGAGTGGTCAAAGTAAATGATACTTGAGTTTTCAAAGGTTTGCAAACCATGGCATGCATTTATATTCAGCCATCTTGGATCAATCATAGGATCACCATCCCCATTTTTCTTGCGCTGACTTTGAGTTTCAATATGGCCGCTTCTTCTGTCAAGAATAGTAAGCTGTGGTAGAAACATGTTTATTGAAAGACCCTGCTGATAGTGCGTTCAAACAGTGTTACATGTAGAGCCTACAACTCTTAACTTAAAAGAATAATATGTGGTGTTAGCATGTGGACCGTACAGCCTAAAACAATGTCTGTCAGAGGTACTACAACCAAAGAGTACCTGGACATTGCCATACTAGAATACAGACTTCTCCGACGACATTAACTGAAACACTGTTTACTCAGTTGTGATGTCATACCCATCTCCGCTGTGACAGCAAAAGATTGCTTAGAGTCTGGACTTTAACTGGGCCATTCTAACATGAATCAATTTGATCAAAACAAGTTCACTGTTCTAATAGTCTTGTGTTTCTGTTTTGCTTGAAGGGGGAACCCACACCCCAGTCTTAGGTATTTTGTTCTCCTTGCCCAGCCTATCGGTTTAATTCAATTCAATACAGTTCACTTTTATTTATATAGCGCCAATTCACAACAAATGTCATCTCAAGACACTTTACAAGAAAAGTCATTTCAATACAATTACACAAACATTCCAATCAGTTAAAAGTTTTCTATGTAAGGAATCCCAGTAGATTGCGATGAGTCATCGACGTGAGGTTGTGCCCAAATCATGCAGACTCCAACCACAGCTATTCCTCAGCAATCCCTCATACTGAAAAAGGATGTAGTGACAGTGGAGAGGAAAAACTCCCCTTAACCAGGAAGAAACCTCCGACAGCATGGAGGATGCTCGGTCACTTTGAGCATCATCTGGACCGATGTTCCCCATCCAGCAGGGGACTTTATAGTTGAGCAGGGTACCAGACCATGTGGAGCTGGATTTAACAGGGAGCCAAAGGAGAGAAGCCAAAACAGGAGAAATGTAATCTCTCTTTTTAATGTTAAACAGAACTCTTGCTGCAGCATTTTGGATCAACTGAAGGATTTTAATTGCATTTTGTGGACTTCCTGATAATAAGTAAAACAGTAGTCCAGCCTTGAAGTAACACATGCATGGACTAGTTTCTCTGCATGACTCCTGGACAGGATGTTTCTAATTTTAGAAATATTCCGGAGGTGAAAGAAAGAAATCTTGGAAACCTGTTTAATATGGGATTTAAATGTAATGTCTTGGTCAAAAATTACACCAAGGTTCTTTACATTATTACCCGAGGCCAAATTAATGCCATCTAGATGAAGTGATTGATTTATCAACTTCCTTTTTAAGTGATCTTGGAAGGATTTCAGAATTTTTAGACTTGAATTTTGGAATTTTTTAGCTGCCAAATACTATTTTTTGCCACACTGTTCCTCTGAGACATTTACAGATAGGTGGATTCATATTGTGAAATTACACTCATTTGGATTCTGCTAGTTAATTATTTGATTCCTAAAGGTTTGAGATCCAGGGCTATCAGAGACAAGGACAGGGAAAAGAAATGGACACCAAACATTTAAAAGTTTTCTTGTTAAAAAAAGAACATATCTCCAGGTATTAATTTAATTAAACCCCACCCTCCCAATTATTAATAATATGGAACAAATTTCAAAAAATGTTAAAGAAATATACTTTTGGAAGGCATGGCTTTTGGAAGACTAATTCAAAAGAACAATTAATGAGATGCTGATTCCTTCAGGTCACGACTCTTAATAAGTCAGCTGTTTGTAATAATGATCTGACTCATTACTCAAGCAGCATTTATCCATCATCGAAACCTATTAAATCCAAGCCTTACTAATTTCCAAAATATTAAGAACTGAGCATGAGAGACACTTCAAATAGCATGCATTATGCTTATCTGCAAAGGTTTTTTAGTTATTTTGTCTATTTACTGAGAGATGAAACTTGGTTTTGTACTTTAATTACCAACATTTTACTATATCTTAAAAAGCAAGCCTTTGGCCAAATCATCGTATATGACAGTAGAAGTCGCTTCACTGCCTGCATCATTGATGAGAGCCATAATGGAAATGAGCAAAGTTTTCAGAGGTGTCTCGTTTATACCATTAAATAAGACACTATCAAAAGTTTTCCTGCGCCGCTTTCCATAAACACAAACCGTGAGCCATTTTTTAATATGCGGATATGAGTGACTGCGCTAATGTGATCCTGTGTGTGTTCCCCCAGAGGGACACAGCGGGGGATGCGTCAGAGTCAGCCCTGTTGAAATGCATCGAGCTGTGTTCGGGGAGGGTTCGTGAGATGAGAGACAGAAATCCCAAAGTGGTTGAGATCCCCTTCAACTCCACCAACAAGTACCAGGTAAACATTATTGTCGATTTGAGGAATCTTACTCACGCTGGGGAGAAATTTCATTGGAGTTAGTTATTTTGAACTTTGCATCTTGTTTCAAAAACTCCCAGCTTTAAGTTTCATGTAAATAGAATCTGTTGTGGATTTTCCAGAGGACGTATTCATTCATCATTTTGTCCAACCTTTAAACCTAAAAACCTGGAAGAAAATGGTCAAACAAAGCTGGAATTTTACATTCTATGATATTTTTAAATTCAATTTTTTTGTGTGAATATTATGACTTCTAATGTATTTCATTTAACTTTTTTTCCACACAGAGAGATTTAACTCTTGTAAAATGTATTTGTTCCTATTTGTAAGCCTTCCTTATATGGGCATATTTCTAAATTTACCGGTTGGATTAACATAATATATGTTTATTTTTAACATTTTCCACCAAGGGAAGGCAGCCTGATGCTCTTGGTTACTACTTCCTTACTTGTTCTAACAGGTGCCCATTGCATGCTTTATATATTGTAGAAAGCCTCACTAAGATATTTATTGTCTTAATTCTGCATGAACCATTCCCCCAGGAATAAGATCACCTGGAAAAATGATGGGGAAAAAATCTCTGTTTCCTAGTAGTCCATCCATCCATTTCCTGCACTGCCGGTGCAGGGCAGGGGGTGTCTGCGCCTATCTCCGGCGGCGGGTTGCATGGTGGATGGGTCACCAGTCCATCAGCGTGCAACAAAGAGACACACAAAGAAAAAAAAACATGCACACACACCCAAAATCACATCTAAGAGAAGTTTGGAGTAGTTCCAACAATCATATTTTTTAACTCTAAGTGAGAAGCTGGAGTCCCTGGAGAGAACTCACACCTGCACCGGGAGAACGTGCAAACTCTATGCAGAGGAAACAAATTTGAACCCACTGCCTCTTTGCTGCAAGGCCACAATGCTACCAATTTTGCAGCCCTTGCTTATAGCTTTTTGGACTTATTTTACATTATAATTAAAATCATTCCCTATTAGTAATCAAACAAGTTGCTTCTTATGGGGTGATTTTAACAATATATAATTCAATACAATTGAAACATTCAATTGTATCAAATTAAATCTATTTCCTGTAGTAGCTTTTTCATAAAAAAAATCTTGATCTGGCATGACGTCTGTTTGTTTTTTCAGTTTTGTTGTTGTAGAATGTCATTTCGTAGCTTAAAAAACCCAAAAGAATTTTTTTTCACCAAAGATTAGAACAGGTTTGACCAAATACTTAATTATATACAGCAATTGCAGTTTGTGGATCAAATTAAATCAAATCAGACTTTATTTATAAAGCGTGATTTGTCTCTATGTCACTGTTCCAATAATATGCACTAGAAGATCTGAAATCGGTGCTTGAACAGCAGTGATGTTGGACCAAAGAATGGACTTCCTGCTGGTGTTAGGAAGGATGAAAAGAAATAACACCACTTTTTTTTTCTCTTGGTCTTCTGAGATTGAGTATGCAGCATCTCTGATACAAATAATATGGGGGACTATGTGGTGGGTCTTATTGAAGAAAGGGTCACAGAAAGTATATCACAACAACAATACATGTGAGAGTTTGATTGAACAAGCACAGCATGAACAGAGGAGACTCACATAACTTTCAGTGTTTGTTCTATCAAGTCAGCTTCAATGTCACTTTCATTTAAATCAGCTGGAGGATTTTGACAGCAGCTCCCCCAAGTGCTGCAACAAAGTCATGGTTTAGTATTATTTAAGTGGGATGTCTGAAAAAAGCCTTGTTCTATCTGAAAGGGTATAATTTAAAATTATTAATCCAATCCATGTGTCCTTCTTATCCATCTTTAAGCTCTCCATCCATGAAATGGAGGACAATCCCTCTGGTCATCTTCTGGTGATGAAGGGCGCACCGGAGAGAATCTTGGACAGGTTTGTTTATCAATACACAAATAGTAATGAGAATAATGTGTTGCCTACCATTTCTCTATGCAATGCAAATGCTCGATAAAAAAAACAGCTAAACTCAGGATGATTTGAACAGCACCTGTCCATCACTAATCTAAACCAACTGGTGAAAAGTATTAATGAAGATTTCAATAAATTCATATCTACTTATATTACTTATATTACTTTGAATTATTCGTATGCTATATATAGCATACGAATAATTCTGTATAATATACATATATAATAATTCTGCTGTATAATTTAAATAATATTTGCGTATTTAAAAGCAAATTAATAAGACATTAACAGTGAATGACAGAGGCAGACCCCTTACTTATCAATACATTGAACCCAGGTACATTTTGCTGCAAGGAAACAGTCCTACCAAATGCACCGCTGTGCAGTTCTACATAGCTTTTATTTTTATAAAATGGAACAAATTTGTGGTAAATTAACCTTTAAAAAATGTTTGCTATTCATTGAAATCTGATCAGGTAGAAGTTATTTATTTAACTAGCAACAATTTAACTTCTAAAAACTCTTATAACTGCCTATTTTAAAAAGGTTATATTATGCCTCTTTTTAAAACGAATTGTGATAGCTCAGTGGTCTGTACAAAACATGTTAATGAAGTTCTTTGTACAAAATCACTCTCACATAGAAATAAAAAAATGGATACATGCTTTTTATTAGTGTTTGGAGTGTTTATAGAGGCAGCAGAGACTCAAATGGCAAGACAAAAAGATGAAAAATTTGAAAATTGCATAATACGTCCCCCTCAATAGTTCAAACACCACATGTATCTTAATCTGTATTAATATTATGTGCAATGGAAACTATCATGCACTACTCCAGAAGCTGACATGTACAGTCTTCCTCATATCCACCCAGGTTCCATCCACTGCTGGACTGGCTGTTTTGCAAATGCAAACTAATAGTGTGTCAAGTAGCATTGCGTCTTAGTATATCAGCTATTCTTGCTGCTTTTTCTTTCAAACATTTTGGATATAATGGGTGAATTTTCCTCGAGTAGCTAGAGTTTTGTTTCCATAAAAAAATCCATGACTACCAAACTGCTAATAGGCAGCAGTCCATTTTACTGGCTATTTTAAAGGAGTCATAACCTACTGTAATAAATTCTGTGGATACACATGCCCTATAATAGTCTTTCAGGCCATTCTAAAAACATTCCAGTGAAAAAGAAATAAACATTGAGCTTTTTCTAACCCTTTTTTCTAAACGCAATATTGTCTCACAGGATTACGAGCAATGTTTTGGCTGTACTGGATGGTCACCGTCCCAGCATGCTCAGCGACTCTCTTCCCTATAGCCCCATTAGCAGTTAACTGCTGTTTGTTATACACAGTAGAGTAATAAGACCACAGACTTACTGTTTGAATTGCAGGGAAGTCTCTGATTGTCTGAATGGCCCCTCTTTCCAAAAAGAGCTTCGATGCCATCTTCGACTGATATTGTCCCAAATTAGCCGAGCATTCTGTTTTACTCTAAATCCGAATTCATTAATGGCGCCGCTCAACTGAATATGAGGGGGAGTGGGGCAAGGTGGGTTTGCAGCATTGGTTTGCAATGTCCATATAAGGTATATCCTGTCGACTGGACCGTAAGATCACGTATATGAGTGTGCGTAGGGTGGTTGAAGAAACCAAACGTAAACAAACGCTCTACTTTCAAATATCGCCTAGTGTAAAATCATTAGGCAACTATAATTGCATTGTGGCTTGTGGAGCAGGATTACTGGGACATGTTTTCACATGGAAAAGCAAATATTTCTGGGGATGACTCCTTTAATGCCAGGTTTTGGTGAACATTAACTCATCATAATATAACAATTAGTTATTTCACAAACCATTCTCAATAATTCATAATCAGATAACACATTTCTGATTTTTCTTTTTTTATTCTTATATAATGACATTTTTATTTCATACTATGAACTTTTACATAATTTATTGTGTTTGAGAAGATTAAAAATCCCACTTAAATGATAATTTCTGAAAATAGGTTTGGTTTGGTTTTCCAGCTCACTTTAGCATCTATTTTAACCCCATCTGATAAAGAATTGATGTATAGTTGAGCACTGTTGAACTTGGGAGTGAAACTAAGTCTGTTATTAAATGTCACAGGTGCCGGACCATCATGATACATGGCCAGGAGGAACCTCTTGATGACAGCTGGAGAGAGGCCTTCCAGAATGCCTACATGGAGCTGGGTGGACTGGGGGAGAGAGTGCTCGGTGTGTGTTGCGGTTATAGGAGATGTGTGTCTGGTAATAGGTGGAAAGGAGAAGCAGTTGGACACAGCACTTACTTTTTATTATCTTCTTTGTTAAACAGGGTAGTTTGATGAAAATGTCCCCATAAACGTACAGACTGCTATCCTTGCAACAAAGAAAATGGCACTGTAGCCAAGCACAGAAATGCAGCAGGAAACACAACAAAAATGACCTCAGTTTTAAAAAAAATTTCTTGCCGATCAGTTGATAAAATGACTTTGCAATTTTACTATGTAGTTCTGAAAAAAATTGCTTAAAATTGGGTTATGTAAGTAAACCTGGGTCAAATGCAAGACTTAAAATATTACATAATGTTGTAAAATTATATTTTCCCTTGTAAAATGTCATACACCTTTTTAGGTAAAAAGTTATTACCTTAACTGTCTCCAACATGTTCTCTGCTCTGACTCAGTAAATGTCAGCATTTTGACAGCAGAGGAAAAACCTTGGCATATCTTTTAAAAAGTGCCATAGGTAATAATTATGTGCTATCATCATTTTGTTAGAGTAGATGTCACAGCAGCTAAATGTGGAACATTGCCACTTTTGGAGTGAAACTTGGGAATTCATGTAAATTATTGTGTCTCGGTAATGCCTGGGGTGATGATGATCATGGGTTTCAAGACAAAAAAAAAGAAAAAAGAAGAAAAAACATGTTTTCTTCATGTTTCGGCAGTATCTGGCTATCCATCAAAACCAATTTGTTTCACTTTGATATTTTGAAAAAAAGAGATGTGTAATTGAAAAGACTTTTTCTTTAATCACAACCATTTTTAATATAAATTGGCAACTTTATAACTTTTACTTCCAAAACAAAAATCACAAATGCTTTGTTTGCTTCTTGAAGAAAGTGAGTGGTGTGTTATTTGCATATTTTATGTCATAAATTGGGATTGAATTTCAACAACAAGACCTGATTTTCTCACGTAGATGTCTTTGCAGGTGTCTCCTCATTATAATTGGCATGGTACTTACCAGTTAGTGGGTTAGTCAGTGTTTTTCAATCTTGGTTTTCAAGGCACACTCCCCTTTATGTTTTAGATGTTTCCCAAACTCAGTACATACAATTTAAATTGATAGCTTGCATTGTGGCTTGAGGAGCAGGATCACTGGGATAAATAATAAAACATAGATGGACAAAGAGGGAGGAAATAAGCCTGTAGAAAAAGCAGAGAAAACCTTGAACTAATAATTGTTCAACTCTCCTGACTGTGAGATTTATTTGAGACAGTTTTACTTCATATCTAATATCTGATACATGAATAGAATATAATAGAATAGAATAGAAAAGAATAGAATAGAATAGAATAATCCTTTATTGTCCCACAAGGGGAAATTTTGTTGTAATAGCATCAAAGTCGCTACAAATACAAACATTTATTAATACTATGAAGTGGAAAGGTATTAAAAAACAGAATTTAAGATTTAAGAAGAATATTTACATTATGGACAGAGTTACAAAACCAGAGCACTATGCAGTTTTTTAAAAAAAAGTTTGCAATATGTACAGAATGTGCATGTGTACTTGGGTATAAAAAAAATTTAACATATTATTTCCAATAGTTATGGTGCTTACACACCGAACGCGATAGACGCGGCCAGAGAGTCCGGTTTACATGTAAAGTCAATGGAGGAGCGCGAGAAACGTGACTTGGGATCCTGCGACACGTCAGTAGATTTGTCTCACAAAACGCTTTTCTGCCTGATTTGCGTGACCAAGTAGTGCGGCTGGTGCGTTTCGGCATAACCGAAAATATGCGCTGCAGAAGTTGGAGAAATCTCAAATACAGCTTCAAGTCGCGCCGCCACAACCAATCAGCTGACAGGTGTCAGTGATGCTGTGACTGACTGAATGGAGTCACAGTGTCAGCAGGACATGTAAGCTGATAAGCACCATGGGTTATCACCCCGAGCTACATGACACCAGCTGTTTTCTATAAAAGCCAGGAAAAATTTTTTTTTTAAAAGAGGTCAAACTATTTAGACAGGAATGCTCTTAAGAGTTGTATGGGTTGTGGCCACAAAACAGATTCCTCACCCAGACGCCCAGGCCTGGTAGTGTCTCCACCAAAGCACGTGCTGCGGCGGTAACATATTATATTATAAACTTTTACTAACCGCAGACAGATTGACAGCCGCTCAGCTTGGTAGTTTGTGTGGTGGTGAGGCAAAGCTTAGACCTTCACGGCACAAACTGGGCGAGGAGCCGGGGTGTTTACTGATCCTTCCGCTGCTGCTCGACTGGGTCTATCCCCGCAGCAGAGGTCCCGACATTTAACGTGGTCAGCTCATAGACCAGTGTCCACTGGGAGCTCCCGGAGGGTCGGGAGAAGAAAGAGGGTGGAGGAGGAGGGCAGCGGAGCGGTCCTGGTCAGGATCCTCCCACATTTCCCCTTCAGGCGTGTAAAAATGGCATATTTTAAAGCGCGACCAGTTCGCTTTGGATATGCTTCAAGGTGCGACTGTGCAAGAGACCAGCTAGGGGCATGTGGCACTTTTTGGTCACATCTATCGCGTTTGGTGTGTAAGCACTGTTAGCATATATAAACCAAGAAAAACTAAGAAAAAAGAAAAAAAAGATATGTTAGTAGCATTTTCAGATCTACACAATGATAAAAGCAGATAAAAAAAATATATTTTTCAGTATTTTTGATTAGTATTTTGGAAATAGGGGATTCAGATAGATCTTTCTGTTGTTATGATCCTAATTGGCTAATGAGTGTTAATACGGATAAACGTTTTGTAACCTTTTTGGAGGAAATAGGAGTGAAAGAGGCTTGAAAAATAGTCTCTTTTATAGGGCAAAATTTATTTTTTGAAAGCTGCGGTAAATTCCTTCCATGATGTGCACTCACCTCCTTGATCCCTCTTCTCCTCCAGGATTCTGCCACTTGAATCTGTCTTCATCCCAGTTTCCTCGAGGATTCACCTTCGACTGCGACAAGACAAACTTCCCCACGGAGCAGCTCTGCTTTCTGGGCCTCATCTCCATGATTGATCCGCCACGTGCTGCTGTGCCCGACGCTGTGGGTAAATGCCGCTCTGCTGGCATCAAGGTAATTGGTTGCACAGTTTTGACTGTCATTGTTGTTCCTGAGAAGGCCTTTCCCACCGCTTTGTATATCAAGTTTTTTAGAAAGGAATATTGCACATCAAATCTCTTTTCACATCACAGCACGGAGTTCAAATGACAAGAGATCACCTCCAGGGCCATGATCGATCATGACCTGTGGATAAATAACATTTATTGTATAGAAAAAGCTGAAACAGTGGCATTAAAATGCCTTTGCAGATTGTTTTGTCTTCAGCAAAAAAAAAAAAAAAAAACTTTAGAAATGAATAATAGTTTCCAGGGGTTGGGATGGGAATTAGTGATAAAACTCAGAAATTATAAAACGACCGAAGATACGTTTCATTATGTAAAAATTAAAAGCATGAAAGTTAATAAAGAAAATGAATCAGTTCATTATGATAGCAGTTTGTAAAAATCTCCATCTGTTACAGTTCCGATTAATGGCATTTTTAATCAACTGCAAATACACACAGAGAGACTGCTTTGTCAGAAAAATAATAAGCTCGTCCAAAGGAAGGTTAACAAACCGCCAGCAGAGATAGAAACTGAATAATGAGCAGAAAAAGCCGTTCTA
Organism: Apricaphanius iberus; assembly: GCA_028564705.1. Taxonomy (NCBI): domain Eukaryota; kingdom Metazoa; phylum Chordata; class Actinopteri; order Cyprinodontiformes; family Aphaniidae; genus Apricaphanius; species Apricaphanius iberus. The sequence goes on from JAPXFQ010002837.1 coordinate 468,082, forward strand.
ACTCAAGGTAACAACACAGATGAGGAAAACGGATTTCACACATTTAATTTTAGGCAGTTAAGATGCTTCCTTGTGTAATGAATTTTTGAAAGACATGCCTTAATTGTCTTAAAAAAAATCTTAACTGGAGGCAAAAGAATGTAATCGTGTTTTTAAAGTAGATCTTGCCCTGTCTTTGTTCACAGTTCTTATGTTTGTTTCCATCCCAGAAATATAGACATTATATAGAAAGTACCTATATCACCTACCAGATTTTATGAGTAAAACTAAAAGTGAATCTTGAGTAAATATAATAAGTACTGTAGAAGATTGTTTTATGGTGACAACCTTGTGCAGTAATAATGGTAACTCAAAATTTAAGCTAACACTTTGTTAGTCTGATTCATCTTTCTTTTTTTCTCTGGAGGAGGGTCTACAACATGTATCTATCACAATTCAGCCAAAAAACTAATCAGGCTATTTTTAATTGTTACCTTTATTCTTCTTCAGTCATTAGATGGTTTTAAAAAAGCTTTAGAGCTGATTACATACTGGTTAAACTCAAGATTGTGACAAAATCTGAAGGTACCTGTTTGTCCCTGTAGAGTACAGTGATCAAAAGCTCCATTTGTTTTGCTTGATGGATTTTTATTCCACAGTCACCTCTATTTTGCATTATATAATTGGATATTTATATCCTTAATAGCATTAATTTTGTAGTGGAACTTATAGTCCATCGTATGATGTAGATCAAGCATGTTGTGACATGTTTGACCACGACGTCCATATAATGATCCAGCACAGTTACATTTCAAATTTATGGGGCCTTGTGTCTTTAAACAGGTAATTATGGTAACAGGGGACCACCCTATTACAGCCAAGGCCATCGCTAAAGGGGTGGGGATCATCTCTGAGGGCAACGAGACGGTTGAGGACATCGCTGAGAGACTGAACATCCCTCTGAGCCAAGTTAACCCCAGGTGTGTCTATGTGTCACAGCAGGTTGTGGTTGTGTGCTCAAGCGTCTAGGGGCAACCCACTGTGAGATTGTTTGAGCAGTTCAGGATGTGAGCAGTGGACTGTCCCCTGAATGTGTGTGCAGGGGAGTAGAGTGTGCTTAAAGAAAGGGCTGACAAACATAATCATTCAAGGGTTAGATGGAAAGATGTTCAAGTTAGATGTTGCTAAGCTGAGCTGGCGGGACACTAGGGGAAGAACCTGGCTTTGTCGGAAGTTATATAAATGGAAAAAATAAAAACTGTAATTTAGAGGAGAGAAATGAGAAAACATTACAACAAAGAAACCTGTCAATCTCTGACTGTATAGACACACATTTGATGTGGAAACAATGTTAAAATCACATTAAAAGTTGATTAAAAGACTCATGCAGAGGGGTCTATATGGTCTTTTAAGAAAATAATTATAACATTTAGCTACTACAGCAACAAGACCGAGCCTTGGGTTTTTACAAAGAAGGGATTAAACTAAATTATTATGATATGTTAATGAGAATGGGGGGCCTTCTATTCTATAGAAATCCTATTGATTCATGTTGGAGAGAAGGTTTTACTTCTTTTTTTATCCAGACTTTAATATACAAAGAACACACAAACATTACACACACATATTTGCTGGGGACTTCAAAAGAAAGTACATTGTAGAAATGGTTTCAAGTAATTCAAGTGTTTATTATTGAGCTCTGAGGTGAGTCATGTCACTCACAGCTGGGTATTAGAAACGCTGAACCCCGACCATCAATACCATAAGTCACCAAGGCATGTTGCAGTTGCACTTTTAAGTTAAAATTCTAGTTAAATGATAATATATTATCCATCCATCCATCCATCCATCCATTATCTATGCTGTCTATTCTATGCAGGGTTGCAGGGCCTGGGGCCTATCTCCAGTAATTATCAGGCAAGAGGTGGGGTACACCGTGGACAGGTCCTCAGTCCATATTATATTATATTATATTATATTATATTATATTATATTATATTTAGGGGTGTTCAATATCTGTGTCATTACTGGTATTGGATATATTGATAATCTAAATCTTAATTTCTGATACTAATATAATCTGATACTGCCAACAGAGGTCAGCCTAAATGTTCAAGGTTGACGACATGCAGAAGCCACAGGATATATTGAGAGTTTTGCTAAGTAAACAAAAATATTCTCAAAAACTATTCCTCGGATCTGCCATATTTTAAAATTTTGAGTGGGTGGAGAAGTAAGGTAACTAAACTGTTTGATATATAATATGTGCATGGCAGGAAAATATGCTATATTGCCTGCCACTGTAAAAGTAAAAACTGACATCGATAATAATCTGTTACATTGCAATGTCAATATCATTCAATAATAATGGTAGGCCAATATCATAGAATATCTAATCAAATAAAAGTTTAATGTATTGTATCGTATTGTATTGTATTGTATTGTATTGTATTGTATTGTAATGTATAAACATAACACCACCCCTGATTAATTTGTTGTGTGTTTTTATTCACTTCATATGAGCAGCTTTGATCTTAGCACATAGAAACGGTTTCTTCGAGCTGTCTCGTCACCATAGGGCGCGGCTTTTACATCGCAGGAATAAAAAACGAAGTGCTGCCAGGGGAGCAAGCATTCTGCTTTTCAAATGACTAAATACCTAAATATTGCCTTTTCCAATAAAACCTTGCAGAACAACCTTTTATGACATTGTGTGTATGTATGTTAGTTGACACATTCAATGGCCAGGCATGGAAATGTCAGATTGCCCCCTTCCTAGCTCAGTATCGCTGACTCCATGGTGTTTTTGTTCATGTGTACCCTTTTCACAGGGATGCCAAGGCTTGTGTTGTGCACGGCTCAGACTTAAAGGACATGAGCTCCGAGTACCTGGACGACCTGCTAAGGAACCACACTGAGATTGTTTTTGCCCGCACCTCTCCTCAGCAGAAGCTCATCATCGTGGAGGGCTGCCAGAGACAGGTCAATGGTCAGAAGTGTGTGTGTATGAATGTGTGCTTGGCTCTTTTTAAGGAAGCATTCAACTGAATTTTAGTAGGTTGGTACATATAGTTGAATGCAAGCATGTGATAAACCCAGGACAGATGTATGAATGTGCCTGTTGACATCTAAGTGTGGCAGAATGGTTGAATAAAGGTGTGTGTAAGTGAAAGTGTTTGTGTGTCCCTGCCATTTGCTGTTGAATGCAGCTTTCTATGCGAGTTCGTTTGAGTGTTCTTGAGCTTTTTTGTTAGCGCAGGTGGTTCAATGGATGAATACTTGGTTTTGTGCGTGCCTGTGAATTCATGTGAGAGTTCCTGTTTGTGAGCATACGGCTTAACAACAAGTGTGCCTCTGTAAGGTATAGTATAAAGAGTATGATAAACTTCATGGGAAAATCTTGTTTTTAGGTGCAAAAAATACACTTGATTTCTGTATTGCACTCATGTATTGTGATCATGCAACAATTTCACCCTGATTCACTCATTATGGCACTATGTGGCTGAAAGGTTGCTATTCTATTCAATGTTTTTATTATTTATCACTCCAGAGCTTCTCAGAAAAATATATTTTAAGACAGATGGGGAAGGGCAGCACAGAAAGTGATAGGAGGGGAAAACTTAAATCACAGTGCTTATCTTGCTCCTCTTGACAGTTTTTGCTTTTTCTTATGGGCACAGGGGGCAATCGTGGCTGTGACGGGGGATGGCGTGAATGACTCTCCAGCTTTAAAGAAGGCAGACATCGGCGTTGCCATGGGGATTGCCGGTTCTGATGTGTCGAAGCAGGCAGCTGACATGATCCTGCTGGATGACAACTTTGCCTCCATTGTTACCGGAGTGGAAGAGGGTGAGTGCAAGGTGGTGAAACGATGACAGAATAAAAGAAGAAAATGGAAAGATGGAGTCAGGCAGAAAATGCTTTAAAGTAAATCTTGGCAAGAAAGAGCCAAGAGCATGAGATCATTTTTACCCAACTGTAAAAGTTTATGTGAAAGCAAATTCTGCTGATTTTTTTTTTAGTTTTTTTTTTCAATGGTCAATATAATTTGCTGAATATATTCTATAAACACTGTGTCCTGCAACTTATAGATGTGCCTGGGCTTCAAAACATCTGAATTAAATAATTCAAAACGGAAAGTTTCTAAGAAAAAAAGAAAAGAAAATTGCACTAAAAGATCTGAGTGAAATCATTAAATACTGAAAAACATAAAGAAAAGACTAATGTGGCTCACCATTATTGATTAATATTTAGACATTTAAATTAAAGGCTTATCTTGATGTTTTAATATATCTTTTGTAGATTGTATCGCTGAGACATTGGTTTAGTTTATGTGCAAAAAAAAGTAAATAAAACAAATTTTGTTAGCTACTGACGCTAACAAGATACTAACCGGTGGCTGAGTGTAGACGGAGCCCAAAACACTAGATCTGAGTCCAGTGACTGACTGCTGAAGTCAGCAGGCATTTTAGCCTTTCAGGATGTGGTGGAGTACCAGGTGGGTTTTACAGCTACAGGTTTTGTTAGCAGTGTGGCCAAAGTATGTTACAGAAACATTTTGTCGTAGCAAAGTCTGTGCCACTCTTGCTGTAATATTTTTTTTGCAGTCTAAGTCATTTTCTCTCTTTGACGTTTGAGCGGAGGGAGGGCTCTGTGATCGAGCTTGCCAGGGTCTGCTTTAGTGATTGTTTTGGAGTAAGTAATGATAGGCTTCCCGATTATACTCATCTATAATGTAAAAGAAAGGGAAACCTCTAGTTTTGTATTTAATTTTTTACAGACCTTTTTTTTTTTTCTCTAGTTAGTAGCACTGTTGCCTTGCATCAAGAAGGCCCTGGTTCGAATCTCGTCCTGGAGTCTTTCTGCATGGAGTTTGCATTTTCTCCCTGTGCATGCGTGGGTTCCCTCTGGGTACTTTGGCTTCCTCCCACAGTCCAAAAATATGACTGTCATGTTACTTGATCACTCTAAATTGTCCTTAGGTGTGAATGTATGTGTGCATGGTTGTTTTTCTATCTGTCTCAATGTTGCCCCACGATAGACTGGTGACCTGTCCAGGGTGTCCCCTGCCTCTCACTGCAGGAGATAGGCAACAGCTCTCCCTCAATCTTATGAGGATAAGCGGAATAGATAAACGGATAGATTAGGGCTGGATGATACATAAAAATAGCATATCGATAAAGGAATGGTCCTATTGATCGATATAGATAATTATCAATAAATATCACAATGTAAAAAATATATAGTTTAAGTGCCTCCCTGGTCATTTTGGTATTCTTTATTAATTAATTTTAACTAAGAAATAAAATGTATTTATTTTTCAAACACTTCTTTTTATAATAACTAACTTTGTAATACACAGAAACAAATCAAGAGACCTGAGTAACATCAGTAAATACAAAGAAAAGTAATGTTGTTAACCCTTATATTATACATCTTTTTTAATTATATTAGTAATTTAAATTAAAGGCTTATTTTTATGCTTTCTAATCTTTTAAACATTTTATGACACTTTATAATATTAATGAGTGAAACCTTTGAATTGATTTGTCAATAAAGCTGATTCTAATTCACTTCAGCTATTCAGCACTTTGCTAAAGCTAACCAGCTACTCACCATAGTGTTGATGGAGTCCAGAACACTGCAGTGCAGTCCACTCACTGAGAGTTGAAGCCGGTCTATCCAACCACTGTAGTGTTTTTTAAAGCGTTTTTCGCTTCTAAGGACTGGGAGCAGAACCGAGGGGACATTTTAAAAGTCACAGGTGTTGTTAGCAGCGCGACGCAACCTGGGGAAGTTTCCTGTCTCTCTGTAAGAGATTCATAGCTAGCTGGGAGAGGGGAGTCCTGCCTAAAACAGCTGATCGTAGTATTATATTTCATTTATTATTGCTACTTTTAGTGTTTAGTGCGTGGAGGATCAGTTCAAAACGGGACGCAACCTTTACTTGAGCCACTGAAACATTCATCCGGAACAACGTCCTCTGCTGCTCCCTTGCTGTGACATCTGACCGCAGCGAAATTACGGCGATGGTTCGCTCAGGGACTATCAAAAAAATGCAGTTTCAGCTCAAATCATTTCATCCTTTTTGTGATTTGAAAGAAGAGAGGGTGGCTGACAGAGCTGTGTGGGTCAGTGTTAATGATTTGTTTGGAGTAAGTAATAATAGTTGAACTAAGATACCTGACAGGCTATAATGAAAAAATGAGGTGAAACTTTTTATCAACCTCTTTTGTTATCGCACCACACGTCTATCAATCGATATATATTGCTATTGAATTATCGTCCAGCCCTAGGATAGATAAACAGTCCCAAATACACCAAGACAGATCAGAGCAGACGGATCAAAGAGAATGTTGCGGAGAAGTCTAAAAAAGGTTAGAGGTTATGAAACAATATCCCAGAATTTTAACATTTGACAGAGCTCTGCTCAATCAGTGATCCAAAAATTAAAAGAATATGACACAAATGCAAACCTATTGAGACACGACGGTTCACCTACAAAATTATTTTGACAACCTCTAATCATGTACTTGCAGATGAAAATAGCACCTTCAACCATCTGAAAATTGGACCCAAGGATGAGTCAGACATGTAGAGGTCCACAATCAATTTTTTTTATTTCTTGCCCAAATTTATATGAATTTACACAAGGAGCAGAGTATTTGAGTTGTTGCCTTAAAAGACATCCACAGGTGTGTCTGCTTTCAACTTATATATAATTAATTAAGAAGCTTAAAAAGTCAAGAGAAATCATTTGGGCATTTCCAAATTCTTTAAAAACAGTAATCCTAGTGTATCAAAGCTTCAAAATGTAATAAAAGGAATGAACTCTGATCCAAAAATATAACAATAATACAAGTTTTATTTTTCATATTGCATTGCATAAATACAATTGTGTTTTATTAGTAGTTTTACATTTCTAACCTTTCCCTCATTTTGGTGAAACTATAATATAACCTACAAGACAGGTCGCAAATATAGAATTCTTTATCATATGAAATCAAAAGGGGCACTTTATACTTCTCTGCAATTTGATCCAGATTCTGAGGATGAAATGTGACATGGCATCACACTCTGAGATTTCACTTGAGCGTTTGCACTGACAGGCATGAGATGGGACTTGAGACTTGCCTTGGGTGTGACAGCCATTTAATTGAACTTGGGTTGCCTGATATAGTCTATGAAAATCAGTTTCTAATGAGGGTGTGCTGATAAAGCACTTAAAGGGAATTGTTAAGTATGTAGAATTTTTACCATTAATGAGGGGAAGAAAACTAGAAAAAGATTGAGTTCAAAATATACCAATCAGTAGATCCCAGAACTGTACACTTTGCTGTTAAAAAGACATGTGTTGTGATGTAGAAAGAAATAGATTTGATAAACCATTCGAAAACCTGCTACAGCTTCAGTTTGACATATATTTCATCCAATTCAAATGGAAGCTTGGTAAACCTGTTATTTGAACAAAGTGCCATAGCATGTTGGTATGCACCAGTTCTTTCAACATTATGTCCTTATTGCTTACCACATCTTGACTTTGCAACAATTTCCCTCTCTGCCTTGGTTCATAGGACCACACTGATTTTTCTTCAATTCTTTAAACCTCGAATTTTCCTCTCATGAAGTCATGCCTTTGTTTATTCAGACATATGCTTGAACTAACTGTGAGACTGAAAAAACAATATATCTTCAACAGACATCTGAAGGTTTTGGGTCAAAACTAATTGGTTTTTAATACAATTTAGAGTTACTTATCTTGGCAAAAACTGCAGTTCTATTTGAGGAAAAGTAAACATGGTAAGCATGATTAGCAAGTAAACTGCTGTATTTATATTGCATCTTTTGCACATCAAAAACCACAAAATGCTTTAAGATAAAAAATAGCATAGTAAATACAGATAAAAACATAAACAAAAAGATAAAAACAGAATATATATCGATAATTAGTTAAAAGTTTATCTTAATAAACAAGTCTCCAACTACTTCTTAAAAGAATCAATACAGAACAAAGATGGAGACAAAGCATTCTATAATCTGGGGGAAACATGCTTGAAATGAATTTTCTTGTCTTAAATTGTGTTTGAGGAACAATTAACAGCCATTCAATGTAGAATCTCAGACCGTGAGAGGACATTTATGGTTCTAGAAGGTCAGAGATATTGACAGGGGCTTGACAACATCAGGCTATAAACGCAAATGCTAAAAGATTTAAAATATGTCCTAAAATGTGATGATAGTCATTGTAAAGTCTTAAAACTGGAGTCATTTGTTTTCTCTTTCGTCTTTTTGGTAAAAGCCTTGCAGGAGTATTGTGAACTGACTGGGGATGTTCAAGATCACACATCAAAAAGTCTTAAAAAATCATCTTGAAGAGATTTAAATAAATGATTTAGTTAACCTTTAGTTAAGCTTTTGATATCAGATTGTAAGACTTCTTTGTTGAAAAACAGTTTCTGATTGATCCTCAGATGGCACTCCACTGACTTGTTGGGATAAGAAATATTTGGCCTGTATATGTATAGTTAAGGGACGGCCCAATGCAATGCATGGAGGCAGTGCAAATCCATTGCAAAGCAATGTATTGCACTGCCTCCATGCAATTGCATGGGCAGTCCCTTATTACTATTCACTTCTAAACGGACTCTTTATTCTTTCACCGTTAATGCGGGTCGTACCGTAGCGTGCACCCCCACAATATATACATCAAAACGACCGGCTCGATCGTGTGAGGTGTGCTATTACTTTTATTGGCGATTGGAGTTACCATGGCGACGTAATTAGCGAAGAACCACCCCCAAAAACACCTATTGGAAATGAATGGAAAAAAGGCCCAAATTCATGAAAAATCCACTATTTTTGAAGATTTACTGTGTAGCCATACAATAACTTAGCAACACCATTCGAAATCCAGATTGTAGCCACGTCCGTGCTGTGTTCAGCATTGAAGACCGCATGTCGATAGCTGTTACGGTTTTGTCACAATTTGACTTTGTTCGACCCAAAGTTTGCCCCAAATCGACATTTTTAGAGTGGAGCAGCTCGTTAAGCAGAGTGTGGAGTGATGAACTTTTGGAAGGTCCTCATCAAAATTTAACTCGACGTCACGGCCACATATTTCGCACTAGTGACATGATTTTCGGTCATGAAATAGAGCCGCCCTTTGTGATTCTCAGGATCATTTCAAAATTTCCCTATGTCGCACGGTTTTCTCTCAGCGAGCTCTAGATCGCTCAAAGTGGAACCCAGTTTTAGGGCTTTTCTCCTATAATTTATCATTGTGGCTGGTCAGGATTATCTCAGCCAGAGAGATGTTCTTAGTCATTTTTCTCTCGTTCCCTCTCGGACTGTGAATAAGGTAGAGACTTCTGCTTTGGCATGAACGAAGAGAAATGATACATCTCGCTCACACTTCAAGAATTTTTCCGATACCTTGTACGGTTTTCGAATGGGAACGATTTGTTCGGCGCACTTTTTGAAGTTTTCTAAAATTTAAGCTCTTAATCATCTTAAGTGTTTGCACCTGCTGCAATTTTCACTCACACTTGTTGCTGGGGAAACGGATCACCTTTGATCAGAGTTCACTAAAGTTCATTCCACAGTATATACACATTGAAGGCCTATTAAACCCCACTTAAACACAGGTTATGCTATGCAGTACTATAGAGAGAAGTACTACAAACAAGTCCATGTGTCAGTCCATCTGTCTTTGTCTTTCTGACCATGTCTCTGTCTTTCTCAGTCCCCCTGTCTGCCTGTACCATTTCATCTGTGAATAAGATAGAGAGTTGTGCTTTGAAATAATTGAACACAAAGGATAAATATCGCTAACACTCCAATAATTTTCCTGATAGCTGCTATAGTTTTCGAATGGGAAAGGTTCGTTCGCAGCTGTTTAACACTCTGAACATGGAGAGGAGACAACAGAACATATCGCCTAAAAGTCAGTGTTATATGTATGTTTGGATGGCGTAGTGGTTAAGGAAGAGGGTTTGCATCCCAGAGGTACTGGGTTCAAATCCAGGAGCGAGCAGCAAATAATTTTTCTTTGCTGAAAGCTGAACTGGGAGACGAGACAACAGATCATATGGCCTAAAACTCAATGCTATATAACTGATGTTGTAGTGTAACTGTTAAGGAACAGGAATACAATGCAAGAGGTAGTGGGTTCAAATCCCAGGGGGATCAAAATTTTTTTTTTCTTGTTTGAAAGCTGGAACCAAAATCCCTATGTTATACACAGTACTACATTGCACTTGTATGCATTTTAGTTGATTTCAGCTTTTTCAGTATATTTTCATACTAATCCTATTAATAGTAATGCCAACACGTTAGCTAGCATTAGCATGCTAGTTAGCATTAGCATGCTAGCTGTTGTTAGCATTTTAGCTAATTTTAGCTTTTTGACTATATTTTGGTACTGAATGGGTTTATAGTAATGCCAACATGTTAGCTAGCATTAGCATGCTAGTTAGCATTAGCATGCTAGCTGTTGTTAGCATTTGAGCTAATTTTAGCTTTTTGACTATATTTTTGTACTGAATGGGATTATAGTAATGCCAACATGTTAGCTAGCATTAGCATGCTAGTTAGCATTAGCATGCTAGCTGCTTGTTAGCATTTTAGCTAATTTTAGCTTTTTGACTATATTTTGGTACTGAATGGGTTTATAGTAATGCCAACATGTTAGCTAGCATTAGCATGCTAGTTAGCATTAGCATGCTAGGTGTTGTTAGCATTTTAGCTAATTTTAGCTTTTTCAAGATATTTTGGTACTGAATGGGTTTATAGTAATGCCAACATGTTAGCTAGCATTAGCATGCTAGTTAGCATTAGCATGCTAGTTAGCATTAGCATGCTAACTGTTCAGCATGCACACCATGGCCGTCCCTTCTCTAAATTTCCTGAAATTTTCTAGTTTTTAATTTAGTATTCACATTATTGGTAATGGCAAGCTACGATGGGGCACACTGACAGAGGAGGGGCTGGCAGACATGAACAGGCGCTCTGCCCACCAACAGCAGACAATGGGTGAAGTGCCTTGCTCAAGGACACGGCCAAGACAGTCGGGGCTAAGGCTCAAACCGGCCACCCTCTGATTATAAGCCAAATTCCTAACTCCTTAGCCATGTTTTCTGAGGAGTGTTTTGATAGAAGAGATCAGTACACCAAAATATTGTTTTATTTTAGTTATCAAGGTCTAAACAGCAATACTTAGGGTTTCAATCTTATCAAAGTTCACCTGCAAGTAATTGTTACAGAGCCACTGTTTGATACTACTAAAATAATTTTGTCAAGTAAGATAATGTTAAATATTCATGTAGCTTTAAAGTATCCAATCCATCCAAACCATAACAGCCTCCTCACTGTCTGCTTTTAAATCTCATCTTAAGACCCATTTTTATTCCTCGGCTTTCAACACATCAACAGGCTCTGCTTCTGTTTGGGTGTTTTATAGTTCGTTTTTATTTGTTTTATTTTATTTGTTTTTATTTATGTTTTTCAAATTATCTTATTTCTTTTTAACAGCTTTATTGTTTTCTTTGTTTCAGCTGTTGTTGTTTTAAAGTGCGTTATAAATAAAGTTGAGTTGAATGCCATAAGCAAATCATTGCATAGATGTGCCATACTTTTCTCCAGCTGAATAGAAACAAAACTGAAGAAATTGTTTAGACTCATTGAACAGCTTCAGTTTATACTGCTAGAAACTACTGATCAGGCTCGAAATGTAGGTGTAGTACTAGACTCAGACCTGAACCTCCTGGGTCACATGAAAGCAGTAAAAATGTCCGCCTTCTGTCACCATCTTTTTCAAGGTCCTATTTTGACATTAGTCCTTTAATTCTAGAACATTTCTAGAATTAAAGGACTAATGTCACAATAGGACCATGAAAAAGAATCTTCCATGCATTTATCTTTAGTTAGATTGTTTAGTGCAACAATGTCCTCATAGGTCTGCCTAAAAAGTCAATCAGACAGCAAAAGCTGATCCAGAACAGTGTTGCTTGCATCATCACCAGAACCAGGAAAGTAGTGCACATTACCTCAGTCCTAAAGTCCTTATGCTAGCTTCCTGTAGCTAAGAGAATAGACTTCAAAATACTTGTTCTAGTTTATAAATCATTCAATGGCTTAGCACTAAAGTATATTGAATATCTGTTGTCACTATACCAACCCCCCAGATCACTCAGGTCTTCCAACTCTAGTCTACTCCTTAGAGCCAAGCATGGAGAAGCAACTTCAAGTTTCTATGCTTCCTGAAACAAACTTACAGATGACTCCAAAGCTGATGAAACAGAGTTATTTTTTTAACCAAGGAACCCCCCCCCCCAAAAAAAAATAAAAATAAAAAAACCTCCTTAACTAACTAACAGAAGTTGGGATGTCATAGTTTAATGTGTCTAATGATACATTTTCTGCTTTAACCGTTGTTTTGTTGCTCCTTTTACTTTATTCCCTAATCACCCAAGAATCTTTGAATCACTTTGTCCAAAGTGTGCTATAAAAATAAAGTTGCCTTGCCTTACCTTAAAAGAAAAGTAGAACTGAATATGATCAGTACAGCAGTGGTAAGACACAGCCCGGAAACATAATTACTGTCTAATTATTTTGCCTATGGAGAAAATATAAAGAAAAAGAGAGAATTGGTCATTGGTGATGGTCAGTAATGGTTTCACATCGAATATATATTTTGGAACAATGTCCTGAATTGTTCAAGTTTAGTTTTAATAAAAACATTTGCAAACAGGATTTTGGGAGTTTTTGTCCAGATCAGGGCAATTTATTTGGAGAAAAGACTTCCGGTTTACAACTCTTAATCTTTAGTCCAGATATGAAAAACACAGGAGATTGTTTTCACCAAAAAAAAAAAAAAAAAAACTGCTTGCCCCTGGTGAGCTTCCCTGCTCACTTGTCTTGGTTTTGTATTATTTTTAAACAATATTTAGGCTTTGTAATATCAATGTCGACTTATAATTTTTCCAGTTAATGTTGGCTATTTCACAGTTACCTGTAATGTCTTTTTTGTACCCTTTTCCTGACTGATAAATTTCTACTATAAGAATCTCTCAATCATTTGTGACTTGTTTGTGAACTACAGTATGACTTTAGCCAAAAGGAGGTCCTGCAAGAAAATTGAATTTGATTTCAGCTACATCATATTCACTGTACTTGATAAAACTGTGAAATCAAGAAGGCTGAATGCTGAAAATGAAGCAAAAGCCATAAAAGTATATGGTGTGCAACATGATTGCTACTCTTTTTGTTCTAATCCAGCCTTTTAAAAAATTTGTTTGTTTTTCTAATAACTAAGACAGGAAGTGTGTGTCTAAAGGTATAGGCTTTTCCTGGGTGTGTAAAGTTTGGAGAACCATTGTATGTGTTTTTTAATGAATCCCTATACAAAGCGTTCTATTGTTAATAAGGATGCATAACTATACAAATATTTAACATGTTTAGATTAAAAAAAACATGTTCTCCCTCTGTGCACAGGTCGTCTCATCTTTGATAACTTGAAGAAGTCCATTGCTTACACATTAACCAGCAACATCCCAGAGATCTCACCCTTCCTCCTGTTCATCATTGCTAGTGTTCCTCTTCCTCTGGGAACTGTCACCATCCTCTGCATCGACCTGGGCACTGACATGGTGAGCAGTACTAGAAGGGGGGGGATTTGTGTGCAGTGATTCCAGTAATCTTTTTTTTAATCTAGTATTTAAAATCTGCAAGTTTAACATGTTTCTCTTTTTTTCTTGTTATCTCTTTATAGTCTTTTCATAGCTTTTTCTCAACTTTTGATGTGGCTTTATTGTAATTTTATTGCTCTCATACATAATTACAACCAATGTAATGTTTTACATTTATATCTCTTGACTGAACTATCATCTAATTCTTGGTTAATTTAATCAGTTCTCATTTAAAATTGTGCTAATTGTGAGCATATCCCATAGCTACAGGCAAGGTAAAGGTGACATTAAGGGAAATTACCTTACTGGTTTCAAATATGAGAACTTGGTGGTGAAAAAAGAAGCAACTGTTTGGTTTAATTTGCTCTTTCATTCAGTGGGGGAAATTTGCTTTTTGGCTTTGCGCCGATGTCCATTTGTTCGAGTCGAACAAAGGCCGGGTGACGCTCACATGCAGATTTACATTTCACATGCCTGTCATTTCCAGATGTCAGTCTCTGCTTTGTTTTTTTCCACTTGCAACAGAAAGAGTTGCTGGCATGCTGCTTGCCTGAGGGGCGTAATCCATCATTACAGAAAGAAAGGAATCACAGAATGAAATATTCACAGGGACTTTTGTGTTCATTATTTTAATTTTTGAATTTTATCAGCCATCAAAACACCAGTAGGCAGCAGAAATTGTACATCATTCTAAGATGGAGTTAAAAGTCAGTGGCTAGATGTATTATAATATTACATTAGAGACTAGCAACATTCACTTGAAGTCTTTACAACTTACATACATTGTACATTGGAAAATCAATAACTATGAACTGTTTGACATTTTGTCACACTGCAAAAAAAAAAAAGAAATATATATATATATATATATATATATATAAATGTATATATATATCTGTTTCCGTCCATCCATCCATCCACGCAGATTTGCAGATGGCTGGTGACTATCTCCAGCAGTCCTTTTAGATGGTGGTGTATTTGAGATTTTATATGATAGATTGTTAATGTTTGTAATGTTCACTAACGAACCAGTGAAGCCTTCACAGAAGATCTGGATTCATTCAGTTCAGTTCAAAACCCCTTTATTCGACGAAAGTGAAATTATTAGATATCTAACACAAAGGTGGGCTCTATTTTCTTATCATATGTTTTCTGGAAGTAACTGGTGACACTGGATTTTATTAAGGTGTAACAGAGTAAAGGGTGGCAATGACAATTTTCAAATTTTACTTGGAAATAAATGTAAACAATTCACCCTTTTCTTTTTTTAGTTAACACTGTCCTCAACTTTACGTTATTCGGTTACCTAAAATACTAATAAAACGCAGTAGTTTAGAAAATTACTTTGAAAGCAAAGGGTAAATGTGGTCCCAAGCTTCTTATCAGAAGATATATCTTTCTTTAAGTGGGTATTATTTTCATTTTAGAGATGAAGGATATTGGAGATCTAGTTTGTTCTCGTGATTAATATATTAGAAAGCCCAGTTACATTGACATCTGTAAGAGATGGTGGAATGAACACCTGGGAATTCTGAATCAACATAAAAAAAGCACTTCTTCATGCAGAAGCATTGAAAAGTGTCCATGCTTAAGTGCACGGTTAAAATTACTGATTTCCCATGTCTGCCTGTAATAATGTTAACAGCTTGTTTACAGCTTAGTGCAACTCCTTGCTACAGGCTAGACGACTCTGCAGAGATTTTGAAGCAGTGACCAACATGAGAAGTCTGCTCTGATTATTTTTAGCAACATGTGAAGGAATGGCTAAAGCAGGATGTTTATTATTTTTGGCATGCTTAAGATTATTTCATGAGAGAGATTTGAAAACTGAATGCCATTCAACATGCACTCTTTAGAAGTGTATATACATAAAAAAAATGGCTGCCAGACATTTTGTTCCATCTTCCTCCTCTGCAGTAGGTCAGAGGAGAGCAACACCAAAACAAACTGGATTTGCAGACAACACAGGACGTGTGCTCAGTTTCAAGCAGTGCCAAGTCCCCACCTGAAATCCTACCTAAATCCTGGAGATTTTATTCCCTAAGTCGAACATATTGCTCTGTTGCTCGCCTAGTAAACCCAGCCAATACGAGATCTTTATTACAGGGACCTTTTTACCCCTTTGTTTTATGAATGTCCTGAAATTCATCTTTTCCACACTTCTCCCTGTAATTGTCATTGCTTTCTCTTTCCTGTCCTTTTGCCCTCCTTATGTCTCTCCTCCCACTGCACAGAGATTGCATGATTATATCAGCAATATATCTGGTCCATTCTGCCTTTTTAAGGATGCAGCAAAAACAAGCACCTACCTGTTTATTGTACTGATGTAAAGTAATCTCTCTCTTGATTGTACCTCCAGGTTCCTGCCATCTCTCTGGCTTATGAGATGGCTGAGAGCGACATAATGAAGCGGCAACCAAGAAATTCGAAAACAGACAAGCTGGTCAATGAACGCCTCATCAGCATGGCTTATGGACAGATAGGTCTGTCCTTCAGAATCCAGAACCCTACTCACCCACAGATCTTAAACCTAAATCACTGTGACAGGCCTCTTGTGTTGACTTTATAGAGATAGTGAACATTTCTGTCATAAAAACTTTAAATACCGACATTTATCATAAATTCTGGCACCTGTAAATGTTTAGGTATTTGCACTCACAGAAAATAGAACCAGGGGTGAGCAGACATTTCCTTGATTTTCTTGTAATTCTTGTGACATTTACAGCAAATTGAGAAAGGCAAGTGCAGCTATTAGAAATCCTTAATCTTGGCCATGTTTTACTGGTTGGAGCCTCACTTGAACATGTGCTTCTTATCTCTGGTTTTATTTGGTTTGGGAATAATGAAGGATCAAAGCTGCCCCAATTTCACACTCTGTTAAATAGGGCAAAAGTATGACAGGGCTTCATTTAAAACATAACAAGCTCAGAACAGCCAACGACGAGCATCAATTTATATCCCATAAAACAATGGTGGAAAGGTTTGCAAGACACAGCAGATCACATTTATTAAGCACGTATGTGACATTACAGCTGGCAGAGTGTCAGAAATAAATGTTTAACTGAGGAGCTGATCCATAGGTGGCACCTAAAAAATACAAAAGGAGAGTTTAGGAAAAGAACAGTGTCATACATCTATAAAATCCTGCTCAGGGATGTTCAGGCAGGGGAGGCAAATGGAATTTGGGGACCTAGGTTTGTGTAATTGTCTGGGACTGCCACACACTCAGAAAATAAAGTACAGAATGTCTATCATTGGGGTGGTACTATCAAAGGTACCATTTTGTACCCCTGTAGTCTATACTTTTTATCAATGTTTAGTTGTTTGATTAAAAAAAAGTACAACTTGAAAATGTGTTAACAATAAAACTATGAAGTCAATTTTCATAAATCTGCTTTTGCTAATGGATGTATTTTAGCAAAAAAGATCATCACCAGGAATTGTACCCTATTGCAGAAATAGTACAAAAATGTACTTTTTAGTACACAGTAGTGGAACATCTATGATGACCATGTATGTACCGTTCAGACAATAAAAAAGGAACAAATAGTTACCCTGAGATCCAGTATTTCTCCTTACAAAGTGTTAATTTCTTCTTTGTACCTTGGGGCACAGTAATGTACCCATTTTGTACCCCTACTTCTGACAGTGTATGACAGTTGAGATAAAATCATTGGGTTAAAAAAAAAAAAACCTTAGCACCTTTAAACCTTAATCAGTTCCTGTTTTAAAACAGTTATTACTTATCTCAATTGTTTTAAGACACTTTTTTTTATATGTGAGTTAAAATTTTGCTGACAATTAAATATCACTGCTAAATAGTTCTACTTGTTCAATGAGTTTACCTTTATTTCAATATTTAAGTTCTTCATAGTTGGTACTTTTTATGATGTTGGGACTAAAAGGTTATTAAGTAACGCGTTACAGTAACTACGTTATTATTGTCATAACAAGCACAGTAACTAGCCAAAGTCAGGAACATGTTTACCGTTACTGGGATTTAAATAGGGTCGTTATTCGTTGCTTTGCGTGCCTAAAGCCAGGGTCACACTGTGCGGTTACGGCCGTCCTAGACCTTTAGTTTTGTCACGAAAAGAGTCATGATTAAAAATGGTAAGCGTGCGTGCGTTTCACCAGTCTGTTGCTGTGCTGTGTGCCGGGCTGGCTAACAGCTAATTAATTGCATCTGACCAAAATCAGCCCCCTGCAGTCTTCAGCCGGAGTCGGCAATTCTACGACTCCAGTGTGCTGTTGACCAATTAAATTCCACCCTGTGAGTGATGTGTTGGCTAGGCTAATGCTAAACAAAGCTTACCTCAAGCTCGTTTTGAAGAACAGGTATCCCAAACTTTCTTCTTTTTCCCAGCTATGTGTCCAGATTCGTCTTTTCTTCCTAATCGTTTTCTCACCTTTCATTTACCATTTGATTTACAGTCTAGAAACAGAAGTATTAACACAGCTAGCACTTCTTTAAATTTCCTTGTGGCTATCTTGGCCCTGCCCATGTGTCAGCTTTCAGTGATGTATGCTGCATCACTCGTAACACTGGTTTTATCAATATTGGAAATATTATTTTGGTTAAAAACTGACTGTTTATGTGGCTATGGATACTTTTTTTATTTATGAAGTTTCTCTTTGGGAGACTGAAAATACTGTTTGCCTGTCATTCCCGAAGATGAGGTCTCCATGGTGCAGTTCAACTGTTTTTATTATTAAGTTTACATAGAACGGGTAAACCTCCATGTTTATGTTAAACAATTTTTGCACTGTTATTGATTCCTACAGCTCTTAAATGGTCTGAGGCACAGATTAATGTTGGCACTGCTAAAAGTATAGGCTACTTTCTACCCATTTCAATCGTAAAATTAAATATAGGCTACCTATCAAACATTTCAACATATTGTATATCATATTTTGTGATCCACTGCTTCTTCGTAGTGATACTAGGTTAAATTATTAGAATTTTAGCAATGTACCACATCAACCCCAAAATGTGTTTGCATTTGTAGAGGGTTGAAACAATAGAAATAGATTAAAGGGGCTTTATCATGCTATTTTACAGCTTTCAACTTCTGGGATAGACATACATATGATAACATGCTACCGTTAGTTTTATACAGTATTAAATTGTCCTGAAATTTAACTCGTATCCCCTAGTTACTGTTAGCTCATTTCTCTATAAACCCACCTCCTGCACCCCCCAATTCATTAAGAATAAACATAAATAATACAGGCTCCAGTACACAGTAACTATGATCACAGTTGAATACACAGAACAGATCATTCTTGATAAATTTATTTTTATTTTATTCTATACATATTACTATATTCCAACTTTTCTTATACTTTAGGCATTATTCTTTGGGGGGCTGCCAACCTCCTTGATATGTTTTGACCTGAACTGGTGTTGTTGGTTGATGGGGGGTTATTTTGTAGCAGTCTATTGGTTGATGGATGGTGGGTTTTTTTTTCTTTGACTGTCAACAGCAGGAGAGAGTGTTTCATTTAGTCAATGCTGCAATTTGACATGGGTGTTAGAGGAATACACCACAGTGGACTGGTGAGGAATTGCCTGTGCCCCCCCGTGATCCATGCTGTGTGTCAGGTCAGTGTTTGCCCCAGGTGTTCACAACTTGGCTTGGAAGAAATATCCTCTTTACACTCTGTGGCTTCTTCTACAATTTGACTCCTACCTTGAATTCTGCTAAAGCCTAATGGAACATCTGTGAACATTTTTTTATGTTCTATGAGCATCCCTAAGCAGTGATATAAATATAAGTTGAACAACTCAGACAGAAACTAATGCTTTCAGTTTTTCCTGTTTTCAAGCATAAAGAGATGAGTGAAGTTTCTGGATGGGATAGTGCCAGATTACACTATTATTGGGTCATTGCTCCATTAATTCTTTAGGCCTTTTGCCCACAGGCAATATACACTCACTGACCACGTTATTAGGTACACCTTGCTAGTACTGGGTTGGAACCCCTTTTGCCTTCAGAACTGCCTTAATCATTTGTGGCATAGATTCAACAGGGTACTGTAAACATTCCTCAAAAATGTTGGTCCATTCTTACATGAAAGCATCACGCAGATGCCACAGATTTGTCGGCTGCACATCCATAATGTGAATCTCCCGTTCCACCACATCCCAAAGGTACTCAATTGGATTAAGATCTGGTGACTGTGGAGGCCATTTGAGTACAGTGAACTCATTGTTATGTTCAAGAAACCAGTCTGAGAAGATTCAAGCTTTATGACATGGTGCATTATCCTGCTGGAAGTAGCCATCAGAAGATGGGAACATTGTGGTAATAAAGGGATGGACATGGTCAGCAACAATACCTAGGTAGGCTGTGGCGTTGCAGCGATGATCATTTGGTACTAAGGGGCCAAAAGTGTGCCAAGAAAATGTCCCCAACACCATTACACTACCACCTCCAGCCTGAATCGTTGATACAAGGCAGGATGGATCCATGCTTTACAGTTATTTTACGGCAAATTCTGAAGCACCCATCTGAATGTCGCAGCAGAAATCCAGACTAATCAGACCAGTAAACATTTTTGTGAGCCTGTGTGAATTGTAGCCTCAGTTTCCTGTTCTTAGCTGACAGGAGTGGCACCTGGTATGGTCTTCTGCTGCTGTAGCCAATCTGCGTCAAATTTCGACGTGTTGTGCCTTCAGATATTCTCCTCTGTATCCCTTGGTTGTAACGAGTGGTTATTTGAGTTACTGTTGCCTTTTTATCAGCTCGAAGCAGTTTGGCCATTCTCCTCTGACCTCTGGCATCAACAAGGCATTTTGTCGCCTACGGAACTGCCGCTCACTGGATATTTTCCCTTTTTCTGACCATTCTCTGTAAACCCTAGAGAGGTTGTGCGTGAAAATCCTAGTAGATCACTAGTTTCTGAAATACTCAGACTAGCCCGTCTGGCACCAACAACAGTGCCACATTCAAAGTCACTTAAATCACATTTTTTCCCCATTCTAATGCTTGGTTTGAACTGCAGCAGATTGTCTTGACCATGTCTACATGCCTGAATGCATTGAGTTGTCGGCATGTGATTGGCTGATTAAAAATTTGCTTTAACGAGCAGGTGTGCCTAATAAAGTGACCAGTGAGTGTACATGCAGAATTTCTCATCCAAACTCTGTGAAAGCCAGATTACGACTTCATGGTTTAAACCAGTTATAGTTTAATGCCTTTTGAGGAGGTGTGGATATTGAATTGTTAACTTTAAGGCTATGGGTGCAGTAGACAAAATAACCTTTTAATGTCTTGCTATAATTATCCATCCATCCATTGTCTATACTCGCTTAGGATCATGGGGTGCAAGTACCAACTCCAGAGCCAAGCAAGGGCTTTGTTTTTGCAAAGCCAGAGTGATATTGTATTAGTGCTGTTCTGGTAATTCAACAAAGTCATCCATTCAACAGGTGGAATATATTATTTGTTTAGAGAAAATCTGCCACTTACACAACAAATGAACCCGGCACCACTAAGCTGTTTGCCTATAGACTGTCCATAAAAATAGTAAAAACATTGAAAGGGACTGCCTCTCTCTTTTCAGCCCCAACCGTTATCCAGGGAGTTATTATTTACCAGCACATTGAACACAGATTAATAACCATCATCTCAGCTCTCTGTCAAAAATCCAGTCAGTTAGGTTCATGGGAGGCTCTGAAATAAGATGCCAAGCCATCATTCTGAAAATATACCATCCCATCTCCTAATATTGCAGTCGTCAGCTGTCTGGTTCATTTACTCCCTGCAAAAGGAAACATTTTAGAGGGCAGAGGACAGAACTGTTTGCAAATATAACAGCCTGAAAATATGAAGTGTATTAGAGATCTGGGTCTTTATGTACAGGCTTGTTTAGCATGTTTCTTTTCTAAATACGCATTAATAACACCAGCTCAATTTTAATACTGTGCTGTCATATGACAGATGGGAAGTGATTTACATGATTGTCTGGAGTGATTAATGACTCAATATGGATTTGACAGTGATAAAGCAGCCTTTGGTAGTAGGAATTCTTAAAACTTTGCACAGCCTTTCTTTTAGTGTATGATGTCCCCTTTATCTTGTGATTCCCTTTTTATTGTGCTATATAAAAAAAACATTATTATATAATTACCTAATACTCAAATTGTTGAGTTCAAGCTTGGTCAAGCAAGAGTCATCATCATAGTTAAGTCTCTGCAGAAAACTAATTTTGTTGTTGTTATTTAAAATAAAATAGCTTAGAGGACCCTTTGTTTTTTACAGCATTCCCTTGGATTAAACACGATACCTTTGTGTACCCTCACAAAGTGTTTGTGTGCTCACACAATAAATAATATGTTTGCTAGCAGCAGCAATTAAGCAATTATTATTGTGTTCGCTTGCAATAAATATTTCAGGCCCTTGCAATTATAATGTATTCACTGGTGTCACGAGACACTATGAATGCTGAATGTCTTCCTATAAAAATATATGGTTTTTATAAGGTGTTCACATGTAGATTGATATCTTGTTTTTGAGGGATGTCTGAAGTTGTATCTATTTTTGTTTAGGATACAAACACACCATAAACTTATGTGAAAAATGCTGGTGTTACACTATTTAAAGAAAGAAAGAAAGAAAGAAGGAAAGAAAGAAAGAAAGAAAGAAAGAAAGAAAGAAAGAAAGAAATATATACTGTTCTACATAAGATCTACAGCAGATGTATTTGTTGGTAGGGCACCCAAAATCTGTTGTGATAGAATGCAATATTTATTGCAAGTAATTAAAAATGTTTGCGTTTATTGTAAGATGATGCAATAAGAAGAAAAAAAACTCCCCCATGTTCCCTGGGGGGCTTTGTAGCTCTTTTTCATCTACTTGAGAAATTCTGACAGAACTTCAAATTTAAAGTTCACAGACACTCACCCTTCATTATGAGCCTCAGCTAATTTTCATAGAGGAAAATTAAATATTTTTTTAAGTCTCTAAATACGAAAAGCCCCGAAAAAGGGTTGCAGCTGCAATTTCTGTTTTAAGTGGGTTCTGTAGCCCCCTTAACTTTACCCGAGTAAGGCTACATGCAAACCAACACTCCACACTTCTAAGATTTTGCTTGTGATAATAATGTATCACTCTGCTTCCCAGTTAACAGCTGCTTTGTGTTGATCTGTCACAGAAAATCCTGATAACATACCCTGAAGATTGTGATTTCAGTGTTACAAAATATGAAAAAATTAAAGGACTTTGAATACTGCAACACTACTCTGTTCTACAAGCTACTGTAAGTGCACTTCACTAGTAATTAAAAATGACTTTGATCTAAAAAGTGGGTGACATTAAGCCACAGCAGAAGAAAAAATAGGACAAACAATGTCAAAGAAATCTTTGGAAATTTCCACCAGTTTTTTCCATACTGATCAATACAAACTGACAGGATATAAATTGTAAATAGAAATAAATGATTGTAATTTCTGACAGACTTGTGAGAAACTCGGAGGCAACCATATTAATAATGATGGATCATGTTTGGAGCAACTAATGGACAATAAATTAATTTTTTATGCTAAGATGACATGACATTTGTCTCTATTTTCTTTACATTTAGAGTCTCTCTGATGCTTTAAAGGGGCATTAAACACAGATTTACATGAGCAAAATAGCCATATGTACCCAGAAAATCAAGTATTTGTTATCTAGAAAAATCAAAAAAATGTAGGTATTTTTTTCTTAAAATATGTATTGATTTGTTTCAGTGCCTTATTAACAAGCATGTGTGCGGTTATTCTTCCCTCTAGGTATGATCCAGGCTCTCGCTGGTTTTTTCACTTACTTTGTGATTTTGGCTGAAAACGGCTTCCGCCCTAGAGACCTGCTGGGCATCCGCATTGCCTGGGATGACCGTGAATTAAATGACCTGGAGGACAGCTTTGGGCAGCAGTGGGTAAGGGACACGAGCACATAACTGCCATGTGCATGACTTTATGAATATTTGGATTCTGATACAAAAGCAAATTAAATCTGTTTTTCAACTTTGCAGACCTATGAACAGAGGAAGATTATTGAATTCACCTGCCACACAGCCTTCTTTAGCAGCATTGTGGTTGTCCAGTGGGCTGATCTGATCATCTGCAAGACCAGGAGGAATTCCCTCTTTCAACAAGGCATGAAGTAAGTATTTTATTTTTTATATATATATTGTGATGAAGGAATCAGATTATGCAAAACACAAATATTTACATACATGGAAAGTAGTTATTTTCAAGTCGTTTGATTTTTGGAAATTCTATTGTTTTATTTGTCAGTATTTATTGTACAGTCATTTTTATAATAGGAATTTAGGTGTATTGGTGCTAAAGTGTAAAAAAATTATATCTTCAAAAAAATTAATACACATAAGTGACTATAGTAATAATTTATAGTCAATAATTTGACAATAATTTAAGCCAAGCATTTCCGAGTTCCCCCCCAAAATCTTATAATAATAATAATAATAATAATAATAATAATAATAATAATAATAATAATAATAATTGGTATTATAAAAATATGTTTGTATTATTATTATTATTATTAATAGTATTATTATTATTATTATTATTATTATAAGATTTTGGGGGGGAACTTGGAAATGCTTGCCATAAAAGCACAGAACCTGAAATAAATAGCTGTTATTTCATTTTACAAAAAAACAAAAAATAATTATGCCAACGTTATTGCCTTATTTTAGGCTGTGTTCTTAACTGCGCATAAATCTCTTCTGTGTTTTTTCTAACACACTTTCAAATTTGTTTGCAACAGGAACAGGATCCTAATCTTTGGCCTGTTTATAGAGACGGTCCTGGCTGCCTTCCTCTCATACTGTCCTGGAATGGACGTGGCCCTGCGCATGTACCCCTTGAAGTATGCAGCGTATATGCACATCTCCACTCAACCGAAAAATAACCCCTTGAAGACTTAATAGCTTGCCATTAGCCTGTTACTCTGAATTTCAAATGAATTCTCAGATCTTCTTAAATGCCACCTTGTTAGCCCTTAATATCCAGAAATGACTGCAGTGAGTTTAACGATTTGCACTCTGCCTGCGACCCTTCACTGTTTGCATAAGCCTTCTCCTCCTGATTCCATTTTTCCTGTTGCTCTCAGGATTCTTTGGTGGTTCTGTGCCTTCCCCTACAGCCTGCTCATCTTTGTTTATGATGAAATTCGTAAATTAATTCTGCGGAGGAGCCCTGGAGGTAAGCAGTTTTAAGGATGGAAAGGTTTTCAGCTCATTTGTTTTGATTGGATGAAAAATGAAGTAAGGGAACAGTAGCAACAGTTATTTTCCACCAAAACCTTAGCTCTCATCTACTGTTAATCTATCAGGTTTCCAAACCACCTGTGTGAAAAGTAAATGCTCTAAATAAGATTACTTTAATCTAATTTTCTTTTGAAACACTAACCTGGCAGCTTGCAAAGCCCCTCAGTAGATGTTATTCCATGTATGCTGCTTTGGAACTTCTAAAGTAATATCTAGAAGATATGATTAAACAGGCACAGCATTTTGCTATACAATTATAAATAGTTAAATGCTCATTTATAAACATGTAAGCTTCTTGATGGTAACAAGGGCATTTGGTGTCTTGCCTAAGGACGTTTTGACAAATTGCAGGTTTTAGGGCTTATTTTTTTTAAATCAGCGTTTTCATCTGGTTGATGTGAAACATACGCGAAAATCAGACACAACTAGGGAGAATTACAGCATTTTACAGTAAGCTCACAATGTAAACATAGTGTAGAAACCAGAGGATGGATAGATAGATAGATAGATAGATCTTTATTTTTGCAGTTGTTTTAAACTTTTACTCTGTAGATATTTAAATAAAGATATTTTTTCTAGCTTTTGAGGATCAACATACATCTTCCGTATTTGAATGGCATGTTATCATGGTATTCCCATCTTGAAGAGTGCAAATGAATGGAGTGGTATTTGGTTCATAATATATTTATACATCAGAGACACAGGGAATCATGAACTATTAATCAAACTTCTCTAAACAGCTCTAAAAAGAAATATTTAAATATAAAGTGTTTAACTTTAATTTATTTAATGCAATTTTTGGAGGGGGGTTCTAATTAGAGTGAAACAAGTGATTAAAACACAGACAAACATTTCCTTCCAAAGTTTATATCTTTACCAAGGGTGCCAATAAGTGTAAAGGGTGCTGGAGCTGACTGATGACAGATGACTAAGACTAACTATTTGTTTCTTACATTGTCCTAAGTGTGACCCCTGACTAGTTAACTTGTTTAATTTAAACATGAATAAAGAAACTTTAATTTTAGCATTCATCCATGGAGGAAATAACAATTTGATCCCCCTGCTGAATCACCAAGTTTGCTCACTTAGAAAAGCATAATCTCTAAATATTATGGTAGTTTCATTTTAGGAGGACATGATATAAACAGAAAATATAGAAATAATGAATTGCATACAAGTTATTAGAACTTGCCAGTTTTTGACTGAGGTGTATATTTGATCTGCTGTCCAGTTTGGACTTTGGAATTTGGTCAAGAAATGTTCTTCCCGTAAGCATTGCACTCAGACATTTTCTGTAGCTTGACCCCACATCCACCCCCCCAGCTGACTACACTTTGCCTGTCCATAACCTTACCATGCCTCTTTGGCTACATCATTGCTGTCATATCACTTTATCTTGTCTCATACTGTCATGTTAGAACACTGATCCATGATCCATTTTTAGTGTTCTCCTCCTAAATTTCATAATAAATCACACCATTCAATAGCCCCTCAGTGTGAAGAAGTCACGCTATACCACTAACAAATAATAATTAAAAATAACAGCCAGAGAGCAATGCTTAACCTTGGGTCTTGACAGTAGAGATGATGCTCTGGGAGCCATGCTCCCTCTCTTCTTCCAATCAGAGAAGGTTAAGATGATACAAAATAGCTTTACTTTCATCTGATCTGAGCACAAAATATTCCATCAAGTTTTCTCTGAATCATTTAGAGAACCCAAAGACTTGCCTTCTACTTTGAGTTGGATGCCAGATTTAAATTAGTAAAACCTAATGTGTTACCCAGGGGTCATGTTAACTAAATATATCCCATTTTTCATAATTTTTAAACGATGATCAAAAAATCTGAAGGCCGTCAGTCATTTTGACAGTTTGCAATTCACAACCCTGAGCACTTGGACGCACAGATGCATGGACATTTTCAAGTTTGTGCACAGTTGTACAGGTTTTTTAATGAATGAGAAAAAAAATATTTCCACAAGAGCATCTGAGCATCCTATAGGACCAGGACTCCGTACTCAATGCATCTCGTTATCTGGGAGCTGACAGAACATTGAAGAGCGATGGAGACTTTGGAGCACGTCTGCAAACCAGCTGCACCAGACCGGTCACTAACTGGTGCAGCTTAACCACTTAATGTATGTAGAAGGAGGACATGCTCTAGATCTCCTGCCACATAAGTGATCAGGAAAGCCCTCATTAAGAGTCTTGCTGACTTCTGATAACTTAGTATTGGGAATTTTTAGCTGATTTCCAAATTTTTGTTGAAATAATGCAGTTCCAGTTTGCTGTGTGATAGCAGAGCACGGGTTAAGTTTCCATTAAGCACAAGTGGGTGTGCAATTCAGGTCCACATGGAACTGGTTGAAGTTGTTAACATCTTTGTTTAGGCTACAGCAGGGGAAATCTTCATATACATCTGATAAATGTCTGATTGTGCAATGTGGATTGAAGATTATTTGACATGAATGAAAATTAAACACAACTAAATATGTAAGTTTTGACATTTAAAAATTGACAGGTAAAAATAGATTATGAGAAGACTTTTTTCACCCCTTCAGTCAAACTGACTGACGATGAAAATGTCTAGCGAAATTCCTGGTGTTACCAGCTGAGTTAATGGTCACTGTGGTTCTATTGCTTTCGAATTATTATTGCGCTCTTTTCGTATAGCTGTGGGATGAAATATCGCCTTCCTCACTTATTTTCACCCCATGACCAAATACCTTGAATGGAGCTCCAGACTGAGAGTGACTTTATAGTTCTTCATTTTCCCCAAGATTCTTCCAAATACTAACCTTCTCAGTCAGCTTTAATTGATGTTCTCAGAGCCCATATAAACCTTGGAAAGATCTACTACCTTATACCTGAAGTTCTTTAATAGCTTTTTAATCTGTCCATGGTGTTATGGAAATTTAAAATGATTCTGTGCACTCTTATGTTTTATACATGTACAAGCTAAAGTCAGGAACCTTTTAATAAATACCTGGGAACATAACTGATATGTGGGTCCCAGAACTCTGGTTTTGTTATTCGCTCTATGACATGCAAACCAATTTTTATGTAACCTTTTTTTCTGAAATTGTCATCAAAACTTTTTCTTTTTAAATGTAAAATGAAACGGCCATAATGTGCTTTTCTTTGCAATTTAGCAAAAGTAGGAAATCAGCGAGGGATCAAATACTTATTTCCTAAAAATTTTTTTTCCTGTTTTCTGGTAATTTCTAAAAGAGAAACAACTCATCAGTCATTCAAGCAAAACTTTATGTTACATTGTTTCAAAGTTTGAATCAGAATGAAAAATAAATATGATGTAGCTGGATGATGAATTGCTGAGAAATTAGTCACGATTATGGGTGATTACTGTCAGCTTTTGTTTTGGTGCAATGCAAAGAGAACTAGTTCGATGCATGAAGATTCAACACCAGTTGCAGCTGTCTTATTGAAAGGTCCCATCATGTGCATAAAGCAAAGGGAGTAGCCTACTCTTCTCTGACATGAATAATTGGGATCATTGTTAATTTTAGTAATCTTTGTGAAAAAGGATCTGCACTCAATTCCCATTTAAAAGTTGCTATCAAGCCGAGCTTGGGAAAATAGAAACTAGAGGCCTAATAGTTGGTAATGCAGCTGAAAACTCAGCAGAATGCAATCCATTCAATACTGAACAATTCTTAGGCTATAAAAGCTGCTGCCTCTGCATCACTTGAATGATTACTGTTTGTCTCCCTGGTTTGACTTCAGACAAAACAGCATGTAAATGTACTGCTGTCAGGGCAGTTTGCTTGGGAATTCTAGTTAATAAACGGAGCATAAAATCATGGCTTATAAACAGGAAAATCTCTGATGGTGGAATTCAAACATCCGCACGCCGGGTGAAATTGAATTGATCTGAAGCTTGAGACAACTGCTGCGTATGCAGCAGATTGTGATCAGAGTTTTAAGCGACTTTTCAGTCCGCTGTTTGCATCTTGAGGATAAACAAAGAAATGACAAAAAAACAGGACTGTCCAGAAGACATTTTTAGCTGAATATAGACATTTTAAGGGAATCTTGGCAAGGTTTAGATTTTTCTTTCCTCTTACACTTCTCCATCTATCAAAGTGTGAAGAATGTTGACCCTTGTCCTATAAAGTCTCTGGTCATTAAGGCTTTTTGATAGATGTCAAGGCTTTTTGGGTCAGGCAAAAATTATATCAACTCTTCTTTGTTTGCCATCACAACTGAAGAATCTGTTTTGTGCCAGAGAGGTTTGTCAATTAATGTAATGTTCTGGTGAGAAATATGCACTCCTCATAAACAAAACTGACATATTAATGGAGTTCTTTTAATTGTTTAATTGAACTATTCTTTTTTTCAAAGTAAAATGTTTGCACTTTATGTGTGTTTTGTTTAGTATACAAGTTTAATTAAGCGTAAATGCAATTATTGGGTTTAAGTGTTTTAAAATTGAATTTTCTCTTTATACATTCATACATACATTTATGTCCAAAATCCTAAACTGTGAATATTACTTCCACTCAAATGAAACATAAACACGTCTAATAATACTTTAAACCTTAATCAGCCAGTGCTACGAATAATTTGTGGCTTAACTTTATTTTATATTTGAAAAACCTTTTCTTAGTAAGTTGCACATCAACCACACACTTTTTGTTTTGTATAACGTAGTTGGAGATTTGACCATTTCTTCTTAGCAGAACACAAATCAGTTAAATCATGTAATGGCACTGTCCCAGTTTACACAGTTTTTGCATTTTAATATGCTTTCTGCAATATAACATTGCAACTGGAGAGGAAACTGTTCCACATCTTGATGCTGCCACCATAATGTTTGACAGTTAATAAAGTGTTCTCAGGTCTGAAAGCTGTATCTTGATCCTTCCAAATATTTGTTGTTGCTGAGTTTGGAGAAAAGCTTTTTTTTTCTTGGTTGACATCCACTCAGTCCATGGTGATATAACACTCATTTCACAACACTTGTTCCAGCAGTTTTTAGTTCATGGAAGCTTCAAGCTTAGGCTGTTCCTGGATTGTTACTAAACATTCTGAACAATTATTCTAAATCTAAGGGTAGAAAATTGGGACCGATAGTTGAATTTGGGACACAGTTGGGTATTCCCACACAACGTACCTCAAAACTGTTTTAGGAATGGATAAAGCAGGCTAACACGAAGTTGAGTTTCTGGCATGACCTTCCAAAAGCTCCAACCCTATTTGTGAAATGCGTGATCTGTGATTTGCTTAAAAAAGAAGGCAGTTTGACTTATTTTCTTGGTTCTTAAAGAAAAGTAAGTATTAAGTATTATGTTAACGAAAAGCTATCAATACTAAGCAGGGAGGTGGCTTTAGATTTCATCTTTTTAGCAGCTACAGTATAAAGCTGACTCATATTCCTAAAAACTTTTAAAGCCACTCAAAATTCATGTTGGCATTGTTAAAGGACATGTTAAGATTGTCAAATGATAACGGTCTAACTCTGAACCAAATGGATGGAATGGCCAGTGACTCATGTGACCTTAACTACCCTTTTTATTAGCCTTAACAGAGCTATTAGTATGACTTTTCAGACTACAGTTTATTGGTTTGATACCTTCAATCCATGATTATAATTTACGAAACATTTTGAATGTGAGTTGATACATCTTAAAGCAACAAGATGATAAATCCAGACTCTTTTTTTAAGGACTTGAGATTGTAATGTCCTGGATGACTGAGAACATTTAACAGCATTATTTACTACTATTGACTATACTAAAAACCAGGTGTGTGGTAGGAATCTAACTAATTTAGAGTAGAATATCCAAACAGAATATAAAAATGGACTCAGACAGGATTAGATAAAATCCTCAATACATTTAAACTTGTGCAATCTTGTGTTTTTTTAAATTCAATTAAGTTGTTGGTTGTATGGTCATTCTAATCTGGAAAAATAATGGTTCAGTTAAGTAAGTATGGCCACTATAAGTTATTATAAACTCTCTGTTACTGAATATGGCAAGCCAGGGTTTTATTGTTTTGTGCAATCAATTTAACTACTTCCAACACACCAAAACTAAAAGCATAGGCTTATACATACAGCATATACATGAAGAATCATTTTCTGGCTAGCCACTTTGATCTTCTGGCTTCATTCTGATTTGAAAGACAGTGTTGTGGTTATGTTGCTTGCCAATGAGCAGATATCCAATATGCCAAACTCAGGCCAGGAAATCAACATACCTGATCACCCATCAACAGAGCCAATGCTAAGTGATTAGAGAGGAAATTAAAGCAGGCTGATGAAGACTCTTGAGATATACCCCGAAGATCATCCATGCGATACGGGTTCTTTACAATGGCTGCAAGTCTGCTCTCTGGCAGTGTGTCTCAGCTGATGAGGGGCAAGACGTGGGCAGACAAATACAATCCATGCTGACAGTTAATCATTTCTGTTAATCTGTGTGTCACGGGCTGCAGATCAGACTCTGAGTTATAAGGAGATTCATTTGGAAATGTACGAAGAGAAAAGGCAATGAGATGAATACAAATAGAGTGCTACAATGGGTTATTATGAAACCTGCTAGCCTGTCTTTCTTTTTTGTTGTTGCCTGACACTTTCCTCTGTTTTCTCCTTCTCTCTTTCTTCATTTTTTTCCAGGTTGGGTGGAGCAGGAGACGTATTATTAACATTCAGAAAATGTCAGTTTGCATTGTGTGTGTATGTGTGTTTTACTTCCGGGCTTTGTGAGGGTGAAACTGCGTGTGTGTCTGTCAGATGTAATATTGCATGGATCAGTTCACAAATCCGATTATCATAAAATACTGCAGAAAATGGTCTTGTGATTTTTTTCCTCTCTCCTGTTTTATCAGAAAACATTTACAGCAGGATGATATTCTTGTACACGTTTGTGCCTTATATAAACTCTTACCTAAGTGATGTATAGTGGCTTTTTAGAATGAAAAGCAATGGTGAATGATTTTCCTCAGCCAAAAGTTTTAAAATAAAATGGATTACAATTGATAGGAGGCTTTGTTGTTTCTCTTTTTTGTAAGTGCACTTAACAGAAAACACAAGCCTTGACCTTATACATTTAGAAATTACTTCCTCTACAGTATATCCCTGCTTAATGTTCCCGGTGATCTCTTAAATTTATCCACGACATCCTCTTATCTACCAGAGGTCCCAAGAAATTGTACAAATACTAATGACTTGTGATCTCAACGTGTCAAAATAAAACTTCTTCTTATCCAGATGTCAATGGAAAGAGGTGGGTACCCCATGCATGGACAAGCCATAGTCTCTCACTGAGCAACACAGAGACCAAGTGAAAAAACAACCTTGCACAGAACAAAGGACACTTTAGAGAGACGAATCAATCACACAGTCGTGTTTTTTGGACTGTGGGAAGCTGAAGTACCTGGAGAGAATCCACAAATGCACAGGGAAGAAATGCCAACAACATGTAGATAGGATTCAAGCCCAGGACAACAAGATAACAGTACTACAAACAGCTCCACTGTAAGACATTTTTAATGTACGTTAACATAGTTCAAGTAATATATTACCATACAATCTCTCACCTATTATAAGGAATGTGCTATGTTCATATTTTAATAAAAAGAAAGGCTATTTGAAGTTTAATATGATATTGCTACTGGGCATTGTTTCTATATACAGTAAGCATTATTCACCTTCTACGTTGGGAAAACTCTTGCTGTATTCAGACCCTATGCTTTACAACTCATGTCCAAAAACTAAATGCACATATATGCATTTAATTTAAAGGCAGTGTTTACGTCTAAGAACAACACATCCAATACAAAGGCTTTTAGCTGTAAAATATATATTTTTTTCCATTTAAATCTGGGAAAATATTAAAACAGGTGGGTAAGGGACCTGTTCATGTTAGAATGACCTCTCATTTTTATGTGCATAATTTTTGTAGAAGTTGCAAAGAGCTCCTATTATACGTTCCTTGATATTTGTTTCCAACGTAGGCTTTCTAAGAACTATTTGCCATCCTCTTGGGGCTGCTCTTTTTTATACAGGCAATTATGCTGGAAATGTTTCCAATTACAAAAAAGAACGCAGAGAAATCTCTACAAACAATAGAAAAAAAAATTCTGAATCTCCAAGAATATCTGACCTTCATGTGGGTCTGTATGTACCCAGGGACACAACTAGTAAAAACTACTCATAAGAACCATAGTTTGCTGTGGATTACACTTAGCAAAGCACAAATCTATGTAGTATTGGGGTTTGGTCACGGGCACAGATGTTGTATTTTGTGTCTTTAAGATAGTGTTCTTTAAGTCAGAAGTATGACCATTTAAAAAAATTTACACATTGAAATAATTTATTTTCAACCATTTTCCCATTTCCTAAGGATGATCAGATAACTGAATTTCACCATATCATTTAATCTGCACTGTTGGTGCTTTGCAAGATAGCAGTTTAAACAGTCTAATTAGCCACCTGTTTTTCATGAAAGAGGAATAGATGTGCCTGAAATCTTTGTCTTCCTCAAGGACCAATTAATACCCTGTTCAACCTGCAAGAAAGGCAGATGGGGCACACATATGTGCTGGCTTGGATCCAGTTTAGCTGGGCTTTTTTTTGCTCCTATACCCTTTGACAACATTCAGCATACATAGAACAAAATA
The DNA here is from genome assembly GCA_028564705.1 of Apricaphanius iberus. NCBI lineage: Eukaryota > Metazoa > Chordata > Actinopteri > Cyprinodontiformes > Aphaniidae > Apricaphanius > Apricaphanius iberus. Next base: position 501,674 of record JAPXFQ010002837.1, read on the forward strand.
GTTTTTTCCATAAATTTATTTTCCATTTCATGAGCTGACAATGTGGGATCTCTAAGATCTTTGAAGTGAGGGTTTTTATCATTTTTATAGTTTGTACCTAATCAGGAGCACATGACTCTCTCTGTATCTGTCAGGTTTTCTCTTTAGAAGGGTAAAGCTAATGGCTAGACTGAAAGTGGTTAAGGTGGAAGCTTACTTTGGCTGTCTTGTAACCACTTCAGTCAAATGCTTTCTTTAGAACGATTATTTATCAACTTCTAAACTATGATCACGTGTACTTTATATTGTTATTTACATAGGAAACGGAGGCTGAACATCACCAATGATGAGATAAAAAATCTGAGAACAAATGTTTGTTACTACGTCAAAGAAACATAACCAAACAAAAAATATGAGAAGGGTTTAAGATGACAATATTTTTTCATTTAACAACATTTTTGTTGTTCTTAACCTGTCTTAGGTTTCTGTTAGCCACAAATGCCTTACATGTTCATTTCCTAGTTAGTCTTTCGAAACATGATGATTATTGTGCGCATGCTGCCTCCTACCCCCACTTCCCATGTATATCATAATTACCTTCTACATAAATAAATGTTTTACTGTTACTCAATTTAAAGTAGGAGTTTAGCATTCTAGTCTTTGAGTGCTGTCCTCCATCAACATTTGGATGTATTCCTGGTTCAAGAAGTCTGAATGAAATGTCGGAATTACCTCCACTGCATGCAATCAAGTTCTAAGAGTTACACAGGTTCTTTATAGCATGCTTTTGAAGGAGTTAGGAATCCAGGTTTAAAGGTTGTATATAAAATATTTTCATAAAAAGCTACATAAAAAAGCTAAGAAAACCATCCACAGAGCTTTTATAGGGGTGCAGAATGAAAGTACATTTCCTTAAAAAATTATATTTGAATTAAAATATAATAAATTTTACATTAAAAAGGGTACGACAATGACGTTATCTTTACATCTACCAGCAAGTAGCGATTGTGGGTTGACAGATACGGTCTCTGTGATCCAACTATATGGTCGGCTCAGCTCGCACTGAGCTGGTACTAGGAAAAATGGTGGAGACAGCAAGTCAAGCAGCTGCTTCAGAGCCCTGGAGATACTGCTATTCGTTTCAGGAGAGGAGTGACCACAGAAGAACAGAAACTAGAGTATTTTTGTTGAAGCCTACACTAGATGGACCCACATAAAACATTTCCACAGCATTAAAAGCACACAGAAAAGGTGACTTTCCTCCTGGATCGGTAAGCTAACTCACTTGCTAACTTTGCTAATGTTGTCTGTCAGTTAAACGCCTCTAAAATACATTCCTCACTGGATACGGATCAGGTTTTGTCACTGGGCGTATCAGCAGCAAACCAGGCAACCCAACAGCTGGAATGATGAATTTATTTTGGTAAGTACAAACTAGATAAACTAGATGTCACTATCAAGCTCATGTTCCATATCCAACCTTTAAATATTAAATGGCAATGGGGTTGTTGTGACTGTGTTTTTTTGTCTTTCTTCTTTTTTTTTTTTTAGAAAAAAGTGCAATAAATGAATTAGCTTTCTGTTTCTACCCTATAATTTAGTCTTTTTATAATTTAATACAGTGTCTAAAAGGGTAAGAGACTTTTTTTTTTCTTGACACTATGGAGTAAACAGTGGGGGAAAATAATGATTTATCATTATTTATTATTATTATTGCATATTTTTAAATAAAACATGCTAAAAATGAAATTATGATTTATTTATCGAGCATTATGTTTAATAAATAAATAAAAATACAAATCCCAGCTCACCTGCATAAAGTAAGTGTTTTCGTCCTTCTGTTTCTTCTAACCATATCAATCTGCCTCCAGACGGTTTTTAAACAATTCGCTTGGTACAGCAACATCCGCATCGTCACTTCCGTTCACTGCCTAGCAAACATGGCGCTGCTTCTAAGGTCAGTACGTTTGTCATCTGTAACTTTGGACTAGGGAACAGCTTTTACCGTTATTTCCCCGTGTTAGCCTTCCAGAATAACATAAATAGGAAGTCATTTCGTTAACCATTCGGATAATTTGCTGAAATATAGCTTCCAACTTCGGTTAATAGTGAACGTTTGTATGAATGTTACGAGAACTAGTGTTTGCTAACGGGCTAATGCTACATGTTTTCAGGAACATTCAATAGCTCATATAGTGGACTTTGACTTTGGAAGTGATATTTAATTACCGTGTGAAACGATAGTGTTTGCACCCTTTTTACACACTATAGTGCGTTTAGGTTTACCTTTACTCTGCTGTAAGTTATTCGGGTGCTTTTAATGAGACTGTTGTCCTTGTCTTTCTGCTGGCTGAGTGCTAAGAGTTAAAGGGGTTTCCATCTTTTCGAAATAGGTTGTCGCAGATGATAACACTTGTGAAACTAGTGTTTAAATTTAAAACATGCCTGTACTTCTTAACTACCTCGTCTCTTACTGAGGTGAGTTTACAATAAAGCTGTGTTGGTTACTCGAGTCATTAAAGTAACATAAAAATAAAGAGGGCAGCCATACAGGAAGACAGTTTTAAAACATAAAAAAAGCATGTTACCATGTAAAGAAGTAATAATTACTCTTGAGTTTTCCGAAAACATTAATTACACAAGATCTTTTATTTTCAAAAAGACTGTTGTGAAGTCAATAGTCAATGAATCTATTTCTTTTTTTCTCTTTTTTTGTTGTTCCCCAGGACTTTGGGCCGTCAAGGTGTCTGCCTCTCAAAACCTCATCACCATGTCCTGAATAGACAGTAAGTTCTGAATTTGCATGAATTAATTTTAATTTCTCACAGTGGCCTTTTTTTTTTATGTTACTGCTCTTCACTCTGCCTCTTGCTTGTTCATAAATCATCATTCGAAATTACCTCGGTCCAGGTTGATGTAAGCTTTCATAAATAAGCTGGAAGCAAAGCAGGCATGATGTGGAACTCTGTTGATGGTGCTTTGCCATGTCATCCTTTTCAAAACCAAACCAAATTAACTCTCCTTTTCTCTTAGTTTGAATTGCTTACTGCTTTTCTCCTTAAGCAGTTCTGTTGGTTATCGTTAATGCTTTTAAATCCCAAAGGTGACTGGTGCCATAAACAACATGCTGTTACTGCATCATATCCTCAAGCCACAACATTGGCTTTTCTTTGAATCAACACTTATTGCATTGTCACTACTTGCCAGAGTTATGTTTAGTTTTAACTGCCATTGTGCCTTGGATTGTTGCTGTTTTAATCACAGAAAAAAACATTGCTAAACTAAGCTCTATTGCCTTACATACTGAACTGGAAATAATCATTCAGAAAAAAAATTTTTCATCAAGATTGGATTACTGTAATGCAATATACACATGTCTTAGAAAACCTCCCTAGAACAGTGGCAGGTTGTTCCAAGTGCTGCTGCCACACTTCTGACAAAATCCTCCTAATTTTCACATGTGACTCCAATCTTGATGAAACTACACTGGCTTCCAAATTATTTTAGAGGACAATTTACCAGGCACTATGTTATACCAAAGGACTTCTGCACCTATATTTCCCTGGCTCCTTTGACCTGGACCTGCTAAGATGAAAACAAAAGGAGAGCATCTCTTCAAGTAACCTACAGATTCTGGAACTTTACTTTAGGCTTGAGATTAGTGGTATCTTTTTTTAAATGAAATTTTAAAATATAGCCCATGGAGAATATCATTTAAAAGGCTTTGTGTCCATGCATTATCTAATGTAATTGGAAATTACTTTCTAAGGAATTTGTGTTGCGCATGATTACAATTTATTGATGTTCTGATCCTAGTTTGAGGTAGTTGACCAATATGAAATAACCCATGACAAATTGGGACTTCAAATAAAACCAAAATAACACAAAGTCGTCATCGACTAATATACATTTTTGTTAACAAAGCAAGTTTGAAGAGTCCTCTTGACAATAAATTAGTCCATAATCCCAGAGGACGGCTCCATATCATCCCTGAAACATTCAGATGCATTTTCACCAAAGTTCTAAAGCAAAGCTTATTAAGATAAGAGAGCAAAACGATGAGCACTCAATCCGGCTTCCACAAATGCAACATTTTAAATAAGCTACTGCAAAATTCTGTTGTTTACATCATCTTGTTTGTTTCTTTCAGTGCTGCTCCAATGGGAACCACAGCTAAAGAGGAGATGAACAAATTTTGGGCCAAAAACTCCAGATTAAACAGACCCATGTCTCCCCACATCACAGTTTACAAGTATGTACAACCTAATGTTTGTGTCTACTGGGTTGCTCAGAAAACTAAAAAGATAAAGATTACTGCGGTGTCAAACTGACCTCATATAATTTATATGTAATATACCTAGATTTTTTATTTCCTGACACTGCATATACTCTGGAAACAAAGGATAAAGCACAAATGATACTGCGGTTAGGTTCATTTGGGGATTTTTTGGGGGGAATTTTCTACCTATTTAATGCCAATTAGACAGCAGGAGAATGCATTATAACTGTATACTTAGAGCAATAAATACCCTAATGTTCTAAAAGCCAGGCACTAGAATAACAAAATCAGCAGTTAAGAAACATTTTTATAAGTACGTTGTAAGTTTTCGTTATAATGCAACCGATGGGTTCCTCTCAAACTAGATTAATAGAAAAAATTGTGTTTTCTCTTCTAGCATTTTATTGAAAAAGTGAAACTCGTATGGACTGAGTACACACAGAGTAATGTTTGAAGTGGATCAGAAAGTTTCAATGTTACATTTAGATCCAAAAAAAACGGATTTAGATTTTTAAAAGGGTTAATGACCACCTTGGCCTACACATGAAGGAGACTACTGTCTGGATAGCTGTTCTGTAGACAGATAGACAGACATTGACAAGGGATAGCAAAAACATTTGTATTGCTAAAGAATCTGGCTGGTCACAACTAGGGCTGTGTGATATGCCGAAACATATCGTCAGTACGATTAAAAAAATCGTTTTATATGAATCTCTGTAGTTTAATAAGCTACGATGGGGTTTTATGGCAGTAAATTACAGGGAAAAAAAAAACAGGGAGCAAGACGGTAACCAACACGTTTCAGACCAGGGATCTAAACAAGATGATCATACAATCCAAAGTTGGTCTCCCTGCGTCTCTCAGAGAGAACGATACCGGCTGTAAAAGCTGTTTCGTTCGCTAGCAACACATCAGTGGTGTAATACAGCGTCTGTATCTGAAGTTTATCAGAGCTTATGCCACAACTCGACGCTTCTTTTGCTCATTGTCTCCCTGTTTTTTTCGTTGTTGTGGTCCTTGAGAAGCTGATAAAATAAATGTGTTGTGTTGGAGTCCGTTGGTCAGAACGGGAGCTGGTAAACTTTACAAACAGCTGTTGTCTGATCTGCGTCGGTCTTCTTATATCCAAATGGCATCAATGACCATAACTTGACTATTTTCCCAATCCTATCTGGGAACCAGTGCCTAAACCTAACGTGATCCATCTGTTTAACATTTACGAGCAGCAGGTGGAGTCAGAACACATCTCGAGGGTAGAACACATATCGACATAACAATCCCTCTTTTACATAGGAGAGCTAGTTATTGAAACAAATAAAAACCAAAGGGTGCATGAAAAGAGAGAGAAAAGAACTCTACGGCCGAAACGTGCTGTGAAGTTAAGAAAATGAGTGACACTAGGTATCGCAGCAAAACTTTGATGCGTTTCAAATAATGTGTTTAATTCAAAGATAGAGTGTAGACCTGAGCCGCTCTCCTAAAAGATAACTGATATCAATAGCTCCCGCAGATCAGTACATGAGTCTGAGTGGTGGTGTTATCTATCATTTAAAACAGGATTTCCACGTTGTAAATTTTTATAAACTATTCATTAACTAAGAGTAAAATTGCTATATCGTGAAGTATATCGTTATCGGGATATAAACTGAGCTATATTGGGATATAAAAATGTAGCCATATAACCCAGCCCTAGTAACAACATGATGCATCCAACTGTATAAGTGGAAAGTTTAGAGGAAGGAAAACAATGTGTTAAAATAATTTGCAAAAGCAACAGGGATAACTGCAGACTTTAGAGAATTGTAAATGGAAAGGCCATATAAGAGTTAAATCATGACGTCAGATGAAAGTAAATTTTCAGCTTCATTTGGAAATTAAGGTCCAAAAGCAGTGGAGTAGTGGAGGAAAAGTGGAGAGGCGCTGAATTCATGTTTGAAGTCTAGTGTGACGTTTCCAAATTCATTGATGATTTCTAGAGCCACATCACTTGCTGGTGTTGGTCTACTGTGTCTTATCAAGTCCAGAGTCTGTGGAGTTGTCTATATATGGAGCACCTTATGATTCCCTCTGCTGATGGTGGCATTGATTTCATTCTCTGTCAGCATCAGGAAACTGCCCACACTACCAAGCGCACCAATGCGTGCTTAAATGATCATGGTATTACTCTGCTTCTTTAGTCAGCAAACTGCCCAACCTAAACCACATAGAACTAGAAAAGCACTCAGAGAGCGCAGACCTCTACCAAGGAAACTCAGTTACTGATCTTATTTAATATTTCAATTTTAGAGAAACAGAACTTTTGAGTTTCCACCAACTGTGGGCTATAATGATTAAGATGAGCAGAAATAAGCATTTGAAACATATCATTATGTTTGTACGAATCCAACATTTTGCATTGAATTACTTTAAGATTACATCTTTATTTAGATGCACCTGTTAAATATGTCACTCATTTCTTCGTGTTGCAGATGGTCCGTTCCCATGATGATGTCCATCACACACAGAGGAACCGGACTGGGTCTCAGCGGAGGTAAAACACATATCTCTTCTAAGTATTTTTTGGTTTTTATCATAAAGAATTGATTTCAGAGCATGCCTCTGATCCAGTATGGGTCTGTGCTGCTATAATTCTAATATCAAAGTGAGGCTGCTCTTTGAAGTCACTCCTGATTGACCCTGAAAATCTCTTCAAGGCATTTTACTCCCATCGCTATTGATTTCTCCTAAGAGCATTTACTAGAATATAGAAAAAGCAAATGTTCAATTAAACGTGTGCATGTCAAAAGGCGGTTTGGCAGCTCTTAGTCTCATTCCTGCTGTACAGTGGTGATTGTGAATGGCTGTGAGGCTGCACAAAAATGCCTCTGACATTGATGGAACACGCTGTAAAAGCCAAGTTAAGTTTTGTTTTGCATGTTTATGCATTCAATAAAGGTCAGTTCTCTTGGCTGCCACTCGGAGTGCCACAGCCTATCAGTCACTTATTTCATTCAACCTTCTGTCAAGATATGATATGTGCCACTAAACTAAAACTGTCACCAACTCTCCATGAGCTCTATAAGCTATATTTCTTTGCATTAACGGTGTTTGTTTTATTTAGTCCAGTCATTATTTTATGCTGCCAGTCTTACATTCTTCATTCCAAGCTCTGCTTCATGTTTACTTTATTATCCATTCTATTATTCCTCCCCCCCAATAATGAAGTGGAAGAATATTTTGTTTTTATTTATTCAGAGACGACAAACTGAAGCCAAGGGCCTCGTTTTCATCCAGTGCTTTCTAATAGTCTGCCGATGCGTAGCTGGTCAGGTTCAGATGTTGGGTTTCGTTTGGAAGTTTTAGTGACGGTAGAGAAACTAGAAATGAGGAACTCAATATGTTAGGAAATCACAAGCCAGGCTGAGCACTCATTTATAGTCATGTTTGTAAAAATGATGCAGGATTAATGAGCCCGTCTGGAAAATTATGGAAAAAGGAAGTACAATTATGGAAGAATGATTTATTTCTAGACTTTATTCTTGATTCAGTTGCTAACATTATAAATATTTGAATATCTAAAATTGGCTTTTTTTAAAATCCTGAATTATGTTTCAAATGATTCACATAGTATTGCCATATTCATAAATGAGTTTACCCTTTCTCCCTCTCATACATCCTAACAATTAGTCATCACAAAATCTTCATTCATCTATCCATCCTTCCCTTAATACTTAAATCATTCGTACATACATTTTTTATCGATTCAACTGACATTTCTTCATCCATTCGTCCATCCTTGCATTAGTCTATCAATTACTAATTGCAGACATGCTGTTTTTATAGATAGATTTTTTAATCTCTTCATCTGTCCTTATGTTTTACCATCCATATCCAATGGTTTGTTTCTTGGTCTGTCAATCCATTTGCCAATCCATCTCTCTGATAAGCATCCTGCTCTTACATTTAGCCATTCATCCAACCTTCCATGTAACAACCACATTCCTCACATTAAAGAAAGGAGAACGATGACGGAGTGCTGCTTCTCTATATTTACGTCTCCTGAACAATTCATCCAACTATTTGGTTTGTTCTTTGTAGTTGTCCACACTGCCAGATATATCTGTCCACTAGTCAGACTTTCTGTCTGTCTGTCGGTCCGTCCGTCCATCCATTCATCCATCCATCCACCGATCCTTCCTTAAAAGGATTTCTGCGTGTTTCATATTTAGAGTCTGAGTTACGGAATGTTGGCCTGGGTTTGTCGGAACATTGCACATTTCTCTCTCCTTTTTTTAACATCTTGTATTTTTATTGTTCTTCACTTCTGTCTGTTTTCAGCCATTTCTGCCTTAGGCGTGGCAGCGTTGGTCTTACCTGGAAACTACCCCGACTGGTTAGACCTTGTCCACTCACTGTCCGTCGGCCCTTTCCTAATTGGTCTGACAAAATTCGGCATTGCTTTTCCCTTGTCCTACCACACCTACAATGGCATTCGTCACCTGGTAAGATGTCAAAAGTTGGATCCTCCCCCCAATAATACCTATTTTTTTGTTTCCTTTCTGTGTGTAAGATTCATCTTTAACATACAAACTGATAGCTCAATGTAATTGTGTTGTTTTGGATTTTGTCATGATTTTCATTTTACCTTAATGGAGATCTAATTTTTCCTTTAATAGAAAACTGATTGCATATCCAGACACATACAATCTGGGCATGCTTTCTCCATTATGGCTTGCTTTATATTCATTGGTTTATTCATTTTCTTTCAGTATTGGGATATCGGCAAAGGCTTCAAAATTCCAGAGGTCTACCGCACCGGCTACACAGTCATCGCCCTGTCTGTCATCACATCTCTAGCTTTGGCTTTGATTTGAGCTGAGGAGGAGGAGTGGAAGGGATTGTGGGGGATATGAAGTGTAAAAGTTTTGTTTATAAATTGTGGCCTACTACCAACCTCTTTTCATCCAAATAAAAATAAAGGATTATAATATACTGTACCCAGCTTTATTTATTCATTTTTTTGTCTCTTGTATTGGATTGTGCTGAAAACCTGTGGGTCATCTAAAGTGACATAAGTCAGAGTGCATGCAAATATGACCCAGTTTACATCGCACTCGGTCTGGGTGTGAATAACAACCAGGAGCTAAAATTATACGTGCCCTCCATGTTATCTCCTTATGTAATTTGTCTAATCACTATGTGACGTCAAATTCATTAATCACTTCCCCCCGCCTGAAGTGCTCCAACGTTGCCAGTCTGAGCAGGGTGGCTGCTGTGTTGCCCTGAAATATTTGCGTCTGTAGAGCACTTTATTGCCTCTCCGCATCTTAAAAGATGCTCAGATGCATTTTTAAAACATCAGGGAAGGGGGAACAGTAATGTTGAGCCAGTGGTGGAAGCTGCGAGGGTGAACCTGCTCCTCACCAGCAGCTTGCCTCTGGCTCTACCTCCCTCTGAGCAGCACAGGAGCTGAACGGCTTTAGTCCTGCAGTGAGAATGAAAGCAGGTTCTGATGTTTTGTCAGATCCAAAACCCCCATTATGAAATAAACAGTAAAAAGGCCAGATAGGGAGGTGGGGAGTGGTAAAAGGAAAATTCTGAGGTGAGCAAAAGAGAAGCTGGTTTAAAAATCTCTTTAGATCAACAAGAACCAGAAGCAAGACGTCTGGTTATTCTGACAAAATTACTTCCCACTACTGTTGACTCAAAGGGGATGTATCACCTTGACGTAGTTTAGGTTTCCTGTTGGAAAGCTTTTCTCTAGCTTAATCTAGCTCGGCAGACCAGAGTGTCTCTGCAGTTCCTTGCCTGAGTTTGTAAAGCTCAAGCCTTAATGCTTTTGATGGTGCTGAATTCCCTTCTGATTTGCGTCACCTCCATAATTGGCCAGCGTGTCTATATTTAACCACTACCAGCTTAAAATAATTATCTGTGTAACGCTATCTCTTGAAGTTCTTTTCTGCATGTGTGGTCTGATTGCAGTGAGTTTGGCATGTAAATGACTTCCTACACGGAGTCTAATCAAAGCAACGGGCACTTTTTGACCTCGGCTAGAGATCCACGGGGACTACAAATTACTATTAATATGCAATGGAAAATGACTTAATATCTACAGCACATTGCAGACATATTTATACTGCTAGTTTTCTGACATTATGTCATCTTGGAACCTCAAGTCGTTTACAGGAATTTTTTAGGGATTTAACTAAAAATTAGTGCTCATCTGTAAAGAGGCAGAAAATTATACAATGGTTGTTACTTTTTCGACTGTCCGAACTGAGACATGCATCATTATTCAGCCCCCTTTAGTTTGATGCGCCTAAATACAGTGCTTTACAGCTGTTTGCTTTTCTAAGGTTTGTGTGTAATTCAGTCTCAGTGTTAATACAACTTTCCTGTGAAGGCCTCAGGGATTTGTTGGAGAACGTTAGAACTAAGAGAGTCCTAAAGATGGAGGAACTCAGCTGACTGTGCATGATCTATTATGGGGGAATTAAAAATAGAAATCTTTTCAAGATGAGGCTGAGGTCCTTCAGGTGTTTATGAGATTTAATAAGACATGTTGACTAACGTGGAGGAACTGCACAAAATTCCCGACCTTCCCATTCTAAAACATTTGGTATTTATCTCTGATCTACATAATCTTTTTTGTCTTTTTGTCCCAGTTATAGAGAACAGGTCCTTGAGATATCTTGCTGCTCTGACGTCTGTCACCCGGTGATCCTGCAGTCTGACTTATTGCTGATAAGAAAATTATATACAGAATAGGTTTTGTTTTCCTATATTTAAATACTGTCATGGATGTTACTTATTCTAAGGCAAGGAATAATTGGTTAAATACAAATAAATCAAAAATATTCTCACAAAACAGGGTAGTGTTTTCCACCTCTGGTCCTTAAGACAAACTCTCCTATACCTTTTAGGTGTTTCCCTGCTTCAGCACTCCTGATTTCAATTGATGGATGATTAACAGGCTTTTCCTGAACTGCAAGCGGAATCAGGCCTGTTAATTCAGGGACACATCTAAAACAATGCAGGGCAGTGTGCCTTGAGGACCAGGTTTGGGAAGCACTGCGTTAGGGATATACAGTAGTTGTGGAGAAGTAAACACAAGGTTAGGTTACAGGAAAATGAAACACATCTGCAAACCTTATATGACATGCTCGTCTATCTTATCTAACCGGGTCGTCAAGGCTAGGAGAGCACTTATCCGAATCAGCCAGAGGGCCCGTTGGAGCTATGGAGGAGCTACAGAGATACACAACTCAGGTAGGAGAATCAGTCGACAAGATAACTGTTACTCCATAGGTGGTGTTTTTATAGATAAATGACTCGCTGAAAACTGCTGAAATAAATAATGAAACGTAACATATGCATAAGCTGATCAGAGTTTATGAGGAGATTGATGAAGCTGTGGCAAGGTAGACAATGAGGGCCCAGGGAGGATTCAATCCCATGTATCCCAGGTTAAACACTGAACAAGATTTATGAATAAGACGGAGGTTCAAATGTTTCCAGGTTTACAGTGACCCTAAACATGCAACCAAAGCTACCTTCACAAGTCTGAACTTTGAGCTTATTTGGAAATAATAGATAAAAGAAATCTCTATCCAGATGTGTAAAGCTGGTATAATAGGGATAAATACTTAAGCAGGGTGCTGTAGGTCTTAAGTAATTTCCTGTTGTACGCTGAAAGTAATTTGTAGTCCTGGTGGTTTTCTAGCTCAGGATGAAAATTGCCTGTAGCTTTGATTTAATATCATGTAGGAAACCATTTATGACTCCCTGGAATCATACTGAAGAGAACTTCTAAGACATAATGTTCCAGTGCTAATGTGAACTTTTTTTTATTAGGCAGATTACAGCAGTGTTTCCCAACCCTGATCCTTAAGGCACATGTCCTGAGTGTTTTAGATTATTCCCTGCTTAAACACACCTGATTCAGATGACTGCACCTCAGCAAAAGCCTGATAATCAGCCAGAAACTGAAATCAGCTTTGCTGAAGCAGGACAAAACGTAGGGCAGTGTGCCTTAAGGACCAGGGTTGGGAAACACTGGGCTACATAATAGTTTTAAAATGTTCTTTTGAAACCTAAACGTCTAAAGAAATTGTTTGTGTCTAACGAAGACTGATGAAATAAACATATTTTTTAGTGGAAGAAAATAACTAATTGGCTTATAATCATTGATGAACACGCAGTGTGAGACTGTACAGTATCTGTAGACTCCAGTAATGGTGGCTTTATCATGTTTCAAAGAGATATCTGGTTTAGGAGCAGTGCGGGTTTTTTTTGTGTAGACGTTTTGGAGATGTGGCTGCAACAGCACCCCCTACTGGCCGGTAGGGAAATAAGCAGGACTGCGGTCCTGATGCTGAGGGATGCTGCACAGCGATGGGTTGGGGAGTGTAAATTAGGTTTTGATGCAGGAAAAAAATGTGCCTCAGTCTCTGTGGCGCAATGGAATAGCGCGCTGGACTTCTAATCCAGAGGCTCCGGGTTCGAGTCCCGGCAGAGATGATGATGTGATGGTACATTATTTTTTAGGATGACGTGCATTGATGAATTGTACCTAAGGCAAGCGTCTTTTTTAGATGCTGCATATGTGATACATTGTAAAAGGCTCTTCAGTATGCTGCAAACAAAACATGAAAGGAAATCTGATACTTGTACGGAATATCTAAGATTATTTTAGACTGTAAAGGCTTGTACACAGATGACAAAATGCCTTTGAATACAGCTTTTAGTATAGCAACACAGCGCACCTTTCCATGCTCCTGGGGTTGCATGCTCAGCCACACTCGGTCATCACACAAACACAACAGGACAAGAGAGTGTAGTGCGGCTTCACCGTAGCAAAGTCACCGTTTCAGCACCTGGAGCTGTCCGCTCCTCATGTGCAGCGCCAGCAACAAAGGATTTAAAGCCTTTTCCGCCTTCATAACAAGTGCTTAATGATGCCAGATGCTGCATTTCTGTTCTCAAATATGGTGTAATGGCACAGAGTGGGAGCAAGATAAGGTGTCACTGTGATAAGAAATTGAGTTGTTTTAATATTGATGAATGCAAATATGGCAATTTAGTGGAATCAAAGCTGACCTTTGAGGAATATATATATATAAATGTAAAAAGGTCCCTCATATCTTTAGAAACACACGTTGCCAAAACCTGGAAATCCTGATATGTGCATTTATTGTTTATTTTCTGTAGATGTGAAAAGCAGCTGCTTGCTTAAAGATTTCCAGTCCCGACCCGCCTTTTGTTAAGTCTTATTTTTGTATTTTCCTCAAAGCCCCCACACCTCCCCCCGAGGATTCCTTTTTTGTTGCCTCCACCCTTGATGGGGCTGCCATGCAGCTGCCACCATCCATGTTTAACCCCATCATGCCTCCTCACATGCAAAAACATAATCCGCCAGCAAAACTAATCCTTAATCCCTCCCTGGCAAGTTGAACAACCCCCCACCACCATCCCTCCACCCCGTTATAGTTCTTGATTCCTAAACGGGCCAGATTCATGTAATGACAGTAGCCTATGAAATGTCAGATCTCCAGGGAGTTCCCTTTGCTTCATAAATAAATGCATAAATAATCAAGTTGTTGCTGGTTAAAAAAATTGAAATTAATTAATAAACTAAATAGAAAATAAAATAATAGGATAATATTTTTTTTGGATCATTCAGTTCTTCTGATGTGACTTTTAATGCATTTTTATGGAGAGACCCCCAAGGCCAAAGACTGAGTAGCTTGATTACCATATTGCAAATTATCAAGCCTGTGGGAGATAATAAGGAGCCTATCGACCAGAAATGGGTAATAGCTCTATATCAGCTGATAAGAAACATCATACCCCACCAAGAGCCATGACAATCTGCTGCAGATGACCTGTTCATTCTAGGAAATTAACTGCCGTGTAGGCTTAAATCCATCAGATAGGTGGCTATGATGTAAAATTATTAGATGGCACTGAATATTTGCCCTTGAAATCCCTTAGATTTTAATCACACATTACAGTTTCTGAATGTAATATTCAACAAAGTTTATTATTACTTATTGGACAGTTATAGTGCAGTGAACATCTAACACCATTCACTAAAGGTAATAAATTCAATTCAATTCAGTTTATTTATATAGCATCGTTTCACAACAGATGTCATCTCAAGGCACTTTACAAGAACAGTTATTACAATACAATGTTCAACTTAGGAATTAGAGAAGATTGCGTTGTGACTTCTCAGCAATCCCTCACACTGAGCAAGCATGAAGCGACAGTGGAGAGGAAAAACTCCCTTTTAACAGGAAGAAACCTCCAGCAGAACGTGTCTCAGCATAAGCGGTCATCTGCTGAGACCGTCTGGGGTTTGGAGAAGGTAGCAGAGACAAAGAAAGAGCAACAGAACTGATGCAGAATCAGAAGTTGGTAGCAGGACGTGGAGAACGTTCCGCCACTGGAATGACATCTTAGTCAGGGTCGTCAAGCAGGGCGGGTCAGGAGCACCTATTGTAGGAACAGACTAAGAGAAAACAGGTTAACTAAACATTTAGATTAGCACTAAAATTAAGAATTTGGTTTAGTCAATTGTAATTTGTCTTCTGTGGTGTCCAGCAGAATAGCTATGTTTATATGGTTTGTACTATCAATGAATAAACTCAGTTGAAGTTAAAAACTTAAGATGTGTAGTTGAAAAAAAAACCTAAAACAAAGAAACTTCTATGTTTAGCAAGAATTTTAATTTACATGCAAGTTTTTCTTCACGACAGACAGCGCTGGCCCTTCATTACAGTAGAATCAAAAGAATCTTCTCATAAAACGATAAAAAAACAAACAAAAAAAAAACAGCTTCCGGTCTCAGGATTGCTTCTAAACTCTGTCTTTATGGGTAAAAAACAATTCATAATGAGCTGAGAACTATTATCATCCTTTGTTGTTTATTGTAATAAAAATTAATGCATTTTAAACAAATTTACTGGACAGAATACTGTTTAGTCTGGGCTGTTAGGAGCACAGAACAATGGCACTCCTTTCTCCTACGAGTGCTACTCCCTGTCAACTTGCTCCTTTATGGCTTCATGCTCGGTGTTCTTTCCAATGATAACAGGATGGATCTTTCTTTTTTTATTTTTTTTTCTCCAAAACTGATTTTGAGTTTTTGGTCTGCTTAACATGTCCTAGCTGAAACTTTACTCGACACTTGACCAGAGGGGTGCATGTTCACTGTCAGGAGATGTGAGAGTTATTGAGTAGATTAAAAGCAGAATATTTTTGCAATATATGTAACAAAACAAACAAAAAGACATTCAAACATTTAAAAAAACATGTTTTTTGGGGATTCACATGAAAAGAACATCACAACCCCTCCCAACATCTGGCTGTTTATAAAGGCTACATAAAGTAGAGATATTTTATATCCATATTTTTTCCAAAGTCTTAACAACAGATATTTGTTCATTTTATTTGTTTCTGAATATTTATAGTTGTGTTGTAGTAAAAACATAACTTGAGGACTTATAAAGGGGGAATTCAGTTTTTTTTTTCAATCTAGACCTTATTTCTATTAGCAAATTTGAGGTTTTCTTACTCACCCTGAGAATTTTGGAGCCAGTCTGAGCCGTTCAGCAGTATTTATATTCACTTCCTGCATCAGCGCACTTCCGTAGAGCGGTAGTGCCCGTAAATGTGTATTACGTCTAAATCAGGCTTGAAGAGAATCAAGAAGCACTTCAGAGGCGTTCGTAAGTGCAAGGGGAATATAAACATGGTAAAATTACTGTGTTTTGGGCAGATTAAACCTTATTAAAAGTGGAATTTGTCTTGTGCCGAGCACTCCTGTTCCACGGATGTTCGCTGATGGAGGAAGTGCATATAAATACAGCTGGACGGCTGAGACTGGCTCAAAAATGATCAGGGTGATTAAGAAAACATAAAATAAGTTTAAAATAAAGGTCCAAGTAGAAAAAAATGGAATTCCCCTCTAAATTAGAGGTGAGGTTATGACATTGTTTTTTAACAATTGCAGCTAGTTTTCTACACAAAAGTCCAATTAATATAACCTCCCTTTAATCACTTTTTATTTTTTAAATGTATGTTTCCAAAACATCCGTACTCCACCCGAACTACTCCCTCTTTCCTAAAAGCCTTAACTCTAGGTAAACTGCTACATGAATTTTTTTGCTGTTAAAATCTAACAGTTTAATTTTTCGAGTGTACCCTTTATCCAAACTGTAGATAAAATGATCAGGAGTGTCACAGTGTTGTTCTACAGAGGAGATGGAACTCCCCAACGCCTGATAAGGTCAGCGTAAAGTCACTATGGAGTGTTACAGGGACATTATGGTGATATTTCGGTGAGGTGAGATCACGCTTCCCATATCTGCTCCATCTCCTTCATGTTGCTCTCAGCCAGTAGGGCCCTGCTCTGGGCCTGTTATCCCGGCGGTGTGGGCCAAATCGTATTATAATCCCGTCCCTCCCCCCTCCATCCCTCCCCTCCCCTCGCTCTCTGCCTTGTCCCCTCCCCTCCCGCTCCGTCTTTCAGACAGTCTGTTTTTGCTGCAGTGAACGGTAACCGTGGAGAGGCAGAGATAGCCTACAAACAGTGGGGAAAGAGCAAAGGAACAAAGCAAGAGAAAAAAGAAGAAGCGGGGGAATTTTTCCAAGAAATTAAAATACAGAAGGCACTGCGGTGGGAGGAGGAAAAAAAACAAAAAAAAAACTAAGCTGCGCATCAAAAGGAGAATCATTACTGGAGAGGACCTTACTGGAAACCAGCAACAGAACCCGACTCCGGAGGAGGAATATAACGGTGTGTGCTTTTAAACCGTGCGGTTCTTCACAGTTTGTGTTGTGCTTCAGGGTTTAGCTGTTGGCTGTCTGTTTGGCTGGACAGGAGACACCTGTCAGTGCTTACGCTTTTCCGTCTCCAGGAATGTCTCTCTTTTTGTATGTGTGTGTGTGTGTGCGTGTGTGTGTCTAAACGTGTTTTATAATTTACTCCAAAAATGTGCGTATTCCTGCGCGCTCCTTGTTTGGTTTGACTGCGATGATCTGCAGGAAAATAAGCGTCACAACTCGCTGCGAGTGAATCTCATCCCAGAAGGGTTTTATTGCCTTCTTCAAGTACGGAAGAAGACGTTGGAAACATTTCTGTGGTACTCGTCGCAGCGACGCAGGTAGCCGCCACCATGAACTGTTATGATTATTATCGCTTCTGTTATTACTTTCAACACAAGTGCACGGCGAGAACTTGTGTTCCACACGCCCATATATACACAGGGAGAGGAAGTATGTGTGGGTTATTTCCCACGGAGTCACTTGCTTGAGTTTTGTTTTTATTTCTCGCCATCACCCAGCAGGAAGGGCTGGAGAGTAACAACATAACCCCCCCACCCCCTTCGCTCCCTCCATTCCCACACATCCCATCCCATACAAAAAATGCTTGGCGCTCCCTGACACACATACACACATATGCATGCACCACCCAGCACCCCACCCTCTCTCCGCGCCCGTCCCGCTGGCACTAAGTACAGCCGCGGTTCGCTCTCAGCGGTGAGCGCGCCGCAGATGGACAGAGGGCTCACCTCCGTGCAGGGCTGTAGCTATTTTTAAGAAATGTGAGGAGAGGAAGCTGAAGGTGTGTGTGTGAGTGTGTGTGGGTATATATTATATATATGAGGGAGAGAGAGCGAGACGTGGAAAGGAGCGGTGCCAGAGCTGATTTTATGCCCGATAGTCGCGTCCAACGCTGAGCAGAGCGCACCGTGCACTCAGCTAATTCTCAGTGGGAAGCAGGTGCATCTTTGGTCTCATTCCCCCTGTTTCATTCGCTGTTTGTTTTCCAAGGGCGGGCAGCGCTCCATTTTGCATTATATTTAATTAGTCGGGGTTCGGCCAGGAGCTATCCAAAAACACGCGTCTCTCTCCCTTCCAGGTGCTTGTTAAAGTGCAATAAATTAAAGCAATAAAACAATAAATTCCCACCATAAGAGGATAAAACATGCCATCATTTCTCTCCTTACATCAAGCGCCCCATCTCTATATCTCTCATCCCTTATTGCAGCTTGCTTCCAACCCCCTCCCCCCCCCACCCCACCCCGCCGCCTTTTTCGCTTCCACCGCCCTTTCTCAGTTTGTTATGACAAAAGCAGATCGATGGATACCCGGAGCGACGCGTGAGTAACGGGTGGGCCAGGCGTTTATTCAGTCAGTGGCTGGGGACGCAATTAGTGGTCAGTCGGCCTGGTCTGCTCGTTGTTCTTAGCTTCTCCATTGTGTTTCCCCTCCTGCAGGTGACACTCCAGAGCCTCTCTGCCCTCCTGAGCTTTCAGTGAGACAGGCGGATCTGTGTGCCCGACCATGGCCTTCCCATCAGCCCCCTCTGCTCTATGGATTGTCAGCTTATTGACTGCACTATTCACAGCTGCGGTTCACAGCAACATTGTCAGTGGTAAGCACATCTCTCTCTCCCTCTTCATCTATCTTTCCTATATTCCCCCAGTGTCTCTCCTGGGGCCTCTGACCTCTCTGACCCCCTCTTTCTGCCTCTGCTGGAGCTGCCCTAACTGTCCACTTGTTGTTTACTGTATTAGAGGAGGGAAGCAGAGAACCGTTATTAAGCACATCGGACACTCCCACCTTCCCAGACCCTTCAGTGGAATTTGTGCAGTTGTGTTTTTTTTGGGAAGAATGTGTGTATGACTTGCACGTGGATCTGTGGCTCATTGTGCCTGCAAGCTGATAATTCAATGTAGAAGTAATATAGTTTCCCCGAAGCTTCTTTTTTTTTTTCTTTACAAAGAAATTTAGCAAAGTAAAAAAAAAAAAACGATGTTGCATACATTTGCATTCCCCATCCTTTGTGGAAATGCTTTGTTGAACTTATATTCACCTACAGCAGCAAATTTTTTTCATTGCAAAACAGCTCAAACCAGACATACATTTTTATGTCTTTCCAAAGATTCTCATTTGGATCTAGGTACAGAAAATCTCCTTGTCCCAGGTAAAGAAACGCATCCCCACAGCATGATGCTGCCATCATTATGTTTATCTATGGGGATAGAGTTTGAAGTGTAATGTAGTGTTAGTTTTCTGCCACACACCAGGCTTTGCTTGCAGCTGAAAAAGATCAGTTTTGGTCTCATTTTAGCATCTAAAGTAGAAAGTGATTTTGTTCTTTCTACTTTGGGAAATGGTTCAAGTTCAGTGCGATTGGATGAAGAGAGTCTGTGAAGATCAAGTTTCATTTGTTGTCAAAAATCTGATCGGACTGCAAGTTCATAGTTGTACTGCTTGTAGCAGAATCTAGTCGCAAGCTGTTTGCCTCCTCTGTTATGTTTTATTCCAATATTACAACTTATTTCCATTCATCCTCTCACTATCTTTAACACTCTTCCCTGTCCTTCCTGAAGAAAGCTCTCATAGCATGATACTTCCATGGGGATGGTGTGTGCTGGGTTAGTTTCCCGCCATGTGTCACCTTTGTCGTGTAGATTAAAAAGTAACATTTTTATTTCACTTGATCAGAGCTGCTTGTTTTGCATGTAATTTCGCCTCTAACCTCCCCAACCCTTGTCCTAAGGGCTCACTACCCTTCCTTATTCAATCTCTTTTTCTTGATTCAGTTATTGTGTAATTGAAGTTAAAGACCACTGCCTACATGTCTGTTGGAGATCCTCTTCTCTTCTATAAAAGAAGTCAGATTTGCCCACTTCCATAGTCAATCTGGAATTAGTGTTGCTGAATTTTGTTTAGGGGTTATAGAGTAAAGAGGGCTGAATGAAAATGTACTGTATACTTTTCTAGTTTGGGCTTGTAAAGTGGCAACACAAGGAAACTCTCAAAAGGAATGTATTTTCCAAATCACTGTAAGCTCAGACAAGAGAAAGCGAGCAATGTCTGAGATTCTGTCTTCAGTTCTTGGTATCTCACAATATTTTTCTGATGCACTACAAACCATCTGTTTGTGTTGAAGCTTTATGCAACCTGGAGAGACAAGGTGATCATCTTGTGCTTTCTCATCTTGCAGCCAAACGCGCTTCCACACAAATACAGCTCAGATACAGAGCACTCGTTATGGCTAAAACCGTAACTGCGGCTGAGGCGGATGGTAAGAGAGGATTTGATGAGAGAAGCACTTTGTAATGATACCATCCCCGCTGCGAGTACCAAGTTAGCAGGAGTACACTGTCCAATGTGCTTCCCAATTACATAACTCTCAAGTGACTGCCTGCCGGTAATACAACCTTCAGAGGGCAGCTTGTACCCGACACAAAATGGCGATCAGCTATTGGCCTTTAAGCCATTGAAAATTGATTGACATAGGTAGAATGTTGTTGCCATTTTCTCATTACAGTTGGGATTTAATTTCACTGAGTGTTTGACATAGAACTGAGAAAGAATTCAGCAAACAGGGAGCCTTCTAAGAGACATCTCATGATGCGCATGTGGAATAAATGCTTTTAAGGGCCCTTTGCGTTCAACTGATCACACTTTTTGTGAGATTACGCAATAAACGTGCATGATGTGCACCCCCGCACATTTTGGAGAGTCTTTTGACATAATTTATCTATATAACCAATGTTTAATTTATTTTGAATTAAATATGGTTTAGTTTCTGTGGAAATATTATTAATGCATTTCTCCTGTGCTCCACTCATGTAAAGGACAATTCAGCTGTGCTAAGACGAGTAAGAAATTCTAAGCACAATAAGATGCTTGAAGTGGGGGTAAAAAAAAGACAAATGGCCACTTCAGAAAGAGCCTCTGATGATGAAATATCAAACTCTTGTCACCATGCTGACCCAGACATGTGTAGCTCGTCATTGAAACCCAGGTAGAAGTTCATTATTTGGGCCCCAAAATGATTCTGGCTCCTTTTCAGAAGCGTGTCACATTTGATTAAGGTGTGCCCATGGGGAGGCCTGACCATGCATGACCAATTCTTGCTTTAGTTTCACCTGAGCACTGTTTTACATTATCATGTCAGTCAACGACAGTAATTAAGCCTGAGACGTCTGACAGCGTTTAGGAGATGAGAAAACACGTCAAAGAGTGAAAGTGAAACGGAGAATGAGGGATGGAGCGCTGGCCTTGTACCATAGCTTTAATCTGTATGTTTTAATCTAAAGTGTAGCCGGATTCTTTTCCATATAAAACTTACATTGAAATCAAATTAACCTAATACCATTACTTTGAAATAAGTCAGTATTTCTACTACAGCCACTCTATGTTTTGGTAGGTTTATATTTGTGTTATACATCCTTCCCTTCTCAGTGATGGATTTAACTTCTTTCTAGCAGGTTACCAAAGCTTTGGGTATTTTTTAAAACTTAACCCTGACTGAACTACCCTGAACACATGGTGTGTTTTTTGGTCTTGACAATGTCGTTTATTCACTAATGTTTTCCACAAACCTGAAGCTTGCACAGACCAGTTTGTTTTATACACACTATAGTAAATTCTTCACTCTTTGTTGACTTCTGAATGAACTGGGTAGGTCTATTTTTTTTATTTAGGAGTATCAGAGTCAAATTTTGGGCTGCATGGTGGTGCATTTGTTTGCACTGTTGCTGTGTAGCAGGAAGGTCCTGGGTTAGGATCCAAATCAGGATCTTTTTTTCAAAGATTTTGCAAAGATACATGTGACAGTATAGGTAATTGCCCCTACCAATCATAACTTAAGGATTCAGATCCCCAAACTATGATTAGTGGAGCAAGGTGCTGCTTAGCACATTGTGCGGTAACACCATTGAACCCAGAGAAGTTCGGGAGAATCTTTGAGAGATTTTCTTTTTTCTATGTAGAGCTGGCTACCCAAAATATAAGTCTGCCTTAAGAGAGAGCCTGAGTCCGAGGCATGAGAACTTTATGTGTGTAGCACACTTTCAACAACAAGGCCATTCAAGGCACTTTGGGTGACTGGGGATAAAATAAAAGCAACAATACAACAATATTAAAAATATAAAATGGTACATTAGATAAATTTAACATTTGACACATTAAAATATGACATTCCAGCTATTATAAATTGCTTACTCAAAGGCAAAACTTACTCTAAACAGATGGGGTTTTAGCTCTAATTTAAAGGAACTCAATGCTTCAGCTGCCTTGTAGTGGTCAGGAAGTTTTTTTTCTGATAATGGCAGCATAGCACTGAAAGCTGCTTCTCAATGTGTGGTTCTTATTCTAGGGATGATTAGGAGACTAGAGTTAGATGACCTGAGTGGTCTGGTCAGTTGATATATTGGTCATGAATCTTACATATACTTTTGTGTTAAGCCATTCAATGATTTAAAAACTAGTAAAATTATTTTTAAGTCTATTTTCTGATCTACAGGGAGGCAATGTAAAGACTTTAGAACCAGGGTGATGTGCTCTACTTTCCTGGTTCTAGTGAGGACGTGAGCAGCAGTGTTTTGGATCAGCACAAAACAGGTCATTAATTCAGGCCGGGCATTTGATACCATCCCAGGCCACCACTCAATTAATGCAAAATGCCAAGAGTGAGTTTGGTTTATTTAAAATTGTGAAATAGCAAAACAGATGCTGCACATGCTCCTACACATTTGTTTTTGTTTATTTCCCCAACAAATTAAAATTTATTTTCTGCTGAAATACCCTGTACTAAAATTGCATTATTCTAGTTCATTCACACCTATACTGGTAAATGTAAAGCTTGCACACTGATTGACATTAATCCTGGGTTACCTATTAAAATACAGACGGAAGGTATTTAGGAGTGGCAATGGGAGTAATTCTGAAGTATCAGTTAAATCCCTGTCCTGATTCCTGCCTAGTTTATCCCACCAATGAATCTTTTTCTCTCAGAAAGTTATCTCTCCTTACCTGTGCCATCTTTCCTGCTGCTAGCCTCTAGACCCAAGTCTCCTCCCTGGCCCTGATTTTTCTCTTATAAAGATATGCAAATGAGGAAATCAAAAATTTAAAAACAGAATTCGGATGAGTAGCAGTGAAATTACAGTGATAATTATTCCCTTTGGTGTCAAAAATATTTTTTTTCTCGGACACTTATATTATGTTTTTACCTGTCCAGACCCTTGCTGACCCTGCCTACTGCTGCCTTGTTTTGATAAATATTTATTTCAAATATGTTGAGACTAACAATAAGAACAAGTTCTGCACATGAATGAAAGAGGGTTGGGATTATTTCCAGCATGAACTGACTAGTAAGGGATAACAGGCAACATTAATATTGTTAATTACCTTAACAACATATATTGTTGTATGTATTAATTAGTCATCATTTAGCTACTTATCTGCATGCAACAACATAACTCAATTTACAGCTTATGTGGAAAAAAATGTTAAAAGTTTTCTGTCTTTTGCTGGATCTGGATTAGTTGTTGAACGTGCCTCTGTGCTCTGCTGATGAGCAGCAACTGTCTGTGACACTGCTTTTTACTAGCTTGTGTACACTTGAGGTGCATTTAAAGATGGTACAAAAAGCAAGTTACCAAATATTAAGTTATTAAACTGCTGGAAAAAAGTGCAAGGGACAGAGGGCACAAACAGAACAGAGACATGTCCCACAGTTACTCTGGGTCTGTTACACCAATGTTCACTATGGCAGATGCCCTAATGAGCCACAGGACAGAATGTTTATTTAAAACTCAAGCACCACCCAAAGGGACCATCTGCAATCATTGAGCAGGCCAGTTCAGGTCTGGAGGTTTAGATCTGACTCCATTACTACACCATGGGCCTGATCAGTAGGTTCTAGCTGTATTAACTGAAGCTTTGTGCTGCCTATCTCCAGCTGTCAACGGGCGAGAGGCGGGGTCACACACCTCACACCTAAGGACAATTTGAAGAGATCAATTAACCTGACAGTCATGTTTAGCTGGAGCATGTAGATATTAAATAGGAGGGGCCCCAGGATGGAGCCATGGGGGACCCCCACATGTGAATTCTGTCTGTTTCTTATGAAAAATTGCCTATTGACACAAATAATTTCCTGTTGTTTGGTTAAGACTCAAACCAGCCAAGTGAGTAACGGAGTCTGACCCAGCTCTCCAGTCATTCCAATAGTATATCGTGATCAACAGTGTCAAATGCCATAATGAGGTCTAACAGAAACAGCACTGTGGTTCCTTTTTATTCTGTATTTATACAGATGTCATTGAACACTTTGACAAGAGGTGTCTCTGTGCTGTGGTGAGCTCAGAAACCAGATCAACAATTTTACTACCGAACGGAAGATTTGAGATTAGCCTGTAGCTCTGCATTAATGTGTTGTCCAGGTTGCTCTTCTCTAGTAGCGGTTTGAGAACTGCTGTTTTTAAAGCCTAAGGGAAGACACGTGACAGGAGGGTTGAGTTAACTATTTGAATCAGATCAGACTTAATGATAGGGAGGACTTTCTTTGGAAAAACTGTGGGTAAGATATTGAGATTTATTAAGATTTTTTGAAGTCAGACATTTTCTCTACATTGGTGTTGAGTTCTTGCATTTTTCTTTTCTTGTCTTTGTGTTGCCCTTCCTCTCACTGAGTGACTTCTTGAAACAGGCATCAACTTCCCTGTGAGGATTAACTGGATTAAGACAAATAAATACATGTTGTTTTTCTTCTATTTTTTTATTTTATGTGGCAATTGGTTTAATTTAGAGGTATGAGAGTAAATGGGTGTAAATATAAAAACTCTCACTATTTTTATTTAAAAATATTCCTGAAAACCACATGTCTATTTCTTTGCTCCACTTTGTGAGTATATTGCACACATCATCATTAAAATACACCAAGGGTTGTAGTTGCAGCATGAAAAGAAGTGAAAAAGTTCAGTATAGCTGAATACTTCTCAAAGACACTGTATGTTAATCCTGTATTTGCAGTTTTGCAGCTGACATGTGAGCAATGCTCAAACAGCCATGCTGAACTTTAAGCAGGAAACGTAAGCCTCAAGCACGTGTCCATCGCTCACATCTGCTCCGATCAGTCTGATTGGTGTTGTTGTGACACTGCGGCAGAGCCGTTAAGTAGAAGATGGATTAGAGTGGTTGAGTAGTCAGATAATGGGTCGTCATAATGGAGAAGTCTATGCAAGGAGGACCTGGAACAGAATGGTCTACTTAACATAAATAATTCAGCTTTATGTATCAGAGAGGAAAAATGATTAGCTCAGCAGTCAGTGTTAGAGCAGATAAGCTTTGTGAAAGCAGGAGAACCCATTACTGCTGGGCTGCTTAAGTCTTCAGTAAATTGTATCTTCAAGGACTCATTTGTCACTCTGCATCGTATAGAAAGAGAAATCAGAAGAATCTTTCCCTATAGATTGTAGTATATTTTTAGGCATTCACTAGGTCCTGTGTGTCATGAATGTTGGAATTCCTGACCAACCGCTGACTCGCAGGTTATAAAAAGGACAGTTCTGTTTTTTTTTCTAGACTCATCTGCGAGCAGGATTCCTTAGAGCAACCATACGAATTGGGGAGACACTAATTGCATGCCATTTGACATATCAATTTCCACAGCTGGATGTGCAGCCATGCGATTCGGATGAAAAGTGCCTCTCAGAAGGGCACAGATTAGGCATGCAATTGGCCGGCTGTGCCCTGGTTCTGTAATGTTGACCCAATTACCCCGGAGCTGTGGTGGAGTGCAGAGGGTCGGTCTGTCGGAGCGCTCAGTCGACAACAAGTAGAGCAGCGTGCCGCGACCTCCCATCAGCCACCTGGCTCTCAGAATCCATGGCATGCCCCAGTAGGAAGTTTGTTTTTGTGACCAGAAACATGCCTAATTGTTTATTTACTCTTGGAGTTCTGCTGGTCGGAGACATCGAATGACTCCCCATGCCTCCAGCTGAGGCCGGTAATGAATAAAGATTAAAGGATGGGAGCTGTGTGCACTTGTTGTTAGTGTGCTAAGATTTACAGGCGGGAGGACACTGCATGTCTGCCAGCGGTTCACTTTATCTTCCGACAATATGGGTCCTTCCCCATTGGACGAGCCCTTTTTCATTGGCTCAAAGCCCACTTCCTGTGTGCACTGATGTTGCTTGTTGTTGACTTCCTGTGTGTCAAGATGGGGGAATATTTGGCTAATGCGCTTTACAGCTAGCACACAATATCGGTAGGCGGTTTGGATGAGAGGCCTCTGCCTGTTAACAAGGCTGACTGATAAGCAGTGACTCATTAACAAGCTGAGGTACACAGAGCCTGAGGGAATTGCCGCCTAGCCACTGTGACATTAATAAGAGGCCTAAGCTATTTTTCCATTTGGCTCGGGTGGTATATGACTAAACTGTTGGGGTCTCCTTTCAGTGTTGGCAATTTAGAGGCTCCAGTGCCCTTCCATTTGTTGCAGACATTGCTTACCTGGTCTGAACCGAGTCTGGGATGATCAGTATTGCCAGAGTGGACTACAGTTAATGGCATCTGCTGAGTTATTGGAAAACCAGACACCCCTCATTAGCTTTCTCCTGATTCAGAAACATCTTGGGAGGAGCAGATTTAATTCGTCTTACACCACTATGCCTCAGTAGAATATTCTAGCCCATATCCTGAATTTCATTAATGATGATCTTTCTGACATTGTTGAGATAAATTAAACATACAAACTACACTTACTGCAATACTGGAGAGGCTCAAACCATACGTTTTCTGTCAGAGGTTTTCCACCAAAGCCACATTACATGCATTGTCTTTTGCTTTTATCCTGCTTTGATCCTGCAAGTGTTTCGTTGTCCAGATCAGCTTTGTGATTACAAATTGGATCCCGATTGGCTGACATTAGATTGCAACAGATTCCCGTCTGGCAGAAACCCAATTATTTCTCTTGTTCATCATGCCGATTAATTAAGGCGCTGTGGCTGATTGATTAAACTTCTAACAAAGCTCCAGCCATGGGCGCCAGGGCCCTTGGGAGGATTTTCATTTCGCTTTACACCCACTAGTGTGTCTCCACACAGTCATCTCAGATTTACAGACATGCTGGTAGGCATGAAAAAAAGGCAACTGAGATTTTCTGCAAAAATCATTATGAAAGCTGTAAGCTAAACTAATGAACCTACGTTAACTTAATAAAACAAAATGACAGTTTAATCATACAAACAAACCAAAAACATTCCAGATTTTGCAGTAAACATAAAATATATTTAAATTAGAAGTGAAACGCAAAGAAAAATACAATACTTTAAAAAAATTGTATAATTTCTTGGTTATCAACTAACTTTTTAAGAAGTTCCAACTTTAGTTATGATTAGGGCTGAACGATTAATTGCATATGCAATTAATCGCGATTTGTTAAAATGCGATTTCCTAATCGCAAAGGCTGTGATTTGAATTGATGTAAACATATCTGCTATAGTCACTTGAATTGCAAACAATGCAGGGAGAGAAGGAAACGTTGCACTTTAACCAGTTATAAAATGACCAAAAGCTTAGCAGAATCCAACACTACACAATAGTTGGTACCAAAGAGGAACAGTACATCAGTTGTGAGAAATTATATCTGCTATGAAAACGTTGATGCTGCGCAACGCCAGGTATTATGCAGAACCCGTCTTGGTATTGTTGCTGCCTCATGAGGTAGGCTACAGTACGAACCTTTATCAACACCTAAAAACATCACACCACCATATATGAAAGCTGCACGGCTAAACTGACCGCCACCAGTGTTTAAATTTCCAGTAAACAAACTTTGAGGCGACAGGGATCGCTGACCGAGCTGTTTGAAAGAATCGCTCCTTACGAACATAAAAAAACGGCACACTGAAATAATTCATGCTATAACGGGTTTTATAGCCAAAAGTTTGCTTTGTTAACCATGATGAATAAGCTAGGATTCAATCTCACACACACATTTTAGCCACATTTTACGTGCGCTGTATAAAAAATGCCGACAGAAAGGTAAAGCCGCACCGAAAACAGCAGAGTATTTTGTAACAACTGACCTGTGATCAAACCGCTCTACTGAGACATACCAGAGTCTGTAAGTGCATTAGATCGATGAAGAATTAAAAATCAGAGCTTGTTCCTTCAAGCATCCTACTTCCTGGATAACCACACGGAGGAAAACATTGCAGCCGGAGGGAATTATTAGCTGGGATCAAAATGAAGAAAACCTTGATTGCAGAACGACGCCGATGACCATCGAGTGTGATGATTAAAAGTAGATAAAATTGTTAATATTTGCCTTTGTCTTAAAATAAGTAAATAATCTTATGGTATAGAATAAATTATGTATAAAAATCTGTTTATAATACACAATATTTTTGATTGCATTAATTAAAAAATGCATGACAAAAGCCCCACAAAAATAATTGCTCATTAAATCGCAATCGCAATATTGAAGAAAAAAATCGCAATTAGATTATTTTCCAAAATCGTTCAGCCCTAGTTATGATATTAACATTTTAATTATGCTTAGGTAAATATGAAGACTACAAACTAAATTACATGGATTCAGCCTATTTGTTTAAATCTTGCTGTAAGGAAGATGTCAGCTTTTATTTTGTATCCCGTTTTAGGTAATTTTTTGTTTAAATTGTCCTCAGTAGGTCTAAAAAAGTAATTTCAAGATGGTCAATAAAACCTAAAAATGGTTAGAAAAGAGATGATGACCACTCAACAAAAGTGATGTACCCTGTTCTGTTGCAGTTGAGCAATGTGTCAAATGTGTGGCAGTCAGATTGTAGAGGTATCAAGAGCGCCTAAACAAGTCTCCATTAGACCTCATCATTTTGAAGAAGCTCGCACCCACCCAGGTCCATTCTGCCTAAGTAAAATTATATCAGGGCAGATCAATCTAACCCACTACCATCACCATAATAGTGAAAGCCATTTACACACTGTAAGAGAGAAGGGCTCTTGAGATTTTGCAAAATGTTAACAGACTCTGCTACCTCTCAGGTGTTATTAGGAGACAAATCACGCTACAGCAGCTCAGCCTTCAGGAAAATTAGCGGCTCTGCATTTAGCAAAGTGTCAGCTTTAAACCATCACTACACAAAGAAGCGGTGGATTAAACAAAGCCAAACAAATACGGCAGCTTTAAAATATATTAAATCACCTCGTTTAAAAAAAGAATGCTTGTTTTTGCACTCTGTTCGCTTCTCTCTTGGATCAGTTACTCCCCTTTCAAATCTCCCTCATGTTCGCCTCCAAATTTCATATTCTATCTCCTGGAATGGAGCTGTTGTAATTGATTGCTGTTATGAAGAAAATTACCTTTTGTTTATGCAGAACTGGTCAGATCAAGGTCTCTGTGAGAAGGTGGGTAGTCATAGCAAAAAAAAAAAAAAAAAAAGCTCCCCTCAATTTTTTTAGAGCCGTGTTTTGTGAAGACAATAAATATGTTCTTTGGAGTTTCTAGTTTCTGTAATTATTCAAATCAAAACTCAACTGTACAAAACAAAGAAGCAGATTCACCACTGTCTTTATTTGAACAAGAAAAACAAAGGAGAAAATTGAGTTGTGTAAAAAGTGCGTCTCTACTAACAAGTTTGACCATCTCGACAAGAAATTTGGGGATTTTATATTTCTTCAACAGATTTTCAAAATGGAAATGACCTTAAAGAAACCAATTTTTTTCTGCAAATCAGTCTGGAAAACCTTAGAAGTCAATCTTTCTACAGTAAAAAAGTTTATTCCCAGGTGTAAAAGCTTCCATACAGTCTACCTCACAGCAATTTCACTACAATTTTAGTGTAAAGCTGAAAATGGAGAAAAACTTCCAAAGGCTCCATCTGACCCTGAACTATTCCGAATACGGAAGTATTGTAGAGTCAGCTGTTAGGCCATGTGTCAGGGAGCATAAAGCTGCATTTAGATCGCATCCGTTGGATACGTCGAGCAACGCATCCAACGGATGAAGTTTGACGTATGTACTTTTTGGCTTCCATAGCCTGCTTCTGAGGAAAAAACAACGCATGGGCGGGGTTTCCTCTGTTGCCGCACGTTCTGCACTATGGTGGATTGTAACGAGAGAGTGACTTGGCTTTATTAGCTAGAAAAAGCTAGACAATGTTGACATAGGGTGCATCAGCGCCCATTATTCAGATGCGTTCTGAGTTCGGGGAGTTTAACCATTTGCTCCAGGAGCTGCTTATGGATGAGGTTCGCTATCAGTGCTACTTCCGTCTGTCCCGCACCTAATTTTACGACCTCCTGGGCCGCATCCGGACTTAAATCTCCTACCAGGACACCAACTACAGGTTCTCTGTTCCTCTTTAGGAACGCCTGTCCATCTGACTTCGGTAAGTGTTGTTTATGATTTTTTAAATCTGCGTTTGTTGAAAATGTTTTCACTGGGCCCGCGCTTCATTCAAGATACGGTGTATAGTGACAAAAGTACAGTGAGACGCTCTGATTGGTTGCCGCACTGCGTTAACTGCGTTGGATCCGTCAAAAGTTCAGCTTTCTGAACTTCTGCAACACATGCGTTGGTACATTGCCGTCAGTGTTGCCAACTCCTCAGTAAGGAAAGTAGCTATTGGCTGTCCCAAAAGTCGCTAGAAGTCGCTAAATGACGTCATCGCCTAATTTGCATAATTGGCAATTTGCAAATAACTGTAACGGACGCTGTAGGAGAGAGGAATAACGTTGTGGGAGAGACAAAAGTGAGTAACAAACACCCTGAATATGTTTAGAACTACAAATGTACAAAAATAATTTCAACATTAACAACATTTAATGATTTTAATGCTTTGTCTAGATCCACATTACACACATCAGTTTTGTCCTGTATTGTCAAATGTTATAACAGCAAATTTAATCAAAAGATTGTTCTGTAGGGTGAAATTGCTAGCTCTACAACCAACCCTCCTCCTTTATCCGGGCTTGGGACCGGCAAAGTGACCCAAAAGACACACTCTGGCAGAGTTACTTAGGTTTTTTTTTTTTAAGTTTTTTTTTTTAAGTTTTGCTGAGCTAGCTAGCAAGATCTTATGTCACAGAGAGGTAGGCTACACACACAGTGGACGAGGTGAATAAGTGACTGAGCTGCTGAGGTTGTGTGAGTCAAATGCAGTGATTTATTTGTGTGACAGCGTCACAGCGAAGAAACGTTTACATTTAAATCCCGCTCTGCAAGCCAGCGGGGGCTTTCTTTTGCGCAAGCGCATTTCATTTGCAGTCCGGACGCCGAGTGGTGAGGGTCTCCCTCTCTCTCTCTCTGCTCCGCCCATAGACTGTAGATGGGACTGCTGCGCAAGGCTACTGTGAGACTGGCCGCCTGTAAGTGCTTTGGGACGGGGGAGGGGCTCACGTTGAGGACAGTAACTGCAGAACAATACGTGCTTCACGCCAGAGTCTCCAAAACACCAGATAAGTCTCCAATAACACCAGAAAAAGTCGCTAGATTTGTCGCTAGTCGCTTTTTTGAAAAAAAGTCGTTATAGGGGTCTGAAAAGTCGCTAAATCTAGCGACAAAGTCGCTAAGTTGGCAACACTGATTGCCGTATGAAACGCAAGCGTCGTTGACGGAGCCAACATACTCAACGCAACGCAGAGGCCTTGACGGACCTCTGACGTACTCCACCATAGACTTTACATGTAATCTTGCCGCAACTAACGCAGACCAAATGTGCGGTGTGAATGCAGCTTAAGGTTGGCCCAAACTGGTTCATTAAAAGCAATGAAGTCATGTTAAGAAATATAAAGGGTTCGAAAGCGCTTCACGGTAGTGTTTATAATATAATAATAATATATAATAATGTTAAAACTGATAATGCTCAGTGTTACCAAATCATGGAGAGCACTTTTGATTAGCTTGTGCAATGAATAAAAAGTTGTTTCAATTTACTTGTTTTTTTGTGTATATTGGTTTCACACAATCAGAATAAATAAATCTGACATAATTGACCCTTTCTTTCCTAAGTAAAATTAACATCTTGAATCAACATGACATTTATTGTTTGCCATAACATGAATTTATTACATAATGTATTCATATTATTGTTTTTAAGTCATCTAAACAAAATGTTCAATTTCAACACCAACTTACATTTGGTTGTTACTTTTACTCAATTTTGATATGGAAGGTATCAATCTCAGGTCTCCTAGTTGGTAGGCTTTACACTACCCACTACACCACTGCAGCCACATATAACTAATCAACATATATTAAATAATGAAAGATTACTCTTTTCTTATAGAACACATTTTTAAATGCCCAAAATGGTTTAAATCACGTTCAATATTTCTCCTAATGTGGTACAGAGGTTACTACTGTGATAACTATTTATTTTTATATTGCACAAAAAAAAACTGGTCAACTTGGTCAACTAACTGCTAACAGTTAATGATATAGCAAATGATATAGCAAAGCCAAGTGCTGCTGTTCTCTGAGCACCTGTACTAACCACTTTGCTACTCAATGATATTTAAGTCATGTGTTCAAATAAGAACTATTACTTTATTCCCAGTGTTAACTAAACATGATTATATTGATTTCACTCTTACAATTCATTCAATTTCCACCAACGCAAGAAAATTGTGTAAATTCAGTAGTGTTGATAATTACTTAAATTGTAGTTAATTAAATCATGTAAATAGGAGTAATATGTATAGATTGTGTAGCATTTACTAGATTTGTTTTCAGTAAATTCAAAGATCTGCCGATGCTCTGTTACAGTCTGAGGACCACAATGTGCTTTACACTACATTCAGTCCTTCACCCATTCTCATACACATTCACACTTTTTATTAATACTTATTGGTGGTATTGAATCACTTCTAAGCTTATGGATACTTAAAACCTTTTTCTCCTGATACTTCTAATCCTTGAAATGACACAGAGGGCACTCTTTTTTTTTTTTTACCATGACTGAATCTGTTTGCTTTAGTCATTCTGTTTCTGTGTTAAACTCCGACCATGACGGAGTGCCACAGGACGTGAGTGCATGGCTGTGGAGTGCAACATTTTGTATTGATTGAGTCTGAGTGCTATGGGTTTCCCTCCTGAGCGGTGGAGCTCCACCACCAATGAAACAGGCGAGGCTGCTCTTGTTTATTGCCTCTTTTTGATGATGCCATCACTTCAGCTCATAGAAAGCCAGTGTGTCTGTGGGGACATCTTATCACCGATACCACAGCCATAAAGCCCTTTTGAACTCACCTGAGTGCCGTTGAGCGTAGTGTTCGCCAGTCCGGTTTGTGACGAGGATATTACTGTCCGCACACTGGATGGCGAGTTATTGAGCCACTAATAGAGCAATCATGTATGGGACTGGAAAAAGCGTAGTAAAGCAGGTCTCCTGATGACATACGTAAGCCCTTATGTGTTTTCTATCTATAAAAATAAATTCTTGAAGATCATATGTTTACATTACATTGTTAAATATTTGCGTTTAAAAATCCCTTCCCCCACCACAACTATAGCATCACCATCAGTAACATAATTTTAAATGGCTCTGGGATGTTTGTAATTCTCGACTTTATGATTTAAAGAGTGAAAGAAGCGAGTGCTAGCTTCAGCTTTAAATCCAAGAGATATCCATTCTCACTGTGCAATATTGTTCTGAATGAGGGCTGAATATTGTCTTCTATATAAAGAATGCATTTATTGTTTTAGTTGCAAGTTTTATTGTGAGGCTTTTGCATCATTATTAAAGTTTTCCTATTGCGAAACTGCAACTCAGAGGTATTCATTCATGCTCTCTGCTGTCCTGCTGTGCTTGACAATCACATCATACTGCTCTGCTAAAAGTCTCCTACTTCCAATATGGGTTTGCTATTAAAATGCAATCTGTATCATTTAAATAAATGCCTCTTACAGTTGCAGGAACTTAAAGTATGGATTTTCATCATCATTTCAGACGGCATGTAATTGGATAAAAAAAAGTTTTTTTTTCAGTCAGCCAGTTCAAGAGCAGGTAGTTACGGGTTTGTATTGTCTGAAAGAACAACTATGACAGGTGCAGGATCATTAGATCCTATTCTATAGAGTCGGCGTTTGCTTTTCACTGAAGTGGAAAAGGTCGTCTTTTATGGTCCTTTCCTGCAAGGCTACAAAAATGATGACATGAGAGGTTTTTTTCAGCAGTTTGAAGCTAGCTATTATATAGAAAATATAGAAGTGAGCAAATGTTCACAATACAGTTTGCAATTTACTTAAAGTTTCTGTTTGAAGTTAAATAAAACTTCCTGCACTATATGTATGAAAAAAACAAACAAAAGATGTTCACGTGTTTCCCCCCGAAAACTCTATTAGCATATGAAAAATATGTTTTCAGTTTTCTTTTTACAATATATAATTTTTACATTGAAAAAATCGTTGAAAATATTTAGTATGTGGGATGATTTGCACGTTACACATGTTGATATGCAGTACGTAATTTTACGCCACGTGTAAAACAGGTTTACTTGCTACTTCATAATATAACTTCCACAGGCGAAAAATTTGGGGAAATGTTTCAAATGTAAAAGTGTTATCTCCACATGTGAAACGTGTGTGACACATTTTACATAACTGTTTTCTTACAAGTGTTTTACAAAATCATATGCAAATGTGTCTTATGCAAAACATGCATTTAGATATTACTACACCATGTAATTGATACATGCATATTATATGGGAAAACATTTTATGAACAATATTTTTCAGGTGTAACTGCATGATATAATATCCACTTGTGAATTTGTTTTCATGTCAGGGTATGTTATAATTTCCATATGTGAAACATGAGAAAATAATTTACATGCAGAATGTTTTCCCAGTCTTGTGTCACATGTTATTACATGACATAACAATTTCTACATGCCTAGAACAGATTTTTTTACTTTGCGACATTATATTCTCCACTTTATAAACAAGTTATAATATTTTTTTTTACATTACCATCATGTTAAACATGTGAAAAACAAGACTCAATGCAATCTGATGAGATTCCTTACATAGAAAATTACTTTTCTTGTAAAGTACCTTGAGATGACATCTGTTATGATTTAGCGCTATATAGAGACAATGAATTGAGTTGAATTTAATTGAAAAGCTTTTCACATTTTTGTTTTTTGCAAATTCCTTGGTAATTGTGGTAAAATTCATAAGAAACTTAAATCCAAGGGCAGAGGGAAAATCTGGATGTGAACAAAGGTCACAGAAGGAGGATGGTCAGTTCAGCATTCAGAAATTCTCCAGTGTGTAGTGGGGACTCCCTCATGTCTTCATTAGCCAGGTCTATCATGTGGGATGGCTGCAGCTCTGCGGGATAGGTAATCAGCAATTCTGAGTTTGATTTCAGTTTCCCCCACCGCATGTTGAAGTGTGTCGGTTCCATGCATCTAGTTTCTTTCTAATTTATACATCAAATGGATAGTGTAGTGTATGTGTGAACATTGATGACTGGAGCTTCGAGAATGATTGTATAGTTAAAGCCTTACGTGTGGTTGTTGTGAACAGACTATTACCATTTTACTTATGAATCGATAAGTTTCACATGGGAATTTATATGTACTAGTTTATAGTTTATAGTATCAAAGGGTTCAAATATCATGTTTGAATGGGCAATTTGAGTTTCACATTTCTCACATGTAAAAATGTCACATGTAATAAATAACATTCATGTCATCACTTGTTCTAAAATTTGGAAGATATGAAATTTGTGGGGGGTTTTTAAGGTAAGGGCAAGATGTGACCCCATGTTATTGAGATATAGATTTTTGCTCATCCGTGACATTTGTCCTTTTTTACTATTGAGATATAAACTCAATGATTACATTTAAATAAGACTGTAAATTATATCAAACACCACTAATGTCAGGGTTATTATCTAATTTGCTCATTTCAAGCCACAGTGCATGCCGCCACCCAGAGAGATTCTCACTTGATTCAACACCACTGCTCCTAAATTAAATCCTTTTTATATTATGAAGTGCTAGCAGTGATTGTGACTCACAGGATGTATGATATCCGTCTCACGAGATCTGCTGCTTCCATCTCTTCTTGCCTTAAGTGGAAGTCTATTGATGAATAAAAAACATATTGTTACTCTTATCCTTGAGTTTTGAGAAGGCCAGACACATTCTTTTGTTTCCCAGGAACAGCTCCTCTATTTGCTTCAAGGATTTCTTTTTGAATTATGGTGAGATTCATTCTGTAGCAGGTACAGAAGCAAAGTGAGCAACTTTTAAGGTTCCCCATTTATCAGTGTTGGAAATAAGTAAGTAATAAGAGTAAATGCCAGAATAACATAAGTTACTCTGATATTATTATTGGTGCCCTCCTAATTTATGCACGTCTAATTTGTTGCAACAGAATTGAAACACAACAATTGCTACAGTTGTAATACCCAGTGAACGTCTTGGGCTTGAAAACCTTTAAAAAGACCACACTGATTTCATTTTAATGAGAAATACAGCCAGACCCAGAGCAGGAAGCTACATTGAGGGAAAGGTTAAGCATTATTTAAGGTCACCCCATCAATTAGGCAGTAAGCATTATACACATGGAGGCTTTAAACTCACCCACAGCTCACTGTAGAGGTATCGCCTCGGTTCACATTACCTTACAAAAATTTTACTAATCCTTGAACGTTTTCACATTTTATCGTTGCTTAACTGCAGACATAAATATGATTTAGTGGGAGTATGTATGTTACTACACAAATGGTAGTGCATAACTGGGAAATTAAAGTTTACGGTTTTCAAAACCTTTTACAAATAAAACTCTGAAAACTGTACACTGAATTTTTATTCGGTTCTTCCTGGAGAGGTCTTTTCACTTCTAAAACAGCCTGGTGTTTTACCTGTAAAATATCTTGAGTTTTGTCATATGCAGGACATCCAATGTAAAGGTTTGACTAACACTACCAAACTTCGATGCGTTCAGTTAACTGTGCTTTGTAAAATAGTTTATTGATTTGAATTGCTAGTAGTCCGTGACATCTATTGTCAAAATTGATCACCAGTCCGCTTCCGCTCAAAATGCAATTAAAATGCCGTCTGTAATTCTCCACTACTGGTTGATTCATTTCCAACACATGCCTATAAACCTTTGCAAGTATTAGTTTCTTGTAGGAAAGGTCAAAGACAGAGCAACATCCACTACTGGATTGCTACGTTGGTTTCGAGCCACGTCTCTATATTCAGAATACAATCGTGGAAAAATTGTCCAATCTCAGGTAAGTTGTACAAAGACAAATATATGGACAGGCTTATTGTATACTTTCATCATGACCACGAAGGAGTGGAGTCCCTATGATGAAACTTTTTGAAGATAATAGACAATTATGGTGTCATGCTAATTAGCTACGTTCAGCCACAATGGGTAACCTCCTTCAGCAGGTGCTATATTTAGATGGTGATTTAGATCGATTTAGATTTAGATCGCCATTCTAAAACTCTACACCAGGGGTCCCCAAGTCCAGGCCTCAAGGGCTGGTGCCCTACGAGGTTTAGATGTGTCTCTGCTCCAACACAGCTGTTTTAAATTATCCAACTTCCTCCTCAGCATGGCAAACCCTGCATCCGAATACCCCTACTATGCCTACTATGTAGCAGGCGAAAAGCAGTAAGCGAGCAATGTAGTAGATCCGAATCTCTAGTATGGATTGGCGTAGTAGGCATAAAGTTCCCGGATGTGTACTACCACCAAAGTGAAAGCCGATGCACGCTACGCTATCCCACAATGCAGCGGAAGCCCCAAAATTCTAGAAGAAGAGTGATGTCGGCTACAGAGGACGGGACTACAGCCGACATAACATAACGTAAACATCCTGGTAAAATGATGGAGCAGAACGTCTGATTTAATGCCTACTACTCGCTCGTTTGCTACGCAGTATTCACTGCATCAACGGGCAATTAGTAGCTACTATGTAGCATGTAGTGAATACTAAGGATTCAGATGCAGGGAAAGTGCTGCAGAGGCCTGCTAACGAGCCGTCATTTGATTCTGATGTGTTGACCCAGAGAAAGAACTAAAACCTGCAGGATTCTGGCCCTCGAAGGCTGGAGTTGGGGACCCCTGCTCTACACCATATTTCACAATAACAATCAATGACATAGCATGTTGGATGTTGGAGAGGAGAGCTAGAGCTGACTTCATAGTGGTAGCTTTTTCTTCATCAACCCGTTGAAGAGGAGTGCTAGGCATCCAGATTTTCATACTGCCTGCCTAAACTGCTGAAAAGCACAGGGAAAAAAGTAAGAAGATGCATTCTACCTCATATCTATAATCATAGCAGAAATAACGTGGTGGGATATAAATGTAATTTCTATACATTATTTTTTTATATCTGTAGATCTAAAAATTACACCCAAATTCCACTACATGCGCTCCGCTCTGCCACGCACGCTGCAACAAATCCGATCCCGTTGTAATGATAAATAACTATTCCACTACCGCCGCTGTGCGCCGCAGAGCGCCGGCCGCCGTTTCGCACTCCGGCAAAAATAGGATTGAATCGAATTTTGCCGGAGCAAGTCCGCAGTAAATCTACA
This sequence comes from Apricaphanius iberus, assembly GCA_028564705.1. Taxonomy (NCBI): domain Eukaryota; kingdom Metazoa; phylum Chordata; class Actinopteri; order Cyprinodontiformes; family Aphaniidae; genus Apricaphanius; species Apricaphanius iberus. Next base: position 540,300 of record JAPXFQ010002837.1, read on the forward strand.
CAAATAAAAAAGTACCAGGCAGGATGCTGAAAATGCAGATCATCCAGTTTTTCAAAATAAATCAGTAAAGACAGATTTCTTTTTTTTTAAGATAAAAAATACGCTATAAATACAGCTTATCTGCTATAAATGTACTCACCCATTGATTAAGAAAGTCCGTGGAGATATCTTGACAAAGAATAATAGCAAATAGACGTAGATCAGTTGTTCTTTTCTGTTTGTTTTCCTTGGAATGAATGATTTTGGTCTGACTTCCGTGTATATAGCACTGCTCTTTATCACGATATCTCGCAATTCCCGCGCATGCTTCGTTGAGCACCTCTGGGCTCCGAAGCGGAGGTGGGGCGCATGCAGTGTAATTTAACAACGACAGAGAACCGCTGCGGCGTGCGTGGCGGGGCGGAGCGGAGCGCATGTAGTGGAATTTAGGTGTTAATTAGGGTTGGGTATCCATTCAAATTTCAAGAATGGATTCGATTCCGATTCTCAAGAGTTGGAATCGATTTGATTCAATCTGATCCAATTAACTATTGATATCGGTCAGTACTATTAAAAGCTTCTTTTTTTACTGTTATATTAATTATATGCCAGAAATTCAATGATTTAACACTGGGTGAGTAACAGTTCACCATGGAAAACTGTATTAACCCTGTCAGACACAAACTTAAAATGGCCCTCTGGACTTTTCCTTCCCATTTCATCTTTAAAAAGGGCAAACTATTCTAAAAAATAAAATCGATTTTTGAACTTGTGAATCTATTCGATTCGATTTCTATAAGAATCAATTCAGAATCGATTTTTCGATTATTTCAACACAGCTCTAGTGTTAATGCAACATCATTCTACAGAAAGCCAGGAGGTGGACGTCAGCCCAGGGGTCCACCTTTGGACAGTCACAACAGCAGTCTCAGTTTTATAGCTCATTGTAGCTGTCTTTGATAGTTTGGCTGCCATGAGAGTTGAAAATACTGAAAATAACTTTGTTACATAAATAAAAGACTTGTCATACTTGAGATGGGAAGATGTTACATTTTTCTTACCATATAAGCCTATTGATGCTAATTTGCATCATACCTAAAGTAATTCGGTTTTATGTGCCATAGTCAAATTAACTTTCCCAACTGAATTTGGCATCTACTTGAAAGCAAAAACACACACGTTTTTTTTTTTTTTTTTTTTCAGAATTGGAAATAACTTCAGGAGTCAAGGGGTTTTAATATAGTCACTGAACCCATAAATTAGGAATTATTACTGGGACTAAAAGTTGAAACTAGTGCTTCGAAAAAGTTGGTTTTGATGCCGGCCCCAGTTTCAAGTTTTAGCTTTATTGTTGAATGGAACACATCACACGCAGTCACCAGCACTTTTTCATGGTTTACTGCACTGCATAACAACATAAGAAGCAGCTTGAGAACTGTAAATCTAAATGACCCAACGTATTCAATTAAATTCACTTTTATTTATATAGCACCAATTCACAACAAATGTCATCTCAAGGCACTTTACAACAAAAGTAATTTCATTACAATTATGCAAACATTCCAATCACTTAAAAGTTTTCTATGTAAGGAATCCCAGCAGATTGTGATGAGACATTGACGTGAGGTTGTTCCCGGATCATGTAGACTCCAACCACAGCAAATCCTCAGCAATACCTCATACTTAGCAAGCATGTAGTGACAGTGGAGAGGAAAAACTCCCCTTTAACAGGAAGAAACCTCTGGCAGAACCTGGCTCAGTACAAGAGGTCATCTGCCAAGACTGTCTGGGTCGTAGGTCTGGATGGTGAAGGTAAACCTTTACCCCAATCTCAAGTCTTTTGCAGAAAGTGACAGGTTTTCCTTCATATATTTTCCCATCAATTCTGAATAGTTTACTGTTTGTGTTGGATAAAGGATCCCCACAGCATGATGGTGCGACCATCTGTCTCATATGACCGTAACTCATTCTTTTACACGTTTGCTCTCCCTACATGAGTTGTGAGAAATTGAATTCTCATGAGTTTCGTTTAATACTTTTATTGCAGCTCTTCCACATATGCCACATTTCTGGGGTGCATGAAATATAGTGGCCCTGTCAACAGGACACTTGTCTCACTTGGGCTGCGGATCTCTGACTCCTTCAGAGTTACCATGGGCCAGGAATGTCAAACTCATTTCCATTTTGGGCCTCATAAAGATAATGAATGTCCTTAAAGGGCCGGTTGTGGCAGAAAGTATTGATATAACTATTTTTAAAAAATCGCTAAAACATGAATAAATATCTGTTTCAACAAGTACTTCTTCAAATTAAATCATACTGAACATCTTTTCATACTGATGTGATTCAGGACTACTCAGTTAAACAGTGATTTGAGTGATAAAAGGATATTTAGGTGTATATAAATAGAACTTAAAGGTTCGATGTATGTGGTCCTCTACAGTTTAGAGGGCCACATCACTGGCTATGGCGGGCCGGATTCGACCCCCGGGCCTTGACTTTGACACTTGTGCCATGGGCCCTCTTGTCAGTTTTACTGGATAATCATTGATGAAAGAAATTTGTTGCACTGGATTTTATATGAGGAGCTCAAATCAAAAACAAACAGCTTTCACATTTTTATTCGTAAAAAGATTATGAAAAAGATGTATCATATTACTTCCCGTTCACAATTGTGAATTTCTTTGTGTTGATCTCTCACATAGTCAAAATAAAATGCATTGAATTTTGTGGTTATAAAGTATATGTATTAATAAAGTTATTTTGCAGGTACATTTGTAGATCCTGGTTTGGGCCCCTGACAACAATGAAGGTATTTTGATCACATGACGGATGAATATGCGTTTTGGCGATGGGGCCATCGCCTCACGGTGTAACCCGGCGCTGCTGCGCCGGTTGAAGACAAAGGCACCAAATAGGCATCTCTAATCTCCCTGCTGAATGAATTGGAAACAAAGAGAGGAGGAACGCAGACACAGAGGCTTGGACACACATAGGATAAGCTGATTACCAAGAAAAAGAGGGAGGGTGAAAAAGAGAGAGAGGGAGGGTGGGACAAGTACAGGGAGATGCACGTGAAAAAAAAAAAGCTTACAGTAGTTGGGCAGGAGGGCAGGGAGATAGAGGCAGAGAAGGTTGGTGAAAAAAAAAGTGAACACTTTAATGATTGGGTGCAGAGACCAGAGAGAAAATGAAAAGATCCAACAGTGAGGGAGGAATAGAGGAATAAAGGTGAATGTTGAAAAGGATGAGGCATGGCATGCTACACAGAGCATGCGATAGGAAAATGAAGGTTATGCATATTTGCCTCTGATATCCTTCTTAGGCACGCGACACAACCAAAAACAAGACATTATGGAAATGTGAGGCAGCCATGGCAATCTAGCCGCTACCTGAGACATCTCATATCCGCTCCTCGGCAGTCGTTATATTTACAAATGGAATTACACTCAATTCAGGTGTTTGGGGCTAAATTTACAGCTAATTAAAATTAATGAGATTTACTTCATAAAAAAAAAAAGAATATGCTCTTTTTATAAGCGCCTTATTCCTTCAAGAGAATCTGCTACAAGCACTGACACATGGAGCTTTTTTTTGGCAGTGCATTTACAAAAGCACACAAACACATACTCACACCTCGATTTGATTCACTCTCCTTCACTTCTTTTTTTCACACCCTGCTAGGCAGAATATTAAGAATGCCCGTGTGCTCGTACGCGTGCACACCGACACTGTGCCCGTCTGTCTTTCTGCCTCCCTCCTGCTCATGCCGAGTTTAACAGGCGCCTTGTTCTGTGAACATGCAAGTTCCCGACTGTACGTCAATGCACGTACATATCCATATAGGTGAATTCACTGGGAGCCTTGGAGGAATGTGTAAACAGATGCTAACGCACCCAGAAACACACATACAGGTGTTTATGTTTATGCATGAAAACACGAACAAGAGCACGCATGCGTCTTCACACATCTTCAAGGCCCCTGGTCTTTACTTAAACAAAAATACTTCCCTGGGCCAAGCTTTTGATTGCTAATAGAAAACAAGTGTTTGATAGGCCCGCTGCTGCATACAGATACAGCCTGTTGGTTGCATATTGTTCCACTTGTGCAACCACACCACCTTGCAGAAGTGTTCATACTCAATTGAATTGAACTCATTTTATTTATATCGCACCGACTCACAACAGATGTCATCTCAAGGCACTTTACAAGAAAAGTTCTTTTTCAATTCAATCATACATACATTGCAATCAGTTTAATAGTTTTCTATTTAAGCAATCCCAGCAGGCTGAATCGAGTCATTGATTTGAAGTTGTGCCCCGTTGACGCAGACTCCAACCACAACAATCCGTCATACCGAGCAAGCATGCAGCAACAGTGGAGAGGAAAAACTCATCTTTGACAGGGAGAATCCTTCAGCAGAACTTGGCTCAGTACAATGACTTTTCTTGTAAAGTGCCTTAAAGGAGGGGTGGCATGTAAAATCCACTTTTTACAGCTTTTCATCACAATCTTATCTAATTTCCTCCTTAAAATCATGCCTAAAGTCTGTCTTAGGTTACTTTATGTATGTTTCAGTAATCTTTTAAAACTCTTGCAGCCGTCATGTTGAGGTCTGAACGCCTGAGTCCTCGCAGCAATGCCCCTACATTTTGATTACCACCCCCGTCTCTCCACAGCCCTCCCTCTCCCGCTCCCCGAGCACAAAAGCAGAACGTCTTCAACAACAATCAGCTATCACCGGTGAAAATTAGTATATACCTAGTTATTTTTCCCAATTGCGCAATGCTTTCTTGGAAAAAAAAGTCTTCCTTGAAAACTTTCTGCGTCTGGTTTGCTCCTTGATCTTCATGATGCTCTTAATTCACTAAAGTTCTCTAACAAACATCTACTGTAGCACCTTCACAAAAGAGTTATACTAGGGGTGTAATGGTATGCCAAAAATCTCAGTTGGGGTCCTACCTTGGCTTCAATTTCATGGTTTGGTTTATTTTCGATACAGTCAGGAAACAAAGTGGGAAATTTGTTTTTGTGTAATGACTTTTGAAATCATCTGTATTTGCAGTACATTTTCCAACAAACTGTTCTCAGCATAAAACTGCATACCATAAAATGTAAACTAAATAATATATAACAGGTTAAGTATTATCTTTTTTTAGGAAACTGAAAAATCTTTGCTTTCTCTTTTCACTAACTTATATCATATTAGTCGGCCCCATGTAAAAGAATACCCAGTTGCTTCTAAACTTTATTTCAGTGTATCAGAATAAAGATATTTTCATGCATGTCTACGTTTTCATGTTTTTATGGGTAAAAAAAAAAGGATTTTTGAAATTTTTCTCCCTTTAGAGTCATGAAACACTATCTGTAGTTCTATCACAAATCCTTTTCAACTAAACGTTTTAGTTTATGGTTTTGATACGGCAAAATGAAAGACTTAACGGAACTGTATGATTTTCAGGTATGTTTTATCCCAGGAGGCGGTGTCCCAGTTGCAGCACTCTTACTTGCAGAGTGCTGTGCAATTAAGTTGCTCTTCTAGCCTTCTCTGAAGGAGTGGCAGAGGAACCCTGGGAAAATGACACAGCTCAAATTAATCACACAGTTTATTAAGTGACTTTGGTGTCAGTGGAACGCTGCTGCCCCTGCCACAACTAGTTGCACAACTTGGCAGTCAACCAGCTTACCCCTCAGCCTCCTTTGCACTCATTGCTACCAACACATGCAGTAATTTTCACACACACTGGTGTCCTTATCTTGATCTGTTCTGCCGCAACTTCATTTCCCAGCCTGCTGAATACTTGAATGTCATTACGACTTCTGCTATCAAAAGCAAACAGCAGGGCAGCATTGAAGAGCACTTGTTATAGTTCCATTTTTTCCATGCTCAGAGTGCTGTTTTGACTGTTCCTGCCGCTTTTCTGGCTCTTTCTCACAAATTGACGGTCGCTTTGGAGGGACAGATTTATTGACAAAGCTCCTGCTGTGAGGCTCATCTGGCCAACGTTGTTATCGGAACCCCCCCCCCCCCCATCTCTGTCTTTGCAGTACAGTTCCTCTCCCTTGGCGCGTGTGTCAATGAAGAATACTTCATATCTAGGACTAAATTTGATCCCATTCGCGCTTTGGCAGACGGCAGAATATTTACAATGTAATTGAGTTAATGTGTGACACACCCTTATCTGCTGTTCATTCATACAGGCATCCCGAGGCGTGACAAATATCAAGTTCTTACACAGGATACTGTATGTTTGATGTGTCCCTTGAAGGAAGAAAATTGATAATGCAGTCAAACTTCCTCGAGGCAAACTGTTTTGATGTGCAAACCAAAGAAAAGAGCCGTTTATTCCCTGCTTTTTTCTTTCAACCCTGCTCAACAATTCACATTTAATTATTCTCCTTTTTTTACTTGTGTTTGTTGCAGCTCAGCATTTGGCTTCACTGAGCTATTTTCAGGTTGATATCTTCACAGGCGGGAGGGGAGCGGAGGTGCGCGGTGTTGTACGCGGGAGGTGTCACGCTTGACTTTGTGACAGGGCTTGGCAGCGTGCCTGGGAGAGAGCGAGAAAAAGAGAGCATGTTTCTCTCGTGGTGAGAAGAGTTTGGTGACATTTTATGGTTCTTCCCTGCAGGGGGGCTGAAAGAATTAGAGCCGGTCTGATTTCATCAACCTCCCGCTACAATTTACAGAGACCCCGTTTGAAAAGATGTTACAGGGTCAGTTGCAAGTTGGAGAATGGCTACGTCTTGACATTTTCATTGGAGTATTGTGGGTTACTTCTTGATGGAGCAAACATAAAAACCATGACAACCTCCGGTGTGACCTATGATCAGAAAGTACAAGGAGAGTTAAAAACGGTCGTATTTTACAGAGAGTGACTGCAAAGTCAGGACCGATTTATCAAATTATCTGAAAATACCAAAGACAAAGCTTTTAAAAAGCACAGAAGAGAAAAACAGGAGCATTTTGAAAACATAATTGGACCAACCTTTTAGTCTAACATGAAATATTGTGTTTTGAAATATGCTTTTAATATTTGCAGAATGTAACTGGACTGGTAGCGTCCAGTTCACTAGACATGTTCAAGTCAAGTTTTAAGATTTAAGAGTTTGGCTTAATCGACTCAGCAGTATTTTCTTTTAATTTGATGTTTGTAGGCAGCATAAAACATACAAGAAAAAAACACGCTCTGCAATACATATACTTTCAGCCTTTCATGCTGTGCAGCTGCACTAAGCCTGCTACACTGTGCCTTATTAGTTTATGAAGAGAAAATAACCTGCAACTTTTTATTTTATTTTCAAGATGTGTTTTGAGTCAACAGGTGCTCTGTTGACTTGCATGCATGCCTCTGTCTTATTTGTAACTGTTAAAAGATTTCTTTTTATGAAAAAAAATGTTACATTATGTTTTAGAAACGTGTTAAGGCAGAGAAAGCTTTTATTGCATTCATTGCCATCTGTTTGTTAAGAGGCTGAGATGTAATTTATCCTCACAAGAACTTCTGCAGGACGACTCAAACAAGCAGTTAGATGTTAACACACTCTTCATCTAAAACATACATACAGATATGCTCAAAATAATTAACACCCATGGTGGCTTTATGATGAAAATATTTAAGCAGAAAGTTTATAATTGGTAAGAAATTAGACAAGCATTTTTTCCAAAAATAAAGCAAAACAACATAAAAGGCAAGGCAAGTTTATTTGTAGAGCACAATTCATACACAAGGCAATTCAAAGTGCTTCACAGTTGCAAAAATTAAGAAAACAGATCAACAGAAAAAAATAACATCAACCTAAAAAATTGTTAATTACAATAAAAAGCAAGAGTGCAGATAAAATACTTTCAATTGTCATATCCATGGGTAAAAATAACTGCTTTCAGCCTGGATTTAAACATGGTTAGCGTTGAGGCTTGTCTCACATCCTCATAGGCTGTTCCATATTTTAGCTGCCTGAAATGCAGCCTCACAGTGTTTATTATTGACTCTGGGAACCACCAGGAGACCCCTCCCTGAAGTTCTCAGGGCCCGAGATGGTTCATACATCTCTAACATGTCAGAGATGTACTTTGGTGCCAAACCATGAAAAGACTTGTACACAAGCAGAGCCGTTTTAAATTTTTTTCTCTGAGCGACAGGAACCCAGTGCAGAGACCGGAGTACTTATTTTCTGTTGAGAAAATAAGATGTTTATCTTACATTGTATTTTTTCTATTTTGTCTTTAGCTGGGTCACTCCCAAGTATAGATATTACATCCAGTAAGCAGTAACAAGTGGCAAAATTAAAAGACTGCTTTGAACCTAAATTTGCCTGGGAGATTGATGAGTTTGAGGCTTAACTAGCTCCCATCTAGCTCTGCATATTCTACTGAGGAGGGGAGAAGTTTTATGAAGCAGCAGGCTGATAGAAGCTTAAATCCTGCACTGCAGTGAGTCTTTAATTCCTGATTTTCCAAAGGTTACAGTTAAGTGGGTGCAGATTTACAGTAAAATGTTTCTGGTGGTTCAGGTTTTTAAGATCTTGTGTTGCTGCTGCATTCTGCTCAGGTCGTTCGAGCATGACGGTCAGTCTGAGGAAGACCGGAGAAAATCATTGCAAAAAATGGGGAAAACTGATATATTTGTTTAGGAAAACTGAAACTTATCAGATGTACACATTTACAAAATTGATTATATTCAAAGATTTTCATTGAATTCTTCCAAACTTTTGTTTCTATTGAAACAAGTATAATTGATTGTTTAATTGTTGATTATACTATTTTAGTCATTGTTTGAACAGAAATTGAAATTAAAAGTTATTTACATCGATGTAGGTGCATATATATACATATATTTTTAATGTCATGTGTTGGAAAGGTGCTTCACAGGTGAGAGCTGTGCTAAATGAATACGTTTTACTGAGTGTTAGTTTTAACTTTAAATACAGAGAGATGGACTTCATCATGGGACCTGGTGGGTCTGGTTGGTGCTTTTAGTTCTTATAAAGCAAATCAGATCAATATATTAGTGTAAAACCATCAACACTTTTAAAAGCCAATAAAAACTCTCTAATATCAGATCTAAAATGCACCAGTAGCAAATGCATTTCATTCAACATCTAGATAATGTGTGCTTTTATAGTTCTGGTCTGCAGTCTTGCCGCTGACGTTTGCAGTAGTCGTAGTTGAGTTAATCTTTCGTTTGGAAAACCAGAAAACAGTGCATTACTGTGATCAATAAGGCATGTTATAGAAATATTTTACTTGCTTCTCTGCTTTCCCCTGAAAGATAAATGGTTGAACCCTGACAATGTTCTCCAACTGATAACATTTTTTTCTGTACTTTTTATATTTACAGTTATGCAGATTTTCTATAAAATATAACACCTCCATACTTATTTTTTCTCAGGAGTTAACTACCAGTTCTCAAAGTTGCGCTACTAGGTTATTTTTCTGATTGTCTTTGCTAAACACTAAAACTTCAGTTTTGTCCTGAAGGAAATTCTTTGCTATCCGTTACTTCATGTCTATCCAAATTTAAAATGCAGTATCCTCCGTTTGGTAAGTTCCTGAGATGCACTGGCTTCTTATGTGACATCATCAAAAAAATCTAACTAAATCAGCAAATACCTGTCCACTGGTCTGATGGAACCTAAACTGAAATGTTACGATGTGTATTGTTGCATTTGGAGGAGAAAGGGTGATGCTTACAAGCCTGAGACCATAATCTCCAGTGTAAAGTACAATGCAATAGATGGTATTATGAGAAAAGAACATTAAGTTGAAATGTAAAATATAATCCTGAAAGAATGGTCAATGAAGTCAAACATTTGGACGTAATTGGTCTTCCAAATGGACAATGACCCTAAACATACCACCAAATTAATTACAAAGTGGTTTCAGGACCACAAAGTCGATGGTTTGGCGAAGCCATCAGAAAGCCTTGACCTCCGGGGGACTGGAACAAAATTCCAGAAAACAATTGTGAGAAGCTTGTGAAAGGAAATCCAAAATGTCTTATCCTAAGTTACACTGTTCAAATGACAAAGACTAAATAAATATATTCAAACTTCTGAATTTTAAGCGAGTAAAAAAAGAAACAAACTCTGAAATTTTATTTCTGTCACTATTCTGGAATCTTCCAAATACAAAAAATAAAACTAATAATTGATAATTCAGACTGACTTGAAACAGGAAAAATGTTTAAAATGACTTTATGTAAAAAAAAAAAAAGAGTAAAAACAGGTTGTGTTTTTAAGCAAAAATGTATAGTTTGCTTTTCTCAATAAATAGAGGCAGTGACTGTATTAACTATAAACTATATTAAACTAGAAAAACAATTCAAAGCAACTCTAGATCTATTCACACTGCAAGTTACAATGACATTTTTTTGTACTTGCTGCAAGAAGAATTAGGCAAAATTCCACAGTCCAAATTTAAATTTGCCTTCAGCTAAAAGCAATATCAGGTAAAACCCTTTGGGTGAGACAACGTAACTGGGATCTCTAAGCTTTTTTGTCACAATTTGTCCAATAATGTGGCCAACGTTAAACCCCATAACTTCCCACAACATTTGCTCCCTTGTCATGCTTGACTTTGGAGTAGAGCAGCAGCTAAGTGGCAGACATGTAAAATTTTCACCTATTTCTGTCTTCAAAAGAATCCAATCACTTTTTCACTTGTGCCTCCATATTAGCCCTATTCAGCCCAGTCATAAACGGACTGACACACACCTCTTAGACAATAGACAACTGTCATTGCGTATCTGGGCGCAATAGTGTCGCATACACAGGACATGTTACCAGAATTACTGACTGAAAACAGAAGGGAGTCCTCTCTTGCTTAATTGTCATTCTTCCAAATTGGTTCATCCTCTCTAAACTGCACCTATCAAATCCTCTGTCAGAAGTGAAACACTTCTTTCAATTAACTGATGTTGCTCACTTAAAGAGAAAATTGAAAGCTTCACCTGAATCAAGCACGTCATCTTCAATTCCCTTAAAGAAAGATCTAATAAAGGAACATGTTATCTCTGAGCAGCTTTCAAAAGTTTACATAAAAACATGAAAAGAAAACAAATATCTAATTAAATATTCTTCTGAAAAAAAACAACAACTAAATACACTGACACATCTACTTAAAAATATATTTTAATAATGTTTGAACAGCTTTCTGTTCTTTTTATGGCTTTTACTTAAAAGTAGGAGCTAAAATGAGACCTTGAAAGCTTCACTTAGATACTCCTAAGATGAGCATTAATAATTCATAGTGCCAGATGCCATTGACGGTCTGATAGGGGAACTCTTTATACAGTACATTTCAAAGTGAAGTCGCAGACGTCATCACTGTCAGAGTAGTAAATCCATTAAAACTTGAAATAAGAACAGTGATGCAACACCTGCCATTTGTCAGATGATTTCTCCCTGAGCACCTACCTCAGCTGCATGCATTTCTGAGTTTCCAAACCCGGTGACAGAGCTAGTGCAGAGACTTATTCACAGGAGACTCGACAATGCAGCAGATTGTGTGAAAGAATTCAATAGGAAAGCTCAGAGGAGGACGATAATCTGTTGGGAAAAGATGCTTTTTATTCATAGTATAAGAATAATATGTTTGATTGTGAGCTACATTTGAGATATTTCACTTGCCACAAACTGGATGTAGTTCAACCCAGTTTATTTAGAAAATGCCACTACATAGAAAAAGTCATCTCAAGACACTTTTGCAGACTAACAGGTTACAATCTGTATCAGTTTATACAGATTTGGTTAAAAATTATGATCAAATCAGTTCATTTCTTTTCAGTATATTTCAATCTTAAAGCCAATATTAGATCATGATAAATTATTTCTATGGGAAAGAAATGGAAAGAGTACACAGAGTACAGTAGTAGATAAATGAGTATCTTCATAAAGGAAAGAAAAACAGTACCAGACCGGGAATACTTTCTATGGAGTAAAAGCAAGGAATACATGTAGCCATTGGCAGCAATAGCTCTGGTAATGGCTTAATCCAGGGGAATGAGTCAGCTCAGAACCACTAGAGGACTTTCCAATGAAAACAATGATAGTAAACACAGTTTTCGGTTGATACAACTACTTCAATAGCTTTGTCTAGGAAAGAGTTACAATTAAACACAGAATTTGCAGGGCAACACAAATATCCTATGGAAACAAAGAAAATTCAAAGTGAACATCAGCACCACTAGGTACCAATGAAGTAGTTTGACCTTATCTAATTAGGTAGATCCAATGTCAAACATTGGTTTTCAACATCTTCATGTTTTTCGCCCACTCCTAGTAGCAATGACAACTGACAGTGGCTGCATAATGTAGCTCAGGATATCCCATATCCTGAGCTTGGAATCAAAGCAGAAAGCTAAAACAGATATACAACCAATATAATTTCAGCCAGACAATTATACAATCTGTAAGACGAAGGCATAGTGCAGCCATCTCTTCTTTAAGATATTAATTTATTGGTAACTTTATTAGGGTTTAGTATCTGAATCTGATTGGTGGAAATTAATCTATGTCTCTAATGGAGCACTTTAACTTTAGGAAAGGCAAGTCATCTTTATTTGTTCGTAATGAGGCACTTCAAGGTGCTTTGGGTAATTATTGGGTGAAATAAAATAAAAGCAACAAAGTAAATAAAACACAATATTAGCGACACATAACATAAGATACATTGAATATATGACTTTCCAGCCATTTGTTTATTACAGTGGTATGGAAGTTTGTTCAAGATCAGGGGAGGATAGGAACTGAATGCTGCTTGTCCAACTTTAACCTTATCGTGTTACAGTGTGTTTTTAGAGTTTATTGGATTGATTTCCTATCAAACTCAGACAATTTACTAAGCTAAAAAAAAAAAAAATCTCCATTAAGCCCCTGACACCTTTGTGTTTTCCCTTCCCAGTACTTCACTTTTATTTATACCCAACGTTTTAGCAGCAGGTCAATGTGAGCGGTACAGGAGGAGTGGATAAGCCAACATGACCACGCTGGCTCTTTCTGGGATTCGTAGTTTTACTTATTCACCATGGTGCAGCTCGCAGTAGCGGCAGAAAGCTCCTCATTTGAATACTGCTGCTTGCGCCTGTTGAGAATTGCTCACGCAATCTTAGTAAATCACCCGCAAATTAAGGACAACCCACTCGTGCACAATTTTTGCGCCGCACTCAATTTTGCAGTCATTATCAGCAATCTTGATAAATCAGCTGCTACGTCTTTGACCTTGATATAGGTTGGCTACTCTTGTGTCCATATCTCGACAGGGCAGAACTCTTCTGGGGGTGTGACTTTTACCAAATATATGTCAATAATTTACTGTAATATGTCATATTCTGCTGAACAGAAACTGTAAGATCAGATGCAACTAAAGCCTACTTATCTAAAATCTACACCAAGATCAAAGCCATTGAAATGTATTCAAGTTCTCCTGAATCTTGTCTCAAAAATCCTACATCTGAATTGAGTTTTACAAGAGAACTAAAAGGTCTCAAAGAAAATCTAATTGCATTTCATCCCAAATTTAATAAAACATCTAAATTAGAATTCAGTGTTTAGCTTTATGGTGGTGTTAAATGTGCAATTTGAAAAGGAGCTCAAGGAAATTGTTATTATTCAACCTTAGAGGAAAGCGTTAAAAATTTGCATAACAGTCTAATCAGTAACACCTAAAAAAATTTGAATGTGGACCAGAGAGTTGGAACATAGAACCACAGGCCAAGATTTCATTTATTATTTATAAGCAATAGGAATAGTTATTGTCATTACTCTCAAATTTAAGGGAAAAATAAATTTGAAAACTGGGATGATAATGTCCAGTATGTCAGCATCCTCTCCTCCAGCCAGCTGTGCTGTACTCAGAGTATCAATCACCGGAGGATCTCTGCCAGATCCAATGGTGAGGGGACAAATTACCATTTGGAGCAGAACCCAGCTATAAATGCAATTGGTTTGGATTTGAAGCTTCTATCCCTGCTTTGGCTTTCGACGAAATAGAGTCCGTACCACTTCTTTTTTGCCACCCAAGGCATCAGAAAACAAGATTAGATAGAGGTAGAGAGGGGCACAGATACATTAGGCGGGAAGGAAAAACAGTCAAAGGAGACAGGAGAAAATAAGACATACAGAGCCAGCGAGAGCATCTCGGATTTTTAAATTGGAAAGGCCTTAAAAATAAATCTCAATTTAAGGCTGTAAAAGGTGTGAAAATGTGTGAAACGCTGATTGTATTAGAGGTCATATTTTTCCACAATTGTGTTATACGTTTTTTTTATCCTGCGTGTCTTCGCTCACGTTATTTCAGAGCAGACTGTAGTTAGCAGCACAAAAGGCGGCGATGTTTTATTCATCATTTCTGCTTTAGTAAACAACATTGGACTTTATGTTCCTCAACACACAATTTCATGTTGTCCTTTTTATTATGTCGTCCATTTATAATTCCGCAATTGTTATTTGCTGTGCTGAATTGCAAATTAGTTGCTTTTGGCACTTTTATGGTGTTCTGCTTGTCGCATTGTAAGATCTGCAAAGCCGTTGCCACATTTTGACAATAAAGTAATTACCATAAACAAATCGCAGCAGTACTGAAGAAGATTGTGGAGGTTTCTTTGCAGCATTTTACTCATCGTCCAAGTCAGAGTTTAATAGAATTCCTCCAGATTGTGAAGAAGATGCATTATCTGCCCTGTAATTAACATGTATTACTCATGTGCCTATTTATCTGCATAACCCCTGTGAATAAAGATGAAGTAATAGTTCAAAAGGGTTCAGAGCGATTGATTCACCATGATAACACGGTAGAAAAATAAGCATAGTAAATTAATGAAAATTATTTATATGTTAGTAACAATGGAGTTTTTTTCCAAAAATTCTGCCAAGAGTTTAGCTTTATTCAAGTTGCTGACTTTAAGGGTAAACAGCCAATCTGGTTGCTACCAGCAGAAACAACCTGCAATCAATTAAATACTGCTCACTGTATTTACACTGCACCAGTTAACAACAATTTACACCTTAAGGTACTCAGCAATAAGTTCAATTCATATCAGTTTATATAGTGTAGGATCTAATATGGTCCATATTCAATCTAAATCGCTTACAGTGCAATTTAATTATAGTCATATCAGATCCAAATGCATACAGTCCCATTTAACCCAGATAAAAATTAATACTTTGATTAAACTCAGATTACCATATATCACTTGGTAAAACATTCTTTATACAAAGAAGACCAGCCAATTGTATCTGTTCATTTTCTTCGAACACAGCTAAAAATACAGGCACTGATCCTTGAGTACTTTCTATGAAAATATTCATTAAAAGGGTAGGCAACAACTCTGTGAATGACTCCTTCCAGAAATATGCCCTAGAAAATACAGAAGGATCAAGGAGTACTTTCTATGAGAAATAAAAAGCAGAGAGAATAAGTTATTGGCAACAAGTGCTTAATAATCCTTGAAAGGCATACAGCTAAACACAGTAATAATGGGCCAGGAATACATTATGTTCCAAAGAAAAATATCAAAGACGCTACAAAAGGTTAATGGCAACAACACCTGTCAGAACCTCAATCGAGTAAAGAAATGCAGTTAGTGTCACAACTAGACAGGGAAGCGCTGAACCAATTTCCAAAAGAGAACATCACACATTTAAAGGCAAAAACACCTTAATCTGTGGTTCCTTGCAGGAGAGACACACTGCTAAACACACAAACACTAAGCCAGGGGTGTTTTCTATTGAAAGAAAACCAAACAGATTACATTAACAATAGCCTAGCATGTCTCCCAACAGACTAAAGAGACACTTAAATAAGGGACTGTTGAGGCTAAAATATCTTTTATAGAGAGATCACCAGATAGAGAAATAATTTTAATGACAGCAATAAACCTGTCAATTATTGTTTTCAAAGAAGACTCCTCTAAATACAGAAACACTAACCTGGGGGTTGGCTTCTATTAAATGGGGTGGCTCTATGGCTTTAAGCGCAACATGTCTGGTTTATAGAAACACAAAGAGTTTTAGTCTTAGACCTGATATAGAGCATACAAAGGGAATTGCAACAATGGCACAGCCAGTAGCTTTTTCCAAGAAAGGAAAAGTAAATACAGAAACAATATGCCAGGGATACCTTCTATGAAGAGAGGGTCGTTGAAAGAAACATAAAAATCAAACACAATACTTTCATTTAATTATGCATTGCTTTTATTTACAGGTACAGCAGCTAAAGATCTGCAGCTTTTGGCCATCTGGTGTGTTTCAAAAATCTGCTCCATTTTTGTTTTTTTCTCAGCCTTGACTGACTCCTGCGGGACATGCCCAGCTCTTTAGCTGATCAAGTTTTAATATATATATATCTCTGCTTTTTGGTGCTGAATATTTAGTGTGTTTTCTGAAATTATTTTTCTTTGAAAAAGAGTTGCCTGGTACCACTAAAAACAGCAAAGCTGCTGGCTGGAAGCCAAACACGAGCTGCTGCTCAAGCTAAAGCCCCTCTTAAGCTGAGTGAAGCTGCAGATTTAGGTGATAATTCTGATCTTTTTTTTTTTCCTCTCAACACAATCACGAGAGTACAAGAATTTGTTCTTTGATATTTGTTTGAGATGTTTCCATTTTTACCCCTGTCGGACCAGTTTGTTTAAATTAACTGTGAACTTAAACTAATTTCTCAGCTTTTTCAGTTCTGAGGATATGTGCACAAATATAACAATTGCATTTAGGTGACATAAAAAGTACTTATCCCACCTGTTTTGTTGAAGATTAATAGATAGCCTCACTGGGCTGTCTACCAATCTCCCCAATCCTGACCCCAAGTTTTCCCTGCTTCCTGCAGTTATCTGACAGTAAACTTTATATGTATGTATGTATGTATACAGCACAAAATAAGCACATACAGTACAGACCAAAAGTTTGGCCACACCTTCTCATTCAATGCATTTTCTTTATTTTCATAACTACATTGTAGTTTCTCAATTAAGGGCATCAAATGAGTGAACACATGATGTACGGAATTACTGTATTTACAAAAAGATTGAAATAACTGAATACATGTGTTATATTTTAGATTCCTCAAAGTAGCCATTCTTTGTTCTGATTACTGCTTTGCATTCACCAGAAATGGTTTTCTAACAGTATTGAAGGAGTTCCCATAGATGCTTAGATGTTGCCCCTTTTGCCTTCATTCTGCTTCAGCTCACTCCAAATCATCTGGATTGGGTTCAGGTCCGGTGTCTTTGGACGCCAGGTTATTTCACAATTTTTGGAAAAGTATAACATAATTCCATATGTTCATTCACAGTTTTCATGCCTTAAGTGAAAATCTACAATTTAAATAGTCATGAAAACAAAGAAAACACACAAAATGAGAAGGTTGTGTCCAAACTTTTGGTCTGTACTGTACATACATACATGCATATATACATACATACATACATACATACATACATACATGAAGGTAAACCAACAAATGTAGAGGCTCTTGTCTGTTTTCTGTTTGTATTTTGGTACTGTAATTTGTAAAAATCTAACATTTTATGCTCATAAATAAGCTTAAGATAAAACCAGTTGCTCAATTTGAGCCTTTTTTTGGGTAATTTTAGACTTACACAAGGTAACTTTTCAGTTTGGCAAGCCCAAAGTGTCAGCAGGAGATACATTAGCTCATTAGTGAGAGACTCATTAGCCAGAAGTCGTGTAATGTTGTAATCATTGCTAATGTAAGCACTGTACCCTCCGTGATCTCTTCACTTGTCTGACCTGCATTAATACCAGCTACGTGTTTGTGATGGAGAGGTGTTTCTGATTAATGCAGCCCACTCACCTTTTAGGCACATTGAAAACTTTTCCATGCTTTTGTTTCTGGAAGTTGAAGCCTTGATAAACATGCTTTCAGATAATTGCTCAAAAATGTGGAGGGTCTTTGCAGAATCTACATGTTTCATTGATATGATGCTGTTTTTTCTCCTTTAAATGCTGCTTTTAACTTCCAGAAATGATCAAATATTCGTTCTAAACCTGCAGAGAACTGATGAAGGCTGAGACAGAGCGAGTGCCGCTGTGATGGAGGTCAGAGGTGTTTCATGATAGTTGTCTCGCAGTGTAATGTGGTTTGGCACTTGCGTTTCCAGTCAGGTGGCGGCTCATGGCTGAATTTGCCTTGAGGGGCCGGATGGTTTCAGAATATAATTGCATAGATGCACTCTGGTATCTCTGGTTTTGCTGATTGCTGCTGTTAAGCCTTTTCCCTCCCATTTCTTTCTACCTCATTTTTGTCTCCCCATGCCTCCCTTCATTTTATCTGCCCAGAATCGGTTTCTCCTGTCCTCCTTTTTTCTACGCTCTTTTCTTTTGTTTATGTCCCTCATTGTTTTCTTTCTCCCTTTCCTATTTGAATACTCCCAAATTAGATTTTTGGTCACTGCTTTCTTTTCTTTCTGAACCTCATCCTACTTTACTTCTTTGCTTTAAATCTTCTCTGGCTTTTCCTGTTTCCTTCACATTTTTGCCTCCTCACGATTCAGCTTATTCTAAAATTCTTTCACTCTCCTCTGTTTTTATTTTCTCTTTGCATGCTCTATTTTTATTACTCCTTTCATGCTCCCTTCTCTTATTTCCTCTTATCTCCTCCCTCCCTCTGTCAAGCTATGTGCTTTCCTGTCCTCCCCCCACGCCTTCTCCTGGTCTTTTTTGCCTTTATCCACATTTCTCTCCCTTCCTGCTTCCTTTCTCTGTTCTCCCTCTGTTTTTGTGCTTGCTGTTTTAGCATACTCTGCAGGGAGCACTCCTGCGATGCCAATTATACTGACTGAGGAAAGGGAGAAGGAGAAAGGCGAAGGAGGAAGACGAGGGAGGATTGGAAGACCTGTGCACGCACAAATGCTTACATTCATGCTGATGGGAAGAATGAATAAGGAGATTCTGGGGGGGTTAAGAGGAGGAGAGGAAGAGAGAGGGATGATGAAAGAGCGAGAGCTGGGAGGAAGAGGACAGAGAGAAATTGGAGGAGAGCGAATCCGTCTGTGAGTGTAATAGTCTCCCGCTGCCGAACCCGGGGGAATTCACTGACTGCAGAGGGTAAGAGAGAGAAGCATAGATGGTGGTAGACAGGGGTAGGGGGGTGTGAGATCGCAGCGGAGAAGGAGATAGAGAGATACAGAGAGAGACGACAGGAAAAAGAAAAATGACTTCAGTCCTTTCCTCTCAGATCTCAGCTTGTGGCGCTCCACTCTAGGCAAATATGGTTCATGACGTTAAATATGATTCAGCTTCATCACCGAGTTTATGAATGGAGGGTGAGAACTATATTACAGTTATGTGCTGATGCCTCAGCTTGAGCTCAGCCTCCAGATCTGCTTGTATTTTCTAAACCTGTGCAAGGTCTGTCTAGAAAGGCAGATTGTTTGAATTTAAGAATATCAGTGACAGAGATTTTTTTCTAGTCAAACAGAATTTACTTTGCCTTTCCAGTAGATCAATAAAATGCCACCACAGTTGTCTCTTACTGACAATCAGCTATTTTTTCTTGTTGTCCATTTAACACCATCATTTAATTGTTGGTGTTTTTTATTATTTATTTTTTAATCATGCCAAGAACTACTCTTCTCTACTATCCCAAACGTAAACATTTGGACTTTGCTAAAGGCTACTGTAGGTCTAATTAAACAGTAAAGCAGGTATTGTGAGGAATCTGTGATGCTGGGGGCCTCTTTCTCTGCCAAGTCCCGGGAACCTTGTTAACATGAATGACATGAATGACAAGAAAAGCAAAAACAAGTCATCAGTGACTACAATTACATGCAGCAATTAATTTGTTCAAAAACAGAATATTAGCAATAACCTGGTCACACACCGGCATGTAAACACTGGCAAAAACCGATCCCCATCAAAAGGAACATTGATTTGTGTTCTGCGCATGTTCTTTTCACAAGGGATCTTAGTCTTTTGAGTAGAGGAAAATCTTGTATACAAATTCCATGTCTACAGGAGTAACTCTCTCTGTTTTCTCTTGCGTGCTCTCTCTCTCTAAATCTCTGCTCAGGTATGTAAACGGGTTATTCCGAATGTTTCAGAAACCCAAATACTGACCTTAACAGGTATCATTTCAGTACTCAACCTAAATTCTTTGAAAACTTGTTGGGCAAGGTGAGGTCAAGAAGCCTAAAGGACTATGGACAAACTAGACAGGGGTGCCAAATGCCTTGTTGACGTGGCAAGATTTCGAAATGATTGTTAATGTTCCAAATCTAGAGAGACCACACACGGCAATATGGAATCACAAATATAACAGTTTGGGTCGTACGGTGTGTCGTGTGCGGCCATGTGGCAGTGAAGATGCACCACACACAAACATATTTCTCTTACAAACAGTCTCAGGTCAGACAGAAAATCTCACAGAACTTCACAAGATTAAACGTGGCTTTGTGAGTAAAGAAACATGGTGGATGAAGAAGGCAGGCTAGATGCTTTCAAGGAGTTACTGCGCTTCCTCATAGGCTATATGTCACATTTAACAGACTGCATGGTCGTTTTTTCTCGAAACACCACCTCTGCTGAGATATCAGTCCAAGAATATACCTGATTTGTGATTGGAGCGGTCTCAATGTTCTTTTGAGCAGACCAGTGCACTCTGAACATGCCACACACAACAACAATATCGGATTATCTTAAGAGCCATTGCGACAATCGGGGAAACCTTGCAATTATCAGAAGGGAAAAATCGGGATCGAAAACAGCTTAAAAATCTCGCTAAGAAAAATCACTTAAGAAAGGCCTAAGTTTAGCTCTCAAGAGATACTGTCAATTATTTTATTCAGGTGTCTTGAAGAATGGATCTAAAGCATCTAAGGCCTGTTTTACATGACATGATTTTTAAATTGTCGTAAGAGCTTCAGACTACACACACACAGAGTGCTACCCAATAGCAGTCAATGACTCAATGACTGAGATTCAGAAACCTTGCCCAGTGACAATACAGTTCACAGGCAAAGCAAAATGGAAACTGATTAGGCCTTGTTGACATGATAGGATTTTTATGTCGATTTTGCCCCGATTTTCTCCTTCCAACATGCCCTGATTTGACTCTTAAAAAAATCCCAACATATATTCCTGCTGTGTGTGGTGTGTTCAGAGTGCTCTGGTCTGTTTGGAAGGACGTTTGCACCTCTCCAATGACAATTTGGCGATATAGTGGTGTGTTGCGAAGACAAATGACGAGGAAGTCTGTTGAATGTGAAGTGTAGCCCATCAGAAAGTGAGGAGACATGCACTGATATGCCTTTGAAGCATCTATCATTATTTCCAAGTGTTGGCTGACTTGGCTGCAGTACAGGAGCCCCAGCTCCTGCTGTGTCCGCTCCTTTATTCAATGCCATGATTTAATTTTTGTCTCTGTTAAAACTAGTCCAGAAACTTTTACCAATGCCTCATCCTCTGCATCCATATTTATTTACTCCATTGACTTTATTAACGTTGTATATCATACGTTTTGCGAAATTTCTTGTCTGAGCTAGGAATGTGAGTGAGTAAAATATTTTTGTGTGTGGTGTCTCTTTGTTGCAGTGTGACTGCACACAACACACTGTAGGACCAAAACAGGAATATCCATTATTTTTTATTTCTGTTTATGTGGTCTGAAAATCTTAGAACAATTTTAAAATCCTGCCGTGTGAACCAGGTCTTACTGGCTGGCAGACAACAAACTAACTCACAGCTGCCCAATAAAAAATATGCAGTGTGTAAAATATCAAACAGAAGCTGCTGTACACATTCAGCTTTGACAGCCTGTTTGTTGGATTGCCAAATTTGACACAGTTTCTCACAAGAAAAATGAAAGCATCAGATGTTTCTGTGAGTATCTCCTCCTTAAATTGTGAAAACACACTGTGGGAGCTGGCTGTTTTTTTTTACTGCCAGTCATTTTTTTTTTTACCATGTCCAGCATCATGATATAGTGTTTCCTCGAAGCAGTGAAAGTATATACCAACAGCAGCCACTAAAACATGGCTATAAAAACACACAGGCATAACTATAAAAATTAAGACTTAGCAGCCATAATAAAACTTTAAGTTCCACTTGAGACATCAAATTGAAGAACAAATGTGCAATGAAGACCTTTTAGATCGAATACAAGTATTTATTGTCATGAAATTACGAGAACTGCCTTCTTAGAAAGGAACTGCCAACTGATTTGATTTCAAGAGGAGGATGGTGTTTTAGTCCTGGCTGAAGTAGATAATGGTCATGGGGTCAGAAAAGTTTGATTCTCCAGTTCTTTGTTTTTGTGCATCTTAAAGGGGGATAGGTCATGTTTCTTCCGTTGATGATGGTTGATTACTCATTTCAGGTCAGGGGTTACTCTTTGCCTCAAGTAAAGTGTGTTCAGGCATCTCGGAACTCACAAGTGATGGTAGGATGAAGTGAGAAATGCATAGACAGATTAGAGTCCTGTTAAAAAGTCATTTGATCACTGGTTCAGTGATTCATGGTGGAAAAAAAGCCGAGCCAAAAGGTGAAGCTCTCGATTTACTGGTTTATGTTCTGACTGTCATTTACAATCTTGAGACATGCATGATGACCAGAAAATCCAGGAAACACATGGATTAAATTAGCTTTGCCTGTAGGGTGGACAGTCATCATTGAAGATATGGGTCAAAAGCACCATCATCCAGAAGAAGCTCAGCTTAGAGTTGCTGCTCCTCTACATTAAAAGGAGTTAGTTAAAGTGATTACGTTATCTGAATCCGAAAACCTACTGCACACCTCACTATAAAGTCCAAATAGAAGGAAACCCTAATGCGTACAGTCTACCAGAATGTGCTGGAAAGAATCGGTTGGAAGAATGTAGTCTTGGTTTCCCTACTCCACCTGTTACACCCACAACCCAATCTCAGATAAAAAGAAGAGGATGGATGGATACCTAATTTACGTTCAACATTTTGACTATCAAGAAAATTAGAATGATATGTACGCCTCAAACGATGTCAGACATGAAGATTTGATGCAAAAGAATCAGAAATGTTATCTGACAGATTGCTGTACATTTAAAATTAGATAAAATCCTCAATGTTGCCATTTTTGTATCAGTCATAAGAACCTAGCATGCAAGGTTTAAAAGAACTGAAGAGTTTTTCATCTAATTGACAGTACTTGTGACTCTGAAGGCAAGACAAGGCAAGGCATTTTATTTGTAAAGCACACTATTTGTAGAGCACACTTTCAAAAACAGGGTGATTCAAGGTGCTTTACTTGAATCACCCTCAATAAACAAACAAAACATATGATACATAGTTAAAAGCACAGATTACAACATTGGAGAAAGTTGAAAACAGCAATTAAGCATGAAAGGCAAGTCAATTGTATTTGTATAGAACACTTTCAACACAAGACAATTCAATGTGGTGAAACACAGAACATATGATGAATAATGAAGCTTGAAATAGACTAAAGTTGTAAACCTGCCAAATTGGGCTGTTTTCCATACTCTCTCATAATCCCAGTTTGGTTTCTACCAGGTTTTAAAATCACATTGAATAGAACGGCATGTGGGCACATCTGTCTACTGTACATCCATCACACCATCTGGCTTGCAAGGATGAAGATATAGTGGCGGTCGTTTGGGGTTCATCCAACTTTTTACCTTTATGATATGAATTTATGGCACACATTAGGGGCTGGAGGAGATTTCCAAGTAGTATTTAGCTTTTTTTTTTTACATAAGGGTAAAATATTTTCAGCCTTGTGCCTTCAGTTCACAGCTGCAGGAAAAATCTCAACCTGGAATAGTTGCAGTGAGAGATTTCTCATTGCTTTAATTATTCAGCTGCGGGTTCGCAGACATCTGTATTTTTCGGGGCCTAATATATTTCAGCCCTCAGTCCTCCTTAGCATCAGAGTAATGGGTCATCTGATCTTCCTGAGATGTTAAGCGTTTTATGGGTAGGAAATCACTTGTAGTGTTCTGTAATACCCCAAGTGAGGTTTCAGTGGATTCTCTACAGCGCTGAGTATATATATATATATATTATATATATATATATATATATATATATATTTTTTTTTTTTCTTACCATGCAGTGATGAATTAGATTTGAATAAACTGTATTAATATATTACTGTAATTAATATCAAATGGATGTTACTTACATAAAGCCTTTTCAGGAATAATGCTTTGATGATCTTCCTGAGATGTTAAGTGTTTTATGGGTAGGAAATCACTTGTAGTGTTATGTAATACCCCGAGTGAGGTTTCAGTGGATTCTTTACAGCGCTGAGCATATATATATATAATTTAGTTTTAATTTTTTGACCATGCAGTGATGAATTAGATTTGATAAACTGTATCAATATATTACTGTAATTAATATCAAATGGATGTTACCTACATAAAGCCTTTTCAGGAATAATGCTTTGATGATTTTTTTCCTAACAGCACAAAAGATTATAAGTTACATAAATGCGTCCTTGGCTGATACGTGTTCAGTCACCCATTTATTATATTTACTGTGATATTACAGTCTTGTATTATCCTTTATGTGGCATGTGTGGGAGTGTGCTTAACACAGCTGCTTGCATTTTTAAAATCATTGTGGTTCATGGGTCAATCTTTGGGTTTCCAGTAATTCTCTGGCTAAATGATTATTTAATTTAATCCTTATTTAATTCAAGAGAAAAATTAAATAATAACAAGCAGGGAGGCTGTCGCTGCCCTTGCAAAATTCATAAGCCTGAAAGGTATGGCATATTATTACTCCTATCAAGGCGTGGTAGAGCCACATTTTGCCAGTCTTGGGTTGTGTTTCTACCAGTTTTACATTGAGATCTGAACTTTGACTGTTCCATTCTAATACAAAAGGAAGGCTGTAGGTTTTAGGTTTAAATCAATGTTTTTTTCAACCTGTAACAGTCTGTTTCTCCCATGACTGTCCTGTATTTCATCCTTTATACTGTCAGATCTGCTTCCCTGGCCCTAAGAAAAGCATTTCCGCACCATGATGCTACCACCACCATAATTTACCATTTACCATGTATTTTATAGTAGTGATGGTGTATTCAGGGTGATGTGCACTTTAAGTTTCTGCCACCGTTGCATGATGATAAAAACTTGGATATCACATTACCCTAACATGATCCCCTACATGGTTTAGGGCAAACTTAAAAAAATTGTTACTCACCAAATACTTGCAGAGTGTATGATTTTTAGTGGTCCTCTTAGTACACTTGCCTGTCTTGTGGACAGGGTTGAGTTGTGGATCTTTGTAGGTTCCTCATAGTTGCCTTACTTACTACTTCTGTTTAATGTATGCCATGTCAGATTAAGCAGACAGCCTTGTTTTGGCAGGTTTGTCATTGTGCTATACTCTTTCCAATTTAATGTAATGGATTTAACAGTGGTCCTTGAAATATCGCGTGATTGCAATATTGTTTCATAACCTGACCCTGCTGTAAACTTTTCCATAACTTTATCTCTGACCTTTCTGGTGTGTTGCCTCGTCTTTGTGATGCTAATTTTGATGCATTGCTACATTGACGTTTTTTTAAGGTTGGTTTACTCACTTTTTCTATAAATTGTCAGTGGTCTATTGTACAAGGGAATATTTGGTGAGTTGTTTTATGTAGAAAAAATCATCTCATGCGGCTGTTTCAGAGGTTGAAGTTTGTTGGAGATGTGGGTGGGTGAAAAATGACAGGATTACGAGTGTTACTCATTTATATTCATGCTATGCAAACTTCTCACTGCTGATTGGCTAACAGCAATGTAAATATTATGCTGCCTTCGAACAAAAACCTCACTTGACCTACTTTGCCGGTGATCTTCCAAAGTGAAATTTCAGTTGTTTCATCCTCAGCCCTTATTTCTTTGGTAAAAACTACAGTATTGATGTGTTTATCCCTACAAAAAACACAAGCCTGAACATGTTTCCACCATGTGGTGGCGTCGCTAATGGGTAGCTTTTACTAAAAGAGAAGCGCTCTGTTCTCTCCTAATCATAAATTCAGTACAGACTTCCTGTGCGCGGTCGCAAGCCAAAGTGGGCAAGAACATGAATAGTAATTTCCCCTGTGATGTAGAAGAGACTGGCTTTTTCAGACTGACACATTTTTTTTCATCTATTTCCTTTCTGTAGCTATTCAGGCAAATGGTGGTTATAGTAAATTTTCATCTTCAGCAACTGAGAATGACCAATTTTTTAAAAAAAGGAAAATTTCTTAGTGAAAGAGACCTTTAGCAAAATTGTAAAGCCTCCACTGAGCTGCTACATTTTCTGCTGAGATCATACAGATGAACTTTATTTACAATTTAGACGACACATGGGAGGAGTTGCACTAGATTTTATTTAGGAGTATAAAAGTACAGTAAATGCAAAGCACACTGTTGTCACATATAATCCTAATAAAATTAATTGAAGCTTGTTTTGACAAGATGACAGAGTGTAGAAAAAGTCAAGCAGTATGTGCTGCTAAAAAGTGGAAGCTGCAAGCTCCAAACCTCTGCTCAATATTAATTATAAAGCAATGCCTAAATATTTGCCATCGATGGCTACCAGATGGTCACAGGGCTACCCCAGTTCTCTGATGCAGGAGGTTGTGACAGTTAAGACCACAAGGAGTGACCCCAATTAGTCAATTAGCCCATGAGAGCCGCCCCAACAATGTGCCTAGGCGCCCCGCCAGTAGCCATAAAAACAGATAAAACTGCCACTGTCCAGCTTCTATTATTTCAATGTCTGTCTCTGTGCGGCCATTGTTGGAAGCAACCAGCCCTTCCACCCGCTTTCTCATCTTCCCCATCGTTGCTCCCCTTGCCTTACTGTTCAATTGATCTCCATTGTCTTGATTGGGAGTGACAAACCGTGGAGGCCATCGGAAAGGTTGTGTTCGTTAAATTGGCGCTCGCTGCTACAAGGCGTACACACATTCCTGCAGATGTTGTAGATGGCGTGGTGGGGGGTGTTATGGCCACACACAAAGGCGGGACAAATTTTCACAAAGTAGTCCCTCGAGAAGAAAGAAAACATGTCTGGGGAGGAGTGTTTCCGTGTACTTACACACATTTTCATTGAATGGGAGGCAGATATGCACAGCTCAAAGCACAGTACATACACTGCAAACTTTTGTCTGCATTAAGATTTCTGCTTCTCCCAGCTCTGCTTTGTCTTACGGTGCAATTTTTACATTGACACACAAGTATGCACACTCTCCCATCCACCAAACGTATGCTCCTGTCAAGAAGCCCTTCTTGGTTCTTTCATGTCTTGTTGCTGAGCAGTCAGCAACGAGAGGAGTGAAACGAGAAGAAAGCAAGAGGAAGGTCTGCTTGAAACAAAAGAAAAAAAGAGCGTCTTGAGGAGCATCCAGTCTCATGTAGCTCGGCAGCAATTACATGTCGGAAAGAGAGAGAAACATTTTTATTTGGGAGTTTGAGTGGAAACGGTCTGACAGGAGAGATGACTTGAAACCAAAGAAACAAGCTTCAAAGGCATCTGCAAGTTTTCATGATTTGTAGCAAGTTTATATCAGAGCATTGAATTATGTTCTAATTTTGCAGGGGAAAAAAACCCTCAAAGCCAGGCACAGACCTTAACCAACTAAAGAACTTCAATTGATTTTTTTTATTCAATCTAAGATAATGGTGATCTTGAGGAGTGCTAAATGAAAGTATTGTATTAAGTATTTCTTGTTAATGTGGCGTACTCAAAGACTCTGGCTATCGACTGTGGTCAGGAGTTGGGTGTTTGCCTTGTAATCGGAAGATTGGTGGGTCAAGCCCCGGGTCTGACCAACTCAGTCATCCTCGTCTCTGTCAGTGCGCCCCAGTTCAGCTGTGGCTACAACGTAGTTTTCCATCATCAGTGTGTGGATGTGTGCGTGAATGGACCATTTATCTGTCAAATACCTATACCATCCTTAAACAATACATTTTTATCCATCTTTTGAATTTAAAAAGGGAGGACAAACTGGCTATTTCTGTCTTTATTTGAAGCACACAGGCTGCTTAATGTGTATGCTCGGAGTCTTCAGTAAACATAAAGGGATTTTCATGCCATGCCTGCATGATCAGATTTGCACAACTGTAATCCAGAGTTGAGTTTGAGGACAGCATCTTCTGAGAGCCAAAACAAATTCAGTGTTGGCAAAAAAAAGGGCCACCTTTTAGGTTCCGTTCTTGTAGCGTAAAATAATCCTTAAATTTATCAAACTTTTTACTCTCAAGAACATAAATTCCCCTGAAAACAGTGTGGTATTTTCAAAGTAAACTATCTTAAAGAGTTTAGAATTTAGAGTTACCCTTAAGATAGACTCTTCCAAACATCCTTTGCATCCCTTTGGGTAATCTTGGAAGCATCCATCATCTCAAAAGACTGTTTGTGTGGCCAATATAAAGCACTTAATTTATTCTTTGAAATCATCTTGGAGATTGGACAGGCCATGTGTGGTGGCTCACTGGTTATTCCTTTTGGCAAAGTTGAGCCATTAACCCTCCTAACCCCATCGTTTCTCATTTTAAAAGCCTTTCCTGATGGAAAGCCTGCCGTTCTGTTCCCGATTACATTTCGGCCTTGTTCTGTGTTTTTCCACAAGGAACCTTCTGTCTGTTTACGTTTGTTGGCGGGGACCTAGAAAGCAACAATGACGGCGACCAGGGTTAAGGTGTGTGCCTGCGTCAGTGTACCTGTGGACAATGAGGGCAAATCCATTTCTTAGGTCAAGCTTCGGGTCATCCCTGTTGCCCCGGAAACACTGTTCTGGTGGGGTTGCTTGGCAACAGCCCTCTTTTGTTCAAAATGTTTTAATTTGAGGCAGATCTTGCCTCGTAACCCCTGGCTTACTGGCTCATCCCCCTGTCTCTGGTTGTCTCGCTCCATCTTCCCCTTCCATGCTCACCTCCTTTGTGTTCCTCAGCCTATGGTCTCTTACCTTTTCTTAATTCTCACCCATACTCTGGGCATCGAGAGTCCAATCCTTCTTATGGCTGTCCTATAAGTTCTTGCTGGTATGCAAGAGTTTAATAAGTGTGTTAGCGAATGTGTGAAAGTGCAAGATGAGACATTCTGCAATGAGTCTGTGTGCTTATTCAGCCGTTCATGTATAATAAAACTGTATATATGGTGCAAATGGAAGGTTTTGATCATTAAGAGTTTTTTTAAATTTTCTAAAATAGTAGATATATTTCATGGTTTATAGCTACATATCAGTTCTATAGCTAGAATAAATTCATCAGCAGATATTAGGTTGTAAAATGATTTCCTGATTTTCTTTAGTCAGTGGAATACATGCACATCTGCAGTATACGGCACTAAATCATTGTACTCATGATGAGGGATTGCCGCAAAGTCAACGACTCAATGCAGTCAACTGGGCATCCTCAGTTAACTTTTTACCAAATGGCATGACATAATAACTACACTTGACTGTATTGTATTATGTTCACCCATTTGCTGTAGCAGTTCTAAAGCTGTGGAACTTCTAATTAACTACACCCCTTCTAATGAGGTATTGAAATTACAACTTCAGACATTTATTTCCTTGGCTTACAACTGCAAATAATGAATTTCAATTTCTATGTATTTTATGTTTCAAATGCAATTCTTTTGTGTAACTCTTTGATTTTATTTTGCTTTTTTGGTATTGCTATAGCAACACAGTGTGTTTTTACATAAGTTGATTATGTTTTTATTATTGTGATTGCAGTTAAATTGGCATATGTTCAAATGATTCCAACGTCTCTATGGTTGGGCTCATTTGATTAGGTTGTATAATTTGGAAATTGCATTTGTATGACATTTGTTGTGAATTGCTGTATTGAAATATACAGTTTATCCAAATGTTACATGTGAACCTCTGCAGTTTGTAGGGCAAGTCTTAGACTGCAGAATCTTGTTTATTGAAGCTATTTGTTCACAGCTGCACGGTAGCAGCTTGGAGGATCTTTTTGGCAAAATAACATCACCATCTCTGTAGGGATGTTATAAATGAGAAGATGCTCATCTCTCCATGTCATCCATTAACACCGCTGGAAATTGTGGCCAAACAGCTCAAACTTCATTTCATCAGATCACAGTTTTTTTTTCTCTTTGTCCTGCAGTCCTTCAGGTGACTCCTTGTTGACACAACCCCTTCCTGCAGGTCTGCACAAAGTTTTCTCAGCATAATGTTTTCCCCCTCAAGATACACAATTAACTGTGTGCCCTTTCAAAGGCATTTGTGAAGTTTTTAATGTTTACCTTCTTTTACTAAATTCAGTTTGGCACAGATGGACTCCTTTCAGGTTTTTGAAGCACTGGAAACAATATAGGCCACAGGTTAGTTTTGTCTTAACAGCAAGTATGCATAGCTTCACAAGTAAGTAAAAAAGCCTTAAAAAGGCAAAACTTTCTGTCTGAAAAATGTAGGACACATTGTATTTGTTTTTGTTACTTTGTACCATATGATAATAGCTGTAACCAAGAGAAGATGAATACAATTCTAAATATTGTAAATTTAAGTAAAAATATAAAAAATATCATGGTATGCCCACAAAGATTGTAAACTAAAATGTAAAACATTATTAAATTCAACTTTTTAAATAGAAAAACAATTACATACTGATTACTACAGTTAAAAAAAAATTACATCAAACATTTATAGACAGTCTCAAGCAAAAATTTAGATTAAACTCTGGATACATTTTGCTGTAGTTTTTCAGTATAAGTTGTTATACAACCTTGCTGTTCTGCTCTTCGTAGTGTGTCACTAGAAGTAAAAGAAGCTCGGTTTTGCTGAGTTATTATCTAACTGTTTGCTCAGGTAGCCAAGCTACAGTCAGATGCTTAATAGTCAAAGTTGGTAATTATTAGCTCACAATACTTGCATAAAGAGAAAACCAGGTAGAAACAATTATAAGAGACTACGAACAGAAGATACAATCACTGCTCTAAGTAATGACTTGATGTCACAAGATTGGAGTACTGTCTACAGAGAGGAGGATGTTGACATGGCATATAATACATTTATTGATATATTTAAATCATTATATAATAAAAACTGTCCAATTAAAGTAATAAAAAAAAGTGATAAATATAATAATTGTCCATGGCTAAGTAAAGGATTACAAAATGCTTGTAAAAAGAAAAATTATCTTTATAGAAGTTTTATTAAATTAAAAACTAAAGAGTCAGAAAACAGATATAAAACCTATAAAAATAAATAAACTGAAATAGTAAGAACTAGCAAAAAAATTTATTATAGGAAAATGTTAAATGAAAATAAGAATGGTATAAGAGGTGTCTGGGACATATTAAATAAACTAAGAAAAGGTGGAAATAAGAAAATGATATATCCAGAATATTTCGTTGAAGACCATGATAATAATTATGATATGAAAAACATAGCAAATAGAATGAATAATTTTTTTGTGAAAGTGGGACCAGAGTTGGCAGCAAGGATTTCAGACCAAGGAAGAGACACCATGTTTGGAACGCTGATTAAGAATAACTCTCACTCAGTCTTTCTCTCAGCAGTAGATGAGTTGGAGGTAAAAACAATTGTAAAAAAATTTAATAACATATTCTCTACGGACTGTGAAGATATTGATATGTCATTAGTTAAAAGAGTTATCGACAGCATTTTAAAACCATTAACATATATTTGCAATCTATCATTCCAAACCGGTTCATTTCCACAAAATATGAAAACAGCAAAAGTCATTCCATTATTCAAGCAAGGGAACAAACACTTATACACAAACTACAGACCAGTGTCACTCCTACCACAGTTTTAAAAAATCCTGGAAAAACTTTTTAACAATAGATTGGAAAACTTCTTAAATAAACATGAAATACTTAACCAAAGTCATTACGGATTCAGAGCAAAGAGTACAACTTCTCTCGCAATAGTAGAAGCAAAGGAAGAAATAATAAATGCATTAGATCAAGGCAAATATGCAATTGGTGTATTTTTAGATTTAAAAAAAGCATTTGATACAATAAACCATTCAATACTAATCAATAAACTTCAGCTGTATGGTGTTAGGGGTGTGGCACTGGACTGGATTACAAGTTATCTATCTGGGAGAAAATAGTTTGTGAAAATGGGTGAATACATGTCTGAGTGTATGGAGATCGCTTGTGGGGTCCCCCAGGGGTCGATTTTGGGTCCTAAATTATTTAACATATATATAAATGATATATTTCAAGTGTCTAAACTGCTAAAATTAATATTATTTGCTGATGATACTACTATAATTTATTCTGGAAATGACTACAGTAGTGTAATTGATACTATAAATAATGAATTAAATAAAGTTAAAAAATGGATGGACAGTAATAAATTGTCATTGAATATAGAGAAAACTAAGGTTATAGCATTTGCAAAATACAGTAATAAGGATAATGAATATATAAAAATTGATAATATAATAATTGAAAATGTAAAGGAAATGAAGATGTTGGGTGTGATAATAGACAATAAACTCAGTTGGAAGCCCCACATAAGACACATACAAATTAAAGTAGCAAAGAACATTGGAATCATAAATAAAATAAAGCAATTTTTAGATTATAATTCACTTCATATTCTGTATTGCTCATTAGTTCTTCCATACTTCATCTATTGTATAGAGATCTGGGGAAACAATTATAAAAATTCACTATACTCACTGTCAGTATTACAGAAAAGGGCAGTCCGTGTCATACACAAAGCTGGGTATCTAGATCATACTCATTCTCTGTTTCTACAATCAAAGTTACTTAAACTTCAGGACCTGGTTCATTATCACACAGCACAGATCATGTTTAAAGTTAGCAAACATTTAGCACCACTCAACATCCAAAATCTTTTCAGTCAGAGAGACGGGGGTTATAACTTACGGGGGGATACAAAATTTAAAATGCATTTAGTCAGAACAACCAGAAAGAGTTTTTGTGTGTCTGTATGTGGGGTAAAACTGTGGAACAGGCTGGAGGACGAACACAGGCAATGTCCTCATATACACTCCTTTAAATCTTTATATAAGAATACGGTCTTTGAAAGGTATAAAAATGAGGGACTGTGATTTTTACTAGTTATTGTTTGTCATTATTGATATTATACTGATGATAGTTATTGTGGTAATGGTAGTGATCATGATTAGTTGTTATTTAAAAAATGTTATGGTAATGAGGATTTTTAATATTAATATGAAATACATTGTTATTAAATTGATAGTCTAGAACTGTCTCTATTATTATTATAACTGATGTAACTATTATTGTTATACTAATTACTACTATTTGTTATTAATCCATAAATTTTGTTGTATTTTATATATATACAAGGTAGTTAGTAGTGTGGGGCAAGGGGGTGGGATTGAATAAGCGCCGGCTTCTTCCCACTCCCTTTTGAACAAAGACATCTTTTCATTTTATTTATTTATTTATTTTTTTTCTTCTTCTTTTCTTTGTATGTATCGATTATTTTGTTGTTTGTCACTTTTTAAGTTGTCTTTATGTTCAAATAAACTTTTTCAATCAATCAATCAATCAATAAAATACTAATAAATATTAAGTGCAGGACAGCATCATTTTCTGATATTTCAGATACACAAAAGTATACTTTTCTGAAAAATATCTGCTTTGAAAACATGAAGTTGTTAGAGATGAGAATACTGAGCAGACTTGGTGTTAAATAATTATTTTAACTCACATTTTAACGCACAGGACATTTTAATACCCATGTTAAAGCCTTCTGTGGTGCTCAAGCAATGTCATTATGCATTACCAAGGTTATTGGCAGATTTTGGTGCTTTACTTTGATCAATTCAGCATTCTCTCACATTAGTAGTTATGGAGAGAGGTCAGTTGGCACTCTCTTTGGCTTGTATCAAAGTGTTAAAGATTGAATTGTATGCTGTGTTGTGCTCAGTCTATCTCAAAAGGCGGAACTCAGATTTATCTGCAATTTAAATGCATTGCAGCCATGTAGGGATAGGTACCGATATACCGGTCCTGACAAACGGTAGTAACCAGACCGAAAATCAACGCACATTTTGGTGCCTTATTTCTGTTCTTTTAATTCCCCTGGAGATGTCAAATACTATGGATTCTGGGCTTGCCATCAGCCAAGAGCGATTCCCTATATAACCAGAAAAGGGAAACATGAATATCTTTTTCCAAAAAAACTGCTGAAAGTTAGGGCTGACAAAATTAACGCATTTAATTCCTAGAATTAACTAAATATTTTAATGCAATTATCACATACACAGAAACACGCCCTGTTTATAATTCAACTTGCACATCATCAGTTCTCCTTCCTAACCAACCAAACTGCAGATTGTTGTGCAGCATCATGTGTGTGTGCGTAAATGACATGTGAGTATATTATCATTGGTGTATTGGGTTGATATGATTATAAGTTCATAAGTCGTCTGTGGGAGTTTTCCTTACCGTCTGGTTTGGATGTCAGCTCGCTATGCACAGTGCAGAGTATAAATGTGCCATATTAATGTTGATTTATGCATGTTGGTTCACTGTATATCTTCAGTATATTTCATAATGAGTTACTGCTGCGTTAAACATTTGCATTATTCAGTTAGTAATGTTTTCGGATTAAATTAGTGGTAACTCATTAGCAGAAGTAGCTGTGTACATCTTCATAATAAGAGCATTCATTTCCTAATGTGATAAACCAGAGAATCTGCTGAGCATTTACTTATGGGAAATGGTAAATTGTGACATTTGATTTATGTGATGTTTAAGACAGACTGGTCATATCCAAATGTTAGGTTTATTCATATATTTTGGTTAGTTCTACAGTACCTGTATATTTTTTCATATGAGGCCACAAATACATGGTGAATGTGATTGTGGAGTTCAACACAAAAATGCAATTGATTTCTCATATATTTAATGAAATAAAAAAGAGCAATCTGGATGTTTCTTTTATTTACACTGAAATTTGTTGTTTGTGGTCATATTTAGGAATGTGATTAATTCACACCTACCCTGTGATTAATTAGATCAAAATTTTAATCGTTTCACAACCCTAATAAAAATAAATAACAAGATGGTTTTTGGACAAAGTTTTTCATTCTTTTTCTCACCGTTTTGAGCACTGTTTAAGCATTGGCACCGTTTAAAAAATACCTGTTTGGCACCAGTGTCAGACAAAATCTAAATGATACCCATCCCTACAGCCATGGTAAATTATTACTTGGGGTTGTCCTCTGCCTTTTTAAATTGGAATCCCAACTTCATGTGGTGTTTTTCATTTGTACAACCTGAAAATCAGAAGTATCAAGCTCCCAATATAAACAGAATGAATGTACCATTGTTTTTCTGAGAAATTTATAATCATAATTTGCTTTGATTGTGAGGCAGTAATTTTGTCAGAACATAATTAGATTAAAACATAAACTTAGATAATAGATTATCATCTATATTTATTTCATATTTCTCTAATTGTATGTAAGTATGATAGCAGTTTTTGAAGTTTGGTGATAAGAAGGGGCAGACAGAGTGCAAGTTTAGAGATCTTTGTCAAAAGGGCAGACTTCTGGTAATTGACTACTCATTTCTTTAAGAACCTTATTGGCAGGGGTGCTCAGTGCATTTGCCAAGAAATTAAAGATTTCACTCTTTATTTCTTGGCTTGTGTGTGTGTGTGCGTGTGTGTGTGCAACTCTTTAAGTGCGAGGATAGAGATGGAGAGATGAAGCTCACTTTTACTTTTTGTTATCAAATGATGATTTCTGATGGCTGAGGTTCTTTTGAAGTGGGCTTGCTTACTGGTGCAGAAAAGAGCTCTTTGCAGTCAGTCTGTGGCCAATTCATTTTGATTCTGAAAGGTGCTCAGTTGGCACAGCTGCAGAAAAGTGAACAAAATTACCAAAAGGCTCTGCACTGTATTCTAATATAAGGAGGAAACACTGCCAAGATGTCTGCTGAGATATAGACGGTGCAAGAAAAAGTAGCTGACCAGTCGGGTTTCAATTCATTTACTCATCTAAAGTGATGTTTGCAAAGCATGCAAAACAGTGTAGCGTTAATTGACTTAAAGCAAATAAAATAAGATGCACATAGAAACCAAATGGTGGCAGCATATATTATGTCGCACATGGATGCAATTTTGTAGAAGTAGATGTCCTACCAATAAAACAAACCCTCAAATTGAATAACTCAGACGGAGCTTTGAGAGAAAAACAAGATACCTTTTTCAGGTATTACTTTCATCTCATGGGAAATTTTGGTTATTACTTCATAGCTAGGAAGATGCTCATTAGTTCCATGACTTTACTGTGTGCTGGCTCATACCAGAAACAGGCGGTGTGTTGAACCATGATTCTATTCAGAAAGTGTATCTCTCTTATACATTCATGAAATGTTGTTGAAAGCAGATTAAATCATCTCAAGCAAAAACATACATTAACACACAAGTATTAATGCCTCATGAGCTTTCCCATGTGCATCCCAGCATGCCAGTGGCAGTATCATGCTGTGGCATTCTTTTCTTCAGCTGGAACAGGGAATTTGTTCAGAGTTGATGGGAAGATGGATGAAGCTAAGAACAATGCAAGCCCCACACAGAAAAACACACATAGAAAAAAGAAACAAGCCAAAAGGAGAGTTTCCATTACCAAGACTGGCTGCAGCTCAGCAGCTGGGGGTCATCCTCTTGTTTCTATGGCTCATCCTGAGTCTTAGCACCTGTGTTAACTTTTCAACGAGTGTCAGAATTGTAGTCTATGGCCAGGAGGGCATGGTGGTGAAACGTGATGTTTAACCTGTAACTTTCTTCTGGCAGAGGAGCACCAGTGTTTGCGCTTGAGCTGTAAAAAAATATTGATACAAGTAACTACTGTTTTCAGGCAGTAATTATTGAGAAGACTTTTCTCTCTGAGCGAAATGAAGTTGCTTTCACCTCGGTGATGGTTTATTGCTGCTGACTGGCTGCGCTACAAAACTGCTTGGAGCTGCAAAAAATAATATTCTTGTTTGCTCAACATAGCCCCAGGTTTTTTTTGTAAATGCGTAAATTATTTCTCATGAAGTGTTTTGCAGACTGATTCTGCATGGCCAAAGACAAGGCCACAAAAAGCAGAGAAAAATGCTGAACACTTTTTACAGGTTGTTGACCTTTTTTCGCCAGATTTAAAGTTGCAGTGGAACAGCGTGGGATAGTTTACTTTTTATATTTTGTGAACTGCATGTAGCAAATAAATAGTCTCCATTCAATGTAGTTAAGCTTTAGCTAAATCGCAAGGGGAAATATGCAAATAGTTTTGTCTCTAGATGTTCAAAGCTGGTAGAGACATACGATAGAGCACCTGCAGGCTTACCACTGTAATTGCAGCGACCTGTGGATCTACAAAACCTATATCCCATTTCTCTCTTCCATGTTTTTCTTCTATTCCATAACTGTTTAGAACCTTGTGTTAGTCTTTCACACAAAAGTCAAATAAAATGCATTGCATTTTGTACTTTAAACAAGACAAAATACAAAAAAATGTTATGGTCTAAGGGTATAAAAACTTGTGCCAGGTATGGTTAAATGGGCTCAACCAATCAAGTCAATAAAGTCTGACATTTGGCAGATATCCATCCATCCATCCATTTTCTTAACCGCTTTATCCTTAATGGGTCGCGGGGGGGCTGGTGCCTATCTCCAACAGTGCTAACCACTGCTCCACCGTGCAGCCGCATTTGGCAGATATACAACCTTTAAAAGTTTCTTTAGATCCCCTCCTGCTGCACAGATAATGTTAGAAATAATGTAAGAACAGGAGCCGATTGATCAAACGAAACATGGATCCAAAGCTGTATCGACCCGGGTTTTGGCTCAGGCTCAGGAAGCACAGACAGGGTTGCTTGTGCTAAATAAACTCAAGCAGCTTAGGTTTTTTATTAACCAGCTGATTTTAAACATCAACGATGGTGCATTTCCTTTGCTTTCCTTCCTTCCAGGTGAACTTGTTAAAAAGACGCCTTTTGGGTCTTTCCAGCTCCTATTGTTGGCCTTTCTCTTCACCTCATCATGTCAGCATATCTCTGCTCTCTCTCTGTTTCATTTCTCACTTTCAGCCTTGCTCCACTTCCCTCCGTTTTGCTCTCAATGTTTTTTTTCCGTCATCTTGCCCCATTCTAAGTCACCCTGTCATATCTCCTCATTGCTCTCATCTATCTATATATGCTTATTTCTGCCATGTCCTTCATTCACCTCTCACTCTTGCCTCTTTCATTCCCTTTTCCCTCTGTTTTCCCCTGTGCTTTTTCTCCATCTCCCTCCTACCTCTTCAACTCACTCCGTCTTTCTCTTTCTTGGCAAATCATTATTCTTTCACTTTTGTCAGCAGTGATGCTGCTTGCCCTTTTCCGCGAGCCGAACCAAACCCCCCCCTCCGCTCACCCCACGCTCTTCTGTCTTTCTCACTGCTCTGCTCCCGTGGCAGGGTGGGGCGGCCTGCTTGGCGCCTCGGTATTGCTGCTGCTGCAGACACTCTGCTGGGATTTGATGCTGGTGGTGTGCTGCCTACATGTTTGTGTGTGTATATGGTGAGACAAGGGGGAGGAAGGGTGTTGAGAAGTGGTGGTGGAGGGTGGAGGATGAGAGCAAGGAGGAAGATTGTCTAAGCTTTGAGCTAACAAAGTTTGACAGGCACCAGAGGAAGGGTAGGTTGTTGGAGGTGGTTGGAGGGGGTCTTGATTGGCAAAATCCCCCACAAATGCTCAGACTTAACAAAAAAAGGCGGGATGGTGTAAAAACTAAAGGTTAAGCAGTTTGTTTGTGCTAATACTGCAGGCGGGGGGCTTTTAAAACCCCAAACCTCCCCTCTATCCTGCCCACCAACGCTTCCCCTACTTATCTCAAATATTTTGCCAACCTACCCTTAAATAATGATGGGAGGACAATGGAATAAGAATTGAAATAATTATTTTACTATAAAAGGCAACGTGAATGGATGTAAAAAAGTGAAATTTGCATATATCCACTTTAGGTTGTATAAGAAAACTATCTTTTTTTTTCTCATTGACACTGGCACAAAGGAAAACTAATCAGTGGAAAAAATGGAAGCAGGAATCTGAAAAGATTTTTGCCAGTTTTTTAAAGTTGCTATTCACCTTTACTGTTTGATTCAGCTCCAAACAGCCTCTGATTACACATCCAGCCTTGTACAAGTTGCTCATCTGTTGTTTCCACTAATGCCAACTAATCAGTGTGATTCTTGCCTGTTGTGAAGTTACCCCAAAATACACAAGAGTTATAGCTGGCAGTTTTGTTTTTCAGTGTCCCCTTAAACAATGTTCTGTCTTATTACCTACGCCAAGGAGGTTATGCAATTATGCCCGTCCGTCTTTCTGTTAGCAACCTATTCAAAAAGTTATGGACGGATTTAAATAGAATCAGGAAACGATCTGGGTTACCGTTATCAACATAAATAGATGGATCTAAATGTCTGCAGTGGGACCAGAAAATAGTGATTAAATTTGGGGGGGGGAATCCAGATTATCGTCTGGAGGGGAGGCTGGGGTTGAGCTGCTCTCCTAATGCTTTTCTAGTTAATTCTTGCCGTGGAAATCCATACTGTATTACCAAGCTGTTTTATTTTTATTGTCACTATGCATTTGCTAGTAAAAAAGAACCTGATGGATCCTATCAATAAATGCCACGAAGCTGCAAAGATTTTAGCTGAACAACATTGTATTTTTCTTTATTTCACAAGCCAAATAAGTGGTTGTAACAGAACAAGAATAAGCGAATCTGTTATAAATCACTTTATTTTTTTTAAATCCCCTTTGTTAAAGTGGGAAAGATCTGGTTTAAGTTTGCATATTTTGCCGTGAAAAGGCGGGAAAAAAGGGGGAGAAAAAACTATGGAATAGAGCGTCTTGTGGAGTATCTAGAAGCGGGCAGAAGGGCAGAGAGACACACACTTACCCAGGGGGATGGGTGGTAATTGAGGGGGGGACAGCTGGGCATAGATGGTTAGTGTGGGGGAGGTTTCTCTGTGCGTCTGGATGTGTGTATATCTGTGTGAAGATGCCCTGCGTTTCTCTAAACGGTTACATGTTTATTTGTCTAAATGGATCCAGGATGCTTTGAGCACATTTTTTATAAAAAAATGTTTTCTTACTTTAGCAGCTGTTTGTATGACACAATCGTGTCCAAGTTATCATTTGTGTCTTTTATGAGGATCAGTGTGTGCTTACAGTAATGGAGAGGAGGAAGGATGGCAGTGTGTGTGTGTTTGTGTATGTGGGAGGGGGGGGCATCCTTGCAGTAAGTGTGAGAAGATGCTTCTGTATGTGCGTAATGGACTGTGTCATACCACAGCGTATCAAACCGAACACCGTTGGCTGAGTTTCTCATCAAATGTGTACAGCATCCGCAGCACCGTGACACATGACTGTGTATGCCGCGCACAATACCCTGCAGCTATGCAGAGAAAAGCACACACCAAGCACGCGCCCACATGCAGATAAAACACAATCTCATAAATCACACAGGTGCACATATACTTTGCCCCACAAAC
Source organism: Apricaphanius iberus (assembly GCA_028564705.1). Taxonomy (NCBI): domain Eukaryota; kingdom Metazoa; phylum Chordata; class Actinopteri; order Cyprinodontiformes; family Aphaniidae; genus Apricaphanius; species Apricaphanius iberus. The sequence continues at coordinate 580,747 of JAPXFQ010002837.1, forward strand.
GTGTGCACAAATAGATAAATTCCTCCCGGCAAAACAAATACAACTGAGCTTGAACTCAAACACACATGCATGCAAATAAATCTACACTTATAATAGGCTTCAGGAGGCTCAGACACATCCACAAGCCCAGAGTCCCTCAAACTACGATAATTACCTCACAGCAAAGCAACAACCACACTCTACCAGCAAAAGCTAAAAAAAAACAATATAAACATATCCAAATGTAGGTCTATAGGGACTTACATGCATAGAGACAGACGTGTATTAAAATAAATAAAGTTCATTAACCTGAGTTAATTAGCAGCAGCACTGCAAAACCACCATGGGAGGACAAAAAGAAGGAGGAAAAGTAGGAACGAGGGGATGGGAGAAGTAAACGAGTTGGTTTGGAGCAGAGGAGGAGAATCGACAGAAGGACGAAGAGGTGAGGGAGGACGAGAGGAAGCTGAGGAGGAGATCAGGGCAGATGGAGGCAAGGAGGGTGGGAAGATGGAGGGAGACAGATGGAAGAAGAAGAGAGAAGGGGGTGAATATGTTAATTGCCAAGGTGGTTGGAAATATTTAATGTCTGTTCTTTTTATGGAGTAGAAGCTGGAGTACTTTTTATTAAATGAATAGTTCAGATCTGTTTGGGAATTGAACTTGTACCATGAACCAGATCCAAATCCAACTTAGTAAGCATTGCTTATAAGGATTAAAGTTTTATTTACACAATTCCTTTTAGCTAAAACATAAGCATGAATGTAAGAACTGAGTCATTTCATGAGAGGTTTCTTTATTTTGCCTGTAGTTTGGCAAAGCTTCTCTTGATATGGAGTGCCAAGTAAGATTAGAGAGCTCCTAATTCAGGCACACCAGAAATGACTCTGCTAACCTTATTGCTGTGTGTCGAGACTGCTGTTAAATCACTGTGGTCCAAGACTTCATGTGGGCCCACTAGTCACCCTTCCTCTAGATTAGTCCAGCTGCAGTAGTGCTTTAAAGAATTGCTTTCACAACACATTTTCAGAGCAACACTGACTTAAAGAAATGTCTATGGAAAAAATAGTATAAAATGTATAGATTATTTTACTGGTTTGTTACTCTTAATAGCAACAATGTAAAATTATTATTAATGCTGGTCTATTACAAATTCCTACTGATAAATTTTGTTGTATTGGTTAGTTTATTAATCATCATGAAGAAACCTGTCCAGGGTGTACACCGTGTCTTGCCTGATGACTAATGGAGATAGGCACCAGCTCCCCCGTGACCCTGAAAGATAAAGTGAATATGGATGGATAAAGAAACATTGTCGAAATCAGTGACAACTACTGGCAATTTTTTCAAAATATAACCAGTCTTACCTCATGATGCCTCAAAATTCAATGCAATTCTGTTTATCTGTATAGTACCAAATCATAAGCAATTTTGTCTTAAGCAAAAATGTCAGTTCAAAACCAATCATAAAAGCATATTTAGAGTCAATTACATATATTTTAATTAGATTCTAGTTATTAAACAAAGCAGTCAAGTTCAGATTTATTGATAAAATTGGTTCAGATGTTTTCTATGTAGGGAAACAGCCAATTGCATCTAGTTACTCAGTCTTGTCACAACTGAAAATTAAATTAGTCATAAGGTGCCCTGTTTAGTTTGCTTGAAACGAACTCTAGTACGTTCACCCAGAACATCCAGTTCATTTTGGGAGGTGTGAATGGGCAACTCTGATTCAGACCAAACAAACGAACTCTAGTACCTGAAAATGCCAGTCTCGGTTCGATTGAAAGGAACTCTGCTTCACTTCAATTGCATGTGTGAATGGCTGATGGACCATACCGCACCAAAAGCAGGGAGCTGACTATTGAGCAGGCCATCCTGGGTAAATACAATCTAAACAAAGGCACATGCTGGATAGACATGATAGATCTTGTAGATACCTTGCTCAATTGCACATTTCGTTCAGTAATTTGATTTTCTACATACAGATCAACTAAAGAATGGCATAACTGAAGGAATTTAAAGGAAAGGTTCTTTATTTTCAACCTGGACCTTATTTTTAGCCAATATAACGTTAATTTACTCACCCAGACAAGTTTGGAGCTACTTGGACCCTTTCAGCAGGAGTTGATCTCGAGTCACTATCAGCGTATATCCATATAATGGGAGTCAATGGGAGCAGGAGTTTGCTACCTGTAATAAGGCATTATCTGCCCCAAAACGCATTAATTTAACCAATGTTTTGATTTTAATTGGTAGTATTTCTCCCCTCCAAAATGTCTCAGAAATGTTTATTTGTTCAGCTCTGGGGTGAGAGGCAAATATACAACTACACTATCACTCTGTGCTCTATGGCGGTCAGTTAGACAGAACTTGCTAATGCAAACATCAACATGGTTTGTGGTTTTTTTTGTTGTTGTTTCCAAATTGCACTAACTGTATGACCAATTGGACTACCTTCAGCTTTACAGGCTCCCTTTCCGCAACCTAATCAGACTATAGCTGTCATGGCAGCTGCGATGTCATTGAAATCCCATGTCAGTGTAAATCAGAATTGGTTACATTTAACGCCTGTTAAAACCCTATGAATACCTTAGCACCTCCGAGATGTCCTAAACTCACAGGGAAATATCGCTAACTATTCATAACAAAACATGGCTAAGTGATGAAGTTTTGGGGCAGATAATGTCTTATTACAGGCGGCAAAAGCCCCCATTGACTCCCATTATATGGATATAAGCTGATCGCAACTTGATATAAACTCCTGCTTAATGGCTCCAAATAGCTCTAAACTTGTCTAGGGTGAGTAAATGAACGTAATATTGGCTAAAAATAAGGTTCAGGTTGAAAAGAAACCCCAAACTTTTCCTTTAAAACTTTAGACTGATCAAGCTAGAGAATAGAACTAAATCTGACAGATAATCTGTGGCGTCAATAACATATTTTAATAATATCTAAAAGATTAGGTCTTTTTATAGATAATAGGGATCTCCCGATCTCAAGATCGGATCGGGACGATTTTTTTCATATTTTATCAGTGATCGGAGATCAGCTTTATTAGCTGATGTGTCGCGCAGATTTTTATGAAAGTATATAAATTTGACGGTGATTGCACAAAAATTCCAACTTCGTTAGAGGTGCAAATAATGACTCTCAATTACCATAAAATCAGCAAAGCAGATTAAACACAGTTCTAAAATGGTTAACCTTTAACAAATATGCTTAACCTTACTTTAAACTATATAATAAAGGCATAGAAACTCACGTTCTGGCATTTTTATGCACCAATAAAGCAAAATAAACAGAGAAAAACTCCTCTCAGCTCCTGCGGTGGGGAAGAGGAAAAAAAATATAGTTTTTTTTTATAATATTCTACCAAGTAAGTGTTTTGCTTTTTACATTTGTCAGAAATATTAAACTAAAGTTAACCTTTAATTTTCTAAGACTTTGATTTCATGGGATTTATAACAATTATGGTAATTCTTATAACAGAAATGAGTCTTATTAAAAAGTTAGTTATTTGCTAAAAATATATTTCTGTTTTATAAATGTCAATACTAAAGACTAGGGCTGTGTTGAAAAAAATCGTAAAATCAATTCTGAATCGACCTTTAGAGAAATTGAATCGAATTGATTCACAATTTCAAAAATGTATTTTATTTTTTGGAATAGTTTGGCCTTTTTGCAACTAAAATAGGGAGCTTAAGTCCAGACGGCCATTTTAAGTCTTGTGTCTGAAAGGGTAAATACAGTTTCCCTCGATGAATTGTAACTTACCGAGTACAGGCATATAATTAAGATAATAATAATTAATAAATAGTTGATTAATAAATAGTAATAGTTAAATTAATAGTATTGACCCATATCACTATCGAACTGGATCAAATTGAATCGGATAGAATCAGATTGAATTGTGATAATCGATTCTAACTCTTAAGAATCGGAATTGAATCGATTCATGAAATTTGAATCGATACCCAGACAAAAGATTAGATCGGGATCAGAGGCCTAAAATGTGCTAAACATGCTACTGACATGCAGATCATAAATGTGTTACCTCAAAAAATGATGACAGCTAAATAAATATTGTGTATTTTTTTCCAATATTATTTTGCATCTATATATAATGTGATTTATCAAAACAGTGCAGCTGTACATCTTTATTTACATCTAAATGCAGTGAAAAAGAGCAAAAATATAATCTGTTCCTTTATTGTCTTTTCTGAGATGAAGAAGCCTGGACTGAACTCTTTAGGTAACACATACTCACACTGTTTGAAATCTTCTTATCTAAACTCTCAGAAAGAATAAAAACAAATAATCCTGTTTTCAAAGAGAAAAAAAAAGCTTGTCTTTATGTTTTTCTGTCTCTCGACACTGTAGAGCCCTGAAGCTCCTCAATTTCCCTCTGTTGTCTCACTCCTCTCCTCTCCCTCCTTTTTCACACAGTCCCGGTTTCCCACCTCGTTTTGCCACCTAGCCTCCTCTGCATACCCTTATCCATGCATCTTTCCCTCTCTGTCGGCGCTCCCTCCATGCTTCCTTTCGTTTGATATCCAAGTCAGCCTTCTACCTCTCTCACCTTGTTGCTGGCTATAGGGAGGGTGTAAATTGTGTTGCTTTAAATACCCGTTTCTTCCTCTGGCTTACAGCTTTAGTTAGAGATGAAGAAATGGGATGTGAGGGAAGAATAAAGAACCTAGTGTTGAACTTGCCATCTGCAAAGGATAAAGAGGTTGGGCCTGTTTATTTTTGCAGTTTAGATATTTAGCCAGACTTAACCATTTAAACTGCAGCTGAACTTCCTTCCACTCCTTTAACTTTGCTGTTTGGGATAATCAAATAAACAGAGCAGCTGTATTGTACCCAAGACTTACTGGGGTTACATTCTAGTGGCAAGCAACTGTTTAACATTTTTGTGAACCGCTTTGGTCCAGCAGATGGGTTGGATGCACCCCTTTACACATATACTTCTTGAACTTAAAGCAAACTTTTTATTAGTTTAAAAATCTGTATTTTCCCCCACTTATAATTTAATCCGGCTAAATACACCCATCCCATCTCATAACCAGTGGCTCAAGTCCATTTAAATTATTGTTAAGAATTTGATAAATTACCCTAATTTGGTTTAATTCTACCCACACCATGCTCCAGCTTAATTAAGTCAGAATTTATATTTGATTCATTTTTGACTGTTGGAGCTAACAAACTTGCTATCCTCATATGCCAACTCACTTCCAAATGATTTGTATGCATTAATGGACCTTCAGATTTAATATGCAGAGGGCTATTTCATCATCATTAAATTGTTTCAGGTTTTATGAGTCCTTTGAGGAAGATTAACCTTTTATTTATTAGCGCACATTAATTGAAACAAAGTCATCTTGACAGGCTCTAAGTCTGATCTTTTGGTGATGAGTGCAGCTGAAGTTGGTAAAAGTAGAATGCTTTGCTTGTGAATACTTCTATTAAATACTGAGATGAAACCACTGCTTTCAGATCTATGCTTCTCCAACTTTTAACCTATTCTCACCTAATATAGACTTTAATTACTGTATGCATTTTTAACATTAGCTGCATATGACTTTGAATGGACCAGTCAAGGTTTAGACCTAAATATGATTTAAAAAATGTGGCAATGCTGGAAAGCTACAGTTGGCCTTCATGGATGGGGACCCCGGCCGCCCGTGAATACCAAAAATCCCCAAATATTTTAGACCCTTTCTAAGAATGCATATAACTGAATACTTTACTATTTCAAAATACCAATTATATATTAATATGAAATAATACACACAGTGGAAACCATACTAGCATTACCTAACATTGACAGTCCTTTTTAGCTCCACTTTGAGTGTGCAGCTAATTCAATTAAATTCAGTTTATTTATATAGCACCAATTCACAACAGATACCATCTCAAGGCAATTTACAAGAAAAGTCATGTCAATATATTTATCCAAACATTCCAATAAGTTAAAAGTTTTCTGTGTAAGGATTGCATTGAGTCGTTGACGTGAGGTTGTGCTTTGAACATGCAGACACCAACCACAGCAATCTCTCTGTAATCCCTCATGCTGAGCAAGCCTGTAGTGACAGTGAAGAGGAAAAATTTCCCCTTAACATGAAGGAACCTCTAGCAGAACCTGGCTCAGTACATGCGGTCATCTGCCATGACCGTCTGGGGGTCTGAGAAGAAAGAGGGACACAAAAAGATAAAAGGAACTGCTGTAAGAGTACTTTATATATTAGGATCATGTTCGGAGCATCATCTGAATCGATGTTCTCCTTCCAGCAGGGTGTTGCAGCTGAGTAGAATACCAGACCAGGTGTAGCTTCTATGGAGAGAAAAACACTGAGAGAAAATAAGGTTAACAATTGAAATAACCGCAAAAAATATATCTGGAGAGTAGTAGAAGAGAAAAGTAGAAGAGTGAAGAAAAGTGGTCAGTCTGTCCTCCAACATTCTAAACCTATAGCAGGATAACTACAAAAATAGCTCAGGATAACCTAAGACATTCTAACTATAAGTTTTATCAAAAATGAAGGTTTTAAGACCAGTCTTAAGACTAGACATAGTGTCTTGGCTCACTAAAACTGGGAGCTGGTTCCACAGGAGAGGACCCTGATAACTAAAAGAGCATTTATGTATTAATCATTGGCAAGAAAAATGAATGGTGCTCCTTGATTGGCTATTTTACAAATATCAACCAACAGCGTTGGTTGGTATAACAGCTGTATAACAGTTTGTAATGAGCTGTAATGTGAAAAACATTAGAAAAGTATAACATATATTTTGGTTTATGGTAATTATATAAATTTGATGAAATTATCATATAGGCCTACTGACCTTTCCCTTATATTAAATAAGCATAATACAGAGACTATTCTTGATTGATATTCTTAAATGTGTCTTCTTGTTAAAGTGTCCCTAATGGCTGTTCCGGTTTAGACAAATGTCACACACAGGTTATTCTGAGAAGGAACTGTCAGCAGCTACCAAAGGCGCAACATAAGTTTGGGTAATTTGTCGGAGCTCATTGTGGTTGGCTTGATGACTGATTCCCTGGGACAGCCAATTTGCTCAAAGTGTTCATGCCAAGCAGAGAAGCTCATGCGATCAGCCACAAGAATTAGACCAGGATGCTATTAAAGGAGACACTAATCCACAGGGCACTTGACCACAAATTCAGGCCTCAGCCATCACACTGCTTCAATAAACTTACCACAAGGTCACAGCTGCATAAAATGGCAACTACCTCCTGACATTTGGGGCTTCTGGTGTATCTGAATCCTGCTGGCAAGCAGCAGCAATACCTTACGAGCCGTTATCACACTAAGTCCTTGCAGCTCAGAGTAATGCAAACGTTTTTTTTCCTCTCCTAATAATTGATGTGTTCTGATGCTGAACCCATCTTCCATCTTTAAAAGATGTCCAAAGTTCCTGCAGGTATCTCCCAGCTCGTGTTCTGCAAATGTGTGTTTTTGATGCTACATGTAGTTGGTTTTCTCACCTCCCCTTCTGCATCCTCTCTTCATGAGCCCTTCCCCATCTTCTTTCATGTCTTGATGGGAGTTTTGCCCGAGCACATTTAAGCAGATGTTCTTCCCCTGAAAAAAAAAAATTCAATTCCACCAGCCGTGCACGGATGTGATAACACCCCACGCTCCATATAAACCTGTCTCCGGCTTGACAATTTGGTTCCAATTAAACTATTTATACACGCTGTATTTAAGGGGTGAGAAGACCGCTCGAGGCGTATCCTCTTATGAGATGCTCTCTCTTTTGACTTGGTCTTTTTCTTCAGTTATGCCATTTTTCTTTTTTTTGCCCGAGCACTGTTGGCATTTGACGTGAGTAACTACACAAGTACGGTCGGCTGCACTCAAGGCCTCAATGCCTAAACATGGGAAAAGGTGCATCACTTGTTATGTTCGTCATTACTCACTATAAATGGAGGACTACAAATTTTACTAACATCTCTTGCTCTAATTCACAAAATGATTTGCCACCCTCACAAAGCACAGTGTGGAATTAGCCTGCACCATCAACTGTTATCAAGGGAGCACTGTTAAATACCATAATTTGAGCCTATTTGAATACTGTTACACACCCCACCAGTTCACTCATCAGTAGTTTTCCCGCTCAGCTCCAGCCCTCAGAATCCCTTCATTATGAGGGGGTCATTTGTATTCTCAATCTTGTTTCCTCCGACCTACTCATTTCCATAATGTTTGAGCCAGTTTTGCAGCAGCTGATAGATACGCATGTTTAGAAACCTGACACAGATATCAATGAAAAGGGTTAAAAATACATTAGTGGTATGAGTTGGCTCTGCTGTTTTTTGTTTGACCTGTGGAGAGCCACTATCTGCCAAAGTCTCTTCATCTTTGCAACTCCCTCAGGTTGTGCAGGTTCTGGGTGCCACTGACTCATTGCTCCTACATTGGCCTCGCAGACATACAACCAGATAACCATTTGTCAGCTTTCTTTGTCCCTCTGACAAGATGTCATTGTGTGCACACATTGTGTCTGTGCTCTCAGAAAGACAGATAGAGATGTATAGATAGTTTGACAAGCAGAGAAAGACATGGGCTGTGAGAGATGGAGAGAAGGAAAAGGGAGGCAAGTAACGCGGCTTCAGGGTTTATCTGATTTGGGTGCTGCTGCATGACACTGTTTTCGATTGTGTTTGCGTATAAGTGCAGTGTTGCATCTCTTTAACAGTCTTTTGTGACATTTCTCCTCTTTCTGCTTTTTACATAGATGACAACCCGCTGCAGCCCATGACCAAAGATGAGACTGTGTCCGTCGGTGGCACGGTGACGTTGACCTGCGAAGTGAAAGAGACCGACAACTCTTCGCTGCAGTGGTCAAACACCGCACAACAGACTCTGTACTTTGGAGAGAAGAGAGGTGAGATTTGCATTATAGAAAGTTTAAAGCGATACATCACGAATGCAGTGGCAGGAATTAGCCGTCAAAACTAACTATGTTTTACCAGTCACCGTTTTATATATCCAACATGAGAAAGGGAAACAGATTTTTTGCCCCAAGACAATGAGGTCTATCTGTTCGTCATTACATCACTAGAACAGATTTGTGCCGCCTCCTGTGTTTCAGGCAAATGACTACCTTTATTTTAGCCGCAGCAATCAAATAATGTAACATGCCAGATGGATTGTTACTACGGCGGACCAGCTGGGAAGATGATGCTCAGAAGTTGTTGGAGAATGCTCTGCGATTTCAAAATGAAATTGGCTGTTTATTGGATGGATAAATCTGTTCTTCACTTTCTACCGTGGGCAAGTGTCAGTCATTCATGAATTCAGTTGGTAAACTCAAACCAAACAAGTTTGGAAAGGGAAATTAAAAAACTAATTATTCTGTTATAGATACCCTCTAGTTCATGAAGGACTCATATTTTATTACAGGTCACTGGATGAGATTTTACTTCCTAAGTTCCTAAAGATAAGTTGATCCAGTGAAAATAATTTATCTAATTTTATACAAAAGATGCCCTCCATCCGTTCGTCTGTCCGTCCATTCGTCTATCCATCCATCCATATATCCATCCATCCATTCATTTCAGTTTATTTATATAGCACCAATTCACAATACATGTCATCTCAAGGCATTTTAACAAACATTTCAGTTCAATAGTACATACATTACAATTAATTCTTCAGTTCATTATTCCAAACAGCTTTAAAGTTTACTTTCTAAGGAGACCCAGCAGATTGCAAAAAATCATTGACTTGCAGCATTCACTCCTGTTGGAGAAACATGTAGTGAAAGTAGACAGTCACCTGCGTTGTGTCGATGACTTAGATCTTTCACAGATCTCCCATAGGTCTATAGTAATGGCTTTTTTGTTTTAAAAACAGCCAGAAACTGACTGTAACTGCAGATGCAGCACAAATCCACCTATCAATCTCCTGGTCCATTTTTTCCTCATTCGTGAACAAGATCCAGAGATAGTTAAAGTCATCCACTTGGAGTAGTACCTCATTCCCGACCTGAAGAAGGAACTCTACCCTTTTCTGGGTCAAGACCATGGTCTTTAATATTAAGGTGCTGATTTTCATTCCAGCCCCTTCACATTAGGCTGCGACCTACTCCAGCAAAAGCCTAAAATCACGTCCTGATGAAGCCAAAAGGACTGCATCATCTGCAAAAAGCAGAGACCGGATCCTGGCAGTCACATGACTGTAAGTAGTCACGTGACTCAAGCCACCACTAATTTCTTAAAGGGTATAAGCACAGCTAAACCAAAACACATATTTTGTTTTTCTTTTTTAATACTGAATCTACCCACACGGGTATAAATTTTGCTATTGGTAAATTTTTGATATACCATGCAGCCCTACTCTCAACATTTTTACTGTTCTTAGAAAGCCTATTCATAAAAGTTATGAACAGAAGTGGTGAAAAAGGGTAGCTTTGGTAGAGTCCAAATTTCAACGGAAACGAGCACGACTTACTGGAGGCAATGGAAACAAAACACTGACAAGGATCGTACAGAAACCTGAAAGCCTTCAAAATGCTGAAAACAGCTACACAAATTATGGCACAGTGAAACTTAAAGATGTTTCTGATACAAAGTCTGAGATGTAAAGCTCCTCTTTTCTGAACCTTGTATGTATTTGAGATTTTTTTTAAGGTTTCAACTGTTGTAAGATCTCCCTAAGATGAATAAAGCAGTGTTAAATAAATGAACTCTGCTAATCAAAAGGAACAGGAAAAAGAATGCATCACACTTTTTCGCTACTTTTACACAAATCTAATTTTCACCCAACGACTTGCAATTAAGATGCTTGTTGCTGCACTGATGTCGACCATGGTGTCAACAATTACTTTGAGCATAAAGCGGTCAAAAGAACTTCCAAATAAAGACCTTGGGCAGCCCAGAAAGCAAACAGCACGGTTTTGTACGTTCGATAGATGCAACAAAAGAAAACACAAGACACAAACAAAACAAGGAGTCTGATGAATTAAAGTACATCAATGTGCCCAATTATAGGAGCCACTCCTAAAGATTAACCGTCTCAGCTCTATGATAAAACACTGTGCATGCTGGGCGCTTAAAAAGGAGGTGATCTGTTCATGTTCTCCTTTATTTGAAATGGGAACAGCATTTATAGCAAAAGAAACAAAATGACTGAAGACATTTAAATTAAAGTCAAAGTTTTGTAGTCTGTTACTTTTCACACAACAGACTCAGTAAGTTCGAATGAAAAGAGGAGAGAGGTTCACAGATGGATGGAAGACGTGTTTAGATTGTTAGGATTAGAAACAGAGAACGTGGTGGAGATATGAGGACTTTCTTGGGCTCCAATTTAGCACTTCAAAATGGAAGCCAAGCAATCACAGGGACAAAGTTGAGAATGGTTTGAGATGACTTCAGACTGAGGAAGTTTTCTCTGCGGAGTGCCAACAATGTTGCAACAGAGGATTTGTAAATCAGAGAAAGACCACAGAAAATAAGGGAAGGAGCGAGAGGAGGACAAGTTGATCGACTGGCAAATTATTACTCGACCGAGAAGTTCTGTTGCAGAAGGAATGAGGGGTTTTCCTCGGTCTAATGCAAAAATTGGAACCGCTACCCTGAGGTGAATTGAGAGAAGGATGGAAAGAGATGATGGATGGTCAGGGAAATGAGCATACATGTATAGTCTTGTACTGAGCTAAGATGACTCCGCTGTGTGTGGCCAGCTGCTCCTCTTTCAACAGTAGTTTTTGATTTTGTTTTCTCAGCAGCAAGTCACCTTATACATAATCAACCACAGATTCCTCCAATTTTTTGGTCATCTGTTCTGCCACTCCTAAGGCATCCTATTTACCCAATGCTACCCTTTAACGAACACCGCTGAAGATAAAGTAGGTAAGGTGGATTACATGTCAAACTGGGGACTTGCCTAGATCAAGCTCTCCTGAGTGGTGGCCTTGATCTTTCAACTGTAGAGTTTATCCAACTTGGCAATGTTGAGTTGAGGCGATCATTGGACTATGCCTACCGATGGCTGTTACCTCTACTGGCCTCATGTTTCCACGTCGATGAGTAGAGGAGACTCCTTGAACGGGGCTGCATCCAGTTCCACATGCTGCTCTGGCACAGGAGGTTCCCACTGCTCTCCTTATGGTACTTTACAATTCCAGATCACTTAATGATAAGAAATTAGTCATCAATGATTTTATCTCTCCCCACAGCCTTAATATGCTCTTTTTAACCAAAACTTGGGTGTCCCCAGGTGGTAATGCAATTTCCAATCTCCTCCCCTCTGTCTACCTGGTCCTATCACCTATCCAATGTTCCAAAAGTCTATGATCCTCCAAAACCATCCTGCACTGGCCATGGAACCAGTTCAGGTTCCAGTTCAAGGTCATTCTCTTTGCTTTTAAAGTCATGAATTGCCTGAAACCAGCCTACCAGAATTACCGACTGTTAACCACACTGTTAGGACTCCTAGATCTGCAGCATTTTCTGTCCACAAGAAAAACCTTTGGAATGCTCTGCCACCTGCACTGTGATCCATCACTGAGAAATCTAGCTTCAAAAGACGGCTAAATACTAATTTATTCTGACAGGCTTTTAAAACAGTATCTAAGTTTTGTGGTGATTATTTTTTTTAGCCTCTATATGATTTACATTTTTCACAGTGAAGCACCTTGTGCACTTTTTAGTTCTTGTTAAGGTGGTCTACAAATAAGCATTCAATTATTGATTGATATAAGGAGAAGGAAAAAAGAAGGAGCAAAAGTAGAAGATACTCATCCGTATCTTACCAACATACAGCATTTTCTGTACTTTGAAAAACAGAACGAAGATAAATGCAAAGGGGAAGATGGGAACAACTAAGTGTATTATTCTGTTCAAAGTGTAGCAGAGGTATACAGTATAAGTGAAGAAGTTACATGGAAAAATAGCATATAACAGCAGTGCGAATAGGAAAACATTAAGATGAAAGGGAGAGCAAATATTAGAAATATTGAAAAAAAAACAGTTATAGAGGGAAAGAGCAGAGGGCTATGAGATCGAGGGTCAAGATGTGTAAAGAGCCTTAAAATAGATTAATCTGATATTAATGGAGCATTGTCTCCCAGTGAAAAATCAGAAAAATCACAAAGGGGGTTGATCAAAGGGCCCACTTTTAACCAATAATCCAAATCTTTGTGTTTCCTTGAGGTGTAAATATGAACTGGCACAGTGATTCATTTCTCTTATTAGCTGCTGTTCAAACTGGAAACAAGAACAGTGCATTCAGACTGATAAATCTGTACTGATATTTGGTCTTTAAAGCTCAGGATACAGACAGAAGAAAATAGCAATTTGTGAAAATTTACACAAATTACACAATTACAGTTGGAATGATTGCTAAAATCAAATGTAAAAAGAAAAAAAAGTGTGAAATATCAGGAAGAGGATCCATGTTTTTCTTCCATCCTGACATGATCATGTCAGGATGATCATGTTTCTGTTCACAGTATTAACATTAGCTTCAAACAAGGCCTAAGTTGGCACCAGTGATGTTCCAATGTTCTAATTTATCTGGACTGCATTTGATATTGTTCAAAATCTAAAATACTTTGATGGATCAAACCCAGACTGGATTCTTTTGCACTGAATTCCTTTTTTACTCTTATGTTTATGAAACCTATCTTTTATGCAGGGTTTTTTAAATAGTTTTTTAGGCATCAGCTAGACTAGCTTAGAATTAGACTAACATGAAAACAAAAAGAAAAGGATTATCTAAAAAACCCTATATTACTAAAATATCATACCACATTCAAATTAATCTATTATTTAATATATTTTGAGCTGGCTGTATCCTTACACCCCCACTTTTTATATCGTTACCAGGGACGCCACTAATTGCAAAGGGCACTTTAGATTTTAACACAACATTTTTTTAACATTGCAAAAGGATGTTCGGGCAATATTAGTATTAGTATTATGAGCTTTATGATGGATAAATAAATTAATACTTTTGCTTAACATATTTTTTACATCACAGCCTTTTACCAGTTATGTTAAAAAGGTAAGTATGGGAAACCTAGCAACACTTCTAACACTTCTCTTCTTAGACTGCATCTAACTTTTTCGAGAATCTGAGACTTTTTTTTTAAACCTAATTAATCATTCTGCATTGAATAACTTAAAGGTAACCAAATATATAAAAACTTATCTGCATACTGAAAGCTGAAAAAGCCCCAGTGTTAGGGGCACTAAATCTGTATTTATACTTCACTGAATCATCTTCCTCACAGTTTGGACTTTATTGGTTTTTCCGTCTGTAAGCTAAAAGACACCCTTTATCTGGATGCACATATCTAATAGCTAATACTATTGTTCTGTTTACCTAAATTAGATCAAATGTGAGGATTCTTCTCCAACTGCAGAACCGTTGCTGCTTCATCTCTAGCCATTTAAGGACACAGATATACACTTACAGCAATGGCAGAATGTGATTAAAAACTGTGAAATACGACCATTAGCAAGATTTTGGATTGTGTTACAGCAGTTATGGTTTTATATTCACTCCAAATTTCCTGATCTCAACTGTAAGTATGTGGGAGAATTTTTTTTACTAATTATAAAAAAAAGACAAAATCAAACTAACAAGAATCCACAGCCATAACCAATGATTCTGCCACAGGTATCACATTTTATAACAAAAGCAGGACTCCAAATATCATTAAAAAAAAGTTTGTATTACAATTTCAGTTCCTTTTCTAATCCACACATCCAAGTTTACTTGCTTCAGCTGTTTTTTTTTTTTTTTAATTAACAACTGTGAGCTTTTTCAGCAACATCAGTTAGTGGAAGGAAGAACTGTGAGCTCTACAGCGAGATCAGGTCGTGAATACAATCTGTTTTTTTACCTGCTTGTCCTTACATTGTTCTATTATCTTGACTATTGTCTTATTGTAATTGCTTTCTTGTATTTTGATCATCAAATTAATTTATGCTGTTTTCCAATTTTAATCATGTAAAGCACCTTGAATTTCCTTGTGTTGAAAGTGTGCTATGCAAAAAAAAATTGCCTTGCCTTGCCTTACAAGCTAATTTACAGCCTTAACTTCACAGTGCTTGCAGTATAGAAGAGACATGCAGTAAGCTCCAAAGATTTTTACAAGTCAACGCCTTTTAGATTGGGACAGTAGTTGTTTTATTTTTTTATTCCAGAACATAGACATTGTGTGGCTTTGAGGAGAGTGCTATTTTATCTGCCTCCATCAACAGCTGAAGCAGTAGTCCATGCTCTTTTAAATTTCTTAAATTAATATTTTCATTAATGTCAGCTAATTTTCATTGAAACAATTTTTTTTAGGTCATGTGTTTTGTAATTTTCTACTGAGCTTCACAGGAGACATGGTGGAGAAAATATTTTTAAGGTGAGAAATATATAAATAAATACATTTTCTAAGATCACAAGAAAGTTTTGCATTATCTAAAAGTTTTGTGTAATCTAGAGAAACTTTTGCATTATGTTGGGAAAGTTTCTTGTGATATCGCAAATGTTGACTTATCACAGGATGTTGACAGGAGCAGCATAAAGGTAAATGTCCTGCAGTTCATGGAGTCGACAGATCCCTAAAGAATATATTTTCCACATTGGCGTCAGTTTTATTTATTTTGTTACATTTGCTGGGGACGATATCCATAAACTTGAATGTGGTTACAAGTTTGCTGGAGACGATTATTATTAATTATTCATGTGGCAAGGGGCACAATGAGGGCAATATTCAATCAATAAGTTGAAAGACATTGGCTTAAGTGTTTTGTTTTTCAAACGGCTATCATTAAAATCCACATCTTAACACAAAGAACAATGTGTACTTGACCCAGAAGAATATGTGCAGCAATAAAACGTGTTCCTTTTGCAACCCTTGCCCATTCTGTGCAGACAAACTTCAACTTTTATTTAAAGCTCAGAGTCCTGCAATAGGACAGGTACCTGCAAATAATCCTCTGTTTTGAACCTGTGAATTCACAGGTGGAAAAATATATACATTTAAATTCATAGGTCTGGGAGAAAGTTATATAATACATATTCTCATTATCTAGTAATATATTCTCATTATCTATCCATCCAGCGCTGCCAGAGAGATAATTTTTTGTGGCTATTTTTGTGATTCAAGAACAGATAATACATTTAAAAACAGGGACTGTGGACAGTATTTAGTTTCCGCACAGTGATAAATATATTTCAGCTGTACTCGATTCCAGAGGAATAAAATACAAATAATTCACTGTAGCCTACTACAGTTTACATTCAATAATGGATTGCATTATTTTCTTTTACTATTTTTTTTAAATAAAGAAAGTAGAATGGAATGAATAGTCTGTTAAGATACTGATTAGGCTACTTGGAAATTGTGTTGGGAGAACAAGTGTATGTTAGATCAGTGCTGACAAAGAATTTCTGCATTTGTTGGGGACAAATATTGCAAAATGGCATTCACACACAATATAACCTAAGAGTAATTAACACTCTAATGGTCATAAATCATAGAGTTATTTAAATATTTACCTGTTTTCCCCCAAAGACGCATCATAACTCAATGCACGCTCATCATGTCTCCACCTGCTGAAGATGCGCTGAGCGCACATGATCCTAGTGGATCCTCATTAGTTTCTCACATAGTTGTTAACCTTCCTGGAGTCAAATTAATACAATTTATTAATCATATAAAATACCACAATGATAATTGACAATATATATGAAATTTTAAAAACAAAATTCAGACATGCTGCAGTTTTAATCAGTCTAACTCTGCAATACTATGTGTGCATGCAGCAGAGAGCAGTGCACGTACACCGCATGAATTACATTTTTTAATGACAAACGAAAAGCAGAATTCACAACATTTTAGCCTAATCTTTGTGCCAACGATGCATCATGGAACCATGCACATTATTCCTCCTCTCTAGCTTTGGTGCAACTCTCATTAGCAGCCGCAAACTCCTCATTTGAATACTGCTGCTTGCGCCTGTTGAAAATTGCTCACGCAATCTTAGTAAATCACCCGCAAATTAAGGACAACCCACTCGCGGACATTTTTAGCGCCGCAAGCAATTTTGCGGTCATTATCAGGAATCTTTATAAATTAGCCCCTATGTTGGATGTGATGTACACTCTAACATACATTTGAATGCTGGTTATTAATAACTTATTCAAATAGATGTTTTTACTTTACGCGATTGAACACAATTTAGGGGAAGAGCTGTAGTGCTAATGCTGTTGCCTGAATACCAACGAGAGTAGGCAATTTTAAAGTTAAAATACTTTTAAATTGATGTTACATTACCAAAACTATCTGGCTAAAAATACTGAACTATTATTAACAGACTCTGGCACTCTAATTCTTCACATCCAATATAACGTTGATATTTGATTTTACAACACAACTGATGTGCTACCTTGTCCCTTTGCATATGGATTATATCGTCTTTAATGATCTTTGCTCTCTATGCTGCTCCTGTCAGATGTGATCAGTCAACAAGATTTGCAATATCACAAGAAACTTTCCAGAGATAACGCAAAAGTTTCTCATGATAATGCAAAAGTTTCTCAGGAAAAGCAAAACTTTTTTATGGTCTTGCAACATGTATTTATTTTTTCTCACCTTAAAAGTATTTTTTCCATGTCCCCTGTAAGACTCAGTTATTTTCCTAAAAAAAGAAAATAAACAGTCAGATTTTAATACAAACCCAAAGTGACCAAACAAGTCTAGGTTAAATCAGCAGTTATTTCACCTCCAATTTATCTAATACGTTTTGAAATAGATTTTGAACTCCCTACAAATATATGTAAACTTAAAGTCTTACCTCTTTGTAGTATATTAAACATAGCCTTTTCTACAAATTGACTCCTATATTTAAAACCCATCTCTTTTGAAAATGTGTTCTAAGTTTTGGTTTTCTAAATATGCAACTTCCTCTTGTATGATTTGGACCTGCGTAATACAGTTAAACCTGAAAAAGACTGTAATATTTACCAGGAGTGAATGTCAACAATACCTTCCAAACAAAAATGCCAATTCCTTGTGCTGTAAAAATTTACGTTAACAGAAAGGTAAATGATTTTAAGCTAGGAGATGCCTGGAACAAAATGTAGAGGATATTCAACAAGTAATAAATATTTAGCATCCTTTTCCAACAAAACTCCATTTTAGAGTACATCCGTAGAGTATTATCTCATTAGCAGCACTATTTGCTTTTGTGAAATTCTTTAGACTTGTCTAATTCAGGCTTGATTCCTGAAGAAGAAACAACAAACGGCCCCAGAAAACCACCCTGCTGCTTGAGAACGGTTCCTTTAGTAAAAGCGTACTTTAAATAATGATCACTGAAGCTTGTTTGGGAAGTTACGATGGGCCGTTCTGCTTGTTTTGAGTTTCACTCTACACCATCTTCCACATACATTTGCCCAAAGACTTGTGCTTGGCGATAAACTGAATATATTTTTGAAAGGCCGGAAAAGTCCAGAGTATCAGGCACATCAAAGATGCGTAAATTAAAAGATTTTCAGCTCCAAAAACCATTTCATGATGGAGTAACAAGTGGAACTGAACACTCCTCTTTGCTCCACTTTCGAAAATGATAAATTGAGAAGAAGCAGCAAGTCATCGCCGCTGGCTCGAGCAGTGGAACCCAGACACCTTGTCTCATAGCTGAGACAGCAGGACACAGAAGAGGCGAGAGTATAAAGGATACACCAGAGTTGGAATGAAAAGGAAAGATAATAAAAGACTTGATTGAAGAGGGGCTGAAGAAGAGAGGGAGATGGGAAATGGGAAAAATCGGAACTCCTTGCTGTCTCGTTCCAGCACAGCTCAGCATGCACGGGGTTTTGGAGCTGAGGGGAAGTAATAAGTGGTCAAAATAGAGTTTGGAGAGATAGCAGAACTAAATCAAGAGGGAAACTTCTTCATAGTGACAGCCAAGTAAAGGAACTAAGAGATGAGATAGAGAAAGGGATAATCATGAACTTAAGGAGGGATGATCATTGTACTTATTACAATATTTTTATCCCAACATGTAGCTGGGTTAAAAAAATAGAACTGTTTTTATGAGAATATTAACTAGACTAAGAGACTGCAATGTTGTTAAACTTGTTTTACCAAGAGAAAAAGAGAAATAGAAAAGAATCACCTAAAAAATAAGAAGATATTAAAGAGAAAAAGAAAAAGACCTTGGATTTATCTGATAATAAAAACGCACTATTCCCTCAAATAATGTGAAATATGATGAAATATCTTCACCAGTGCCGTGATATATGAAATGTTGATCTTGCTGGCATAATCACAGGGCCACATCGATTCAATCTAATTCTAGGCCGCGGGGCAAAGCCCCCACGACTTTTATCAGGCAAACAAAGCCTTTGATATCAGTTCAATTTAACCCTGCTTTGCACCAGACGAGAGCCGGCTCAGCTCAAAAAGTCGAGAGAGACGGGAACAGTATGTGGCCACATTTAAGGAAATCTTTTTATAAAGCTACATGTGAGTGATTAGAAAGACAAAAAATGGTTAAAAGAACAAAGCAGAGGAAAGCAGTCTGGTTCCACTGGAGCAGAGCTAATGAGAGTTCTGCAACTATAACGGAGATAAAGATGAAGCAAAACAGGAAATTAATTGTTAGGGGACATAAAGCCCAGCTGAGTTTATTAAAGTAGATGCAATGACCAAAAAAAGAAAGCATCTTTTTTCTCTCTCTCTCTCTCTCTTTTTAGATGATCCTGTCTTGCATTAAAGCAAGTGCGAAGGTTTAGTGCGAGAAAAGTGGTGCTCCTTGCCAGAAATGAATGATATGATAGCTGTTGCCAATGTAGGATAGTTTAATACCCTTTAAGGCCTTAATTCTGGATAATTTATTTTAAGACCCTTTTAAGGACCCGCGGGTACCCTGGAGGAAACAAGTGTGAGTGGATAGATGGGTAGATGAGATGAGAAAAACAGACCTGCTAATAGAGGAGATTAGACAGCTGGGAAAGCATGAAAACAGATGGGTTCCTGCATTAATACTGCAGGACTAAAAGCACAAGAGACACTGAGACAAAGAGATGGACATAAGGTGAGTAAAAAGAGGTAGAAAGTTAGAGCTAAAAGAGAAAGTATGCTACAGGAAGGAGAAAAATACAAGACATTACAGGTTCCTTGTATTTGCTTTTTTTGTCACATTTTGATGTTTGATAATATAAACCTATTTTAATATCGGATAAAAATAACATCAGTAAACACAAAAGTACGTTTTTCATTTATTAGGGAAACAATCCTAGTCCCGATAAAGTGGTTGCCTCCCTTGTTTAACTCAATTTTTGGAAAGCTGGGTTCAGTTTCAATTGCAGCACCCAGATGTTATTACTGTCAGATCCAAAGAATTAAGGAATCACTTAACTTGCCTCGTTCTGACAGCATGAAGTTGGCTGAAAGATCTAAAAAAAAATTAGCACATTATTATCTTAAGAAAGAAAACCTCAAGAATTTCAATACCACCTACACAAAGAAGTCACTAATGTCTATCAGTATGAAAAAGGGAACAAAGCCATTTTCAAGGCTGTGGGACTCAAGCAAAACACAATGAGGCATGATCCAAGAAAAGAGAAAACATTAAACAATATAAACCTTACAAGAGGAGAGGCTGGTCAACCGAAAAGATGCCTAGAATTTAACGACAACTCATCCAGGAGGCCAACAACTACAGTACAAAACCCTTCATTTGCCTCAGTGAAGATCAGTGTTTATGATTTAAAAGCTGGAAGGAGAGTGAGAAGACTTGCATCTACGAAAGAGACATACCGCTGACTAAAAAACTAAACAAAGATCCATGTCACACAGTTCCATGATAAAACTTTAATGATTTGGTGAAAGTAGACGATTTAGTGATGAGTCAAAAATACAACTTTTTTTTAAAGGTTTGTTTAACATGACATGTTTAAAACTAACACGGTATTTCAGAAAGAGAACATTATAAAGTTAAACAGGAGTGTGAGAGTTTGATGTGCGATTGATGGGGTTCTTTATGGCCTTGAGGCTTTGCTGTAATTGATGAAACTATGAATTCTGCTTTTTACAAGATAAATCTTGAATAATTTCATGGTGTGACAGGCCAATGACCCGAGGCATAAAAAAAGTCCAGATGTGCATTACTCAAAAAGGACAAAATTATGTTTGCATATCGCCTTATCAGGTGATATCAGTATCAAGTTTGAACCTAAATATAAATAAGATGCTATAAGGTGATTTTAAACAGGCTATTTGTACGAAAGGACTATCCGATTAGGCTGAATTTAAACAACTGGGCAAATAAGAGCATGCAAAAATTCCTCCAAAATGATATACAAAGACTGATTAAAAATTTTCCCCTCATAAAAACAAAAGCAAAAAACAGAAGAAATCTATCAGAGGGGAACATCAATTTTTATAGTGCTGTAGATTCCTCTTCCTACTGTAAAGTTTAAAATAGCGCATAACACTCCAGCTCCTGCAACTATACATAATGGCTTTGGTCTGTCCATCTGTGAGCAGCCAGGCTTGCTGTAAAATTTACTGAGACTTGCAGAATTAAATATCTCAACTATAGCTGAACAAGTTTATTTTAATTATTTTTTTTTTACGAAAGGATGCTCTCTTTACACTTACTCTGCTATTATCTAATGAAGGGGAAAATATGTGTGTGTGTGTGTGTGTATGTGTATATATATATATATATATATATATATATATATATATATAAATATATATATATATATAAAATATATATATATTTAAAATATATAACAGACATGTTTAACAAATCAGTAAATGAGCCAGCCAAGAGTAAATCAGTATGCCCATTATATTTTTTATCCAGGTTTTAAAACTGAATTCCAATCCTACCTGGTTCTCACAATATGACTTTTGCTAATAATGTTCTGTTACTGTAGGTCTTGATTTAACAAACAGGACTTTAGAGTTACCAGCAGCACTTCTCCACAAGAAGTGAGGTATAAGGATTTTATACTCCTATAAATGTGATCCAATGACACAAAACCACTGAAAGATTTAATTTTAAGGACAATCTTTAACTCTAACAAATGAGACCACATACTTACTTGTTAGGCAACGATTAACTTTCAGCCAGATAAATAAGAATTAATGTGGATATGTGTTTGGTTTCACTTAAGTAAAAATGCTTTACAGAAAATAAAACTTTTTGCAAGATTCAGGTGAAGAAATCTTTACTAATGAGGTGTTACTAATGTACCTGGATGTTGTCACAGTCATAAGATAAAAGAGACAAAAATAACTTTAATAACAAGATGCACAGCAGAGCAGAAAATCCATCAAGTAAATACAAATTTACAAAATGAAAGCTGTTTAACACAAGGGGGATGTGTAAAAACTAAACACACAACCATCAAGGAGGAAATACAGAAAACCAAGGGCCAAACTGATGGTGCCTTTAAAGTAATCTCAGCTCTTCTAATGATGTCAAAGTTGAACTGTTAAGACAAATTGCCAGCCTAATTGTTTTTTCTCAGAAACAAGGTCAACTGCTTAAAATTGCTAAAATAGCATGTTCACTAACACAAGTAATGTGTGGGACTGATTAAAGGAGATAAAAACAATTCTTTAAATCAACTGCAGCTGTCAGGTCAGTTGACATGCCATGCAGCCATCTGCTATTTAAATGTCATGCCGTGAGGATAGTCTAAGTTTTTTTTTCCATTATGAAAGAACACCAAAATCAGAAAATATGCCCACCTTAACCTTAGGAGGGTGTCTTTCTCTACCTTAAGCAGATGAGTCCAGTTATCTTGTTTTGCTGTCTTGTTCACAAGTGGTTTGGATGGTTTCCATGTGGTTTTAAGATGCAATGGAATGGTGGACTGGGCATTGTCTGCTGTCTTCAGTTATGAATGCTGACAAGTGTCCTATTTTTTCAGAATCTTAAACATGGCCCCCCATGTGGGCTACTGAGATACAAACTTTGCAGATCAACAGATATTACTGCAGCTATCATTACATGTTGGACTTGTTTTTTTTAACCACATTTAATAACACTTTTGTTACCCCAGAATTTTAATACAGAAAATGCAACAAATGCATTTTTTATTAGCGTTAATAGCTCATATTAGACAGCATATACACTGAGCGCAAGCCGATTCAATAGAGCTGGTCTGTCAAACTATATTGGAACAGTTAAGTTGTGTTTTATCTCATTCCCGTATCTAATTTCTCTCTTATTTGTTTCATAAAATATAGCATCAAATCTGGAAAGCAAAGCTGGCAACCAAGGGTATATGCAGTTAGCAAAACTCTGGAAATAGAAAGTTTCTAAAATCCGGAGGGAAGTAATGTTAACTCTACTTTGATCACTGAAAAAAGTGAACTAAAAATAGATAGGACATTTTCAAAGGCAATGAACATGATAACAGTTGTACTACTTAGAGATAATAACATGAGTTGACCCTTTTTAAAAGACATAAAAACATAACCTCCTATTTCAGTCTTAACAAATGTTCCTTTATTCTTCAAATGTAGTTAGAAACGACACCATCTTAACTACTTTTTTTTTTCTATAGTAGTAATACTCTTCCCTTTAATGCATTCTATTGTTATTACATTTTTGCATGAAGTTTGAAGAGACAAGGTTGAATTTAACCCCTGCCAAATCCAGCTTGCAGACAATGAAGTGAACCCTGAAAACCAAATCAGGTTTTTCTTGACACACTTCCCCACCAGAAGAAATTGAGTACTTGCTGTAAGTCCATATATGATTTTACATATTTGTCATTTGGTTTGCCTCCTTTCCATAAAAGCATATCAGCAGACATCAGACAGGCTATCATCTGCTTTGGAGGAATTTAAGAAGGTAATGGCTGTCTGGTGATTCACAAACCAGACGGGGAGGGAGGATGGAGTAGGCAGATTTCAGCTCTATTGATGGCTGTGATTGTAGCTTATTTATTTCATCTCAGCAAATCCTAATCATTTCTACATTTTTTTTCTTCACACGTAAGCAGTGTTAAAGAATGACAAACTCTCTGCTAAACCTTGGGGAAAGAGACAGACTTACAACAGAGCAAGATGCTATTTCAAATGTGGAGCATGAGCTGGGTTTTTTTTTGTTGACATTTTCTGAAAAACTATTGATCCACATCACATCAGTCAAAGTTTTCCCGACGTCTTGGAAAAGCTCTCTGGAGAGTGCATTAACAACAACCATAACAGGACTGAAAGGCTGCCTCTGAGACTTTTCAAATCTACTATCACTTGAAAGATGGCTTTTCAACAGTTTCTGTTTGAATTTTCGAGACTTTCATTTTTCCATGTGTCCTCAAAATAATCTTGTGGAACATGAGAGTGAAAAGATGGAGGATAAAGTCACAAAGAGAATTCAAAGTGAAAAAGGTTTTTTCCATTTTTTTAGGTTAATGGGGGTAAACCAAAAAACAAATTCAAAGTAGAATTAATTATAATTTTGCTTCTCCCCCTGTAGAAATAGAAATAAACTGAACCAATGAAACAAAAAAAGGTTGTTTTTTTAAGAAGAAAGGTGGGGCTTTCTCCTTTTTGTATCCAGGATTTGACATTTTGGCACTTATGACCTTTCACAGGTTGTTCTAAAACACTGGACTGAAAAGCTACAGAAAGAGTACTGCAACAGACTTATGGCTGTGAAGTTTTCTCACAATTTATCATCTTTTTTGACAGCACAATGTGAGTGTAATTTGCTTAGTTTCTAATTTATTCACGTACCGAAGCAGAAAACAAGCAGATCTCAACAAGAACAAAAGTGTTGCATATTTTCATCATAAAAGCCACAGAGACAGTGATGAGGTCGAATTTCAGTCATAACAAGCTTAAGAAAAGCAAAATTTTCAATTTTGTTGTATAACTATTTTAGCACAAGTAAGGATGAAAGCAAATATGTATAAAATCCACAAGGATCTAGGTATATTTGGGTAAAATACTTAGCTTTTTGTACATCGCTATGAGGTATTTGTGTTGCCAAAGCTCATGAGAGTGTGCTGCTGATTCAAAAAGGCCTCAAAGAAAATTCATTTTCTCCTCGTTCGCTGGCCTTTCTGTGTCATTTTTACTGAGCTGGAAGGTTGTGGATTAGTAAAAAAGTAAAAAATATTTCTTGAAATCTTTTGAAATAAATACACAGAAACTGCTGTTAAACCATTAAAGGTGTGTTTTTGGTGTACCAGGGGTCTGTAACTCCAGTCCTCGAGGTCCAGTGTCCTGGAACTTTAAGAAGTGTCCCAGGTCCAACACACCTGAATCAAATAGCTTATTCACTCCCTCAGTATGCGGTCAAGTTCTTCAGAGTCCTGCTAATGAGCTGATTATTTAACTCAGGTGTGTTGAAGCAGAGACACACCTAAAAGCTGCAGGACACCGGACCTCGAGGACTGGAGTTGCAGACCCCTGATATATACAGGGTGTTTCTCAATGCCAAGGAACCTCGCCTTGATGCCTTGGTCCCGCCCCGGTTGCCAAGGAGATACGTCATCAGGGACCGCCAAGGCGTGTTCCAATGTTCATGTGCTACGGAAGAATCTGTTCTCCGTTTGTTAGCCGTTCAGCTAACTAACCAAGGAAACATCAGACGTGCCTTCATGCCTTCTGTTAGTCAAAAATTTCCTAGAATACAGCGCGGTAGGAGCCGGCAGCAGCTACTTCGGGGGTAAATTTCTATTTTAAACGTAAGTCAACTAATTTAAACCCTCGGGCTTATATCTAAAATGATTGTTTTACTTTTTTATTATTATTTATTAGATCCAAAGCATTTATATATGGTTGGTTAGTTGCTTAGCAGTTGCAGCTTCGGTGGCTACCAGGTAATAATTTGTTAGCACATTTGATTTAACTGACATATACAAAAAAAAAGTAAAGCTTGTTATACATTTCCAGTTCCATGGTTGAAGTAATATTACTACGCTACAATGCTACTACGATGGGCGGGACATAAACAGCCCACGTAAGCCGCCATGGTCACGTAAGGCAAGTCTGTTCCAAACCGTTTTTTTGACCAAGGAAGGACAATGTCCTCGTAGGCAAGGCGTCTTGCCTACCGAGGCACTGCCTTGGTAGGCAAGACGCCTTGACATTGAGAAACACCCAATGTCTATGTTTTAGGTCATTGAAATCATGTGATTAGGAGAAACTGATTATATTCCCACGGTGCATCTCTGCCAAGATTCAGATTATTTTTGTTCTAGTCCTTATGTATCATACTGGCCCAGCTTTATGAGTCAGACAACATCGTATTTAGAAACCATATGGGATTTTTTTCAGACAAAAACAAAAAACAAAACAACAAATACATTTTTGGAGGGACTCATTTATGTCTCATCAGCACACTTTTATAATGTTAGACAGTACCCTTTTCTTTTATGAAAATTTATCATGAATTCATGATAACAAAAAAGACCCGGGATACATGTAATACTGCTGTTTATCTTGACAAATACGTTGCCGTATCTAATAACATCTGAAAAAAATAGGTACCATTTTGGAAATTTCTAAAGGATGACCCAGAACTGACATGATATTTTATTTTTCTCTTCTCACCTGAGAATACATTCAGAAACCTCCATAATGAGCTGGAGATTGTTGCTGGGGACAGAGGTTTCTGGGTCTCTTGGTCTTGGATAAGCAAAAAATTTACCATCTAGGGACGAAAGCTTATTTTATACTCCACAGTATCTTCAAATTTCACTGTAATGCAAGGCCAAAACAAGTGAGTCAGTGCCTTTACATGCACATTTGAGTCAAGCCATGCCAATAACCAAGCTAATACCTTAACTAGAATTGAAGCCTTTATTAGAGTGTATGTATTATTAAATCAAATTACTGGTTGAATGGCATTTGACTCTGTGACGTTGGATGGTGACATGCTCCATTACTTGTTAGCATTCTTCCAGTTGGCTTATAGCTTGACACAGATAGTAAACAAATGCTGGCGGCAGTCAAGCAGATGGAGCAAAAACAGGACATGCACAGTAAGTGAAGAAATGGACAACAAAATCGCTGCAGTACAGTAAATTTGATTGTGTTACACGTGTTGTCACTGCTGTGTTGTCATACTGGTATTGTTAACCCGAATGTGCGGTCTCATCACTTCCTGAAGGGGGAGTGCTCAGGCAAGAAATGGCTCGACTAAGCTGGCATTTAATTTATATGCAGATATTTTTTTCTCTTTTATCACATTATTTGGGTGTTTTAGCTCCATTAGGAGCAGGCCAGTTTGGTTAGACTTCAGCATGACTAAGGGTGTATATATGCATTTCAAAAGTTTGATTTTGGTTGGACTAAGGCAATAATTTGATTTTCTCTGACTGCATGAAAATCCCTTTGAGTGTTATGAAGCTGTTACCATTTACAAAGTTTAACCTCTGCAATGGGGTCATAAATGCACCCATGTCATATTGTATCATGTAAAATGCAGTGATTCCCACCAGAAATAGATAGAAGCAGTATAAAGCCTGCCTATGTTGTTACTATGCTCTTGTTTAAAAGAGTTTTAACAAAGTTTGAACCATTAAACCATTAATAGTTTTGGTTTATTTTTTTAAGTCAAAAGTTGGAAAGTGCAAGAGCACAATCCTTAGGAGACATTACCATCCAGATATACTGACTCGTAGTTGCTTTCATCTTTTGCTTTCAGGATCAGATTTTGGACTGAACATGTGTGGGCGGATTCCTTCAGTGTTACACCTCAACATTGCATAGAAAAGAGCAGTGTTGAGGATGAGCAGCTGTTGGAGTCTAAGCTGAGGGGACCAATTAGCATATTCAAAGATTTTGTGCATAATAATTTATGCATAGATTTTAATGAATCGGGGATAATCTTTTTGTAAAAAAAAAACTTTGTAGGGGTTTAATCAGTGCTAAGAGATACATTTCTAAAAGTTGTTAAAGTTGAGGAAAGTTTCTCCCTAAGTACAGACGTCAGACTTTTTTTTGTTTTTTATAGAGAGAACTAGGTCTTATACATGCTTATAAGCAACATAAATCGATTAATGTTACATACTGTTGTTCTCGCAGAAAGTTACAGAGAATTGTAGACTACAACATCCTCCACATCCTATTCCATCCCTTATAAATAAATAGTGAAGGGGAAAATTATTGCAGTAGTGAAGTCTCACAATGGGAAAATACAACCTTTAAAGTAAGTTCAGTGGGTGCAAAATCTCACTTTAATAAAGTCATGCTTTTAATAAACTAATTTGTGCCTTGATGAGCTTATCTAATTTATTCATTAAATAGACATTGCTTCCAGTATTGTAGCTATCCATACTTTGCACCACTCACATTTTGACAATAGTGTAGGTCCTTCCCTTATCATTTTCACAAGACTGGAACACACAGAAAATGATCTTTGACCTTTTCTCTTTTCACAATCTCTCTAGATCATCTGATATCCTGAGGCATCTCTTATGTGCCCTTCTCCTGAGTTGACTACGCAGCCATAAATATATATATATATATATATATATATATATATATAATATAATATATCCATCCATCCATCCATCCATCCCATCCATCTTCTTAACCCTTATCCAATTCAGGGTCACGGGCAGCTGGAGCCTATCCCAGCAATATCAGGCGTTAGGCCTGATAATTATATATAATTATATATATATATATATATATATATATATATATATATATATATATATATATATATATATATATGACTGATTACTGAGATTGCCATGGAAGGGAGGTTGACCCATTTTCAGTTTCTGGCAGAGGCCTTCATTTAATTAAAATGTTCCAGTAAAGGGCTCAACGCTTTGAATTCTTATAATAATTATAGTGCCTTAAACTGAAAAAACTGACCCATAGCTTC
This sequence comes from Apricaphanius iberus, assembly GCA_028564705.1. Lineage (NCBI taxonomy): Eukaryota > Metazoa > Chordata > Actinopteri > Cyprinodontiformes > Aphaniidae > Apricaphanius > Apricaphanius iberus. The sequence continues at coordinate 609,587 of JAPXFQ010002837.1, forward strand.
ATAGACCCCCTCACCATACTTACCAGTGTCAGTAAGATGCTTTTCCACAAATTCATAGCTGGCTTTTAGCCAGACTGGAGTATTTAGTAGACAACCTCAGTATTAAGCCTAGTTTAGACTTTTCTATCAGCAAGTTTGCACCCAGACATAGACATTTTGACCGAGTGGTTCCTTATATTTCTCCGTTGGTGTCAGCGTTGCGAAGCAATTCGCCACCAGGACAGCAGGGGATGCTAACTTTTTCTGGAGGATCTGCATACCATTGGTGTCTCAACTAGAGTTGATTTTTTTAGCTTGTAAATGGATTCCCTCTCAATAAGCATTTGCCGACTGAAAGTGAGTTTTGATTGAGCTGGAAAGCTTTTTACTAGAAGTGCAGCTCATAAAATACTGTAAAGCTCATGTAAACAAACATCAGTCTGTTTTGTTGTTCTTTACACCTCCTGGTATTCAAAATCACCAAAAGACCAGGTTAGATAAACTGTCTTTTTATCATTAAGCATCTCTTGCCTAAACACTGCATTTACCACTGATTACATCAACTATAGAGCGCCATTCTGGTGAAATGATCTCTGGCTGATGTTAGGCTGACCAATCACAGGTATACGCTCTCCGTTGACGGATAGTTAAAAAATTGGGCTCTTCTCCGTCTTGCTTACATAGGTGATGGATAGCTCTTACATCTATTCATTCCAACGTAGATGGACAAGTATAAACCAGTATCATCTGACTAGTATAAACTGGTATCATTTGATCAAAACGTACAATTCTCGTTAAAGTGTCACGTGTTTATCCTTTTTTCTTTATACATATATATATACATATATGACTAATTACTCAGATTTCTGTGGATTTAACGATTTTCAGTTGCTGGCAGAGGTCTTCATTTGATAGTAGGAGAATAAAAGAGAATCATTTTCTGGTTTCCATCTCACCAGTTCTCATTAGAGACTGTTGAATTAAATATTATCAAAATTAATTCAGTGCATGTTCAAGCAGAGACAAAATGGAGCCAATTTCCAGTTCTTAACATTTATTTTGAACAGATTAACAAATTGCAGTTTACAGAGAAAGATGCCCTAGTTTCTCTGGGCCAGATTTAAAGACATCTGACAATTGAATGATTTTCCTGTCATAACTTTTATAGACACCAGACTTCCGCCAGGATTGTAGGCGTTTCTTCTCCCTCGAATCTGCTCCAATCAGAACCATTTCCAAACAGTGTCTTGACCATGATTGGATGTCAAAAATTATGCAGTCATAAGGGACGTGTCTTTTCTAACAGATCCAAGTCAAAAGTTCATTCTGAGAATTATGGTTTTATGGCAACACTCCCAGCTTCATGGCCTTGGTTCCGGCATACTAAATCTACAGACATCCTGTTTTTACAGCCTGCAATAAAACTTACCCAAGAGTTTTATGACTTAAAAGCTTATCCCAATAACAAATACTGACAGACAATATATTTTTTACAACCATGCAAACTATATAAAACAGACTTTTACCTTCTGAATAATAGATGTTTAAAACATATGTAGAAATAATACCACAAGACCCAAGATGCCTCCCTTCGAGTTGTTCCAGTGTGTTGTCCTACCTCTCCATTCAGAGGTAGGGAGTAATTAGTTTAATTTACTTAGCAACATTTACTAAAGTAGCTTTTAAAAAAAACTAAAAAGTTTTAAGAGTAGTTTTACTACCCCATACTTTTGACTTTTACTTGAGTTTGAAATATCGCTACTCTTACTAGAGTTACATTTGTGAGTGTTCTCCAACTGTTAATAACTTCTCTGAAGAAGAAACAAGTTCTAACAAAAACTTCACCAGAGACACGTCTTTAGTTTATTAAAGGAGACCACATGTTTCTACATGCGCTTAAAATTTTCAGATATCCTCTCTCTGGTCACAAAATATTTATAATCCAAGAAAAGTGGATTACTGACTAAACGTTCCTACCCTTTGTTCATCTTAAAAGTGGTGCAAACTTAAGCATTTGTTTTGCTGCTGATATTTTATTGGAATTGTTAGGAGTGTATCTACTGACAAATGTCATTCTGCTTAGGCACACTTTCTTTTAGCCTAGGATTTTTGTTCCGCTAATGAATGAATGAATGAACTGAGATTACGTTTTTTTTTTCTTAATTCAAGCAAGAGATGCATACAGTGAAAATCCAAAATGTATTTTTAGAGTCTTTGCACATTTTACCTGTATAATATCTGTAAAGGAGGCTGTATTTGATAAAACATTACAGATTAAAAGTAACACAGCAAGCTGAATACTTCCTTGAACATTTAACTGCATGGCTTCTGTTGAGTTAAAGGATTAACAGAACAAAATTGATGCATCTTCTGTTTTTACATTAACTTGTACAAATTCTTTACTTTTTTTTAGAATCATCTGACAAATTCACAGAAATAAAAAAAAATCTCCTGCTGACTGAGTGTGTTGGCTGTCAGATAGTGGAAAGTGGACCATACTACTGAATTAAAACCTAAATACACCTTTTTCCCTTTTGCAATTAGCACAAATGCCTTGAGGGCATGTTATTATGAAGCATTGAGCAAGATAATACATTTTTCACTGAAACTGGGGTCAGAAAACAATGTAACTTCTAGCTTTTGGCTTTAAACTAACCTCTAGCAGAAGTGCGGATGTGCCACATAAAGGGATTCACCTTTTTTAACTATAAAATAATTAGAGGATGTGAACACACCTCCCTAGCTATCACAGGCAGTCAGATCAAAACACTGCAGGAAATAAAGGGACATTAGCCTGAAAGAAAAAAAAGGAGAAAAAATCATGCTTTTCTCTGTGTGATTCTGATCTTAAGTGAACAGTGAGGGAATGTGTCAGTATGAAGACGTCCTAAACCAGCAGGGTAAAACTGACGTATAAAGTAATAAGCTCCTGAGTTTCTTTTTTTACATAAAGGTAAAGAAAGATAGGTAGAAAACCACAGTTCACCTTTAGTAAAGTCCTGTTTGCTTTTTAATTATTTTCAATTAAATGGGCCAGCCAGCGTCAAGCGTGGCTCTACAAGAGAAAATACTTTATAGGACACTAACTAATGGGTGCTTTCCAATGCTGTATTATAAACATTACAGGTGTGTCTTAGTTTATTAAAATATAATTGAAAACTTAATTTATTTCAGGAATGTTATTAAAACCGCGACACCTATTTTCCACAGAGTCATTAACAGTGGACACCTGGTATTGGCCACAACCACTTGGGAATAGCTGACATCCACAAATACTTGAGATCCCTTTCAAAAATTAGTTTTACTCCTTATTTAAAAATGTTAAGCATTTGATATGCTCTAATAGGCATTAATACACTCACCTACAGGAAAAGCTAACATCAATGGTCTTCTTTGTTTCTGCTCTTGGGGGTACAGCCAGTAAGAGCTGAGGTAAATCAATGCCACTTCTGGACTGGCTGATTTGCAAACGCCAGCCAACAGCTTGTCAAGTAGCGTTGTGCCCAGGTACTTGAGCTTCACAAGCTGGATTTAAATTTTTCAAGACATACACTTGTATAGCGTAAAAGCGTGTGTTTTTGAAACGGTTTGGCGGGACTCCAGCATTTATTAATTTCATTTTCAGAGTTATCCCAGCCTGGGAGCGTCCCGCTTCTGAAAATTACGCTATACTACTTTCTCTCCTGAGACACTTCCAGGAAGTACTGACAGAGTTTTGCTTTACAGCAGTATGTCACATGCTACAAACTGATATAAACAAACCTGCGGTTTTGAGACTTGAGCTATTGCAGATCTACCAAAGAAACCAACTGACATGCGATTAGTTTGATGTGTTTTGTTATTTTGGCTAGTGAACCATCAATACACTGGCCTCTTCGGATGTTCTCCATAGAGATTTGGTTTATTGGAATATGTGTCAGTTTTGAAAAAAATTAAAATAACAAAAACAATACCATTAATAAGGGACACATTAAATAATGTGCTTTTGTATTGTTTGCAATGTAAATAAGGTCAGAGACAATTTAACAAACTACTATTTTTGGGCTGTCAACGGGCGAGAGACGGGGTACACCCTGGACAGGTCGCCAGTCCATCACAGGGCCACATAGAGACAGACAGGACAAACAACCTTGCACGCACTCACACCTAAGGACAATTTAGAGTGATCAATTAACCTGACAGTCATATTTTTGGACTGTGGGAGGAAGCCAGAGTACCCAATGCCCATGCTCGGACAAGGAGAATATGCAAACTCCAATTTACGGCCTCAGATCAGGGAGTATAGTGTGATTAAGGGAAGCCTGCGGTCACTGAACCCCAGTCAGCTGTCGGAAAGGCAGGATAATTAGGGGAGCTGGAAAGAATATTCACAAGCAGATGGGAGGATGGAGGCGACATGTGTGGGAGAGAGGGAGAGAAAGAAGAGAGGCGTTCTCTCTTTGGCAAGGGTGTCGGCTAAATGCTTGAAATGTAAAACAAAACTATACAGAGTTGAGTGGTGAGGAGACAGAGTTTAAAGAAATGAAAAAGCATCATCAAGGTGGGATTTTGGTTGAGGTGAGATCGATGGGGGTGACTGACTGAGAGAAGGAGAGAAGCAGTAGGGAGAGGTGCGATGCAGATTAAGGCTGAACCAAAGAGGGAGATGAAGAGATGTAGAAGCTGTGAGGGAAATGGAGACAGATATATACAAATATTGGTCTGTAACTGATGTAGTTTGCTTCAGCATCACAGGTTTAAGAGAGTTCTTGGCAGACGGAAAACTGCATAAGGAGGCAGGAGGCAGATGAAACATGGAATATGCACTCACTATGTGTTGGGATTGAGTCCCCCTCTCCCCCAAATGTTTGAAGTTGAAAGAGCATGAGCAAGATCGAGGGAGGAGGAAAAGAAGTTGCAGGAAGAAGGAGTAAAAATAGCTGCTGTGACCACATGAACGGCTGGACTTTGGGAGATTGTTGAGTTTTGGGCTTGATATGTCGACATGCAAGAGATTTAGTACATAAAGAATGTATACTGATAAAAAGATGCTGTACTTGATATGTAATTAGCATGCAAATGTTAAATCTTCTTAGTTTAGAGGTTCCATGATTACCACCCATCCATTATCGATGCTGTTTATCCTTGAACACTCGCAGGGGGCTGGTGCCAATCTCTAAGCCTATCTGCAAGTTTTGCAAATGTAGGAACTGAAATTGAAGACTTTTTAAGATATGAACTTTGAACTTACAGAAAATGAGATTATATGAATCATGTAAATAAACTACGTAACCTAATTAAAATGTATTTACCTGTAAATTTAAGCCAATTAAATACAAGATTGTGAATTTATGTAGATGTTTTTCTCCTCCTACAGGTAGATCCATTGCTATTTTACATAGGTTGTTGTTCTTAACCTTTACTTATTTTTCGCTGTATTTTATTGGAATTTTATGGTAAGAAGAATAGAAAGTATTGCGTAATTTATTGTGTAGTGGAAAGAAAATATAAATGGTTTTCAATTTCTTTTCTAAACAACTTTCTGAACCTAATTTAATCTTATACCCCTAAATAAAATCCTGTGCAGCTAACTGCCATTACATCTTAGAGAACTAACAGCATCAAGGAACTCAACAAACAGATTTGGGAGGGAGTTATGCAGGAGTTTATAGCAGGATTAGGTTATAAAACAATCTAATTATGAATGCATCTCTTAGAGCAGCAGTTTCCAAACCTGTGTCAATACCAGAAATGGCAACGAGCAAGCATCTGCATTCTACCAATTAAATAAAAGCAAAAAATGGACTTGAATTGATATAGCAGCATATATTCCTCAATATGTTGGCTTTTATGTTGGTTATGCTACCAATTTAGCACTTTTTAAGTGACCCAGAAAAAAAATGGTGAATGTTCTATCAAGAGTTGGGGTCACAGGCCTCTTAAATGTTTATTTTGTGGGTCAGAGACTGGAAGGTTTGGGAACAATTGTCTTAGAGCACTCTTGAATCATCCATCCATCCATCCGTTTTCTGAACCGCTTATTCCTCCAGGGGTTCTCTAGCTGTCAACGGGCAAGAGGCGGGGTACACCCGGAGAAGGTCGCCAGTCCATCACAGGCTCTTGAATCAATCATCCTCAATTAAAAAGATTCTCCATAAAGGTCCATGGTAAATCTGGAGGAGTTGACAAAACATGTATAGGTTTTTCACTTTGCTAATCTGGTCTTTTTGGAAATGTGGCAAATTGAGAGCATCAAGAAGTCTAATTTGTACTTTGCCATCAAGCTGTGTGGAGACTGAGAGGAGACCGAACCAAATACGAACTATTTGGCCAGCATTCAAAGATCTTTACAGTACAATATGAGAAAGAAAACATGAACACTGAACATCACTCAAAAAAAAAATTTCACCCTTTTGGTGAAACAATTTTTGTTGCAGCATCACGCTGTGGGGAGGCATTTCTTCAGCAGGAGCATGGAAGCTTATTAGACCTGTTTAAAAGCTAAACAGAGCTAAACATAACATCTATTTATTTTTTTAATACCCAATGGTCATGTGAAATTAAGAATGTAAATGACTATGGATGATATGATAATTAAAGCAGTGCAGTAAAATTTCAGTCACTTGTAGTCAGACAGTTACTAGTTTACTTTGTGTGGTATTAGGGCCAAAATTAAGATTACTGTGCATCCAGCAGTGACTAAATCCTTGTCATATGAGGCTAAATCCATTCTGAAGCCAACTACAGATCTAATTAATGATACGAGCGGACGGTAACTGAGTGGACGGTGCTAACAAATGAGAAGGAAACTTTTCCTGTGTTTTTCAAATTCAAAAGCCTATCTGTGTTAAAGCAGAGGATGTATTTTGTGACCAGACTAGGCATACTACACTAGCCTCTCCAATACGAACGTGTTTGCTACCACCTCCTATGATCAAGACATAGCTACTGCTGTGTGCATAATAGTCTTAATCTTGAGCAACACCATACTGTTTGAGGTGCCATTTCAGATTTGAACTTGGTGTTTGTTTTTGCCTTTGTTTGGACAAGAGTTGGAGGGTTAAACTTAAGCTGATAAGGAATAACCTGGTAAGGAAATTCATTTAAATGTTAAATTATACACTTAAACAAATCATTGCTTCATCAGAGATAAGAAGAGATAACTTAGCACATGACATCATCAAAATGTTTGGATACCTTGAGGCTAGACACTAGTGGATTCTCTATTTTTGGTACTGTACTGAAGACTTCTTTCTTGGGATTTGCACCTTGGACTTTTCATTTGCATTGCCGAGTGCTTAAACGGCTGCTTAGTTCACCCATTTAAGTACTAGGCAATGCAAAAATGGGTGCTTAAGCTATTTCAAGATCAATATTAAAAATTAAAATTATACAGTATTTTTTGCAGTCCATTGCAAGCCGTTTTTTTGCAAGAGCCTAAAGCTGAAATCATGATTTATGCTTCCACTCACGTGCATTCTTGGCCTGATGCATGCTTCATTATCTTTATCCTTTCACCAGCCCCCTGTGGCACACAGAGAGCGGCCGACATAAATGCGTAAGTGCACAAAATGTGCACATCGACTATACATGTGACAGATTTAATCTCCCATTCACAAAAGCAGCTTAGATAAATTAGACGGAGCAGAAGAACAATAAGGATGCTTGATTTGATTGATTCTGCAGGAGGATCTGTAAAACACTCAGAATGCCCCAGTGAAAATGCAGAGGGATGCCTGGGTTATTTAAAGCACCCACATGATAAGTTACTCATCAGCTGACTCCATTACCAATGAACCTATCAGAAAAAGAGTTTGAACTTCCACATAAGCTTAATTGTTTTTTTTTTTTTCATTATTATAATGTGCTTACAATTAATTCAGCTTCACCAAACAGCAAGACGGATGATTAGAATGAACAATAGTGCCAATAACTGCCTACAGAGGAAGCAAACTTTACTTTATAAGCTTTAGATGTAAAGAAGACTTCAATGCCAGTCAATACGTTTACATGCACATCTAAATTGAGCTTTTTAGAGTAATCGGACTAAATGCTTGCTCCCTGTTGAGACCCAACTCCCAGTTTACATGTCAATCAGAAAATCTAATTATTAGATTCAGTTTGTTCGACACTGCAACGATAGATGGTGACGTGCGCCCCTTCATGTTAGAAAAAGATCACCATCCTTAGCCTCGAGCTTCAAACAAGAAGTAAACAGAGGCTTCCAGAAGTAAAGCAGATGGAATAAAAGCAGGATACGCACAAACATAAAGTACCGTCTCTTTGTCAGTCCAAAAAAATTCACTGATCGGCCGCTTACATTTGTCTTGGCGGTCATATTCTTCTTATACGACTTGCTTCAGAGGGGTTACAAAACAAACGTTATCTAATGCCTTGTGGAGAAAAACTGTTAAAAGTGCTGCAACAAAGCATTTTTTTTTACTGCATTAGTCATAAATGAACTGCAATAGTGTTTTACGCGGAATACTTAAACACATAATTATACATTAAAAACTATTAGCACCAATGCTGGAAATGAGGCTGCAGAGACCAGACTGTTCCACTTTAACATATTTTCTTTTTGAAACACTTAATTAGTTCATCATTTTTACCAACAGCTTAGTTTTTCTGTTTAGTTAGCATGTGGGTCGTAATGCTGCTGTAGCCATGACAATAAATGAATGGGGCTGAAAAAGATGCACAAAATAGGACATTTTGTGACATACACGTATATATTTTAAACCTTTTTTTAACTTGTCGCTCAAGATTGCCTGCTCTTTATCAAGAGAGACCTGGCCAAGAGGTGGCCAATACAACATTGTACATTATGTTGAAGTTGAAGAATGTTTTCTTACAAATACAAATCTGAAAAGCTCTTTCCACTTCCATTCAGTCCCCCTCAGTCAATACTCTGTTAGACCACCTTTTAATGCAATTGCAGAACAACTTTGAAAAGGTTTAGGAAGCCATTGAAAGAAAATGCATTGTGCAAAATGCATTAAAAATATATTCAAATCTTTTTCCAAAATAATGAAACAAAAATTCTTACAACATAAATAAAAATAAAAATATTTTAAATTAGAATAAAGCTAAATGTTCTGGAAATAAAGTTCAAAATGTTCTGCTTTCTTGGTAACTTTTTTGTTTGTGTAATATTTCGAAAAAGGAAACCTGCACATATTTGAATTAAAAATGTTTCAAAATTCAACCGTTTTTTTTTCCGTTAGATGAAAAATGACACATTTTAAACTCACAATATCTAGTTTAAAGACAACACTGAACATATGAATTTATCTTCTTTGTGTACCTGGTACAAAGGATGTAAGCACAGCTTGATGGCATCATCAAAATGCGTAATCACGGTATGGCGTTATAGTCAAAATCTCTACCTATATCTAAATTTATATAATTTATACCTCATACATTTTATATTACCTAATGCTGTCTGGAAAAGCCCTAATGTTAGTTTACATTTGACAGAACAGGACGTGTCCATGTGTTCAGTGCTACAAGGTAAACCTTTTGCTCAAATTATTTGGTTCATTTGACAAAGTGCAGAATGAAAAAAATAACACCATCTTCGACATGTTTGCTGTGTTTTCACATCATAGTTCCTAACTCCTGGTCCTCAGACGCCACTGTTCTACTAATTTTAGGTGTTTCCAATATGCAACACACCTGACATGTGCTAGAGACTGATGTAAAATATACCGGAGGGTGGCCTCTGAGGACCAAGATTGGGGATGAATGCTCTGTATGATTGGTGGAAAACTTTGACTGGGACTTCTTATTTCTTTCTTTCCTTGCTGCAAGGTTAGTGTTCTAATGACTTCTCAGTTCAACCATGCCGTTATACCATTTTTTTCTTCCATAAAATTGCTTAGTCTTATAATTCAGAAAAACAAAAATTCTCTTTAATTTTTAGGTTAGAAAGTTTTATAAATTGGACAACATAAAAAATGAATATTTTCAGATAACTGTGTCAAGGTTTCACATCCAACCAAGTGCTGCAGGTGAACACAATTCAGCTGTGTTCCTCTGCCATATACTTTTGCACAAATGCTCTGTCCATAAATCCTCTTTATGCTCAAGCTCAGAAATTCATTACATCCCTTCACGATTGAAATAAATGCCAAACATCAGAACGCGACCTATTGGCAGACTATTTACCTTACTCGCATCAACTAAGCAGCATGAGCGCACATGTGCAATTTTCAGGGGCCTCCCAATCGATATGCCCCCGTAACTAGATATGATATCATTTTGGAAAATCCATCAAAGCTGTAGGTGCAAGCGGCAAGCACTGTTCATAATGAAAAAAGAAAGAGACGTAAAAAAAGAAGAAAAAAGAAGTGATGAGGCTCAGGCTGTGAAATTATTAGAAACGTGTAAGATGTAAGGGAGGAAGCTGAAGCAGAACAAGTGGGAGGGGAAGAAAGAGGATTGAGCTTAGATGAGGGGAGGAGAATTAAGGAGACTGATAGTTGAGCAAAAGGTCCAGCGGGCGGGAATATGTGTGTGACTGTATACCTGCACACGCTCCGTCCCCAAGTGGGTAGCTCATGAAGACTAATGTTGTGACCTTGTGTGGCGATAAGGCATGAAGATAAAGTAGTGTTGGATAAAATAACTGAAAATATACCAAGAGGAACATAGGTGTGTCTGTATGTGTGCGAGAGGGAGCATCCGACAGCCGAACAGACTCAAGAAGAGACAGAAAAATAGATGAGCAAACGGATATAGCTCTACCATAAGATATCAAATAAGCAATAAAGAAGAAAGACAGAAAGGAAGGAAAACAGAGCAGCAACATTCTGGGTATGAAAGATCATCAATTTAATGTTGGTGGGGGGTAATTTTTACCTTCCTGGTGAAACTTTTTGGCACTCCTGTTTGAAATGCAACAGGGGTTCTCTTTCTTCATCTTCTCTTCAGCTCAACTTGAGTTTCCTGCAAGATCTAGGTCTTAGGAGTGAGACAACCATGACAGAAGTCGGATTTTATGGCAGTTGAACCATTTCTGTGTTGGTTATGTAGTATATGTTGCATGATTATCCTGCCAAAAGACTAAGTGACATCCCCTTTTTAGTTTTCAGGCTAAAGCCACCAGCTTTCTTTAGATTTAAAATCTTGTAGTATTTAGTTATGCACCCTAAGCAAGGGTCCCAGCCTCTCAAATATTCTACTATATTAACCCCTGCCCACATGGTGATGCAACCTGATACTAGGAATATGATTAGAAAAGCTGAAAGGTGAACCAGACAACCACCATTTTTATTCCAACAGAGTTGGTCTAAAAGTGTGGAAGGACAAAAACTGCACTTGTAAGGGCACAGTGAACTTCATTGTTAAAATGTCTCAGTCAGCAGGCTTTCTGCTTTCTTTTCCCCCATGCATTACTTCAGATGATGTTATGATGCAGCACCAACTAGTGCCTGTGTTAGTGAAAAAGCAACCAGTTCTTTGATAGAACCGGCTAAGCACGGGCTCTGACACCAGAACTGAACTAGCACTGACTTTGATTAGGTATAAAAAGCCTAGAAAAGGTAGTTTGATCCATTTAAAGCTGCTGTTGCTTTTAACAGTCTCCACATGTTAACATTTGTAATTGTATGACAATTATTTTCCTTTTTTTTTAACTCTCAGATAACCGATTGGCATGCAAATAGCATCTAATAGTTGTTATGGAAGCTTGACAATCCCAAAATGTTGCTCTCAAACCAGAGCTTATTAAGCTACGTTCTCTTAGCTCTCTTTGTTGGTAAGATAAACTTGGGTCTCCATCCAGCTTAGTGGCTAGTAGCTGAGGAAATGCGCCTTTGGGTTATGACATATGTTTGTCATATGTAGGCTGGTGCGACGGGAGTAAGCAGAGGTGTGGACTCGGCTCACATGACTTGGACTTGAGTCAGGCTCAAGTCATTAATTCGGTGACTTGAGAACTTTAAAATAAGTTAAGACTTGCCTTGGAATTCTACACCATTGACTTCGGACTTGACTCGGACTTGAACTTATTTACTTGAAAATACTTTATATTTGACCAGGTAACTATAGCTTATAACTTCTATAAGAATATTATAGAATTTAGGATATTGAGAGTAAATCACCACATCCAAGCAGGTACTCCTCACAACCATGTGAGCATATTATATTAGAAATTGCTCTTCTAGGGTGGTTTAAAGATTTAATTCATGTTTAGCCCATGTTATGGTTAATTTTACATTTTATTTTGAGGGTATACTATATATGTTTTCATTACAAAATTGAAGGTTCAGTACAATTGCTGCAACATATCTTCCCACCTTCTGTCTGAAACAATCATTTAAGCTTATTTCCTTTTAAAGTTTATTCCTAAAAGTCTAAGATTTCTTTTAGGGTTGGCTAACTTGCTCTTAAAAAAATGTTTTATGTAGTTATAGAAGAAAGTCAGACATACAGCTAACTTTTTTTGTGGACATTGTTTTTTTCTATCTGCAAATGACAAAAAAACAACAACCTACAAATGCCCAACATATAGTTTATGATTTTATCCTTTAAATATGTAATAAAACCAGAAGACATGTTTACTCTGTTAAGTGCAAATCTTTGTTGATGCAATGATACCTTTGAAAGGGGAGCAATATTTATAACATCATTTCCTGTCTAAACACGGTTTGAATCTTGCTGCCTATCTGACACATTTTGTCAAAGTTCCCGGTACGATGGTGCCAAAGAATGAACTGTAAGCTTTATTGAGGCAGAAAGTCAGACAGGTAGACAGTCCTCTGCAGATAGAGACAGGCAGGTGAGAAGACAGGAAGAAAGGCTGCAATCATACAGCACAAACACAGCAGAGGTCAATGCCATCATGGAAACGAACCGTTATTTCGCAGCATTTCATCATCATCATCATCTATCTCAGTCGCTTGTGCTGTTTCCCTCTTTCATGGTAGGATTTCTCATTGATGACAAAGCCATTTTATGTCTTTCGTTTGTTCCCCGTCCCGCTGACACCACCACCACCCATCCCTCGTGGTTTCTTCCTTATCCTCCTTGCTATTTATGCTTCCACTGTTTGGTCTCAAGCACTTTCTCTCGTCTCTCATTCTCAATTTGCATCTTTTTTTTTTCAAATACTTTTTGTCTGCTGATGCCGCGTACAAGCTTACATCCCTGCTATTTTTTGCCGCTCTCAAACTCATCAACATCACTCGTCCTCCTCTTTTTCTCTTACATCATTTTTCTGCTCTGAACACTCAGTCTCTCTGTTTTTGGTCTTTATCTCCATTATGTAATTCACTCTTGATTTGAATTTTGTCCATTCTTTTACTTACTTTCTTACTTTCTTTTAAAGAGTTCTCATTCTTAGTCGATACCAGACTTGTTTCTCCTTACTTCCTCCAGCTGGTATCTTGCCTCCTACTCTCTTTTTTCTCTACTACACCCTTCATACATTTTTCGCTCCTTCCTTCAAATCTCATCCTTATTTCCATTTCCCATATTTTTAATCCTTCCTTCTTACTACTGCTTTTCATCCTCTGGTTTTACATCATCTTTGCTACCTTAGCTGAGTTCTTTTTCCTTCTCATCCTTCACCCAGGCCCAGTTCTTTGAAACCTCATGTATCCACATGTATTTTTTCCTTCTTCTTTTACTCCTTACTTTACAATTTTTACCACTGTTTGCTCTTTTCTTTTCCCTGTTTGACCTTCTTTTTATTGCAATGTTCTATTGATTCCTGTAACCTTAAGATATTCATAACCTGTGATTGATTGATTGATTGATTGATTGATTGATTGATTCACCTTTGTTCATTTGGCATATCAAATGAGCTCAACTTTAACTAATTCTTTTACGTTCAAGATCAATCCAGATAGCTGAATTAAAAATGTTCAAGTACTAATATTTTTCCAGTTGAATATGCTTTTGCTGAAACTTTTGATGCTATTTTGGTTTTTATGTCTTCACAAGAGATAATTGCATACAGAATCCCACAATAAGGCTTCTATGTCTACGTTTAAATTATTTTCAGCCACCAAGCTGCTAAATCTGAACTATAGGTTAATGCAGACTTCAGCACTTATAAGTATTTTGAAGGAAAAGTTTTCTGATAAAGCTAAGTGTAAAACATTGGTAAAATAATCAAAAAAAGGTTTACATTTAGCAACAAAGCTACTCAGCTAGGATTAAATATATTGACACTGTCTACCATGAACAGCATCAATGGCTGTGTTACATGCAACCAATTACCTATTCAAAACCGGAATATTAGCAATAACCCGGTCACGCACGGGCATGTAAACACCGGCAAAAAAATATGCTCATATTCAGGTTTTAAAAAAATCTGAATACTATCCCTGGGGTACACCTTTCCTAAACCGAATATTTGGTCATGTAAACGTGTATCAGCATCCCCAACAAAAGGAACATTCTTCATTGTTCTTCTTGTATGAGTCGTTCTGGATACAAATCATGGGAGTAACTCTATCTGCTCTCTCTCTCTCTAATTCTCTCTGCTCACACATGTAAACAGGTTATTCTGAATGTTTCAGCAACCCCAAATAATGACCTTAACCTGACCATAACGTGAATATTAGCCACATGTACACATAGTCGTTGTTTGACAGTGTGTGTATGAATAAAGAGAAGTAACACAAAGCAGCTCAACAGATATTCTATTTTAGTAAAATAGGTCAAGATCATATGATAGTGACATTTTTGTCATCTTATTTTGCACATGGTTAGGGTGTTTAGATAGCAGCAGCTGTCTTTCTATTTCTTTATTTTCTAGACTGTAAATATTCATACATTGTATCAAAGTTTTCACAACCAAAATTGCAACCCATGCATGTTTCTTGACAAGCAGAAGTTCAAAGCTAAAGAATTTGATAAAAATAAGATAAAATAAAATAAAGAAACTTTTCCTGCTTTCTGCTGCTACAGTACCTATAGCATCTCTGAATGTCTCTGCGCTTAGTTCTGTCAGTTAATTATTGTACCAACCAAACATTACTTCTAGGGCCTGATTTATCCACGGTTTGCGCTTGTTAAAACCCGTCTAAAGCACACAGTGTCGCCAAAGCAGGCAGAGGCTGATCTATCAACATGGTGCAGAGAATATTGCGCCTGTGAAGCCCGAATCAAGAGGCACGCAATCCATTTAGCGCGTTTGGCCTTGATGAAAATGCAATCTGGCCGTTTCTGTAAGAAGAAACAAAATATTGGGAGGAGAATAGGCAAATGAGTAGGCATTCAAGAGGCGGTGTGATTTACTAAGCATAAAAATGTTTGTGCTGGCTATTTTAGCATCTATTTTTAGCACTTCTGAAAAGCATGTCTTAATTATGCACTACCACATTCAACATAAGTTTATTATTGACAAACGAAAAATGTAATTCACACACAATATGACCTAAGAGTAGTTAACACTCTAATAGCCATAAACCTGACAGTTAGGGAAATATTTCCCCCTTAGCCCCCCAATGACGTATCATAAGTCACTGCGCTCTCATCAGGTCTCCACCTGGTGAAGACGAGGTGAGCGCCTAGTGAGTTGATCCATGTGGATCCATATTAATTTCCCCCGTAGTGATTAACCTTCCAGGAGTTAAATCAATAAAATATATTAATCATATACAATACCACAATGATAATGGCCATTTATTGACATTTTAAAAACAAAATTAAAACATTTCTGATGACATATTTTCAAGATTATTTTTTCTACTGCAACTTGATATTTAATAGAGGCCTTGATAAAGCATTCAACATTAGTTGAATTAGAAAATTTTAGCGACCTTGTTCTAAACATGCTACAGTTTTAATCAATCTAACCCTGCAATATGATGTGTGAATGCAGCGCATGTACACATGTACGCTGCATGTAGTACATTTATTACCAACAAACAATTATTTATCTAACAGCCAAAGAACAAAGAATTGATACGTATGTTGCTCCTTGAGTTGACGCCACCGTGTAAAGGGAGCAGCTCCGATGCAGATTCAGCTTTTGGCACGCTCTTCGTCGGCTCGAACTAAATGCTTCACCAAACAAACACGTTGGCTACTGCAGCTGGCTCAATCGATTTATCTGTTGTTAAGGTAGTGCAAGCTCACTTCCTGTTTACAGGCTAGAACAAGCGTTGCGTGCGCACGAAGGGGACGCGCAGAGGGGGAGGTGCTGGAACACGGAAGCTCTGCTTGCAAGCCTGATGAGGTCTTCCCAGGGTTTCTCGCTGTAGAAAGAATGAAAATTACTCGTCATGTTTAAGAACTCCTATCTTATAGGTTGCCAATGGTATATGAAGTGCATTTTTTGCAGTTTTCAAAAAAGCGTTTTAAATGCAATCGTATAGCCTGCCTTTAAGGACAACCCACTGGGAATTTTTTTTTTGGCGCTGCATACAATTTTACCGTCACTATCATGAATCTTGATAAATCAGGCCCTTAGTGCTCTGCACGTTTACACAAAACACATTACTGTTTTGTATTGTCTCAAAAATAAAAAGGCCATGCTAACCCAGCAAACTGACATTTATATTAATTAAGCAGATCGACAACAGTCCATAACAGGCTGCACTTTAAATGTTCCAGTAGCCTCACACAAATATATATTCTTAAAATCAAACACGTATTTCTGAAAATTCCACGCATATTTTATCTTTTAAGTGTGCCGCAATTTTTTTGTCATGTTGTTTCTTATCCTGCGTTGTATGTTGGTGTATCTGAAAACAGATTTAAACATGAAAGGCATTTAACAAAACATAATGTCATGTCACATCTATCTGTGTTTCCTACTTTATGATACTCAAATGATCACAGTGTTCTACTCCATCAGAAGAGGAATACTAGAGATGAAAGGTCAGGGGACTGGTGTGGTCAAATAAGCTGCAATTAGGTCAGATTGTGTCAGATGGAGCTGTTTAAACTTTCTTCAGTGCAGACAGAGTCTCTGCATAGCAGGTAGTATCATTATGGGATCGTCACATCGACATTTGAGAAACGCTTATGTAGATTCAGTAGCAGTGACATAAATGTGTGGCATGTATTGGATCTCAGATTCGCGACACGTACACAGCAAGTATGTGACAGCCTGGTTGGGTCAGAGGTAAACTGCGTATGCTACAGTGGGAAAGGGATATAAACCCAAACTTTCAAAATAAACGCAGTCAAAGTAAAAGCTGTATCTGCCATAAGATTGAAGCCATGTACACACATAGCAGGGTTTTTTAAAAAATCATCTGTTCCATCTAGAAAAAACCTGGGTCCACACCAGCTCGTTTTCAGAAGAAAAAAAGAAATCATCCCCACCTAACAGATCAAACCTGGATTGAAAACATGAGGAAAACAATGTACAAAACATACTGAAAGCCCACAAAATGTTAAATCTGTCAGTATTTAGAAAGCAGTCAATCCCTTTATAAGAGCAAATTAATATTAGCCGCTTTAGGCCATAAAAAGGATTTTCACTACGTAGGTCATGTACAAGAAGCATGTCATAATGGATCAAATCAAATAGCTCTCTTTCAACCTTTGCAACCGTATCACTGAAATGTGCCGATGTAACTAATTATTATTAAATACATTTCATTAAGTGCTTTGAAAGCTAATTTCCAGTTTTTCCACTCTGTGGTACATTATTTATGGAGAAATTATTTGTAGATCTCTTTGTAAGTGTGGATTACCTTGGTTTTTATTGACAGCTGGTGTGGATTTAATATCAGGAATCACTTTAGAATTATATTTGTTAAGAATAACATGTTAAGTTCTCATTTTAGCTGCTATATATTTTTTAATTTAATGAATTATTATTTGTGTTAATCAAAAAAAACAAGCCTTTCTCATTAATCTTTACACTAAATTCTGTGTTAAGAAGTAAAATGCTTAAAACAGCAAGTTGATTTGTAATAATTAAAGTTTTGTTTGTGCTTTCCATTTCTCATCCATCTCTGAAATTAGCCAAGAAATTATTGGGTGACAACCAGCGCTCTAAAGGCTGTCTCCTGTCCAAATAGAATAACTTTCCTATGCCTGTGGTCATCTACATCGAGCAGTAATTGAGCTTGTAAAAATCAAGAAGCCCTGGGACAATTGATAACATCAGCACAGCTCTGAGGACACCCTTGCTGTTTCTGAGTGTAAACCAAGGTCAAACATGTGATTCCAGAGCATTTTTGTTTGTTGCGGGCGTTGATGTTGCGAAACCTAAAACCCAGATTATTTATGTCCACAAGTAAATACTGACTGGAATATTCGCAAATTTTCACTCTGGTCAGAGGTTTTTGAAAGAATCATTTTTGATGCTGTAAATCTGCGCTTTCATCTGGATCACAGGCCAAATTGTAAAAAAAATATATTTGTTTTGTGAAATACCCGGCTATGTGTGGATAAGGCCTAAGATTATGATTGTGATTTTTATTCTTATTTTTTAACCGATTGCGTTTTATCTGTTTTTAATCTATACTATTTTGCATAAATCTGTTCTTTATTGATTGATTAATGGATTGTGTGCTATCTGTTTTTAATCTATATTATTTTGCATAAACTTGTTCTTTACACCTTCTCTTTTTATTCTTATGTTTTATTTGTTTTTACATTTCATACTCTCACATAAATTGTATTTGTTACTAAATGCATTTCTTTTAGTAATGATCTGTTTTAATTTTCATATTTTTGTATTGTATTTGGTTTCTGTACCACCTTGAATTCCCTTTCTGTTGAAAGTGTGCTATATACAGACGTGGACAAAATTGTTGGTACCCTTCATTAAATCAAAGAAAAACTCATAATGGTCACATAAATAACTTTAATCTGACAAAAGTAATAATAAATAAAAATTATATAAATGTTGACCAATGAAAGTCAGACAATGCTTTTCATCCATGCTTCAACGGAATTATTTAAAAAATAAATGCATTAAACAGGCCTGGACAAAAATGATGGTACCCACAACTTAATATTTGGTTGCACAACCTTTTGAGGCAATCACTGCAATCAAATGATTCCTGTAACTGTCAATGAGACTTCTGCACCTCTCAGCAGGTATTTTGGCCCACTCCTCATGAGCAAACTGTTCTAGTTGTTTCCGGTTTGAAGGGCGCCTTTTCCAGACAGCACGTTTCAGCTCCTTCCAAAGATGCTCAATAGGATTGAGATCAGGGCTCATAGAAGGCCAGTGTTTTCCTCTTAGCCCTTCTTGGGTGTTTTTAGCTGTGTGTTTTGGGTCCTTTTCCTGTTGTAAGACCCGTGACCTGCGACTGAGACCATGCTTTCTGACACTGGCCAGCACATTTCTCTCTAGAATCCCCTGATAGTCTTGAGATTTCATTGTACCCTGCACAGATTCAAGACACCCTGTGTCAGATGCAGCAAATCAGCCCCAGAACATAACCGAGCCTCCCCCATGTTTCACAGTAGGGACCGTGTTCTTTTCTAGATATGCTTCATTTTTCCGTCTGTGAGCATAGAGCTGATGTGCCTTGGCAAAAAGTTAAATTTTTGTCTCATCTGTCCACAGGACATTCTCCCAGAAGCTTTGTGGCTCGTCAGCATGTAGTTTGGCATACTCCCGTCTGTTTTTTTTAAATGATTTGTCCTCTGGCTCAAACAGCGAAGGATGTTCCGATCTGACAGTGATGTTCCTTGAGCATACAGTTCAGCTTTGGAGTTATTTTGAAGTCTTTCTAGGCTCTTTTGTTACCATTTGGATTATCCATCTCTTTGATCTGTCATCAATTTTCCTCCTGCAGCCACGTCCAGGGAGGTTGGCTACAGTCCCATGGATCGTACATTACTGAATGACGTGCAGCTGTAGTCACAGAAACATCTAGCTGCTTGGAGATGGTCTTATAGCCTTTACAGTTAACATGCTTGTCTATGATTTTCTTTCTCATCTCCTGAGACAACTCTTTCCTTTGCTTCCTCTGGTTTATATTGAGTGTGGTACACACCAAGGATTGTAGACACCTAGGATGCTGATTAGTGGACATACCTTGGATTAACATGTCCCTTTGGTCACATTATTTTCATTCTTTTCTAGGGGTACCATCATTTTTGTCCAGGCCTGTTTCATGCATTTATTTTTTAAATAATTCTGTTGAAGCATGGATGAAAAGCAATGTCTGACTTTCATTGGTCAACATTTATATACTTTTTATTTATTATTACTTTTGTCAGATTAAAGTTATTTCTGTGACCATAATGAGTTTTTCTTTTATTTAATGAAGGGTACCAACAATTTTGTCCACGTCTGTAAATAAAATTGCCTTGCCTTGCCTTGCCTTAGAGGGATTGTTGAGCATACTCAAACATCAGGTCAGAGACCTGTTTTGACTCTGATGCAATATTTTGATATTTTTCCTAATTGTAAAGCCCATACAATTCTCCTTTTCCTTAGCAGAATTTTAGGAAAATTATATACTTATATTATACTTTGTGGCCCTGTGATGGACTGGCGACCTGTCCAGGGTGTACCCCGCCTCTCGCCCCTTGACAGCTGGAGATAGGCACCAGCCCCCCGCGACCCCTTGAGGAATAAGCGGTTCAGAAAATGGATGGATGGATATACTTAAAAATGAAATATCTTCATTGATTTCTTAATGAAAAACATTAATTTAGTTACTTTGTTTACATATGAGTGCTGTACTGTAGATAAGTACCAGGCCCCGGGGAACATGCAGTATTATGCAGGTATATGAGATGGGGGGGGGGAAATGCTCTAAAGTAAATTTACTTGGAACAGATAAAAAATTTTAAAAAATCGAAAATGATCTAAACCAATTCTTTGATCTGGCCCTGTCTCTCTCAATTCAGTTCTTGTTTAGGCATCTGTGCTTAATAAATACGTTAACATTTTTGATAGACCTCTCAGGTCTTGTAAACATAATCTGTTAGTAGTTCTTTCCAGGAACAGGGACTGTGTGTTTGCTGACTCCAGTCCAAGGTTGCAGAATAGCCTGTCCTCAGGGAGTCAGGTCAGCAAACTCTCTCGGGTGTTTAAAAGAGCTACAAGGCTCACTGTTCTGCTTCACATCATGTTTCTTTTTAAAAGGTTGTTCAGTCTTAACTGTTTTGTTTGCCTTTAAACTCTTCTCAGCAGATGTAATGAAAACTGCTGCTTTATACCAGTAAAAAAAAAGACTCATTCATTTGACATTTTGGGAATAAAACACTAAACATCTTCAGATTAAAATGATAGAAAAAAAAATCCACTTACATCTTCCTTAGCAATTCTTATGGCACATTTTCTAATTATTGATATCCTTTTTCCTCTTTGTCCTCAGCCCTTAGAGACAACCGCATCCAGCTGCACCGCTCGACTCCCACGGAGCTTTCCATCACCATCTCAGACGTGCAGCTGTCTGACGAGGGCGAATACACCTGCTCCATTTTCACCATGCCGGTCCTCACGGCGCGGGCCACTGTCACCGTTCTAGGTGGGTCACGCAAATACTACAACAGCACGGTTTTTACCGCTGAAAGAGGAACTGTCATCTCGATTTGAAAGTTGTAACTTTTTAATGCAGGCTTAAAATAAACCCTGCAGCTGTGTGTCAGGCATATTATAATATCAACACGAGCAGAAAAAAAAAGAAAGCTATTTGTGTCTATGTGTCTTAATACATTCAGAATTAAGCTGGATTTCTTGTGAAAAAAGCCTTTTTCTTCTTTTTGCATTTTGGTAGTGCACATAGCTGTCAGTCTTCTGTCCATGTTGGTAATTCCTCTCTAGGAAGCTTATATTAAGGTGTCTTCCATTTTTCTCTTTGTCTCGACTTGATCCCAAGATGAAGTATTCTGAGAATGCTGCTTCGTTCCCTTTGCAGTATGACAATCTTGCTTGCTTTGTCAGTCATCTTGTCAGTCCTTTGAGACTGACTAACATTTGTACAAACCAGCTTGACGGCAGCCGGCGTTAATTTCTTTCATACGCATGTTGGATTGTGACAAATTCAAATGTGTGACTTCAAGCTTTTGGCACTTTTTTTTTCATTTACTCTGCAGGGGTCCTGTTTTTTGCAGCGATCTCACAAAAAATGTAATTACTTTTCCTGGACTGCGGGGCGAAAATAAAGGCTGATCAGGTTTAAAAAGTTTAACAAAACCTGTCTAACTGCCTCAAAATGTCCTTGATGCACCGCTGGGATATTTACCCCGCTGAGCTTCAGAGCCGAATTCTGTTTGACCCTGCTGATATCCTTTGTTTTTGCATCTTGTAAGGAAAACGGCACGTAGCCATTAGGGAAAGTATTTATACTTCAGCTATTGAGTGCTGAGCTTCCATAAAGTCAGAGGAAGAAGTTCTGATATAATAGAGGTTAAGTGAGATATATACTCATGTCTAAGTCCATGCATAAACACAGAACCCCACATAACACAACTGGATTGCATCTTTTCATTAGACTCAGGTAATGTGATTTTTATAAAACTGCATTAAACAATATATTGGGAGAACAGAAAACTCATCTCAGGTAACACAACTTCTCCTGGTTGTCTCAGGGATTCATAGCCTTTTACTTTGATACTGATCCCTGTTTATGTTGATAACCTCTAGGCAAGGCTGCGACCTCCCATAACTCTCTTTTGGAGACAAAGCAGTTCCACTCATCCTCAGTGAGATGGATGTTATTAGCTGGTTGTGATGCCTCCACGTAGCAGGCCCTAAATTGCATTCACTATGGAATGGCAGTGGAGGATGTTTCTGTTCATTGGACATTGCGCTAATTGCCTGCTCTCCCCCCAACAATAGTCTTCCTCATATTGATTTTGACTTATAAAGTTGTTGTTACTCCACTCTGGGTTTCAGCGGCTGTATTTTAATGTTTTACTTCAGGATAACAATAAAACAAAGCCTGTAATGCAGTTGCTAATGACTTTAAAGTACAACTACAGTGGAGACTGGAAGTTGGAATACAAGACAGTTAGTCTGGTATTCCAGAGAAGCTGTGGTTGGTTTGTTTACAGCCAACAAATTAAGGGCTAGCTAATGTTTCAAACCACCCTTGGTTAATTTGCCACTTCTCTAATTTGTTTTTTGCTAATATATATTTTGCCCACATGTTGCCAATTATCAATTTATATGTTTGGGAAGGTAATTATGATGATATAATGTAGAGATAGGCTAACATATAATTCAGTTTAAGGGTGTATAATTCCTAGGGATTTCACATTACACCCTGGAAATTTTAATTTCTCTAAACAGGTAAGAAATGCTCCCAGTTTGGGCAAAAATGTATTTATAATCAGTATAAAAAGTCAATTTTACAAGGAAATAATTTAATATACAAAAATGGGTTCGAAACATCCAAAAATGTACGAAATGGTGAAGTGGCAAAATGACTTGCAGTTGTTCTTTTTCCAGTAATCCAAGCAGTCCTGTCAATTAGAAAATGTAAGCATGATGTAACGCTCCTATGTCTGAGATTCACAGTTGATATAATCACATTTTACTTCAGTTGTGGCTGATGGCTTTCCAAAAAAACAAAATTGAAACAAACAGGCAGTTTTTAAATTACCATAATCCATTTCTCGCATCTCATCCATTTGGGCAGGAAACCCCAAGGTCATAGTGGGAAACACCTCCAAAGGTGGTAGAGAATGACCGAGCAAAGATCCTCTGAGACTTCCAGATCCAGAAAAACAGGATAGTAATGGCGAACCAACCGGACATTGTGGTGGTTGATAAAGAGCTAAGGAAAGCCGTTGTGGTGGATGTGGTAATACAAGGTCATGGTAAAATTAAGAAGAAGGAACATGAGAAACTAGAGAAGGCTTGGAAGGTGAAGGTGATAGTAGCACCTGTGGTAATCTGAGCACTTGGGGCAGTGACCCCAAAACTGGACGAATGGCTCCAGGAGGAAGAATCTGGAAGAACCTCAGACATCTCAGTCCAGAAGAGTTCAGTACTTGGAACAGCACACGACCCTCAAGCTCCCAAGCCTCTGGTAGAGGACTCGAGCTTGATATATATATATATATATATATGTAATTTAACGCAATCCGTGCATGTACAGAATACCGCCCTGGTTATCTTATAATTCAGCCCTCACCCCTTCCATTCTTCTTCCTGACCAGCTAGACTGCGTCTGCTGAGGTATTGTTGTGTAGCAGGACGTGTGTGTGAGTATAAATGACATGTGAGTATATCATTATTGCTGTATTGGCTTTAAGTTGATATGATTAAGTTCATAAGTTGACAGTGGGAATTTTCCACTGAAATCTGCCGTATTTATGTTGCTTTATGCATGTTGGTTCACTGTATAGTTTCAGTACATTTTGTAGTGAGTTATCACTTCATTAAAATGTTAAATTATTTAGTTAAAGTAATGTTTTCAGACTTAAATTAATGCTAACTTGTGTTTATCAGTATTTCCTCCATTTCATGCTGATGCTGTGACTCCATGTCATTCAGAGCATAACTGACACCACGTCAACAGGCTCCTGATCGGTTGATGAGGCGCCAATTGACGCCAAAGTTCAGATTTTTCAACTTCAGTGGCAGACGCAAAAAACGCTTGTCATGTGCAAATGCACAAAATGCACCACAAAAAATGAGGCGTGTATTTTCGGATTTATGTTGTTTTATGCTTGTTGGTTTACTGTATAGCTTCAGTACATATGATAGTAAGTTACTTATTTGTTAAAATGCGCATTGTGTAGTTAAAGTGATGTTTTCTGACTTAAATAAGTGCTAACTCATTAGCGGAAATAGCTAGGTAAAGAGTAATGCTCTAAACAATAAGAGCATATGAAAGCACCTTGTTTACTTACAGGAAAATTGGAAATTTTGACAGTTGATTACTAAGTCTAGCCTATATTACATTTATTTTATGCGATGTTTAGCACAGACTGGGGATATCTAAATATTAACTTTATTCATTTATTTTAGCTCTACCATATTTAGGAATGTTATTCAATTGTGATTAATCATGATTAATTCACAGCTGAATTGCAATGAATTAGATTTTAAAAAATTGTTTGCTACACCTAATATTTAGTAATACATAGTTAATATATTTTCATATTGAGTGCTGTGCTTTTGCTTATTTTAAGACTTTATCATTTAAACTTTTAAACTGTTATCTTCCACAAGTTTTTTGTATTCACTTTTAAAATCGCTGTTGATAAGTGTAAACAATTTTGCTTAAACTTTTCAATTGAAATGGTTTACTCTTAAGAATTATTTGCATTTCATTTTTGCAATATACATTAAGGAGGATGGATTAAAGGAATGATATTTGTTGTTATATTTGGTGTTTTTAAGTCACCATAGTGTCGAAATCGAGTATTGAGGTTTTCTTCCAGTATCGAATCGAGTTTGAAATGTCGGTATCGTGACATATATATATATATATATATATATATATATATATATACACATATATATATATATATATACATATATATATATATGTAAGGGATAATGCCCGACGAGGTGTACATTATCAGAAAATAATGGACTACGCGGAGGCGTGAACCGTCCAACGCAATGCGGAGGACGGTTGTTCCCCGAAGTCCATTATTTTCTGATAATGGACACCTCGTCGGGCATTATCCCTTACATATATATTATATATATATATATATAATATATATATATATATATATATATATATATATATATATACATATATACATATATATATATATGTAAGAGATAATGCCCGACGAGGTGTACATTATCAGAAAATAATGGACTACGCGGAGGCGTGAACCGTCCAACGCAATGCGGAGGACGATTGCTTCCGCGAAGTCCATTATTTTCTGATAATGGACACCTCGAACGGCATTATCCCGCTTATACCATGGTCACTAACGAAAGAAAGACATGTTTAATCAATTAATAATACTTTAATGTGTTTTAAAGTTAAAATCGCGAGTTTTTTTTATATAAGTCGAGCGCACTATTTAATATCTCCTGTATACAGGTGTTGCCAAGCAACGTGGCCAGAGCGGGCCAACCACAGCGATTTATCATTGAGGGGAAGCGAGATGATGGCTTTACCTTACCTTATGTGATACAAAATATTATTTCAGAAGGCCAGTTCACTATTTACTGTACACTATTACAGTACACTATTTATATATATATATAGTACTTTATAGATAGATTAGAAAACGTTTTTCAAATCATTTGTTGTGAAAGGGGGCAGAAAACATCCCCAAGGGTGGTAGAGAAATGGTCGGTACAAAACAGATGGCTTCTTTTTCTACCTAAAATGAGCGATTGAATGAACAAAACTGCAAAATGACAAGCCCCCTTTTCAGACTGCTGCAGTCAGGGGAAAAAAACTATTCGATTTAATGTTCTTCTATCTCTGATTTTCTGATTACATCAAAGTCATAGCAGATCTCTGCAATAAACCACAAATATCAGAAGGAAGATTAAGAAGAAATCAACATAGATTACTCCATAAATTTAGTTGTGTAAAAATCAGAAAAACAGATCAATTGAGTATTGAAAGCATAATGAAAACAAAGTACAAAAACATGCTTAGAGCCCATAAAATTAGCCCATAAAACATTTTTTTCACTACAAAGATCCTGTACAAGACTCATGTCGCAATGGATAAAATCAAAGAGCTCTCTTAAAACCTTTGCAGCTTTATCGTTGAAACATGCTAATGTCACAGTTATTTTTAAATACATTTCATTAAGTGTGTTTATAGCTCATCCCCAGTTGTCCCACTTTCCTGAACATTGTTTATGGACATATTTGTTTAGATATCTTTTTATGTGTAGATTCTCTCAATTTTTATTAACAGTTGGTGTGGATTTTATATCAATAATCACTTTGGAATGATATTTGATAAGAATAACATTTTACGTTTTATTTTAGATTCTTTGTGTTGATGAAAAAAATAAGGTTTTTGTTATTAACCTTAACAATAACTTCTGTAATAAGAATGCAGGTTTATTTGTAAAAATGAAAAGTTTCGTTTGTTTTTTCCATTTTTTTATCCATCTACTCCAAAATTAGCCAAAAAATATTGGATGACAACCAGAGCTGCAAGGGATAGCTGATTTACATTCTTGGAAATGTTTTTTGTAGAAAACAAGAGATGGTCAAATTTAGACTTTAAGGGATGGAACAGAATGGCTTCAGCTTGCACGGTTGTTTTGTTGCTTGAATAAAGCCAAAGGGCTTCTCCTCAAATTTAGCGTTAGTCATTCGAGATATACAGAAGCATGCTCAAATAAATTACGCATTTAATCACATTACTTGGCAGTGTTACAGGGTATAATAAAGGGAATTAAACGAAGTTGCCCTGGACAGCTTTGGGAGCATTAGGCAAAGGAAATGTTAAAATGCTGTTTTTTAGGGAGAACCTAGTTTCCATGAGGCCTAGTTTGCTTCAGCTGTTTTTTTTTAAATACCATGAGAAACACTCCTTTCTGTTTCATTTACTTTTTTTGGTATTGTGATTGAAGCATTTTTTTCTAAATTCATTGTAGTTGACAGCTGTGACACTGTATTTTGCGTTTCCTAAATATTTCATGACTCCAGAGAGAGAGCTAGTCCATTAAAAATGTATACTAAAATGTTGAAAACACACGAATCTCTAAGGGAAAATCGAGCAGAGATATGAAGGTTTTTGGCGATGTTTGTTTGTGCGTGACTTAACCTTGTTTTGACGTTAATGGTTTGACTCCTGCACACACAATTACACATTAGGACACAACTGCTGAGCATGGCCAGTTTTAAAGGACCGTGTCGGTGAGCTTAAAATCTGTGTCATGCTTGTGCTCTGTCCTGAGAATAATTTATATGGGCTTTATTCTCTTTCACTGTATAGAGGGAAGGGTCTGGACGAGGCTTCTCTGGCCGGTTCTATACTTGCAGTATTATTCCTTCATTAATATTCAATGCTACTTTTCTGCAAGGGAGCTTCCGCACACAGTGCACTACATCAAATGGTGCTACATTAAAAATTGACTGTGTTTATATTTTTTTGATGTACACCTCAGTTGTTACGTAGCACTTTTTAGCCCTGCTTCTGGCTATCTCTGCTATGATGATGAAGCATTCTGATAAACAACAGTTCTTTCAACAGATGCACTAAATGCAACTAAGCCACCAACACAAGGGAGTTATATTCAGTTGCCAACCACTTTATTCTCACATACAGTCAGTTACAGACATTGTAAACCAGCTTTCCTTCCTTTATTTTTTGTTTCCAGTAGACCAGAAAATCACAATAGAATAGAATAACCAATCCATTGTCCCACAACGGGATTAAAAAACTAACCATTGATTTTCAAGGTTGACTTTACTGAAAAAAAAACATCAATGACTAACGTCCAGTGAAAACTGAAGCGCATCTTAGAAATAGAAACAGAAATAGAAATAGATTGACATAAAAAAATAGATTTTTTTCTGCAACAGGCTGCTCCTATAACAAAGTGACCTAGTATCACATTTTAAATTCTTACTGTTTTATGGTAGAATTTTTTTAAGACCTTCACAAAAGTACTAAGACTAAGATTAATTGAGGACGTTTCAAAAATGGAAGAAAAGACTGTAGATACATTGCTTGATAAAAAAAAAGAAATCTGTCATTTGAATGGCAGAAACTCAATGGCATCATTTGGAATAACAATTTACTGTTTTTATTTTTTTTCAATCTTATTTAACAGTGACTGTACTTTGTAATGTTATCAGTGAGAAGTAATATATAAATTTAAGTTACTTAGGTGGTGAAATTCGCCTCTTGAAGAACAGTCTGAGCAAACAGTAAATTGCATTTGAAGGAACAACAAATTAATACTAGCTTAACTATTGATATTAACCTTAGTTTTTGAATCAACAAATTAATAATATTCAATAATTTAAATGTACACAACTTATCTTTAAAATCCAACATAAACATACATTTCATTATTTACCCTGCTTTTGTTTGGAAACAAAATGGTCATGTCCTTTGAAATGTTAGTAAGATGCATATATATATATATAAATATCCATCCATCCATCCATTTTCTTAACTGCTTAATCCTTAATGGGTCGCGGGGGTGCTGGTGCCTATCTCCAGCTGTGAATATATATATATATATATATATATATATATATATATATATATATATATATATATATATATATATATACACTACCGTTCAAAAGTTTGGGGTCACCCAAACAATTTTGTGTTTTCCATGAAAAGTCACACTTATTCACCACCATACGTTGTGAAATGAATAAAAAATAGAGTCAAGACATTGACAAGGTTAGAAATAATGATTTTTATTTGAAATAAGATTGTTTTTACATCAAACTTTGCTTTCATCAAAGAATCCTCCATTTGCAGCAATTACAGCATTGCAGACCTTTGGCATTCTAGCCGTTAATTTGTTGAGGTAATCTGGAGAAATTGCACCCCACGCTTCTAGAAGCAGTTCCCACAATTTGGATTGGTTGGATGGGCACTTCTTGCGTACCATACGGTCAAGCTGCTCCCACAACAGCTCAACGGGGTTCACTGCGCTGGCCACTCCATTACCGATAGAATACCAGCTGCCTGCTTCTTCTCTAAATAGTTCTTGCACAATTTCGAGGTGTGTTTTGGGTCATTGTCCTGTTGTAGGATGAAATTGGCTCCAATCAAGCGCTGTCCACTGGGTATGGCATGGCGTTGCAAAATGGAGTGATAGCCTTCCTTATTCAGAATCCCTTTTACCCTGTACAAATCTCCCACCTTACCAGCACCAAAGCAACCCCAGACCATCACATTACCTCCACCATGCTTAACAGATGGCGTCAGGCATTCTTCCAGCATCTTTTCAGTTGTTCTGCGTCTCACAAACGTTCTTCTTTGTGATCCAAACACCTCAAACTTGGATTCATCCGTCCACAGCACTTTTTTCCAGTCTTCCTCTGTCCAATGTCTGTGTTCTTTTGCCCATCTTAATCTTTTTCTTTTATTGGCCAGTCTCAGATATGGCTTTTTCTTTGCCACTCTGCCCTGAAGCCCAGAATCCCGCAGCCGCCTCTTCACTGTAGATGTTGACACTGGTGTTTTGCGGGTACTATTTAATGAAGATGCCAGTTGGGGACCTGTGAGGCGTCTGTTTCTCAAACTAGAGACTCTAATGTACTTATCTTCTTGCTCAGTTGTGCAACGCGGCCTCCCACTTCTTTTTCTACTCTGGTTAGAGCCTGTTTGTGCTGTCCTCTGAAGGGAGTAGTACACACCGTTGTAGGAAATCTTCAATTTCTTAGCAATTTCTCGCATGGAATAGCCTTCATTTCTAAGAACAAGAATAGACTGTCGAGTTTCAGATGAAAGTTCTCTTTTTCTGGCCATTTTGAGCGTTTAATTGACCCCACAAATGTGATGCTCCAGAAACTCAATCTGCTCAAAGGAAGGTCAGTTTTGTAGCTTCTGTACCGAGCTAAACTGTTTTCAGATGTGTGAACATGATTGCACAAGGGTTTTCTAATCATCAATTAGCCTTCTGAGCCAATGAGCAAACACATTGTACCATTAGAACACTGGAGTGATAGTTGCTGGAAATGGGCCTCTATACACCTATGTAGATATTGCACCAAAAACCAGACATTTGCAGCTAGAATAGTCATTTACCACATTAGCAATGTATAGCGTGTGTTTCTTTAAAGTTAAGACTAGTTTAAAGTTATCTTCATTGAAAAGTACAGTGCTTTTCCTTCAAAAATAAGGACATTTCAATGGGACCCCAAACTTTTGAACGGTAGTGTATATATACATATCTGCTTCAATGCACAAGATGGCAGTTTGCAATGAGATGGCGCATGAATCTTCATTATTTAAAAAGCAGAATGACAGTAAACTCTGCCAGCACTTGGCAAAAGTGCTGCCTACAATGACTCCAGATGGAGTTTAGAAAGTTTTCTTTTAATCCCTTCAACTGTAATGGCAGAGATGAAGAGGCCTACTAAAATATTTGGCAGACAGGATGTTTGGATTTTTTTGTTGTTGCTGCTTTTGTTGTTTTTGCTTTATGTTGTGCACCAAGTTAAGATAGTAATTAAACAAAAATGTGTCCTTTTTTGCAGCATTTTGAAAAAAAAAAATCTCTGGGTAAGAAAAATGCATCATGAAATTTTGGTTTGGCAAGAGAAGGAGTTTTAATGTTTTCCTTGGGCTGTTTTTTTTTTTTTACCATCTTAGTCTGGACCTTAACTGAAACATCTCAGATGTACTGCTTTGCCTTGCAAAATTGTTCACATCCTTGGAACAATGCATTTATTCCTCAATGTTTTACTTGAATTTTATGTTGTAGTTTAAGTTTTGTTTGACAAATAAAATTATTAAAACTGTACAGTTAACGTATTCAGTCATTTTTAGTTTAAAACCTATCAACTAACTTCCCTTCTACAAACTTTGCAGAAAGAGTGTTGTCCTGTATATCACACTTAACCCATCAACCCACTTTAAAGAAGGGTGGTGGCAGCATCATGTAGTGGGGATGCCAGTTTAAATTTCCCTCCACTTAGCAGTTATTCCCTTCTTTGTTTTGTCATTTCACAAAGATCCTTATATGATTCAATTCAGTTCAGGATAAGTTGACGTTTTTGTCATTTTATACATTTCTGCAGAAGTTCAGGGATAGTTAGCAAGCCACTGTAAATCCCAGCGTGGCTTTGATAACTAGATTTCCAGAGTTTTGCCAAATATGACTTATTTGATGACTTGAACAAACCTGAATTATATACACAATTCTGCGTGTTAGATTGATTTGAATTGCAGAAGTGGCGTTTCAAAGAGATGAAACAGTATTATTCCTCTCATAAAATGAATTATGTTCCTATGAACATCTCAGTGGACTGCCGCCTGCCGTTTGGGGGCTTCTCTCCAAATATTAGACTACCTAATATGAATGCCACAAGTATGGTGGGATTGTTGAGTTAATGAAAGATTTTTTTGTCAGTCATATCCTTTTGCGAGGTTCTTTAAGCTTCTGTCACATGTTCAAGTCTTGCTTAAAAAAAATGTGGTTAGCATTTCAAATTTATTGCAAGACTGAATAGCTATGCTGCGGCTGACCTCTTTTACTTCATGCATAAAGAAAAAAGGTTAAGCAGAGAAAAAGGGGTACTCTTGTTGTTGTAAAATTTCCTTTTGAAATGTAATGCAAAATGGATTTTACAGCCTGTTACAAGGTTCTGACTGAATCTTCCCAATTAAACCAAGTCCTGTCATATTCCCAGGAAAATGTGAATTAGTCGAAAGACTTCTTTAGAAATGGAAACACAATGTATTTTCCTACTACACAATGTAATTATTTTTTTTAAAAAGTAGATCTACAAAGAGACTATATTGTATTAATTAATTCAACAGGCAATAAATGGATTGATGAGTTTCAAGATCTCGCTGAAATACTTGACTTTGCAACTGTTGTTTTGAAGTAGCATTACTTCAGTAAGAATAGTGGGTGGTGATTCTTTCAGCTCCCAATTAATGTCTTTGTTTTCCACCACTGCGGACATTTCCCAATAGCTATTTTTATTGTGAGCAAGGACATTGCTGCAGGCTTCTTTCAGCCAGCTGACTGGCAATGTGCAGAAACATGTGGGGTGTTGAGTGCAGAGATATGAGAAAAATTCTTCCCACTTATTAAGAGAACTTTAAACTGGAAGAATTGTATGATGGAAATTGATGTGGCTTGAAAACTAACTTTTAAAACTTTGGCGTGCTTTGATTTTGAAAACCACCCACTCATTTCCATGCCTATTGCCCTTTTATGCAAATTTTGGATAAACCAAATGGATTCGAAGTCAGTACTTCTTGTGGCCGTTTTTAGACAGGGAGCTTGTGCCAGTCTACAGCTACAGCCTACATGGTGGCAAAATGCATCATAACCCCCCCACCAATCAACCTGTCACTGATAGAAAATGTGTTTCTGTTTTTTTTTCTTTCTCTTTCATTGTTTTATTTTGTTTTCATACACGTAGGTAGCAAGTCTCTGTGTCTTTATATAAAAAAACAACACTGTTAAGCTGCTGTTACACAGTATTCCATTTTGACATGTATGTCAGGGTGTCATATATGTATTATGTGCGTATAAATGTGAAGAAATCGAGCAAGTTTTGTGAAACCTAAAGTCCTTTCAGTCCTACTGAGGCTGTAAAGAAAGAAAGAATGCGTGAAGGAAGATTGTAGCAGCTTAGTCTCATAAGGAATTCAAAGAGCACTCAATGGAATTTGAACTCATCCATTCCACTGCATGGAAAATCATCTATAAATGGAGAACATTTATAACATCTGCCAACATGCTCTGGTGTAACTTTCCTGAAAGTGGACCGCTGTATGCTAAAAGAAGCCCCCTAAAAACCTTAAGAAGCAAGGCCTTTCCGCTTTTTATAAAAAAAGTGCACTCCTGTACAAGCAGAAGGAAGGTGCACACATTTTAACTTTGATGGGTAATTTAGAAGGAGGAAAGCTTTTTTCTTGTAGACAAACATGAAGCTCAGGTCTAAAGCTTACCAGACAGAACATCAAGGTGAGCCATAAGTTGTTAATAATGTTTTTGGTCGGATGAGGTAAAAGTGCATCTGGAGACTGGAATAGAGGAAAAGTTTTATTAATCTTTGTAAAGAATACACTTCTCAATGGGATGTTTATTTGTTTTGTTTGTTGTCACATAACTGTATGATACAGTTTGAGATGCATAAAAAGGCAAAGCTGGAACAGTATGCCCTTAAAGCAGCATTTTTTAAATGCTATTGAAGCACAAGCAGTCTTGTAACAAAGACCTAAGGTGGTTCAATGACTACACATAAACAAAGGCACAATAAGGTCTCTGAATCTTTAACATACGGTGTCTCAAGGTCTCCTGACCATACGCAGTCTCTTTAGTTGTTGGTTTGTTTTGATGCTGAACATGTTCAGCCTTGCTTCAAAGCTATAAAAGTAGCCTCTGTTATAGTGCATTAAATGTTGATGGGACAAGTGCAGTGTTAATCAGGAGAGTCTGCTTGACTCTTGACTGTAAGCCTCGCTTTATTGATTTGTTTTTTTCAGTCTCTTCTGTTGCTTCTGTTGTTTATGTCAGCGCTTTTAGATATTACAGCACATTTTTGTTGTTTGTTGGATAGGTTTAGGGAAAGAAGTAGCTGGTTAAGTGGGTTAGCTTTGGAAGAATATGTGATTTGGATAGATCAGATGTTCTTGGACAAATATATTACACTTATCTTGAAGATTATCTCTTCTCAGGTTTCCCACGTTCCTTTAAGTAACAACTGATTTGCCACTAGTCAGAATATCAAGACATGGCTAATACATAGATAATTTAAAATAATAGAAAATGAGAAAATCCACTAAAATATTTGGTATTTTAGATTAAACCTTTCAAGGAATTTAAAGAAAACAACCTAACCAGACATTCCATCCTCTTATCCAGGCAGTTTATCTATAGTTTTACTTCAATTTTACCCTCTGTGATGGAAACAGTCATTATCGTCATAGCCGTAATTGGTTTCTTGTCTGCAAAATACAGAAATCTTCACTGCACCAGGCGTGACAACTAATAAGTCCAGGCAATTGGTATGATACCTTGGAAGCTCATTTGGGCAGGTGTGAACAGTCATGAACCACTTTAGATGCAAGCCACTGCAGGTCTGCATTATTATCTAACCTCTGTCTTATATAATAAATTCAAGATGGTCGTTAATAGGGGGGCTGTATCAAAGCTTTCTCTTCATCTTTGCTTTTTTTTCTAATCGATTTACCACAGCTCTGCAAACATATGCAGCAGTTGTTGGAGGCTTTGCCACAAGCCTTCAGTTATTGCTATGTCTAGCTAGAAGGTGAGCCCTGCAGCAAAAAAGTTTTCCCATGTCCCTCCTGCTTACTCTCCACCTATTTATGCTGCTTTATCTCTCTCCAGGTGTGCCCGGTACACCTCAGATCTCTGGCTTTGAAAATCCAGTGCCAGCGGGCGAAAAAGTCACCCTTACCTGCACTAGCTCGGGCAGCAAGCCCCCTGCCAGGCTGCTCTGGTACAAAGGAGACATCGTGATGCAAGGTGAGTGATGGAAGACATGTGTTTGTATGCATGTGTGGATATGGGCATTTGAGATTGTACAAACTGAGGTAAAATAATTGTGTGTTAGAGTCAAGTGGATGCACGTTTGGATGTGTGTCCTTGTGCAGGAAAGATGGAGGTTTTGTAGGACTGCAATGATGTGGCTTTTGCTTGTGGGTCTGTCATTATGGTCTATGTGGTGGTGGTGTTTCCAAGTGTGTGACAATTATATGCGTGTGATTCTCCTGTGCAGATACGAGTGTGTAACCCATGCTGCTTGTGTGTCGTTTGCTTTCCATATTGCTTTGTGTTTCTGTATGTGACCTAAACCTGCAAATTTTTGTGTCCAAGTGTGAGAGCAGGCTGCTTGTCTGTGTGAGAGTGGAAACATGCTGAGTGGATATGCACCCCTCTCTATCCTCACTACTGATCCTGTAAATTGGAATTTTTCCAAGGCCTGTATACGATGCCTTGCAGAAGTATTTACGCCTCTTGATCTTTTTTCACATTTGTCACATAATGACCACAAAAGATACACCAACTGAAAGTAGGGCATTAAATTGAAATTGAAGGAAAATGATACATGGTTATGAAAGTGTGGCCTTCAGTAGTACTCACACTCATTCATTCTAACACCTTTAAATAAAATCAAGTGCACCCAACTGCCTCCAGAAGTCCCTAAAATATTATAAACAGTCCACATATTGTAAATTCTAAGGCCTCTCACATCTTATAGAGAATATTAGTGAACAAATAGCACCATGAAGACCAAAGAACACTGCAGACAGGTCGGGAAGAAAGATGTTGAGAGGTTTAGAGCAGATTAGGGTTGTAAGATAATGTCCCAAGCCTGAACATGTCATAGAGCTCTGTTAAATTCATCATCTAAAAAGGGAAAGTTGTAAAACTGCCAGGACCTGGTTCCCTAAAATGACAGGTCAGTCAAGGAGGGTATTAATCTGAGAAGTAACCTGGAGGGCCATGGCGCATCAGCAGGAGCTGTAGAGATCCACGGCTCAGGCTGGAGAATCCGTCGACCGCACAACTTTCAATCATATGCTCCATGAATCTTCCTTCCAGGCCATTATTGACTCCTTTATTGAAACGTTGCAAGAAGAAAAATCAATGTGAAAAGAAAGCTATCGGAAGTTCTGAAGCAGAGTTGCAGCAAGCATTTAGAAGAAAGTGCTTTGGTCAGTTGAGATGAAACGCAAAACACTGTCTCTGGAGGAAAGCCAACACTGAACATCACTCTTAGTACATTAGCCAGATGGTAAAACATGGTGGTGGCAGGATCATTCTGTAGGGAGGATTTTTCTTGTGTACGAAAGTAAGAAACACTTAGGGATGTGCTTTTCTTGTGTAAGAAAATATTTTCTTTCTCTCACTGTGTGACTCACACTCATGGTAACGACAGTGGTGGCATCTTTCCAAATGACCACCAAGCTTCCTGTAAACCTGCCCCCTGAATAGTTGTTGCCTTATTACTCTGAGGCTTTCTGCTTTGCTTGTAGTAAGCAGACCAAACATGTTGTCAGTGTAAATTCTGCTGCCCTCTCTCTGCTTCCTCCATCTGGCTTATGAGAAGCTCTGTTGACCAGCAGCGCTGACGACGCTTCAAATCAACGCTCTCTTTCTGTCATCAAATTCTCCTTTCCATAAACTATGCGCTTTAGTATTTTAAGCTTCTTTTCTATATCGTTTTGTTTAGTAATTACTGAAATACAATACAGTAATATAAAAGTATAAAGATATATTGATGTAAAGATGCTGTAGTTAGGCTTTGTTGTGCAAAGACGCTCATCTTGTCCAAATGCCTTGGCAGTGTTGTTATAATTATGGATTGAAAGGAATCAAAAGAATGGGCTAAAGCCACAAAGAGAAGAAGGAATTGGAGAGCTGCCTGCCTGAGGACAGATTATCTGCTCCTTTTGTTACAGGCAAACTAAAAACAGGAGACAGAGAAAAATGGGAGCAACGTGAAGAGGAATGTGCCTTTTACAGAGGCTGGAAGTCTGCTTAAAGAGTCGGTTTACCCAACAATACCAAAAAGAGATGGCTTACTAAAGCTTTAAAGCAATGTGCAGGGTTTTTTTTTGTAACATTAACTGCACCTTGTATTTTTCAAATTCCTCTTAACTTAAACTTAATTTTTAATTTCGACTGTATCAGCTAAAAAAAAAGGTCAATTTACTTTGAATTACATTTACCTTAGCCCTATCTGCACAGCTTAATTTATTGCCACTGCAGAAAAAATATTCTGCAGATGAGAAGGAATACTTTAGTGTTTGGGGAACATGCTGGGTGTGTAGAATATCAAGGCCACAACATTAATGGATTGTGGATGATATGCTGTGTTTCTATGTACATCACCCAAATATAACACTGTGGCCACTGACAGGTGAAGAGAAAACATTAATTATCTTGTGACAACGGCTTCTGGCATTAGATAAACATTCTGTCCTTGAGGGTGATTTGTGGCAAGGCCAGCTGTAATGATCTGAGGGCCTTAAGCCATGGCCAGATTGTAAAGGCTCAGAGAACTGGGATGTAACATTTCCTCAGCTGCAGCTCAGAAGAATGAGTGTACACCAAAATGTGTGGGTTTTCTGCTTCGACCATGACCATTAACCAACTGATTGGAAGCTCAAATAGGCCTAGTGTTGGGTTTATTCTAGCAATAAACCCTCCTGTTCTTTCCTGGAGACAGACTTCAGTGAACCAAACAAGACTCTGACACAGCTTTACTTGGGAGTCTGGTCAGGTTCTTAGAGATATAACTCCTCACTCGATCTCAGCCTAGCATAGCTTTTTATTGGCTTTGTCATATTAGCATTATCTAATCACTTTTGCATAGACATATGAGTGAGTGTGAAACATGGGGTTTGTGTGTGGTTTGACATTTCCACCCAGGAACCTTTCGTTCTCGGTTAAAACAATTTCAAGGCGGTTTAGAGAGTATCAAAGGAGGAACTGATACATTAAATCGGGCAAGTTATTCTGCACAATGGAAAAGCCACAAATACAAAATGTATTTTAAGCATTGAAAAGATAAGTTCTAATAAAACATATTTAGAAAAAGTCCAT
Source organism: Apricaphanius iberus (assembly GCA_028564705.1). Classification (NCBI taxonomy): domain Eukaryota; kingdom Metazoa; phylum Chordata; class Actinopteri; order Cyprinodontiformes; family Aphaniidae; genus Apricaphanius; species Apricaphanius iberus. Next base: position 647,612 of record JAPXFQ010002837.1, read on the forward strand.
TAGAAAAAATAAAAACTAGGTTTCTTCCAAAACCTACCTATTCTTTTTCTGATTAGTGAAGTCCCCATACTCAAGCACTTGTATATTCTCAGAATTTAAAAAATAAAATGAAAAGAAGCAGATATATGAAACAACTTAAAATTATGTCACGTTTTTTTCAAATATGTCAAGACAATGTGCAGTTTTATTCAGGCAGAGAGAGAGAGAGAGAGAGACAGACAGAGACAGAGAGAGAGAGATCAAGACCTAAGGAAAACTGCAGGAAATTTGAACAACATTAAAGAATGCCACTCTGTCAGATTCTGGTGAGCTTTCATGCTCTCTCACAAAACATTCTAGATCTGTAACAAGTGGCAGCATTTGTGGGAATCTTAGAGTTGTGGCAATGGTTTATATTCTCTAAGAATACACATGAAGACTGCTATTCATAGTGCTGGCTGGATTAGCCATGCAAATTGCTAAAATAAGATGCTAAGCTTCAGTTTTACTTTCACTGCTTGTTATGAAGCTGTCTTTGCTCCTTACAGAAATAATTAATGAGCACTGATACCAGCTATATATAATATTCCTATATGTTTTTTTATAGTTGGTTTGGATTAATTGAAGCAGCTAAAACCACTATCAGCAGTCAAAAGCATAACTCATGCACTTATTCTGATACATGGCTAATTTAGAGCCCTGCAAAAATGCATTTTTTGTAATGTAAAAAGAAATAGTGTCTCTCCCTAAGTGTTCAATTAAAACAGAAAAATCTGTTAGAAGTAGAAGTGAAAGAATAGCTGAAATAACCTGTTTTCTTAAATGGGCACATACTTAAAATAATACATTACCTAACCACCTTTTTAGATTAAAGTTGTTTCACACCTGATAGTCCACTTCTCTATAATAGCATTGCTGCTATTTTTATCTGGTGTAGTTCACTTTCATACTGAACTTTCTCTATCAAACTAAACTGTTGGAGCAACAATACGGATATTGGAGTATTTTCTGGCTTGCTTGGCATTCACAAATGTAGTCAAACTGCACAAGAGTTCATTTCAACCAAGCCAAGGTTTTCAGGCAGATCGGTGTTCACTTTTTAGGTCTGCATCAGAGTTCTATTGTTGATTCACACCTCCCCAGACAAAGCAGACTTTCTGAGCAAATAATAAAAGATGGCTGGTGTTTTGGTCTTCTTTGGCTGATGTTGTTTCTGTCTTCTTTGCTAGCAGTGTATCTGGGAATGAGTACCAGATTCAGTACTCTTTAGGCACAAGCCGAATTCCGTGGTACCTTACTAGGACCAATTCAGGTGACATCAAACGTTGCCTTGTTTTGGTACCTGTCCTTAATTAATGAGAGCTTGTTGTGAGACAGATATTTGCCAAGATCCCAGACAGCATCACATACGCAAGATCGCAATCAGCTCAGTCGCTGCGAGCGAGCATGAACAGAGAAAGCAGAATGGCAGAGAGAAAGCACTCTACAGTTTGGCTCCAATTCTCTAAATGTGATTGAGATTACGCCCACTGCATCCTGTGTGATGTAATGTACAAGGCCAGCGGCGGGAACGCGTCTAATCTCAGGAAGCTTCAGTTTTATTCGCAGTTTATAATACAAGGACCCCCATCACACAATTTGTCCAAAGGGGAAAGGAGAGGAATATGAGTACATGGAGCTAGGTTTTGAGTTATGAGACCCCGTAATGTTAAATAATACAAACAGTTGTATTGTATCGAAGTTTTTTTTAGTTTCATTTGTAATGCATGTTCTCCCCTCATCATAATTATTACATAGGTTAAAGAAGAGGAATTGGAGTAGATGGAGCTGGGTTTTAATTTAATTTTGAAATAATTTAGAAAACACTGAGCTGTTTGGTTAAAAGTTTTCATATTGAAGAATTTTGTACAACACTACAATAATAACATGCAATTATATAAAATGTATTCCAATATTTGTTAAATTTTGTTATATATGTGAAAATAAATATATTTAAATAAAAAAGAGATATAATTAATTATTAAACACTCAAACATATCGAAAATTGGTACTGTTAAGTACTGGTATCGATTCCTAGGTACAGAGAATAAATACCATATCGATTAGAATGTGAAAGTAGCACATCCCTAAGTGTATCAACATCCTACATATTGATTTGATCATCTGTGCCAGCTTGACTCTCAAAAGAGCTCCAAACCAGATTGCCAGGACATACCTTGTCTTTGGGCATCTTCAGGTTATGGACTCTGGCTAGGCCATCCATATTTTATTTATTCCCTTATGAAGCCATTTTTGTTGTTGATTTAACTATATGCTAGGTGTCACCATGGCACTGAAAAGTAAAAACCCTGTTCATCGTCGTTTTTTTTCTTTTTTCTTTATTTTCTTTGGTAATTCTAAGCTGATATTTTGAAAGGGGTGTGTACACTTTTGAAAGCCACTCCAGAAAGGTCTCTGAACATCCGGTACATCCATGAGTTTTACATATAAGTTAATGTAACAGCATATTAATCAGGCTGCCTCTAGCCATGAAGGCTGTAATGTCTGAGTGGATAAGCCAGGTCATTGAGCGCTGCTTACATGGGTAGCACTCGGTATCGTGATTCAGGATGTGAAGGAGGAAACCCAGCAGAGGCAGTGTAATGCTCTAGGCAGTGGTTTTCTTTGCGGGGAGACCTTGCATCCATTCATTCTTATAGATGCCATTTTTCCACATGCCACCTACCTACCTAAGCATTGCTGTATATCAAGCAAACCCTGAATAAGATTTACCAAGCTTACTTCGGTCACATTCAAATAACATCTCATGCTGTTTTCAAATAGTTTTTGTCCTTTTTGTTCCTTTGATGTCTCTAGCCCCTCATAAGTAGAGCACTGTTATCTTTTAATAATTTTTTGCTTGAGGACTTTATAAAAATCGTGATTTTGCCAAATAAAACTTATTTCATTCACACTTTTAACCATAGATATTACATATTAAACATTGTCCCCCTGGTTCCGGTGTAGAAATGTAGCAAAATATGTTACATTTAAAACAACTTGTACTGCATGAGCTGGTGAGGTACTTTTGTATTACATTCAAAGTTAAGCGCCAGGCAATAGCAGGCACTATATTCCAAAAAGAAAAGTGAACCTAAGAAATTCAGGTAGGACAAATATGGAAAACCAAGAAGGGGAAAGTTGAGGTGTATAATAAAGGGACATGTTCTTTTGTGAGATGACTGCTAAAGTTTGATTGTAAGATGCAGATAGAAATGTCCTTTTTTCTCATTGTGTTTGAAAGCTTAAACACCAATCTAAAGTGTTTTGACTGTTAAGCAGGACCAGCTGAATCCTGAGTGACAAACCCTGGTGAAAAGAAGTGAGATCCTTTATGACAGGGTTTAGCATGTTGTAGTCACTGATGGCGAATTTTAGTGTCTTGAATTTAGTGGCAGCTAGTGAAGGTCAATGAGCAATAGACTGACAGGTTTCTTTTTTGGTTGATCAAACACCAGACATGCTGCTGGAGTCTGCACAGTCTTAATCAGTTTGACAGTTCTTGTTAAGATTCCCAAACTGACAATCTCGTAGCGAACCTTAGAAATGACCATGCTATGTGTTATAGGAACATTATTCACTATTAAAAATATTCAAACAACGGCCAATCTTCCATTACAAAGTCAGACCCTGCAAAGTAAAGGGAATTATAGAGGCTGATATCTGTCAAATTTGAAATGAAACAAAGTCATATGTGAAGCCATTTGTGCGACAGCAGAAGTTTGGCCAAGAGTCTTCAGTTATCCAAAAGATTGCAGCCAATTTGAAAAAGAATACCTGAAAAAAAAGAACAAAGTTGTTTCTAAGTCAAAGTACATGTTTTCTCCTAACTGCAGTTAAGTAGCACACTGTTAAAACATCTCTGTAAGCAAACATAAAAGATACTTATAAAGTCATCCACAAAAAAAAGTGATTTCAAGCTATTCCTGCTAAAGGTTGCTCCACAACCTACTGAATCATGCACTGACCTGTAAGTTTTTCGTGGTGTATCAATATTAATGGATATTTAATTTTCCCCATAACTGTAGGCAGCTTGCAGAGTCAGACACGTATTATATATCTGCAAACTGAAATAACCAAGAGACAGCTGGAAGATTCATAGCCAATCATTAATCATGACTAGAAAGGCTGGATTCAAAAGTAACAAAGACATCCATAGTGTATTTTTGGGGGAATTTGGGGGAATGTGCCCTTTAGAAAAAGAGGAAGGGACAGAGAGAAATACAAGCACACAAAAGAGAGATTTAAAGGGAATCAACTTAAAATGAATGATGGCGTGTTTTAGGCCTCACCCAGCTGTCCTGACATTACACAACAACAATCTATCATTGCTGGAATGACAAGCAAACACACACAAACCACTTTAGGTTCAACACAAAAAACCTGCGGTGATGGAGAGATTGTAATCATTCACAGCGCTCATCTCAGGCTACGTGGTGGAGGAGAACCGCAGGTCAATGTGTTGGTACTGTATCTCATTTATGCAGTTTCATTCTTTAGAAATCTTTTATCTTTGCTTGAATGTTGGGCGCAGGATGGGTTTTCTCTAACATATTTCTTACTGCCTAGACTTCAGGAGGTAAAGAGAAGGGAATGAGTGTTACTGAGCTTTAGTGTATGTGTGTGTATATGTGTCCGTATGTGTGAAGAGAGAAAGCAGCAGAGAGAAAGATGCTTTGTTTTCAAGAGCAAGTGAAGGAAAAGAGCTCCATGAGCGTGTGCCTGTTCATAAAAATAGACAGAGCGATTGCAAGTATGCTAAGAGAGTGATGGAAGCTGCAGAAAGCAGTGCAATGCAGGGACAGACAGACGGAAAAGGACACAGCACAATGGGGAATTAAGAAAACCACTAAAGAAGAAGTGAGGCTTATTTGTGGTTGAGTAGGAGCTGACTAGGAGGGGAGCGGATGAGGCGAAGGGAGACCAATTTTTAGAGAAGAGGGGACAGGGACTAGGGGTGCGCAACAGGATAGAGGAGAGAAGACGGAGCAACGGCTGATGAAACTGAGAGAAAAATCCAGAAACAGGATTGAGAGAGAGAGTGGACGGAGAGCAGGAGAGAGTGCTGTAAAAGGGAGTGGTAATTGAGAAGAATGAAAGGCTAAGAGCTTTGAAGTCTGTATTAGTTGTACTGTGTGAAAGGGCTATGGATCATTTAGTGACATCGATGTATTGGATTGGGGATAATGGGGATTTATGGTGGCACTTAAACCCACAGCAGCTGAATTTCAGCCCAAATTGTCATAATGCACATGAGGAAGATGTTGAAGGTTACATGGGCGTGTGTCAGTATGGAGAAGTATAATTAACGAGAAACTGCAGGAGAGGACAATGGAGAAGCAGGACACAATGTAAGAGTGGAAAAAAACTGTAAATCTGTAATTAAATTACTATTAAAATTGTATTCTACTTCAGATGTTGCAATAAATTTATACATTTTTCTCAGCAGCTCCTTGGGGACTCCTTTAATTAAATATTTATTATGTAACACATCTTTTGCAACCTTAAGGATATCTTGAAATAGCCTGGAGATATAAAGGATGCTAGTGGAGGATGTAAGATTAAGGGTGTCTGAAATTTCTCATTAAGAGCCTGGTTTCAGCAGTTACTGCAGCGCCTTTCAGAGGAGAACAAAATATGCCTCAGTTATAGGAAATCAAATCTGGTTGGGGCAACAACCATGTACAATATTAGTAACTCTACGTCATATTTTTCGGCAGTTGGAATGATTGTTTATTCTATTAAATATTTGTAAACAGTGATACATTATCTCAATTCCAACTGAAACATTTATTATTCATAATATTCTCATTTTAAATCTGAATTTTTTATGCTCCTATATCAAGTAAGAAATAATACCTGCAAGAAAGTTTTACACTGACTGAAGCTCTAAAAGAAAGAGCAGACTTTTGTGTAATAGGCATGATGTGATGAGTGTATAAATGAACAAAAGAGTCAAGTGATGAGTCGCCGATCAGTCAGTCAAAACAGTGGGTGAAGGTCACCAGACAAGTAATGAGTACTCGAGTCTGAGACTTGAACACGATTTGCATTGAAGCTTTGCAAACAAAGATTTGAAACTTGACTGGAACTCAATATCTGTGACTATAGTTTCAATAAACCTTTTTCTCATTTAACCAAGGGTGAAATTATGTTTCTTATTAAGCAACAGACTGCAACTTTAAATGGGATTTGAAATAGGTTTCAGCTGAATTTTTCATGGAAATTCAGAACCAACTCTATAAGCCAAAAAACACTTCTAATCAGTTCATTTTAGCTTCAACTACATACTATTGACCATGCAGACCAGTCTCCAAACTCTGTATGAAATGACTGGAGGCGATTTTCAGAACAATAATATTTTCTTGATCAATGCGCTACACTTAGCTACATTTCATCTGAAATTCAGCATTCACTCACCATATTGCATGTCACTTGTTGCATTTCCTTACATAACTTGGAACATGTTTACTTTGTAGTATAGAACAAAGGTTTTAAATATAGATTTAGAAGAACCTACGTGATGATTGTAAATCCTTCAGCTCAGACTGAGTAGAGGAGCCCCCCCGAAAAAAAACCTTCATTTATTGCAATTTGTAGTGCAGGTAGTATAGGCGAGGTGAGCTTAGGGGTTAACTATTATTAACTACTATTACAAGACAAGTCGTTACAAAGACAAAATAAAAAAACTTTGTTTTATCTGGAATTACTAGGTATTTATATATTCATATATTATCAACACAAATGCACATTAACATTATAAATTAGGTAAATACTAATGAATCATTAATTTTCAGAATAGTTTGGAGCAACCCATTCACAAATGGGTATTTATATGCTGTATTAAATGTAGAAAATAATCACTAGGCAATTGTTGATTAATCTTTAAAAAAATAAGAAATATTAGTTGCATGTATGAAATTATTTCAATTCCTAACCTGCAACAGTCCATTGTTATTGACAGGCTCAATTGTGCGCTTTGGAAATGAAGACTTGGCATTGGAACTGGAGCAAAAAAACTGGAGACTTGGACTTGAAAACTTAATTTGGAATTAACCCTCAGAGACATGAGACTTGACCTGAACTTGTCTCTGAAAAACTTGAGTTGATCTGTACTTGTGGAAAAATAAATACACCTGTACTCTGACTTGACCCTCAAAGACTTGAGAACTGACATGGGTCAAATTAATTGAGATTTGATTTTGACTTTCCAATTAAGGAATTAAAAAACAAGTCTAACTTGTCTCTCATAGATGAAAATGTTTAGCTAACACTTGTCCTGTATTGTGAATGAATGGAGATTCTGAACAAAATTTGATCATTAATAGACGTTACGTACGCCATTAGACAGACAATTTCTGCTCGTTCAAAATAAATGTTGAACTTATTTACCATGAAAGGCCACTCATAAATGTCATAACAATTCATGCTGTGCCACAAGGAGTATGAAACATATTACAGTGTTTTGCAAGATGTGACTGCCTAGCCTCCAACAAACCCCTAGCACGACCAGGGATCCGGTCATGTGATCGTAAATCGGCCCCGATCACATAGTTTCAGACTCCATCGAAATCGGGTGTTACTTCCCGATCAGGACTCATACATATGTACCTATCAGTTTTTTAATTCCTTGTGGGTGGGGCTATTGTCTATCTCTACTCCTGTCAATAGTATTTATCTTTTATTCACTTTAAATAATATGCAGTCTAAACAAGCTGAAAAGAGAGCTACTTAATAAGGTGAGATTAAACAATTGCCGTTAGAATCCACCTCTTGCGGTTTCTGCTTCACATGAAACCGTAATGCATGTCCGTGTGTAATCAAACAGTGTCTGAATACACACTGACAGGATCGCTGCAGAGGTTTTTGTCATCAGATTTAGGATTTTTGCCTGGGATAAATGACTTCTCATGGGGGTTTGGGTGTATTTCTGGATTCTGTATCTATGCGCTGCCGCACTGGAGACTGCAATTACGCATTGCTTCAGCCCAAGTTTTAAAGTGAGGAAACAGTTCTCCAATTAAACCGATCAGAAGTGTACAAGACTCTGAACAAACAGTTCCCGGAAACGTAAACTACGCTTCAGCTGCAGGAAAACCCGCGGTAGGAAAGCAGCAGCAGCAGCAGATGTTTGGCACATCATAGCGCATCTGACCACAGGAAAGGCTGCAGTCATGCACCGAAGTGTCTCACAGAAACTTGCAGTAAGCTCCCAGTCAGCCATATGCCTTGTTTAAAGTGTCCAGGGATTTTTTTGTTTAGTTGATTTATTTACCTGGAATCTGTGCGTAAAGCTGAAAATATCTGCGCATTTCCAACACGTAGTCAGTTCATTTTAATCTGTGAAAATGACCAACAGCCTTCAGTATTTTCCTAACACCGTTCTAATAAACTGGTCAAATCGAGAAACATAAAGTTAACTTGACCCCTGATATGTGTATACATTCTAATTATGAAGTTTATTTAAGCTGAGGTACTGTTTTTTAAGTACTTTTTTTATGTTTAAGCTACTTTCGCACTAAAGTTCAAAAGTTAATATTTTTTTATTTATTACTTGATTGTTTAACCTACCCCAGAGAAGTGCTCTGTTTGTTAACAGAATTGTTCAATGTTAAAATAAGGTGAATATAAAATCTAACATCCTGGCTCAGTTTCTCTGCTCTTCTTTATTCTTTTTTTATGCATTACCGATAAAAGTATCGGATCGGGAGTCTGTATCGGCGGATAATCAAAATCAAATAACTCGGACTCAGACTCGAGGGCAAAAATACCCTGGTCGGGACAACCCTAAGCACGACCACTAACAAGCGCAAATCAAATGCAGTGGCATCTGCTGTAACTGCTGGTAAAGAATCATGGCATTCATAGTGCCATTTATGCCCTCATGTTCCTATTCTATACTTCTCAGCACTTTGCTAACCAGATCATTCACATTCTTTCACTGGTAATAATCATATCTAACAAAATTAAGCAAATATGATATTTGATGGTTGCAAATAACCTCTGCAATTATACATTTATTATATATGTTTTGTTTTGATATGGCAGCAAAAAAACTAAAATCTGGAAAGCATTGTTATCATTATTAAACCCAACATCCAAGCCTTGTGCAATGCAAAACCAGCACTGTTGACATCACTCCATTTTATTTTTGTAAACATAATTAAATCTACATAAAAAGGCTGCTAAGTTTATGGATGAAATTGAAATCACAAATTTAGCTAACACTTTATTTTCCTTATGTTACTTAGAATGTGACTGAATCTCAGAAGCCTTGTCTGCATTTGGACATTACCACTCACACACATTTTCATCTTACTCACTGACATTTTAATGAGCAACTGGTGGGTCGTTATCACTCTGAACGTGTCAGAGTTTTGTTTTATGTTTCACTCTTCTGTTCAGGCAGTTTAATTTTCTTCTGTGAACTACAAAAAAGACATATCTAGGTAAAGTAAAATCAGTCTCTTATGGAAAGTAAAAAACCCTTGTCACAATGTCAATGAAAACACTAAAGTTTATTCAATGCTTTTTATCCTTTAATTTTAGGGATGCAACGATATCACCTTTTTCAAACCAATACGATACTGATACTTGGGTTTGAGTACTTGCAGATACCATTTACCAATACCGATACTCCTATCACACAAATCAATGCAATAAATTGGAAGATTTTCTTCTCTGCTTGTTATAACAAATTATGATAAATTAGATAAAAAATTAAATATTGATAAAAATGACCACAAAACTAAAATTGTAAGTGTAGAATAAACATTTTCTGTGAAATTATTGCAGAGTTTACATATTTTAAGTATTGGTTCATGGTATTGGTTTACTTTAACCGATACGATACAGTACATAAGAACAGCATCAGCACAGATATCAGTATTGGTATTGGTGCATCCCTATTTAATTCAATGTCAATCATGGTAGGAACTTTGCATGCTTTATCTAACTATAAAACATTTTTTAGTACAGTAAAGAACAGGAATAAGAAAGACTCAGCAAAATAGATTCCCACTATATCCCGGCTGCTGTAATTACTCATGGCTGTTCAGATATCCCATGGCTCCAACTTTCTTTGGAAATTATGACCTGATAACTCACTTTACTGCTTTCGCTGCTCATAATCTGATTAGAAGGGATGAGTGATGAGCTTCAATTATTTTAAAACCTTCTTCCTCTACAGGGGAGCCCTTTAGCTGAGCATGTGTTTCTTCATGTTCAGTGTTACATATTTTCACACCTTTGAAATGCCAAGCAGACCTAAACATTCTACAACTGATCAGCTTTACTTGAAGAGGTTTGTCCGATATGTGAAAATAAACTACAAAATATCAGGAAAACTAAAAATGCTTACTACAGTCAAGAGTCTATGGGAAAAGCTAAATGAATCTTTGCATCATGTTGCCAACTAAAAACAGCCAAAGTGGGTTCCAGATAATATGCCAATTTTGCCACTCTAGTACCCTCAAGCATAAACAATGGCAGAAATTGTCATTGAGCCTATATGAATATTGTGGATAAAACCTAAAGAAAGATGATATAAAATGAACTGATTGCAATTAATAATTAGTCCTGCTAATAAATTGTAAAAAATAAACTCACACTTACTCACAGGACAGGACTTGTCTTTAACTCATGCTGATTAGGTGTAACTCAGTGGGAAATTATATCAGCATATGTCACCAAAGAGTCACCAAAAGTTGCCAGTGAAGCAATGTATAACAACATACACAGTAAAACGAAGCGGGGCAATCACCCATGCTTCTTCCATCGATCTCTTCTTATTCTCTACTGTTGTGGGTGCCTTTTGGAGCTGATCAGGGATGCCGCTTGCTGTTGCAATATACCAGGGTCTTAGCAGGTTGTGGCGTGCGACCACACGGTAATGATGAGAAACCACACAAAAAACAATTTTACTCTCAAACATCCTAAGCTCGGACAGGAAATCTCACTAGAACTCATTGTATAATATGTGACTGGAGTCAAATATAATAAATATGGATCCTGAGGATGAATTATTGGGAGGATCATTGTTTTGTTTTTTTCACTATGAAACGTTGTTAGACACGTTGATGTGACTGTTCTCTGTTTCCATGCATTTGTGGACTCCAGTTAAGCGAGCCGACATTTGTAAATAATAATAAACGCGCCCAAGATATATCGCAACCTGTCACCTTGCTTTCTGATTGGCTACATGCCACATTCAACAGGCTGCATGTTCATTTTGTCCTCGCAACCACACACGCTGTGTTATCAGGCTAAGATAATGCAACATGTTGGATATCTAAGATTATGCGATCAGATTGGTCCCAGCACCCTTCAGAGCAGACCAGAGAGCTCTGAACACATGGGACACTTCAAGAATATCTGTTAGAATTATTTCAAGAGCCCCTAATGATAATCGGGATGTGTAGGAAGGGTAATATTGAGGCAAAAATTGGCCTAAAATTCTTGCAGTGTGAACCAGTCCTAAGTGAAGTGGATGGTACACCATGCATTGCTTTTGGTGTTAAAAGTAGCTCTGTTGTCACTCCGTCCAGTGGGCAATGCTGCCTGAATTGTGTGAATTAACCAAAGAGGAGATATTTACTTCACTATTAAGGTTCAACCAATATGTGAGAAAGACCTGTAAAAATTTAATTTGATTAAATTAAATTAAGAGATTATTTTTACAAGTTCTGCAATAAATAAAGAAAAATGCATGTTTCATTTAGCAGAAGAAAACATGTTGATCATGTTGGTGGATTGATTCCTTTGATTACTGAGGCGTTATTTTTGACCTATTAGCTCTATCGGATGATTGATGAACTAACTAACCATTTCAGCTCTTATTCAGATCAGAAGCATCTATCTGAAACACTCTGACCATGGTAACTGCCGCATTGAACTGCTTGATTCTCCTAATATGATCTCCTCTTTCGGAATGTACGCTTCAGGGTGGAGGCAGCTAATCTCTATGGCATCACAAATTAAGGAATACTAGAAGCCTACCTTTTCTTTTCTAAATCAAGCAAGTGGAGCTTTATAGAAAATTATGTGTATCTCATGAAATTTTAAGCAGCTACTGGAGTGTAGTTCAGTTTAAATATTAACAAAGGCGAAAGCTGCACACACTTCAACTAATGCTGGGAAAATATAGTTAAATATTCATATGAATTTGAATGATTTAGCATTCATTAAAATGTTACTTTCATTATGTGACACTTTGGAATTGTCTTAAATGTTTAAAGGTTTTGTAAACTTTTGAACTGGTTTCTAGAGAACTGCATAAAGTGTGTGATATGCCAAAAATAAGTTCAGTTATGTCAATTTTACTTTGTCTTTAGGATTTTGAGCATTGGGATGTAAAATACCTTGAACATGTATTAAAACCTCTTGAACATTGTTTTCCATCTTTTGCATATTTTAAACAAAACAAAATAATGATTTATTGTGATTTTACATGATCAGCACCAAGTAAGGGTATTGTTGTGAAATTAAAGAAAATATATTTAAGTATAGATCTAGTTATTTCATCAAAACCTCAGAGTTAGTTAAAAAAACAACAGTGAACTAGTTTCAGAAAGATCAGGTAACACAGCAGGTAGATCAGGAATAAAGTAGTGAACAAGCTTAAAGCAGAGTTTTTCTCTTGTGATAGACGAGTGACAGGACCAGGGTCAACCCTATAACATGAGTGGATTAATATGTTTCAAAGCCACTTCAGAAAAATACATTAATTTATGTTGGTCTGTCATAACACCTACAATGTTGTAACATTACAAATATTCTAAGAAAAACCTCCAAGGTTAGTGATTACCTTTATTTCTGAAAAGCATTCATTTTTCAAATTTTTGACTGAATTTAGGTAACATCTTACTGTTTTGTATCCTGATATTTTCCAAACTCTTCTTATGTAAATGCAAGCACGTGTGGTCAATTTAACACTTAAATTGTAATCACCATAATAATAAATGACATATGAAATTTACAGACATTACATGGACAACATTTTACTGACTTGCACATTTGTAGCAGGCTGTTTTGCTGCTATGTTCAGAGTCTGTGTATGCATAATGGCAATGGATCAAATGACCAGAAATGTGGGTTTGAGTGCGTCGTCATCTGTTTGTATGCAGACAGGTTTATTCAAAACAGAGGGGCAAATAAATGCTGGAAACGGTCGTTGAGTTCTGGGTCAAAATAGCAACAAAGAAGTCAGATGTTAGCAATCATTTAATGATCTTAATAAATCTCCCATGAATTCAATATTCACTCTCCTGTTATAGCTTTCTCTTGTGTTATTGCTGAAATCTAACAGAGTTATCTAGACATTCAGCTGCTAATTGCTTTTTTATGTTTTTCCACCCTGTTAACAACTGGAAACTGGAGATAAAGCCACCACAAATAAAGCGGCATGAAAAACAAGATCTAATTTGATTTTTTGTTGAAAAAGAAAAGCTTATATAAAGCTGAATATACATTTTCTAGGTGACTTAAAGCCATTTCAGGCACAAGTAGGTATTGAAATACTGAGTGGTATGTTTTAATTTATTGTTTTTATGACATTTTAGCATACTGGAGTATAACTACCAACATAATGTCCTTAATTAAAATAATAAAAGGTAAGAAAAAACCTAGTTATTAAAACCAATCAGGTGCTTTCAAAAGCAAAGGTGAAGATCATAAAAAAAAAACATTTGAACTCATTGAAGACTTATGCAGAGTTTGAACCGGTCAGCACGTCCAGGCGTCAAATCTCTCAAACGGACAAAAGTTGATGGTTAAAAATTAAAACCGAGTTGCTTGCACACTTTCTGGTCCGTGTCAGTGTGTAACATCAGTATGTCAGCGCGCTGGCAAGCATTTCTCTGTTGCTATTTGTTTACAACGTCTTCCACTTGAAAACTAGAAGTGTGTATTTAGTAACGTAGTTGCCCTAACCGGGTTTGGCTAGCGTTAGCTAACATAACAAGAAAGTTAAAAGAAAATATTTAACTTCTTCCTCCAAAGAAGACCCAATGTCTTTCTGTCTTTGTAAAAAGACGAAGACGCTGATTGGTTGACACCCCACATTTGCTGCCCCAAAGTTCAGTTTTCCCAATTTCACGCAGCTGCTGCTCGGATGGTCCGTCAACGCGTCCAAGCAGCAGCTACATGGCAGCTTGATGCCCACTTCATGCGTAGGTACTAGGGATGCATCGGGACAGGGTAAAGTACCGGACCATTCGGTACGCCCTGTACTAAAATTGAATTTGTGCTGGTAATTAGTTACCGTCGGCCCGACTTTACCAAACTGCGCCGCGCTCCCAGACACAGGTGCAACAACCAGCACGCTGTTTCCTGCTCCAGTAGCTGGTTGGCATAGAGACACATCTTCCTCTCCACATTGATTGCATCACTGAGCACCGTGAGGAGCGAAAAAAATGTAAACTGGTCAGTTGCGTTTTTTTTCGGAAATCAGCCCTGGTGTGGGGTGCTGCTCAAATTTCTCCCGACTTGAGCGCTTTCTGCCCGGATGGGCTCCAGCATTCAGGGGCACCGGGTTGCGCTGTGTTCATCTCGTCTTTGCGGTGCGCGAAGCAAAGAGGAGATGTGCTGCGCTCCATTCACTGATGCACACACAAATGCCCTTTGAGCAGCGGGCACACGAAGAATATTCATCCACCACCTGTGTCAGTGTGGTCAGATGCGCTCTCGTTTAAAGAACCGGTAAAATACAGAAAACATTCTGTTACTGCGGCCCTGTTTGTGAACCATAATCCCAGAGAGACGTACAGCACGTTTATGTTGTATTCTCACGGCTTTCACCCACCCACAGTTACAGGTGTTAAGTTAACTGTGACATTCTGTTTTTTTGTTCCCAAAAAAATAAAATATATGTTTTGGGATAAAAAAACGCAGTCTCTTTCTGCACAAAACATGTACCGAACTCTACCGTGGACCGTGGCCCAGGTACTGAGGTACGGACCGTACCGTGGGCTACCTGTACCGTTTCACCCCTAGTACGTACCTTAAACCTTGCATGTAATCTAGCTGCCCTGCTGCCTGGACGCACTGATGCAGCTTTTTGCAGTAACAACTATTCAAAACTACAAATACTTTTGCCCATCCCTTTTGTGGCAAAGCCTTTTTTTAGCCTCTACTTTGGTTTCTAGGTACAATAAGAATCGCAAGTTATAGACAACAGGGCATGTTGGTGACTCAGTCAGCAGCTGATTGACTAAAAACAAGTTTGTTTGTTTTTTAAAGTGGGGTATTATGCTTCTTCCAGGCACACAGTACCATTCTATAGCAAACTCAAAGGAAAATGTTACCCTAAATCATTCTCAAAATCCTGTACATATCAAAATAAACCTTAAAGAAATTTGCCTTCTCATCACTTCCGTATTTGACGCTTTGATATTCACCTGAGCTTCTCTAAGCCCTCCTACCCTTTGTGAAACTCCCCCTGCAGAACGTTATATATCGGCTGTTATAACAGCATGTGCGTCGGACTCTGATAGTTTACATAAGTTTTCAGAGTGTTGGATTAGAGTATTTAAGAAAAATAATGCTGCTCGGCTGCTGAGTAAGCTACGTCAGGTAGGAGGAGGAGATGGGTGGAAAAGGAGAGATACTACATGGGAGCAGGCATTTGAGCACCCCTAATAACTACCAGTAGAGACTAAAAAATTATTCAAACATAAGTAATTTGTCAAATAATACTTTGCATGGCTTTAATGAGGAAATAATATGTTATTAGGATGTTACAAGTCAAAAAGTCAATTTTGCATAATACCATCGCAATAAGAAAAAAATTCAACATGACTTATGTCATATAACAAAATGGGAAAAAACTGAAACAACTCAAGTATGTTTTAAAAAAAAGTGAAAAGACAATAATCAGAATGGATCTGGAAGAAGAGCAGTAAATTGGTTCAGTTTTCTGAACTCAATCCTAAGGCAACAGTTTGTTTGTTTTTCGACAGATGGTTATTAGTGTTCCATATTCTTTAGATAGCTCCAAAAGGGCAAAAAAAATGAAATATTTCAGTTTGATCATAATTATAGCTGTGCACTGTCTCCTCTCAACTTCTATGGTATGGCATATTTCCCATAAAGCTTCTTTTTTCGAGAGGAGCCAGTTGAGGTGGCTCGGGCATCTGGTCAGGATGCCTCCTTGACACCTCCCTGGTTAGGTGTTCCGGGCACGTCCCACCGGGAGGAGGCCCAGGGGAAGACCCAGGACTCGCTGGAGGGACTATGTCTCCCGGCTAGCCTGGGAACGCCTCGGGATTCTTCCCGAGGAGCTGGCCCAAGTGGCTGGGGAGAGGGAATTCTGGGTCTGTCTGCTTAGGCTACTGCCCCCACGACCCGACCCCGGATAAGCGGAAGAAGATGAATGGATGGACTTCTTTTTTTAGCCTTTTCAAGCTGATTTGATTAAAAACACGTTAACTGAACTATAATGCACAAACTGTAGAAGGTTTGGTTTTAGTATATATGGGAATGTTTAACGCATACATGATGCTGCTGCACTGACTTTTAGGATATTGGTCTGTAGAGTTCACATTGTTGTGCAAAAGCAAAAAGAAGAATCCCAATTCTTTGCACTTATTGGAATCTTTTGGAAAGAGTTTATTTTTGTTACAGGAGCCAAACCTCACACTAAAGAGACATTTAATTGAATATTTATTTATTTATTTACCAACTTATACTTTGTACAAGTCATGCTCACACCAAAAAAAAACAAACAAACAAACAAAAACAGTCTTCTCCTATACTATTTAACGAGGCTGTATCATATTCAGAGACCGTCCTGAGTCTTCTTTTTTTCACTCTTCCTTTCAGCTCACACAAGGCTAAGTCTGGAGATGAGATGGTCATGGAAAGAAAGTTTATGTTTGGTTGTTTTTTGTGTTAGATTAACCATTTCTATCCATTTGGCAGTATATTTTTGGATCATTCCCCGTTGAATGACCCAGTGTTGACTTATATTTAGTTACCTGGCAAAAGCCACTAAACTTTAACAATTATCTGGTATTTCAAAGAGGACATGCTAATTAAAAAGACAGCAAGACTTTAAAAGACTTACAGACCCACAGCATTATGGGTCCTGTACCGTACTTCAGAGGGTACATGAGGTGAATCTGCCACTGCTCAACCGCAAATAGACAGGAGTCCACCGTAATATAAGTTGTTCCTAATGCAGAACTTTGTGACCACTAATGGAGCTCTTTCCTGTAATTCTGAAACAGAGATATTTGGATATTTTATTGAACAGAAAAAAGCCCTACGCACACAGATCTTTTATTTTTAGGCATTTTAGGCAGTCTAAATGCTACTTTAACTGATCAGTACAGAAGCCAACAGATGTTACAGCTTTAAGATAGGCTTTAGAACTGTTTGGTACCTTGCATATTACAAATCTCATACACAGCTTCTACTGGTGTAACGGTACAGTACATGTATTCATTTTTCGTACGGCTCTGTTAGGTACAGTTAGATACACATATATATATATATATATATATATATATTAGGGGTATCACGATTCTCCAAATCCTTGATTCGATTTGATTTTCGAATTTAGGGTCACAATTCGATTCAATTCTCGATTTTGTTTTTGTTTTTTAAAAAAATCATTTTACAGTATATAACCCTATGTCATTTTTACACTGGTTTTATTCATTACATTTTGTACAGTAAATCTTGGTTTAAAAGGAAAGTGATGCAATTTTTATTTTTCTTGTGTAATGTATCACATTAGGCATTAATGGTCAAATAATTTATTTACAATATTGTTTAACACTAACGGAGGCTTGCTGCCATCTAGTGACTCTTTATAGTTACTGCAGAAGAGCTAGCGTCGGCTAATGTGTGTGCTCTGATCGCGGGGGATTTGATACAGGCAGTTGAAATGTTCCCAGGTGTTGTTGTGACTTGTCCCAACAACACCCCTAAAATATATATATATATATATATATATATATATATATATATATATAAAACGAATGAATCCAGCTGTTTTCTACCTGCACACATGTGGAACGTTTATGTGCAGAACTCAGAGTGCAATGCAATGTTCTGCAGCACAACTTTAAAAAGGTAACACCAAAAAAAAAAAAAAAGACTCCCAGCTATCACTAAGTGTGATTTTTGGTTTCTCATGCAGCTACAGTAGAAAAAAAAGATGAACTGAACCAGCACAACTTTGTCAGCAAATGCATCTTTCAACAGCAATAAGGTCCACAACACGCTCCGCACTGACTGAATGACTCACCTGAAGCAATATCAAGCTTACTAGAAACATCACTGATTCTAGAAAAAGAAAAGAGATTTCCACATCGCTACCAGTGGCATCCAATCAGACCAAACTCCTGATTTTGGATAAAATGCAAGTTAGAGGAATCCCAATTGATGAGCTGAAAATTTCCCAACAGCTGCCCATGCTGCATTCAAGTACATCTTGGAAACTAGGTTGTCGAAATATCAAAACAACTCCAAAGTGATTTAAGCATGTTTTATTCTCAAATATTGGCAAAGTGTCATTTAAACATTTCTAAACATTAACATTGACTGTTTTCAAGTGGTTATATTGTTTTCTACTCTGGCAATGTCTGCTTGTACTATTTTAAAAAAATCAAATCTCCTCTTAGTTTTATACTTTTAGCTTTTTAAGTTATAGAACATAATACAATCAAATCAATTTCAGAAACTGGAAGGAAGGGCTTCAGGAAAAAATTTGCTAAATTCTGAAAGCCATATGGACATTTGTACTTATTTTTCTTGATTAAAGGTTACAGAAAATGGACCAAACCCTGATTTTAGAACTCAAAGTATTTACCGAACTTTGATTTTTGTGTACTGTTACTGTTAATAACTACAACTTTTTTTTACTTTTCATAATTTTAGGTTTCATTATCCCTTTAAAGGTCAGGTTTATCTTTACAGTACATGACGTTTAACCTATTATTGCTCACTATTAACGCCTCTGTTAGGATTACCGGAACTAACTTTCCTTGATATTCTAATAATGAACTAAAGAAAAAGTCAATCACAAGAAAACAGTCAGTGCTGCTGTTTAGTTGAGAAAATAATAATCAAGTTTAATGTATTATTTTAAGTGTTCCCTAATCAATGCCTCAAATTCATTTCCTGCCCCTTTGGACCTGAAAACCTCTATTAAAACAAAAATGTGTGGTTTCATACGTGTGGTACACAAGAGCCTGTGGGTAAACAAACAGGATTTCTCCATTCCCAAGGATAGATTTTGGAGATCCATCGACTTTAATAAAGGCACTATATGCTGTATTTGTGTGTGCAGAGACAGAAGGGATAGTGGGAGACAGGCTGAGGCAAAAAGACTGGCGTTGGCTTATTGAAATGCACCTGGAAAGTAAACTAATTTTCTCAGCGGGTCAGAGGACTGGTTATGGTAATAAAAAGAGAGATGTCATTAGATTCAGAGGTATTTGAAGTGCTCTCTGGTGTGTGCGGAGGTGGTGGGGGGTGGGGGGCAGTGTGTGAAAGTGAAAAAAACGTAAGGTGTGTGTGTTTTTCACTGTGCTTCCCTGCCACTATCTCTGTCTCCTCTGAGGGTAGTTATTCATAAGCTTGACCTACATGCGCCCATGCTCATGTGTGCATTTGCGAGTGTGCTTGTCAACCCATGCAGGAGTAAGTGCCGAGGTTCTGGCCCGTTCTCCAAGATTCACGAACCACTTTCACGGTCTGAATCAAACCACTCAGTCTGATGTCTTTTCCTGCAACAGATGGAGATCTTTAAACCACAGTTATGCTTTTATTCTGGAACTGTGGTAGATTCTGTGCCTTTGCAGGCTCACATAAACATGTCCATTCCTTCTTTTTCTGCTCTGAGAAATGTTAAGTAACAAATCAAAACTCGTAAACAGTCCATGCAAAAGCATTTACTATGCAGATTAGTCTAAATAACAAAATATGGTGTAACGAGATTGCTTATTCTTTCCTTCACGAAGATAGCTGGCCCCCTTTGTCCCCCTTCTGGCCAATGCGATGGTTTATAACCAAGTGAAATGCAAGTAGTCTCCTAAGCAACAGCGAGCGAGTGAGCCCCAAGAAAAACTGGAGGTAGCAGCATTAGATCTTTAGCCTCTCCTGTCCCTTTGATGTCCCTCAGCATAAGACGATACAGACAGGTCTGGCTGGTAAACATGAATATGAACAGGCAGTGTGAAGTCTACTGGCGTTTGCAGACAAGGTTATGAGTAATGAGGCAATATTTGCATGACAGAGCTGCTGCCATGTGATTCGGATGTAGTTTTTTTGTTTTTTTACAGTTTAGAGCCCCTGATAATTAAGACATTTCTTCCACTTTCAGCAGCTGTTTTGCACCTATTTTTATTTCTGTGCTGAATTCATGGAGCAGACGCAAACATGCCCATCGAGTCCAACAGATGGGAGCAATTTACAGTAGATGTATTTTTGTGTGAGTTCACAGTTCTGCTGTCTTCAGACACAAATAGAGCTGGTACACAAGAGACTACCAAGATAAATAAAAAGGTTTTTAATTATTTTCATTGTAATTTTCTGTAAATCAGAATCAGGTGAGCACCTGACAGGCATTTCTCAAAACGTGGGAATAGCGTTTGAGTGGAATAATCACTTCGGGAGGCCATTTCTAAACTAAGATATATATTGTGAAAAACATTGGAGAGGATTAATTAAAGTGAAAATACATCAATGTATAAAATATTATGCCTAAACCTATCATTTATAAATACTGTATGTTTATTTTACTCATTAAATTAAAAAGGCAACCCAATGACTTCCATCTTACAGTGTTACAGTGTAGGAGCGAGATCTTTAACTTATGTCTTGTTTTTTCAAGTCACTATCACAAGGTATGAGGAGAGGATGAGTAACCTACTGTGACATCCCTTAACCTGTTTTTTTGTAAAGCCAAAATGACAGCCGTTCACTTCTTTCTCATTTTCTTTTCCTGCACATATTACTGTATTATCAGCCCGTATTGGCTGTGCGGTCGTTCCAGTTTTTCAAATTATAAAGCATTTAGTCTTGTTTGAGATTATATATTGGAGTCACTGTGTCTCAGTGGGTAAAGTAGTTGCTTTGTAAATGAAGGGTTGCATGATCAACTTCAGCTTATGCCTCAGTCATCTGTGAATCAGTGCATGAATATGTGAGTGTCTCTGAGTGCAAATGGGTGATTGTGGTTCCAGCGTAAAGGGCTTTGAGTGGTCAACATGACTAGAAAAGTGATATTGAAGTTCAGTCCATTTACATCAATATACTTTATGGAAATGTATTGACATTTTGGCAGACTTTCCCTGAAAAGCATATAATGAACGTAATTTCTCATTGAAATGTGGATGAATTGTGTTAGCCAAGAGACCTGTTTTCTAGGTATATTATTACTATTTTAGACCTATAGAAGGACACAATTACTCAGGTTTGTAAAAACGTTATTAGCTACAAATACCTTTATGAATTTCCAAAATGTTCAGATAGCCTTTGAATACTGAAACTGTACCACAGATAGTTAAAATAGAAGGCAATATAGGCTGAAATTAGTCATCAGGGCTTTATTTTTCTCTTTAGTGAGTAATGCACAATGTCTTTTTTAGGTTTCATATCGTCCATTATATCATCTACAAATTGCTTCCATTTTCTTCACTGATATTCCCATAACTTGGTGGGATAATTAAGCTGAATGAATGGGCTTAAACGTGGATCAGCTGTGGATCATAAAGAGGGTTGCTAGGCAATTTTCTCAGACTAGTCCATGGCTAAGGTGCAGTAGGGAAAGCAGAATACCTTTATCACAAATCTGCACCAGCAGTTTATAAGAATCTAATGACAATACTGATGTAACACAATAAAAAATGTCCTTTCATTGAAATAAATTACAGCTATATTGCGATGTTAGTAATACTATCACTGATTAAAACTTTACAATTTTCAGAAGTTTAGTCTGGTTCATATATGTTTGTGGATCTGAAGGTCTAAACCCTTTGAGATAAGTTGGGATGGAAGGGAATTTATCTCTTGTGAGCAAGAGACAGTCTTTTTCTTTATATCACTTCTCAAACAGGTTTGTGTTATTCATGAAGGAGATTTGTAGATAGGCCAGGATGAGAGTCAGCTCCCCTAGGCTAAGATTGGAGATTCGCTTTTTAGGTGGACAACAACCTTAAACACACAGCAATATACAGTGGTCTAATATCAAACCATGTTCATGATACAATGGCAAAGTCAAAGTTCAGAGATGTTGCAAGACTCCTAGATTTTCACATCTTTCTTTAGCCAGTAGTTTTGTGTCATGTATGATTAATTTGCCCTTTCTGTTCATTCGACAAGAGGCAGATTTCCACGATTGAAACGTCTATGTTATTTGAGTAGACTGTAATTTATCGGACTAATTCTGTTGGCCAGTTGCTCTCAGCTGTCGTGTCTATATATAAAATGTTCCCTTTGATGGTAAGATGTCAGCATATGACAATCTTTTGATTGTAAGTAGCGTCACTGATCACCACCAAAAAGTGCCCATGGCACTCAGCGCAACTTAACCACAGCCCTCCTCCAGCGACTCTACTGGGCCATTTCCAGGTACATACACCCAAACTTGTACTCTGTTGGCTCCCAAAATGGCCCTGAAAATGGCCCTGTAAGGGCAGTTTAATGCATTGGATACATACTGCAAAGATCTCATCATATAACCCTAAAGTTCCGTAGGTGGAAATGTGCATGAAGTAAATAAACTTTCTGAATATCTTGTAATAGCAGTGATTTCACACTCCCCCCCCAGAGTTGTAATATGATTTGAGATTTATTCGAAATTTAAGCCTTAAACCCTCCCTCCCCCACCTCCAAGGGAAGCCAGGTACAACAGAAATAAGAACCGCTTATGTTTGTTAGAAACAAAAGCAACTCTTCGCTTCATAAAATGCCTGCATACCAATTACAGCAATGTCTCTGTCTTCGTACATTCCGTCTGATGTTTTCTTTTCATTATGCTGATCTATTCCCCAATTAAAATTCTGGTACCTTCTGCTTTAACCCTCCCATCTCCTCATCCTGTCATCTCTTTTCTACCTAAGGGGGCCCAGATGTGGTCGAGTCCGTTCCAGACGACCCTACTTACAACGTCAGCAGTGAGCTCACCCTGGAGGTGACTGCCAGCGACGATAACGCCATCATCTCCTGCATCGTCTACCACGACTCTTTAACAACTGGGGAGAAAAAGACAGAGCAGTCTCTGCGGGTGTTGTGTAAGTCAACTGGGAGACTGGGAGGTTTGCTGGGAGAATGAATGGTGAGACAAGAAAATAAACCAGGTTCTGGAAAAATAAGAGAGGGAAATGCAAACTAATATATTTAACTGAATTTACTTCTTTATATCCCTTCTCAACCTTTTCTTTGAAAAGCATGAGAACGTCTACCTCTTTTGTAGTTTGACCTAAATTGTGACAGTCTTTAACAATAACAAGGAAGACAGGAATTTCATCTTCCTCACCTGCTGCACTTAACTAGTATTGAGCCACAGTGGGTAAGAACAGCACTTTATCAGCTGAAATGAAACCTCTGACTGAAGGTGCGGAGTCTGTGTGAATATTGCCCCCCTGTGGGCAAGGTGATGGAACTGCAGCTCAGAGGCAAAGCTGCGCTATTGTGTAAGGGGGTTATGTCATAGTAAGATGTTGCATGCAGAACGCACACGATAGTAGATGGAGATGGAGACTGGAATGAATGGGACTGTCTTTGGTGTGTATGTACAGCTCTAACTCCTGTGTTATGTAACTGCAGTGTGTCTGTAAGTTTCTTTCTGTGTGTGTTCATCTTCTGTCCATAGATGCCCCTGAAGTAGCGATCACGCCTGAGGAGAGGATGGCGATAGAAGGGCAGAGGTTTTCTCTGCTGTGTTCAGGCAAAGGCAACCCTGAGTAAGAAAAGCACACACACATTGTTTTTTTGTTTTTTTCATGTCAGGCAGTTTACAGAAAAATTTACACTTTTCTCCAGACAAGACTTGCCTTCAGTCTGCATTTATATATTGATAAATGCTGCTATGTTGTCTGTCCAAACAAGTCTTTACACTCTGTCTTATTACAACATAAATCTCAATGTTTTTTAATTGGTATTTTAGTTCAGACTAACACAAAGTAGCACATATTGTGAAGGGGACTTGAAGTTGTAGTCCCACTCTACTCTAACGCCCCTAAATAAAATCTATTGTGCCTTCAGAAGTTAAATAATTTGTTCAAATAGTCCACCTGTATGTACAAAATCAAGCTGTTCTGGTAATGAAGCCTCAAATTGGAATTGGAATTGATAAAACTTCGCAAGACTTTCACAGACACTCTTTATCCAAGCTCATTCTGAGCTTTTTGTTATTGACAAATGACCAAAATGTCAGTCTACAGATGTGCAAATCTAATAGAGACTTTCCCCATAAACTAGCAGTAGTAATTACAGCGAAATGTATTGCAGAGACCTGTTGAATGGGTATCAGCACTTCGGCAAGGTTGTGTGACTTCTATGAGATTACAACTTAACTAAAACTTGGAAATCTGATTAATAAAATGGTGACAAATTTGAACGATTATACACTTTTTTTCTCAGAGGGAAGCCAGAGAGATCCTCTCATAGGACTTTTGTGAGCTCAGCTTCGATTTAAAGTATGTATTTCCCAAAAAAATGACAACTCGGCTGATAAAAAAAAACTACAAACACAATGGCTAATCCAAGAGTCAGTTCTCACTTGGACTGCTTGGTTCAAGGAAAACAGGATGAAGACACTTTAATAGTTCTGGATGCCAAAGGTGATACTTTCATATCAGGTTGTACTGCCTGTATCCTTTTAAACAAGAAATACAATCTTTCTTTGCAAAACTCTGCGAATTGACTCTATTAAGTCTTTATGGTGGTGCAGTTGTTGCTTTTTTGCAGTGCAAAGGTCCTGGGTTTAATAGTAGGATGCTGGGGTCTCTCTCAAAGGAGTTTACATTTTATCCCCATCCATATGGGGCTTCTCTTCATGTACTGCAGCTTTCTTGTGTTGTCCAAAAGTATCCATTATAGCCTGAGTGGTCTGTCTAAAACTGCCTTTTGGTATGACAGTTTCGATGTGTTGTTATTTGTTCTGTGATAGACTACCGACCTGTCCAGGATGAACCTAACCTCTTGCCCCATGACCACTGGAGATGGGCACCAGCTTACCCTAAACGGATGAGCCTGTATAGACACTGAATTGAAGGATAAATTAATAAATGATTTCTGCATTTGCAACAAAATGGAATCATTGGCATTAAGAAGTTGCTCATATTTTACAAAGACGGCAGCTACGAGTGTTTTATTGTCACCCTGCTGAGTCCTTCATATGCTAAAGCCACACCAGCACTAGCTTATTCGTGTTGTAAATCTTTATAATGCTAAGCGGAACGATTTGGGCTCAGTTCAAAGGACTCAAAAGCATGACACCAAAGGCAAGGCAGTAAAGACAAAAAGGGAAGCTTTACTTCAGAAAGAAGATGTAAGGTTACAGAAACCAGGTGGGAAAAACAACTCAGGAGGAGCAGCCAGCGGCAGAATCGGTACATAGGAGGGACTCGTCAGGAATAGCTGAACACTGAAACGTGACAACACTGAGCTCAAAAGAGAAGACCTACTGTGGGTTTAAATACTAAAGGACTGATTAGTGAAGTGGCTTCATATGACAGAAGAGAGGTTAAAGAGGAAAAGATCGGGTTCAGACCCTCGCAGACTCAGACACTGCAGCTGAGGGAGTGAGTTCATGAGGTTTTAAAATAGTTCAAAACAGAGGAGCTAATGAGACACGCCGTTGTGAGTGCCCACGTTGCCTGGAAACAATGCATCATCACTGCAGCAATGAAATGTCTTCCCTTTTTTGTCAGCAGTCATACATTACAGACTGTCCTCAGGAAATCCCATAAGCATACATTAAATGCTTCAAGGACTTTTACTATAAATTTGATGGAATTGCAGTAACTATGCCAAGAACATAGATTTCTCCAGCCAGACTTTGTATCATGTTCATACATTATCCTTTTTTTCCCCTGAACTTAGGGCAAGTTTGAAAACTCAGCATAGATCTCCAGGCTCACAGAATTGCAAATGAATGCTTTGATATGTCTCTATCAGAGCCTGACTCCATCTGTGTCAATTGGACCTCCCCAAGTCTTCATTTGTCTCTTTATGTTTAAGGTCTCATTAGGTTTAAGCAATTTACTGACTACCTAATTAGCGTGCCGGGGTAATTAGGATCTTTAAAGGAAAATCAGCTTGGTCCAAGTATCCTTGTGTCAAAGTCAGACACTTAAAACTATAACAAGGCTTTAGGTATACCTGTTACTTCTCTATCTGTTTGGGTGGGATTATGTTAAAAATAACTAAATGTGTTTGTATTTGATATTATTTTGTAGTGGAGCCTCATTATTTAGTCATGTAAATCTTTGCAGGAGGGTGTAGGCTTTCAACAGAAGGTAAAGCTCTATGTCCTTAAAATGAGGTCTTCGTAAAAGGTTATGCAATGTAAATAACTTGCTTACAGTAGATTACTTTTTTTCTAGCGTCTTCTTTTTGTATGAATACAGAAAAGTTCCTCCCGGAGACTTAAGTAAGCTGAAGGCCAACAAGACCAAAGTAGATTTCTGTTATTTGCTGCTTTTTGGCGCAAAGTACCATTCACAATTTACTGGTAGCTTCAGGAAAAGTAAGTAAAATTTCATAAAAATAATATTTTATTTCAAAGAAATAAAAATTCTAATTCAAATAATTTTTTTTATGAAATCACTGCTGTAATGATTGCTTGTAACGATTCTCATGGTCATGTTTAATTGGTCTCCCTAAATGAGGAGTGAGTGTGTGATTGCATGGTTGTGATAGAATGGCACCCTATGCAGGGTTGATCCTACCTCTCACCCAGTGACAGGTGAATAAGTGGGATGGATGGATGGATGGATGGATGAAAGAGTGTAGAAATCTTCATTTAGGAACCCATTACTATTCCCATCCTGTTTCCTGGGGTATGCATATGTCATGAAGCAGTGGCTTATTTGTTTTATCCAAACAGTAGAAAAAGTCTAATTAAAGTAAACCCCATGCTTTCATTTGTAAGAAAATTTCAATAAGAAAATAGCAACTAGCCTAAACTTGCTATCACCAGAGAGAACAATGAATTAGGAAGTTAAAATAACTGAAACTGATACAAACCAGCCTGGATCAAGATCCAGGTGTCGTCCAATCATGGATGTGAGGAAGATGTTAACGAAAAAAAAAAAGTTTTTTACTGTTTATAACAGAAGCAAGAGGAGTTATCTGAGGGACGCCATAACAATGATTAGGCCCCATCTACTTTAAAATCGGTTGTAAAGAAGATGTGTCATAGAAATGTCTTTCATTGTCCTACCATCATAAATAAAAATGTATGGCGTTTGCTGAAGCCATCTGAGACTTTATATGGAATTGTTTTGGTCAGAGTAAATATTGACCCTGGGAATCATGACGGAGTGGATTGCATCATGGACATTTAAAGATTAAACCAAGAATGGATTCTAAAGGATGGTAAAATAGTGTTTGCATCAACCAGCATGACATTTTCACAACAGGAGCTGTTCAAAATGGTAAACATATGACTAAGCTTGCACTATCTATTTGCTTCAGGTTGTTGAGGGAGCTAACCTAGATTTTTGCAAAAAATAAATTCAGGTTAACTAAGAGAAATATGTAATGCTGGCAAGTTTTTACTGCTCATAACCTTTAAACATAACTCCTACACAAAGTACTAAACAAAAGCACGTTATAAAGAAGTAAAAATATATCAATACTATTCAAATTCATGCAAATGCATGAAATTACACGGTAGGCATCCAATCATTAGCACAAATAAACTTCTCAAATATATACCAACACCTGCAGGGTGCTTGTACAGCTACCATAGGAGAGTTCGGATACACTTGTATGTAATCACACATTAACATGTTCAATTTCTGACAACTGCCTGAGCAAATAGTTGCTTGTTCAAACATAACACGGGGAAAAAAAACATATCAGCTGCTTGTACAAGGATTCGTGTTTTTCCTCATATACACAATTCCTCTGAAGGCAACACACACAGAAACAAGCCAGTGTCTTAAATGCTGCCCACACAAATACACTCTTCCACTGGCCTCTCTGCATTATAGATGAACCTTCATCGATCCACCCTGCCATCCTTCTGCTCCTCTCCTCCATGCCTCCACCCATCCCCTCCGTCGTCTGGTATCTCTCGACTGGCGTGTCACTCATGCCTCGTTCGCTGCTCTCTGCCTTGTCACGCCGCCTCCTTGCCCTCCTCCTCTGCCACCTCTATCCGTCCTTTCCCATAACTCGCCTTCTTCTCTCGAAGTGCACCTTTTCACCCCAAACTCCCCATCAGCTCGGCCGTCCTGTCACCCCTCCCCTACTCTACCGTCGTCGCCCTGTCATTGTTTCACGGGAGGGCTGAGGAAGACGACTAACTGCTAAGTTTGACTGTCAGGGGAAAAACAGAGGGGGCCGATGAGAAGGAGGTGACTGTCACTGCATGTATGCATCGATACAATAAAAGTGGCTATGACGGAGTCCTAGGGGCAGATCTGCTGAAAATCTGTCTGTGATACAATAGCACTCTGTGGATGAAACCATCCTTTTGAATTATGCATGCTCCTACATGAGGAATGGCCCTGCGCTGCAGTAATAAATGGCTCTTTCTTGTCATAATGGACTTGTCAGTGCAAGAGTTCAGGAGATTCTATAAATATACTTTAAGACCAAATATCATTACATTTTAGCGCAAGAAAACCTAAAAGCCTTGAAAGTATAGAATATGAATAAATCAGATTATGCATTTCCATTGCTTTTTAAATCAAATTAGTGACTTTAAAAAAAACACTTTTGAATGATGAACCAGATAAGCATTTCCATACAAAGATGATATAGCGTCAATAACAATCCTTACTTGACACTTGTTTCCATCCATCACTTCAAACGGAGATTGTTTTCTTAGCCAAAAAAGACCCTTTTACATGAATATTTTGAATTGATGTGTGCCCTTTTGTTGGCGACTCAGAAAAATCTTATACTAAGGTTTGTTTCAAACCTATGAAAGACAATTTTGTGAGCACCATATGTGCAAAAAGGTAAGAAGAGAGGACTGTTCCTCACTCACTTTCCTTGTTTGAATTTTTTTCTCCACAGGGTCTATTAAACTCAAGACAGTTCATGTTAAGGCAAATTACTCCAAAGGGAGTCAACCGCCAGACCGCCAAGGCAGTGGTCTGATTCACTGACTGAATCAAGTTTATCGTATGAGATATCCCCCTTTTACAGCTATCTTTTGCTTTTCCATCAGCTCATGTCTGCAGATCACTTGAAATTAACTACAGCTCCCTTCATCAGTTCCTCTTGCACATTCACCCATGATAAATAGCTTTGGTAGTGGCTCCTTTTTCTCCAGTGTTTGCACCAAATGAATAAGGGTTTGGTTACCACAGCTGCACTCTGTCAAAAAATCTGTACTACATCTTCCCTTTCATCCACCACATGTGTAGCATTAAGCATAGTTTATACTTCTTCGTCTATGTCGAAATGGATAGACGCAATTAACCATCGACGCAGGGGGTCTCTGTCAACTGCACAAGTACAGACAGAGTAGAGCCCAATATTCTAACTATCAATGGAGAGCACATGCCTATGATTGGTCAGCTCAAGAACAGCCAGAGAATGCTTCGTCAGAACGGTGCTCTACAGTCACTGTAATCAGTAGCTAATGCAGCGTTTGGGCACCACATCCTTTATATTGCAAAGACATATATTTAATATAGTGTAAAGAACAGAAAAACAGGCTGCTGTGTTTGTTTACATGTGTTTTTAGAGTATTCTATGAGCTGCACTTCTTGTTAAAATTCCATTTCCATTTCAATCAAAACATATTTTCTGACAGTTATTGCTTCTTCAGTGGGGATTTGTTCACAAGCTGAAGAAAATAAACTGTAGTTATTCAGAAAAAAACACTGCAATGGTAGGTAGACCCACCAGAAAAAGTCAGCTCCCCCTGCTGTCTTGGGGAATTGCTTTGCAACACTGACACAACAACGAAGAAGCATAAACAAAAAACTCTTGCATCGATACGTCTGCATCTGGTTGCAAACTTGCTCAAGGAGAAGTATAAACTAGGCTTTATATTTAAAGTGACAGTGTGTAATCTTTGCAGTACATCTTTGAAAATAGCCATTATAATATTATGTAATAATAATTACGTAAAGGAAATTAATAGCAAAATATTGGCAATATTGTAAAATATGACTTTAAAAATCAGTTTTAAAATACATAGGCGCGGGTCCTGACTTTTCAAATACAAATAATGTATGTGTGACACAAATAACTACTAAACAGACCCAAAATAAAATTTTAACAGCTGCATAACGAAACAGAAATTATATCAGCCTGAATGCTGGATGAATTTGAATGGGAATAATGCTGGTGGTCATTTTATATTGAGGTGAATTGCAGACATAGTGCTTTTATATTCTTGGTTAAGTCTCTAAACTACATCTCCTTCATTTCTCCTGAACGTCCTCCTTACTGTATAAATCAGCTTGTAAATGTACCGTTTTTGAACTTAAATCCAAGCTTTTCGATCATAAATTTAATTTAATCCCTCTTATGCAACATTTTCCTGCGTCTTGACTGCCTTTATTTACTTTCATGCTTTTATACATATCCCTCAATTTTACAGATCAAAACAACTGTTCCTACAAGCCTGAGCACAACTGGAAATGAGATATAATAAGAATTATGATTTGCTGTTTAAAGTATAATATGTCCTGCATAGAGAAGTTTCAGAAATAGTTATTTAAAAAAATTACAGTACAGAAGAGGATGGCAAAACATGAGGTGGAAAGGAAAGAAAAACAAACAAGGAAGGATAGGAGTGGTAGTGTGAAGTGAAGCGAAGCGACGTGTGGGTGGAAGGGAGACAGAAAGATATGGTGACAAGCAACAAATGACCAAGACAGGCAACGAGAGAAAAAAAAAACAAGAGCAACTCAGTGTGTGTATGCCTGTGTGTGTATGTGTGTTATGGAAATAAGATGGGATGGGAGCTTGCTCAGTTATGTGAATTGCTGCTTGTGGATGAACTAGTGTCCAATCAAATCAGATATAGGTCGTCCCTGCAGCTGTCAGTCAAAACCCAATCACCGCGACAACACCTTTCCTCCGACACACCCAGCCACTCAGCTCCTTCTCCTCCCGTCGAGCTGCCCTCCCCAATCAGACTCAATAAATGTCACACTCCATTCCCCAATACACACTTTTTCCTACCCTGACTAGCTTCATTGTTTTAGGTTGAAAAGGATGGCTAAGCGTGTCGAATTCTTTCCAGTTTCTTTGAGGCCCCGCAGCAAAGAAGAGAGGCAGAAAATGTGTGCTGTAAAATAGGAAATTATATGTCCTATCTATTTGATCAACGCAGCCAACAAGTGTTCATAATCTCATCACATTTTCACTCCTCTAGTCATTTTACAAGTTAAGCTCCTCTTCCTGCGTTCATTTAACAGATTTAAAGCCGGGAAGGTTTGAAGATCTCAAACCTATTTCATGCAAGCATCTGTAATTGTACGAGGTCCTGGTCAGCTTTATAAAACAGCAGGAGGTGTGTAATAAGATTACAGTAAGCTGTAAATTATTTTAGGACATTGCTGCCCACACCTTACATCAGTCTTACTGTCAATGGTTACATTGAATAAACTACTAGTGTTGTAGCTATACCTACTCTAAGCCTTGTGAGCATCTGCATTCTCGTGATAACAAAATAATAATTCCAATGTGATGCTTCAATAAGATTTTTGCTGTGTTGCTTCTTGCTTGTTTGGATAGGTTTCAGTTGTAAGTTCCTTTTCACATTACGTTTTTTTTGTGTGCATTTTTTCTAAATCAAGCAGAGAACTAAAATCAAACTGTGAAGAAAAATAAAATTAAATTTAAAAAAATTAAACGTACATACAAAAATAAGGGAGTCGAACAATGCAAAAGTGGATCCAACATATGGTAGGCTTAAAAACCCCCAGTTATTTTCATAATGATAGAGTAAATAATCCTATATTATTACAGTTTACTACACTACACTAAAATCAGTGTTTGGTGAAATAATGGTAAATTGATAAAAAGAAGAGAAAAACGTTTCTAACTGGGAACCAACTGACCTAATAAAGATTTTTAAAAGATTCTTATTATAACTTAAGATAAGACATAATTTGTTGTTCACAATTCTGCACGGGACCCACATCCCAATACAGCAACAACAAATGTCTGCATCACTGGCCTTTTATACTAACTATCCAGAAGAGCTGGCAGAAATTGTATCACTATCTCCAGGCTTACAGTTAAAAAGGAATCAGTTTATTGATGCTTTCTTGTGTCTGTGCTTCAGAATGTAAGTAAGAGTCTCCTAACAATGTAACTGCACAGAGAGCTGCTGCATGAGACAGCTTTGTCTGGCTGATACTTCACTTATTATCATTGATTTTGCTTTTTTTCAATGTTGCACAAACCTTTTTGATTGTTTTCGGACTGAGGTGCCGCTTCCGTCAGCTACTTTGCCTGGCAAGCACAGGAAAAGCAGGGAAAATGGCATAGAAGAAGGGCCGCACATGTGGAGCATTTAGTACACTAGGACTAACCAACCGGACAGTGTGGTGGCTGAAAAAAGAAAGATGAAGAACGACCTTGAGGAGCTTGAGAAATATTAAAATTATTTGTTTGTCAAAAAACTCATAAAGATTTAAATACATGTAGAAAACTGTAGAGAAATATTACCTTTAATTGTAATACTACACTGACAAATTGAATATTAGAAATAATCAACACATGTAGAAAGACAACAAATATTGAGAAGTTCAAACTAACAGATCTCCCAATTTCCTTGTGCCACTCATTGGTAACATGCAAATATATTTATAAACTTTTGAACTACATTTTTTCCTCGGAAACAAAGACTGTTTTTTTTTTGCGGGAGATACTGGCAAAAATGTATTTTTCTACCGCTCCTCAACATTTCAACGTTTCGTGTCTCTACAGTCTACAATCCAAAACCCCAATTTAAGGAGGCTCTTCATTTTTTAACCAAGCCATAGATGTTTCAGTGTACAGGAACAGAACAACATTTTAAAATGAAATGATAGGATGGTGAGATTCCAGTTTGATGAAGCGTTAGCTCAAATATCTAGTTGGAGTTTTAGGTTTCTACGACGGCTGAGTTCCTTCTTCTGCACGTAAGATAATTACTACTGATAAAAATGCCAGATTACCTCACCGAATCTCAGAGAAATGTAAAAACATTTTTACTCTAACTTAGCCGGTGTTCCTCTGCTGCACAGTCTATATGACCTGTCAATATCCTCCACTGACAGCTGTTAGAGCAACAGCTGTCAGCAATGTCAGCGCAATGACATGAGTCATAACAAAGCTGTAAGGGGAGGAAACTGAACTTTTTTCCTGTTGTGCTTTTTGGTGCATCAACTGATTAAACTGAAAAAGTGGTGCATTGTTTGTTTGCTTATTTGTTTCAAATATATTTACATTCACATTCAGGAATATATATTAATACATAGTTACATACCTATTTGTTTGAAAGGCCCTAGCCTCATCTTCTACGAATAATGTTAGCATAATCTGTTAGTGAGAGGGCCTGTAAATATGTAAGTATGTGTAAATCATCTATTGTTTTAAGTTTTCATACTCCTGTGTTGCAGTATTTTTATCTAACAACTTTAAGTATCAAGGTTTGCTTGTGGGGTTAACATTGCTATGGATAAAGTGATTTGTCTAGAGCTAAAATTAACTGTTCAAATTAACTAATCAAAGGTTTGGCTTCATCTGAGAGGCCAAAGCGACAGTTTCACTTTCTTTTCGACAACATACAAAAATAAAACGAATGAATTAACAATGAAATGTAAAGCTTTTTTTAATTTTAAATCATCATAGAGGGAATTGTTTGGTCAATTATTTTGACAAATGAGTGACTAACTTAATACATTGTTGATGCAATGGAATAAATTTGCATATTCATCATGTATGTTTATACATGCATGTATATATTTTTTATATATTAATTAAAATTATATATATTTATATGTCCTGAAAATTATTATGAATATTTTTTGTCATTGTGCCATCTCTGGCAGTATTTTACGAAGGAAAAAGATGCAGAGACCTTTTACAGATAAAGCAGCAAAGCAACTGAATGCTGTGTGCGATTCTGGACTATGATCCCCTCTTCTGTTACCAAGTAGAGAATAAAATATCTGTCTTTAGAAGCCAAACTGCTTCACTTTATCTTTCTCCACTGCTGAGTTTCACTGTTGGATTTTTAATGCTTGGCAGGAACTAACAGCATCAGAACTCTTTTGCTGAATCGTGCTGCCTTATGAGCCTCACACTCCACTGCTGAGAGGGAATAGAATCAAAAGAGTTTGAGTGAATCCATCTGCTAAAAAATAAATAAATAAACTTGTCAAATTTTCTGTAGCTGAGACCTTCACAGTTTTATTATTTTATCTATTGTTAAAACCTAAAAACAAGGACTGATTTTAGACTGTTGTTCTATATTGATCTATCTAAGCATTAAATGAAGATATATTCTAAAAATCACAGTTTCTGCTAATATAACACTCCAAATTTGTGTTGTAAGACCGTATTTTAATAACATAACAAATCTCACAATAACTGCATAAAAGATAACATGTTTGCTGTTACAGTTGTAAAGATTACAACTGGGAGACAGAGGAGTACCCCGGCATACACATGCATCACATGTCAGGTTTCCTGTGTTCTGACCCACAGCTGTTGTAAAAGGGATTAGCTTTATATTCAATAAGAGAA
This sequence comes from Apricaphanius iberus, assembly GCA_028564705.1. Classification (NCBI taxonomy): domain Eukaryota; kingdom Metazoa; phylum Chordata; class Actinopteri; order Cyprinodontiformes; family Aphaniidae; genus Apricaphanius; species Apricaphanius iberus. The sequence goes on from JAPXFQ010002837.1 coordinate 682,520, forward strand.
CATAAGGAACAGCCGTAAATGTGAAGTTAATTGTTGAGTTAATTGCATATTATGCCATTTATTTGGATGCAGAGTAATACAACAGCTGATTACATGTTATAGCAGGTAAACCAGATGCACTTGTTTTAAATGCTTAATGCTTGGATAATCTTTTTTTTTATTTGTCTTGGGAGAACTGACTGAGCATGCAAGCTCATCTTAGGCATTGTATTCGTATATGGAATGCAAAACTAACAAAGCAATGCCAAGTGTCAAGGGACTTGACTGTTTTTCTGCTAGCTTTAAGTAAGTTTAAAAGAGAGTGGGTTTGTCTTTAGCTTAAAGTTATTCAGTTATTTCTTTATTTGGCATAATCTGGCAAATAGCAAGAGGGGACAAATGCTCACTTAACTGAATATTTAAATCTGCAGATTGCACCTTTATGTACACATTTCAGAGAGCTACTAATCAGTCCAAGACATCCAAATCCATCCCTGATTCAGACTTGCCATCATTGTAATTACTGTACAGTGCTTAAGGACTTTCCTATTTGCATAATTGATTCTTTTATCAAGGCACGTCTCGCTATCTCTCTCATATACAATCTGTTACGCAGAATGGATTTTTCTAACAAGGGCAGATCTGAAACTCTGATTCTGTTGTGTCCTTTTCCCTGCATCTCTTTTCATCTCTCTTCCAAGCAAACACCTCTGTCTGTATTATCATCCTTCTGTTTGCTTTAGAAGCTTTCAGTTCTTTCTGCAATGCCTTGCAAAGGTGTCCATACCTCCTGAGGTTGTTCACATTTCATCATGTAACACCACAGATGTTGATGTTTGTTTGTTTTTCCCCACAAGTTTTCATGTTATAGACCAACACCAAGTACTGTTTTTCTCGTTTTGCACAAAACAGCTCAAGATCAGTCAGATTTGATTTGATTTTTTGATTTTTCAGTTTGCAAGTCTTCTGATTCTCAGTTAAGGAATGCACTTTGCATGGATCCTTGCAATACACACAACTGTTTTCTTCTAAACTGTTCTAAAGTTGCTCTGTCTTTGTTTTTAGTTGTCCTACTAGAAAGGTGAACCTCCTTCCCAATTATAAGGATTTTTGTTTTGTTTTTATAGCAGGTTTTCTTCCAAGATTGTATGTTATTTAGCTTCAAACATCTTCCTATTTTTTACATGCTTTGCTGTCATTGCCCTTTCTTCATTATCTTTAGTGTGTTCAGGGTCATGTTGGCCAACAAAGTTCAGTTTTGGTCTCAAACTGCAAATGGGACTCTAATTTTTTCTTTCAAAAAAATATTTCTTCTTGCCTTAGTCTACATTTGTAGAGCGATGACTTATGAAGTTCAACATATTTTCCTACCTGAGTTGTGTATCTCTGTAGCTCATTCTGAATTACCCTGGGCCTCAGTCTCCTTCTCTCATTGATTTTTATGATACTGTTTTTTTCTCTAATGTTCTCTGGCACAACAGTAAGGCCTAAATATTTGTGTTCATCTAAACTTACCTGAGCGGGGGCAATACATAAAACTGTTAGATTAATAATAAACAGATGTTCTGTCTATAAGTCCTATATTCAAAGGTTAAATTGTAGGATATTTCCTTATCAGCCTTTTAAAGTCAACCCCTAAATTGATTTTAGAAAGATACATCTACATGAAAATATCAGCATAATAATCAAAATAATCAGAGTTAAACATATGCATATTGCATTGTGCAGTCCCTGGCTTAATTCTTTTCTTTCTGTATCTAATTACAAAAAGTTATAGTCAAAAGAGATTTGTAAAAATGAAATCTAATCTAAGTTGTCTGGGGCATAAATTGACAAATGGAAGTTAGAAACAGACAATAAGAAGATTAGTTTGATCATTGTAACATATGTGATTTTGCATTTGTCAATGATAAATCAATTGAAAGTTTTATTACATTTAGGATTTTTATGTTTCTTGAAATAGGCCTTCTAAACAGAGAAATTTGTAATATTGGGCACATAATGATTAAACATGCCAGGCCAGAGAGAAAAGAGGGTAGACTTGATGTATTTTAGTGAAAGCAGAAGTTGAGGACAAGCAGGTAGATAGAAGCAGCCTGTTGTTAAAATATATTTTTATATGCAGAACAGAGACTTAATAAATAATGGTGAACAACTATAGGTATAACCATGAAGCAAGGCGATGCTTGATGTGAGTTTTGTGAAATGTTTAAGATGCAATTATAACATAAGTTAGGGACAGAAAATGGTGAAACTACAGTGAATCGGGTGGAAAGGTGAGGACAGGTCATGATAGGTTATAACCTGAAGTTTAATGAAGAAGTTCAACTGATGTAGTCAGTAACGAGGAGACAACAGTGAGATCTTGCTGGGAATTGCAGACCCATTCTAGTCTGATGCAAAGCTGGGAAGAACAGGTCAAGGGTCGCAGAATGGCAAAAGAGGATGTACATGTTTTAGATTGGGGAAGCAAGTCTGGTCAGAAATGGCCAAGTCAAACAGCAGGGACCTAGTCATGGGTCAACACTGATTTATGAAGAAACACAGGAACTTTTCCTTATTAGGACCAGGAGTTTGTCAAGATTCCGGTAGAAGTAGCCAACAGTCACAATATGCAATTTATGTTATGCTTAGAAGGTATATAAGAAGGTATATAAGAACAGTTTCTGGAACAACTTTTTGATTGTTTCCTGATAGAGTGTGTTCAGGGTCGTGTTGACCAACAAAATTCAATTTGGGTCTAAAACTGCAAATGGGACTTACTGTATTATGTTTCTCTTTCAAAAATGTCCTCTTCTTGCCAGTCTTACATACAGTCTAGATTTGTATAGCGAGGACTTATACATTTTAATAGATTCTCCTACCTGAGCTGTGTTTCTATGTATCTTACTCAGAGTTAGTATGTGCTTCATTCTCCTTCTCTGATTGATTTTGTTTTTTGTTCTCTCATGTTCTCTGCCACAGTAGTTCCTAAACCTTTCAGCCTCCAGCCGATAAAACAACAGTGTTAGAGACATGTGAATCGTATGTATAGAGAAGAATGACTATTAAGTCACTTTAACAGGGGTGTAATGAGAACATAAACAGTCCAAAAGATGCACTTTATTGACTAACTACGTAGGTGACTGGTGAAGGTAATTAGCTGCACTGGATTCTATTTAGGAGTACCAAAGTAAAAAGTGCTTCTATTTCACTATAATGACCCAGATAACATAAAATATTTATAAATGTTAAATGCTTTTATCCTAAATTGTCAAATGCCATTGTTTATTTTAAGAATGTTAATTTATGCTTTATTTTATTGATTTTATGTTTAAATTTACATGTAATTGTAAAATAACAAAACACAAAAATGTTCAAGAGACTACTTTTGCATGGCACTGAATTCTCTTTCTTTTTTGCTTTCTCCTGATTTCATATGTGGCTCTCATGTCTTACTGCTCTTTTTTCTTTTGGTTGAATCCTGTTCTCTTTTTCAATCTCTTCCACCCTTTTCTTCATCTTTTCACCCCAACGCTACCTTACTTTTTTTAGTAAAGTGTTTACATCAAGTTGCTCAGGTTTCTTGTTTCATGTGTCTCAGGCCCACCATCTTCTCCTGGGAGAAAGAAGATGGAGAGCTCCCCCCACTGGCCAAAGCCGAAGGTGCTTTATTGTCCTTCTCAATGCTCAACAAATCGGATAACGGCGTGTACATCTGCCATGCTGACAACGGCATTGGGAAGGGCAAAGGGAGCTACACACTTCAGGTGCAAGGTAAGAGGACAAAACACTGAAAAGAGGAGGAACTTACATAGAGTAAGCATTGTGACAGGTATATTTCAAAGTAATTCGAATTAATTGATTGGTTGCATTTTAGTAAACACATCTGGAATATGTTATGTAGAGATCATCAGAGTTCTTAAACCGAGGTCAGTAAGCAGGACATACAGACAGGACACCCTCTGATCTTGTTCCTTATACTCTACAATGTGAAGTGATGTAGCCTGGTGGGACCAGATATCAGGACTGTGGAGGAGGGACTGATGAAGATAGTCGTTGATAACCATATATCATATAATATTAGGAACAAGGATGGTGTGGGGCAGAGTTCGAGCTTGGCGCAGTTCTGGGTGAAAGGTTTTGTCTTGCAGTCTGGCTAACTTACTTACATAAGTATCTAAGACGTCTAAAGAACTCCAGTCATCTTTGTTTAAGTAGAAGCTATTCTTTCCACGACAGCATCTTTTACGTTTCTTCATTGTGTTTTTTTATTTTTATTTCTTCTGTCGTATGTTGTGGCTTTGCATGTACGTCCATCTTTTTTCTCTTCTGATTTTGTATTTTTGTATTTTTTTTTTCTCATCCAACCGTGCAACCAAAACCACCAAATTGCTTCTGCACATTATTGCGCCTCTTTCCCTTGGCTGTTGGTGTGCTGTGTTTGTTCAATATGTTGGTCTGTTTTTTAATTATTCTTGCGCTTTGCTTGCCTATTTCTCTTCGCCTTGTATCACATATTGCTCCACCCGATCTAAGAAAACGACCCCGACTCCCCAGGCGCTGCTACCCCTCCGGTTTTACCCATGTTCACTTCCACCATTTCCTCCTCCCCCCCTGAGGTCTTCCAAGGCTCAGGGTCAGACTTTGGTGACTTCATCTCCACCTCTTCCCCTGACTCCTCCCTTTCGACTGCTGTCATCTCAATCGACATCCCGCCATCTTCCCCCAGCACCCTCTCCAATGCCCTTTTCCCCGACCTGCCCTTCTCCTCTAACTCCTCCCCTCTCCTCCCCTCATCCCCGGCAACTCCCTCCCTCTCATACTCCACCACCTTAGTTTCCGTCCAGACGAAAGGAGTTTACACTTTCAAAGGTAAAACCAGTTCCACACATGCACTCACACAGGGCGCTTAGTAATGGAGTGGAAAAATTGTGAAAAAACATTAAAGTCACTGTCTTGTTATTTTCTCCTTGAATACACAGACTACATAGCTGTCAGAGATACTTGTGTTATATGCACACCCTTGCAAACGCTCATAGAAAACACATAGTGATGGACAAAAATTGGATTAATGTGGCTGTTTGCAGCTATTTCATGCTTTTTTTCTTGTTGTCCTCTTTCCTCTTATCGATATTCTCTAATCCTTATCCCCTATCCTCAATATGCACTCCTCTTTATCAATGCATCTGCTCCTCCATCCATCCACCCATTTATTCATCCATCATCCATCTAAATATTCAACTATCCATCTAATCACCTTGAGAAGATGATGCACGCAACTCGACAGGTATAACTTTTTCCAGCAGTTTTTTGTGGGTGTCTGTTGTATTTCATCCACCTTTTTGTGCATCTATCTGTCTGTGATGCTGTCTGGCTTGTTGTTTGTCCGATGTACTAATGGCTTAAGCAAAGAGATTAATGAAATCCCCACCCATACAGGTGCTTATTAATATTTTGTAATATAACTGAAAAGCTAGATGATTTCTTCAGTTTAAATAAAAAAACTGAAATCTAAATTCATAACACAGACAAATATATTTTAAGCTGTTATCTTAAAGTAAACCCCATATTTAGTTCCTCCAAGATTTAAATAAGACCAAAAACAAAAAGTATTTTGATACAGGAATTTTATGTTATGGCCCAGACATAATGAATAGGATGACTGACTTTACAGCAGTCCAGCAGACAGGCATGGACATCATCCACATCCTCAAATGTTTCTTACTAAAATCTGGCTAATCACAGGATGCTGTATCCAAGCATAACGTCTTGTGAAAGCAACGCCAATTCAAGATTCTTGGGTAGATTCACAAGGGGTGGACGTTTGGTTCAGATAGAATGGAATAGAATGCAACACTAACAAATTGTACAAAATGGACAAAATTACAGTGTAAAAAAAATACTATATTATTATTAAAAATAGCATATTCCGATTCTAATAATGTACAAAATGTGTTTGTATACTTTTACATAAAAACCAACAGACTTTTTACAAGGGACATTTTTTTGCAAACAACAGTAATGCGTTATTAACAACAGGAATGTTAACATTATTGACTTTACTGGGAGCAGTGATGCTTATCAAGTATAGCGCTGCTGGGAAGAAGGAACTGAGATGACGTTTCCTTCTGGCATCTAGGATGCAGCAGTCTCACACCGAAGGAGTTCAGCAAAAATGTCTGATGCTACAACAGATTAAAAAAGGGTTTAGGTAAATTACAGAGATGGCCATTTCACCTTGCAGTAAGACCTAGCACCTGTGTACAGTATCAGAAGTACTGCACTAAGAAAGATGGCATCACTGTGCTGGATTTGCTTAAAACCTTACTGATCTGAACCATATGGAGAATTTATGGAGTACAAGAGACACACCACTCAGCAATCCTGGTGAGGGCTGTTATCAAAGCAGCCGGGGCTTCTCAACTACAGGCTGACCCATGAGTACACATACTCTAGGGCGCATGGATACCGTACGCTTTTCACTAGGCAAACAACTCATTGTTTGACTTGTATAATATTCACATTTTCTGACTTTGGGATTTTCATTAGCTGCAACCAGTAAACTTCAGGATTACGAGAAATACACTCTTTAAATATATTGTTCTGTGTGTAATTAATCTATAAAATATATAAATTTCACTTTTTGAATTACTGAAAATAGCTGCACCTGTGTCTTTCTGATATTATGTGGATTAGTCTGTCTGATGATATGGGGAGAAAACAAATGCTGAACTCCAGAGCAGAAAGATGCTTTTTGTTTAGCCCCACCCACATGACATATATGCACAAACCACCTCCGAACACGAGCAGACATCTTGCACTCTCCAAGACATGAGAGGCAGCATGACCTCTTTAACGGTACAAGTCACTTGCACATTGTTCCATTTCCTGTGTGTGTTTATATGTGTGTGTGTGTGTGTCATTGTCGTATGGGAGGCTGGGGTGGTGCAGGAGCTGGCTTTGAGTTGTTCTTGGGCCTTGTCTGCTTTACTTTGAAGCTGACAGCAGGATTTATTGGCTCATTCTCATTCTCGCCTTGTCAGCATGCCCTTCTCACCTCCACGCTGGACATTCAGAGTGTGTGTTCCAGTTTCAATGTGTTTTGTCTTTTTCTTCCAAATCCCCCTCACTCTTCAAGCTTTTTGACTGTTCTGCTCCTGTCAGGTAGCTCTTGTCAGGTCCTACACTTCTTTAAAAAATAGAAAGGCTACTCTTTGCAAAGTTGGGTGCTTTCCACATGAGCTGGTTATAATCTCTTTCTTTTCTCTATCTCTGTGTTTGCCACAGTGTCTCTTTACTGCCTTTTCATTGGGACTTCAAGTGACCCTTGTCTTTTTTTTTCTTTTGTTTGGACCTTCAAACACTCACTTAGTAGAATCCAACATCTCCCCTTGATTTCACAAAGCACTTAATGCTTTTTACGTCCCTCACATTCGAGAAGTGCCACTTCAGTGTTTATTTTATCTGAGTGACTTTCTTACAAACACGTGGGATTTTATACAGCCTAAAGAGACAGGCGAAATAAATGCAGTATCAAATTGTTTTGGCTGAAAATTGATATTCTCCAAAAAGAAGTGGCTGATGCAAAGTATAAAGGTGGGAATAAACCATCCACTTTGTTTTGTGAATGAAATCAATCTGTGATTAGTCTCAGTTCTTCACAGATTGGGTGGGAAGGTTCTTTTTCCACTTCACACAAACAACTGTTGACACGGTTCACAAAAGAGAATGTACTATTCCTAAAAATAACAATAATAATCATTTGATTTACACTCTTTTAGTAAATTTTTTAATTTAAATAAAATTATAACTACCTTTAATTTTTTCAGAATTAGTTTAGCAATTATATTTCCTGATATTGTTCAGTGCTTCATAATATTATTTATAATAATTATAATCATAATCGTGTACTAGTTATATTCTAAATATAGATTTAGAAATATAGATTATTTTTCCTAAATTCCTTCCTTTCAGTTCCTGACATTACTTTGGTTTTGTTATGTTCAATAACTTATAAGAGTTGAAAGTATAGAACTGACTGGAAATTTGGTAGGATTAAAAAAACAAACAAATAAAATACAGTAGTTCAATCAGACATAGCAAGAGTAAAAAACAAGAATAGAATAGAAAAGAACTTGAAAGTAGTCAGCATTCTTTTATCACCTGTAGCTGCATGAGAAATAATTTATGTTCCAAAATAACATAGTTTAGTGATACTGTAGCTGGAAGTCCTTTCAGTTTTGTTTTGGTGTCACTTTTTAAACATTCACTCCACTTTGATTTCCGCACATACAGTGAACATTCTGCATGTGTTTAGGTAGAAAACAGTTGTATTTGTTTGGTACACATGCATACCGAACCATCAGGGCCTTTCCAAAAAAATATCTGGTTACGAATACATGTACCGTTACACCCCTAATAAATAATAAATATTACTAATCATATTTTTCATTTATATCATTTGATGAGCCATACTACTCTTCATTCATGAAGATTTACTTTGAAGTGCTTTTAAAGTTAAAACTATTTGCTCAATAGCAAGCAAATTAAGAATAAAACAAAAGAAGAAAAATGCCCCCCCCCCTCCCCCCTCCAAGCACTCCAACAATTCTTATTATTTATTAACATTTAAAATGTCTTCATTTAGACTGAAGTGGAACTAAAGTCAGTTTTACTTGATTGTGGGCACAAACGTGTTAAACATAGCTGATTCTGATAAGTTAAACATTAACCTACAGGAAACTAGGATGTTTGCAACATGATATGGAATGTGAAAAAGTAGATATGATAGCTTGGATTTGTTTTGATCAACAATTTTAGTGGCTTTGAAAGCACCACGCTTACTTTGAGAGGATGATGCACGCAGCTCGACGGCTATTACTTTCCCCAGCAATCTCAACTTTGGTGGTTGTCTGTCATTTTTCATCCACCGGTTTGAGCATCTATCTGTCTGTGATGCTGTGTTATTTTTTGCCTGTCCAATGTACTAATGACTTAAGCAAAGAGATTAATGAAATCCACAACCATAAATGTTTTTTCTTCATATTTTGGATTATAACTGAAAAGCACATTATTTTCTGGAATGTTTATTCAAAAAGTTAAATTTATATACTGCATGATGTAAATTAAACACATACCGATATATCTTAAGCTTTTATTTAGTAACTTCAGAGAGTATGGTTTACCGCTACCTTAAACCCCCCGATTCAGTTTCCCAGAAAATTTAAATATTACAACAAAAAAAACATGGAATCCCTTTTTCGAAAAGGCAAAAGACAGGGAGCACTGTGGCACAGCTGGTAGCAGAGCCAGAAGGTCCTGGGTTCGATTCCCGCTGGGGACGCTGTGGGTGCTGATTGTGTGTGTGTTCCTCCATATCACCCTGGGTGGGGTTGGCAAAAGGCCCTTTCTGCGTGGAGTTTGCTTGTTCTCCCTGTGTTCCCAAAAACATGCACCAGTCCTGGGCTGTATACTGCCTCCTCCTTGCTTACCGGGGACGGGTTGGCTGGCCTGAAGGGTTGGGGAGGATCTGGCTGGAATAATGTAATCCTTCCATGCGCTATGCCCAGCTGGGAAAACCCTGCCCCTTCAGGTGAAAAGAAGGGCCTGCTAACTCCTCAGCCAAGAAGGAGGCTTGAGCTCAGGTCCTCCTGGGGTTGGCAGGGGGAGAGCAGCGCCTCCCTTAGGGAGTGATACTGGATGATAAATAATGGGAAAAAACCGTGGGACAAAAAAAATATAAAAAAACAAAGCAAAAACAAAAGAATGAAAAGCAACTCTTAGAGTTTAAGATTTCACCCAACATCTAGAATTACATATGTTTTTCATTCACCTAAGTAAGTTATAAACTTACTGTTAAGTTTTAAGGTTTAAGTTTTAAATGGAGGGTGATGAAATTGGTTCTCTCTTTCGCCTGGCTTTCTTTTTACTTCCCTGTTTTTGTCTTGTGAAGATTTGCCAAAGTCGGTATTATATTCTGACATGTTTCCTTGCTCCACTGTTCTCACCCTTTTTTTTTGCCTTCTCTCTGTCACTCCCCCCATTATTTTCTTTCGCTGTTTCTGCTGCCTTTCATCATCCATCCACCATTTCCACCAATATTCATCCACCAACACCTTCGTCTCCTTTCCTCTCTCTCTCTGTCCTCTTTTTCTTCTCTTCCATTATAATTTCTTCTGCTTCTTCTACACTGAGTAATTCTCTCTGTCTTGCCCCTTTTCTATTTTCTTTTTATCTCCTCCAATTCTATGCCTACTATATTTCCCTTTGCTTGGATCCTAACTTTTTCTCTTCTTTTCGTCCCGACCTGCTGGACCTCTTCTGAAGACACAACGGCCATGTCGACATCTTCGCGCATGGACCATGCTGTGATTGGAGGGGTGGTGGCTGTTATCGTCTTCATCCTGCTTTGCCTCCTCATCGTCCTCGGCAGATACCTCATCAGACACAAAGGTCAGCAGCCTTGCACAAACATACCGACAGACACTCTCATGAATTTTTATATGAACATATACAGGGTCACGCTGGCATACATATGGATGCATGCAAAAATATGGTTACATATCATCTCTACATACATGAATATAGAGTAATATTGTACACAGAGACATGTAAATCTGTGGTGGACTTCCTTAAAAAGTCCCCTAATCAGTAATCAGAATACAAGTATGAATGAAATCCCAGTATTACTCTGTGAAGAGGTGTGTTTGAGAACATACATGACCAAAGAGCAACCTCACAACTAAGGATGCTTTGAACATTTCACAGAGCACTACCCAATCCAAAACGATCCTTATGGATGTGAAAGGAACTAATTTTAAGGTTAAAAAAGACCCGAAACTGCTTCCAGCAGTTAAGTGTCACAAAATCAGACACCCACAGCTGGTTTCAACTTATCTGGTCCGAGCTGGGCGTATCCAGTTCATCTTTTTCTTTCCTTTCATGATTATGCACTACTTTGCATTGGTCTGTTGCATTAAATTTCAGTGAAGGCCATTGAAATGTGTCACTGTAACATTGCAAGGCACTGTAGGGTTACTTACTACAAACATCGAATGGTGGGTACTGGGCACTCTTTAAAATCCATTATACAGTGAATCTGTCCCCTATTAAATTTAAGATTCTGAGTTTAAAAATGTATATGTTTGAGTGGTTATGTTACTAAAACGTTTAAAAATTTATTCTTGCAGTCCGTTTACTTTGGTGGTACTATCAGTGAGTACCATAAGAGGCTAAGTAATGATACGTTTATCAACAACTGATGCCCTTATTGGCATATTTCGGCCATTTTTTCACCCTGTTCAGTGGAACCCACTAGATGTTGTATCCTGTAAAACAAGGTGTGATGGAGAAATGTATTATTATGATTCATCTGTTAGTATTTTTAACACTGAGAGCAGAGGGGCCAGAAAACAGGTGTTGAGTTAACATGGGAATCGAGGTTAGAGAAAACCTCACTGCCTGAGAAAATTGATTCTTCTTATACACTTAGTTTTGAGAGTTTCTCTTAATTGTGTTACGATTTAACCCAAGCTATTGCCATTGTTTTGTATCTGTCAAGATTCACTTATTCCCAGCTAAAGAGCTTTTTCTTATTTTCATTTGAGCTGGGAGGAGGCAGCATTCAGCATTCACTGTGAGCTGTACTGTTCTCCTGCATGATCAATTGGAATATAATTAAACCTCCAAGATAAAATGAAGGAATCTCTCTCACTTCTTTATTTAAAATACCTTTTTCCCACAACACAAGGCTTAGTGACAAAAGGCTGATGTCTACTCACTACTGTTTACTATGTGTTTTGTTCACTCGGCTATTTTTGAGTTTCCTCAAACTAGAAAGTTATCAGCTACAGTTATTTGTGCAAATCCATCCATCCATCCATTTTCTGAACCGCTTAGTCCCTCCAGGGGTCGCAGGGGGGCTGGTGTCTACCTCCAGCTGTCAACGGGCGAGAGGCGGGGTACAACCTGGACAGGTCGCCAGTCCATCGCAGTATTTATGCAAATCAATAAATCATATCATTGCGATGGAAAAATTAATTACTCCCAGCCCAGGATAAGGTATTATCTCAAAGTAATGACTAAATTAATTTATTTCTCGTATACGTGTACCGTTTGCCTCTAAAAAAAAATTTATTGTGTGCTTCTAAAAAACAGCTGAGAAAAATTAGCCTCCACCACCGACTGGAGATTACAGTTATATGATGTAAGAGTTTAAACCTGGTCCAGATCATTGTGTGATTACAATAAAGTGCAAAGCCTAATTGTGCTCATGTTAGTTTCATTTCCCTGGTCTCTCTGTCTGACTCAGTTTGAGTTACTGTGTACCGCCTCTATTATTCAATTGGGAAACACAAAGGCTTCACAGAAACTTAACTGATTATTGTTATCTCTTTGATCAAATGAAAACCAAGGCATCCTAAAGAAACTGTTCAATACTTACAAATATGGTTCTACTAAAATTTGTGTCTAAAGATGTGAACATGTGTATGTTGTTTGAATGAGAGTGTCTGCATTGAATTTTGAATAAGTGAGTTTCCCTAGGAAAGGGAATAGAAAGCTAAGAGAACACATTCCATTTGTCGCGATTAAAATGTTGTCGTTTATACACATATGACCAACACTGGCTTTAAAAACAGAATATTAACACAAAATAATTTAGAGCATGTATAACAAGTACTTAATTAGCTGTTTTTAACTTAACTTAACTTAATTAGAAATTAGGTGTAGTGTCCTCCACATCTGTCAGCATGCCTGGCAAAGCTCAGAATGAGAATCAGAAAGGTTGTATTGCCATATGTGTGAAAAGATTTATGACATTAAATGTGCAAACATTAGATAAGACAAATAGTTCTAACCATGCAATAAATAAAAATTAAATGGGACAAACAGATTAATATATGAATAAGTACAGGTGATGAGCAGTGCAAAATTAGACAGGTACAAAAACACCACACAGGGTTGTTTAACTTAGACTGACCGGGGGATGGGAACAGATGTGTTACAAATAAAGTAAAAGGAATTAAATCATTACTGCAGCCACAATTGACCCAACCATTTTTTTCCCAAATCAAATATGTATCAATTTAACCAAAGCAATGTATAAATGCATTCATGCTTTTTAAGTTGATTTGCGTAGCAGAGAACCTTATAATGCTTCACATAAAATCCTTCTTCCGATATAGTTCAAAATGGAATAGAGAACATGATATTAGAGAAAGGTAGTTGTGTGTTGATTTTCATTATTTGGGAAATAGCTAAAGAAAAACAGCTGAACAAATGAAGCTGCCCAAGTCTACAGTCAAAGAAATAATATTAGAGTTTAAAATGACTGCAAAGCTCCAAAGCCGCTGTGTATGAGCAATCATTGGACACTATCTACATGACAACTGGTTGTTTTTAAGGCTTTATTAGAAAAGTTAAACTGCATGACAATTGGATCTTAAAGCCGAATTATGATCCCAAGCAAATCAGCAGATGGTTTACTGTAACAGTTCTGTAAGTTGCAAACTTTGGCTTTAGTAGATGATTTAGGTTAATAATCCACATCTACATTCAGATTTAATCTGAATGTTTTAACTGTGATTAAACATTATTTGTATTGTTATTCTGATTTTTCAGAACAGTCCTGACAGTTCATTACGCACATGTACCAAATGAATCAAGCTGTTTTCTACCTGTACACATGCAGAAAGTTTACATGCAGAAGGCAGAAGTGACACCAAAACGAGACTCCCATCTATCACTAAACTCTGCTCTTTGGGAACATTTATGTTTCTCATGCAGCTACAGTAGAAAAAGAACCAGATTTTTATCAGAAAACACATCTTTCAACAGAAGGGAGGTCTATAGCCCACTAGGCACTGAACTGAATAACTTACCTAAAACAATGTCAAGCTGAACGTAATCACCACTGATACTAAAAAAAAACAGTTCACCCCCAAATGGATACCAGTAGGATCCAATCATCTTAAACTCCTTACTTTCTATAAAAATAATCAAGCTGGCTAGTTGGCAAAATCCCAGTTGATTAGAAGGTATTTTCACATCAGCTACACCTGCTGAATTCAAGTGCACCTGGGAAACTAGTTTGTCAAAATATCAACACAACTCATAGTGATTTAAGCATGTTTAATCTCAAATATGGATCAAAGTATTAATTAGACATTTTTAAACAAACTGTTTTTAAGTGATCATGTGGTTTTCTACTCTGGCTATGTCTGCTTGTACTATGTTCTTTATTCAAAAATTTTTAAATCAAATCTTCAGTCAGTTCTATACCGTCATCTTTTTAAAGTTATAAAACACAATAAAAACAAATTAATTTCAAGAATTGAAAGGAAATAATGGAGGGAAATAAAAGGTTTGTTATTTAACTATTTAATTAACTTATCAAAAAAAGTAATGCACATTTGTATTTAATTAAAAAAATGTACATACGTGTGGCTTCAAATTCCCAAATAGGTACTGAACTGTGATTTTTGTGTAACGTTACACCCCTAATATATATAAAAGAATGCTCTAATGTTAGTAATTTTAGTTTAATTTACCATCAGATAATTCAGAGAAAGTTTTTTATGCATGCTGCTAGAATGTCTTGCCGTGCAAAAAGAACAAACTTATTAGGACTGTTGCTGCATTCTGGGCTTGCTGGTGCCTGTAATCATTTTAGTGATTTATAGGAACACAAACAAGCTGGAGGATTCTTCCCACATCCTTAATCGGAATGTTGGCGCAGTGCAGCCAGACCTCATTCCCAGTTCCACAGTTGATCCTTTTAGGACTTTATCTTACACAAAACAGCTCTGTAGTGATGTTGAAATGTTGATTCTGCATATCCTGAATAGCAAGTAGCTCTAAAAGATTTTTTGACTGTAAATAAAAAAACATCATTAACTGGATGAATGATGTTTCTGTTGGGCTTATTATCTGTCTCCACAGTCTCTGCCACAGTCATTCAGACACTTAAACCACCAGAAAAACAAAGATACACTGAAAGCACTCATTGTATTTGCTCAGGAGCCACATTGGAACACATTGACACAATCTTATCTTGAACCTCCCATCCTACTGGGGCACTACACTCCCAGTGGTTGACTTTATGGCCTCTACAATCATTTTACTCCACTCTTTCTCCCGCTGTCTCCAGCTCACTGGATGTCTCTTTTTTTTCTTTTTTTTTCATCCCACAGGAACCTATCTGACCCATGAGGCCAAGGGGTCTGACGACGCCCCTGACGCAGACACGGCTATCATCAACGCTGAGGGAGGCCACTCTGGAACCGACGAGAAAAAGGAATACTTCATCTAGATGGGGACGGGGGGGACAGAGTGGTGGGGGGAAAGAAAGCGAGGAGGAAAATTTGGAGGATCCAGCTGGAGGAGAGAGGAAAGGAAAAACCTCCATTTGTTTTCACAACTGCTTCAGTTCTTTACTCTATTGAAGGGATGTTTGGCAGGGGTAGAGAGATGAAGAACTGTGGGCGGATCTTCAACTACCCTCTTTGCATTGTTACAGGGAAGTGAGATTTTTTGCACTGACATTCGGATGAACTGAAGTTTATATTCACACACACACACACAAACCACACATGCAAACATACATGATTCAGTTTGTTTTTCTGCACAGACTTGAATGCTCGTAGATGTTCAGATTAACGACGGCGAGCTTCCTACTAACACTTCCTGATCCATTATCACACCCTCACACAAGCATCTCTTTTTTCAACTGTCAGCGCAGTGAAAATGCTAAATTGTAAATCACATTCTGACATCTTCACCACCTCCTTTCTCAAAACCGGCTGTCCCCCTTCACATTCCGGTCCTCATTCACAAAGCAGAATCCATCTTTTAACATGCTTTGAGCAGACGAAATTATTGACTGGAAATCGTAACCTCTCTCAATCTTGTTTCAATCTTTTTTATGCCATCAAACCTCTTCCTGCAGATGATCAGATTTTTTCCACAACGCACCACCACAAAAACTTACAAAAACAGCATTCCCACGTTGCGCTACCAAGCCCAGGGCCTCCAGTATACATATATAAATATATAAATATAGAGTTATATAGCATTCTTTTTACTTGACAGAAAACATTCGGTGTGTTGTAAATACACTCTGTTCTGTTAATTTTTTGCATTCTGTAACTCTACTGCGCCCTCTATCCTCTCTCATACAGCCCATGTCTGCATCATAGTGACTTATATACTCAAAAATAAAATACAAAAAAAAAATCCTGCCTGTTTTTATTACATGCGTGAAAATGCAAAGTCAAAACTATCATTATCTTTGGGCTAAAAAACATGTAACAACCATGATGTTGCAATGAAAACTAACCTTAACTGCAAATATTTGTACAAAAAAAATGTTTTTTTCCTATTGGTCTGTTTGTGTTTTCTAAATTTATTTTTTTCATTTTTGGGGGGAGACTTTCTGTTTCCAGTCAGCGTCTTGTGTTATCGTCAGTGTTAACAGTTAAAAGTATCTACTTGTTTGTCATTTCATAAGTCTTTTAATTTGGCCTATTTTTTTTTCTCTTGTGCTGAGTGCTGACAGTTTCTCCCTGTGTTTTCAAACTTTGAACTGTAATCAGTAACAAAGTGTGATTTAAACAGACATTCGAAAGGGGTTTAATGGAGTTTCTTTCTTGTCTTTCATGTAGTTTAACTAACCTTCAGATCGTCTTTCTTGGCAAGGCCATCTGGCTCTAAATCCACTGAGTAGGGGCATCACTGGCTTTCTCTAAGAACCTGCCATGTTTGTTGCTTTGGGGTTGAGAAAATGCTCACAGGATCTAACAGGGCTGTCTACATGCATTATAACTAAGTTCCTGGAAAAAAAAGGGAGGAAGAGATCCCTTCCCTTTATGGTTTTCTTGTGTGAGCAGGACTCATTCACCAGCTTAGCGAAAGTTTCCCATAAATGAACGCTGCTTTATTAAGGTTCAGACTTGGCCTTGGCAGTAGCAAGCCCCACTTGGCCCAGGCATGGAAATTGATTGCAATCTAACTAAGAGGCTCTGGCTGCAGGTTGTACACATGCCAAGGCTCTATTTGGTGAGCTGGGGCTTTCAGGCTGCTCTAACACTCAAGAAAGTCGGAAACCTAATGTCCTCTTCTACTTTTCTTCTTCCCCCTCCACTCGTCTATTTCTTTTCATACTTTAATCAATCAAGCTGTCTGTGCCCTGATCCACCTTCACCTCATCTCCATTCCTCTCGTCATTCCTTCCTTCCCCTCCCCTCCCCTCCATTGCCAATAGATGTCCCGAATCTCCTTGTCGGTCTTTATTTCATGGAGAAGACTGTTTAGACGTATGGTAGAAGAAGCTGTGTGGTGAAAGCACTCTGCTGTACAACTAAGGTGTGTAGGAGATGAATCAGTGATCATTCTTGCTAACCATCCCTGGAACTAGTATTTTATTCAATGTTTTCTGGCACCTAAGAGGATACAGTGATTTGTTATTTAAAGTTGGCTGAAATATTTTAGGGGCGAAACTGATGCAATTGATGGCATTTTTGGTATTCAATAATGCAGACATACTGTTGCCTCATTTGTAACCTCAAAAGTAAACAATCTTGGGTTCATAAAACTTGGTGTTCTGCTGCTTGAAATTCGCATTTTCATGCTATAGCTGCTCATTATCCTGCCAGGTTCCTATTCTGCATGTCCAAAGACAGGATGCAGTTAGGTTACAAGAGCGCATGAGCAGATCATCATCCTTGTTCATCTCTTTGTGTCTGCCCTATTGTGGGACTGTGGCCTTTCAAGGATGAGTTCTGCCTTTTACACAATGACAGCTGGAATAGGCTGCATCCCAGACATAATACCCCACAGCAGTGGTACCCTAACCCTGATACCCAGAGTCCAGTGTCCTACATGTTTTCGATCATGGAATTTCAAAGATTTTCTAACAAATACAACCGCTGCAAATACTAAAGTTGCCAAGTGCCACCATGCTGACATCTTTTTTAGAACAGTTTAGAACAGCTTATTGCACTTTTTCTGTTGTTTATCTCCTTAAATCTTCCTCTTTGCACTAAACAACCCTTGTTAGATAACGCGTTGATCTACTGAACAAATAATACCTAATAATGGCTATCCATTTACTGCCTGAATTTATTCAGTTATGTATAAAAAAAGCTTTTTGCTGTTAAACAGATTCATATAAATAAAGATTGTCTATTTAAATACACCCTATACACGTTATATAAATTTTGGTAGTATAAAAAGTAGCTAAATTAGGCATTATATGACATTACTTTGACCAATAGACGGTGACAAGGTGCTCCCAGGATAATCTCTAACATGTATTAAAAAGCTATCAACAGGCTCTTCTGTGGCATGGATTCAGGTTAATTCACAACAATTATCTTCAAATATATTGTTTGTAAAAAGTTTGATTTCTTCAAACAGTAACAACTACTATTCTCTTTTGACTTGTTTCTGTTTCAAGATAAGATTATTCTGTGTTTGGACAATACTTCCTTTTGGCTGTGGCTTATCAGCTTTACATTACAGCTGACTGGATGTGTAAATACCACTGCAGGTGTTTCAAACACCAGCAGTGCTGGTGGTGCAGATGTTTAGGACCCTCGGTTTTAGTCCACTGTTACTATTCAAACATTAAGCAGCTAATGACATATTTTTTAGGTCTTTTTATGTAGATTTTATTCGATATTAACAGACATTTCTTTAATTGTATGGTATCCACGAAATTTTTAGACTTCAGGCAATGTGTCTTTACAACAGAGTTTTCTTTTGGGGTGTACATGTCCTATATATTTGTTTCCAGTTCAGTTAAATTAAAACGTACTTTATGAAGGATCTCCAGCAGCAGTCAGTCTTGCAACAAATCTGAAGAGTTTTCTGACTGAAGACCATTGCTCTACAACAGTCTCATGACTGTCATTACACGCTAACAGCTCAACAGTTGTTGGCACTGCTCTGTCTGGTCTCAAGGTTAAAAAGACAGGCAGAGAGACATTGGAGTCTGTGATACAATCCTTGTCTGTTATGGTGGTTTGAAGAGATGGTTTGAACTTCCTCCTCCCTGCTCTTTGCTGTGCATCCATGAAGCTTCCTTTTCTCTTGTAAAAGTATTTTTATATTGTTTTTAAATGCTAATTAGATGCTCCCAGTTGTAAAAAAATAAATAAATACCTTGTTGCTAAGTTTACATATCATAAAAGCTATCCAAAAGGTTTTAAAAAAATAAGAGCAGAAATGATCATTCCCACTGCACAGCTTCAAAAACCAGAAGGAAATAAATGTCCAAACATGCAATACTTTAAAGCATTAATTTATTAACTAAATCTGGTAAAAAGAATGAATCAGGACGAATGTAACAGCGCTACTCAAAAGCACATAGCTACTCCAACATGCTGCCACCATGGGTTGCACAATTCTAGGAAAAAAAACAACTAACAGAATCACAAATTAAAAGTAGAGTATTTTCTCTATTCTTAAAAAAAATGTATCTACATGATCTCTTATTTTCCCATTAAAGACAGTATGTCCATTAAAGAACAAAAGTTGTACGAGGCTTAAGAGTTGTTGGGAAGAGTTGCAGGTCAAGGTTTCTTAGGCAATGTTTACCTGTTCCTCTCAGTAATTAATTTCTCCATCTTACATTCTAAGTTTTAATGGAAATACAATCAAGAATAACTGAGAGAAAAGTGACATAACCCATAAAACCTTTTTCTCCGCTGTTGTGATGAAGAGAACCAATAGCTAAAACAAGGCTGACCCATTCATCATGTTTCTAGTGACCGATTGATATCCAGTGATTACAGATATAACACAACCGGAAAGTTTAAAAAAATAATAACTTTGGAAAGAATAGTTAGATGTCAGCAGTTTGTTTCTTACAATGTGGTCGCAAGGAGCAAATGACACAACATATCTGTGAGTGTCTCTATTGACACACCAGTGGTAAACCAATGTGTAATAAACAGGCTTTTTGGGAACTTGGTGGTACACTAAGGATGCTGTCTTTGAAAGTCTATGTGCTGGAGCAAGGATTTATTTAAAAACTGCAGGATACTAGGCTCTGAGGATCACGGTCAGGGGACCACTGCTAAGTGGAATGAAGCAGGTATGGATGATGGATGGTTTTTAAAATGCTTTTTTTTTTTTAGATGGTTTCCGCTTTTCATCTCTGATATGGTTGAAGATCAGAAAATCAGCTCTGTCTCAGAGAACTTGTTGCACACTTCAAAGACGTTAGCATTGAACTGTATTTAGCCTCAGTCTACTGTAACTCTGCTCATGCTGGAGGGAGGAAATACTTGCCTCAAACCTAAAAGTATAATGTCTTTTTAAAAACTAATGGACCTGTATTTGCCTGTAATTTATTGTCCTGTTCTTTGTCTTAGTTAATGTGGTAGCATGTAGCTTGCATGAGGAATGGTTGGAAAGTGTAGATACAGCTGGAGAAGAGAAGTGCCGACAAGCCACTCTCCTGAGACTTCGCTGCTGTCCTCTGTTCTGCAAACATACCCCGTGTCCCAGATAAATCCACCAGTAACCTCTTCATCTCTGTCGACCAACAATAAAACTGATTCTACTTTTTAAAAAACCCCAGTAACCCAACACAAAATCCACAATTTTTTTTTAGATGGGATGTGTAGTCAGTGCAACTGTATTTTCTAGCTTGGGTGTGATAGCGACTAACTGTCCCCAGGTGTCATCAAAGCATCACTTCTCTTCTCTGTCTTCAGTCAGTTTTAACCGAACTCTACCCCACTTAATCATCATCTCCTCTTAAGGCAGTTGCGAACTAGATGACTGTCACCCCCCAACCACCACCTTTTTTTTTGTAAAGGAAACAAATTACTTTTTAAGTCATGTTTTGTTTTTGTTTTTTTAAAGCTGTGCATAATCATCAGTGTTTGAATTTCAGTTTGGCTGATTATCTTATTTTTTTTAAAGTTAGATTTCCCAAAACTTTAATGTTAGAATTTTAGTTTTTGCATTTATTTTCTCATTTCAGCAACTATTTTTATATATTTTCCTGTATATAGTGTTGCCTTCACTGGAAACTCTTACATGCAGACCCATGCAAACACTTCACACACACACTATGATGCAGTAACACACACATACATGAATATGCACAGCAGGTACGTCTGTTCCTGTAGTGTGTGTGTACAGTACTTAAGCGTGTGTGTGCGTGTATTTTTGTATGGGTTTGTATGAAATGACCCAAACAGACTCCAGAGACACTCTTAATGTGTTACGTTCACAAAAATATTTTTATTTCCATGAATAAAATCCTTTTTTTTTCTTATTTGGATGATAAGTCTTCCTTTTGAGTAAATAGTCAAATCACATGGAAGTAGTGTTGTTGTGTGTGTTAATTTGTATAAAAAAGGTAGATGATGTCATCAGTCCACGACCCTGACAGATGCTTTTAAGGGGTTTGCGCCTGTTGGCTGAAATGTTCCAAATATTCCAAATGTTTTTTTCTCCTCCTCTTTTGTTAGAATATAAGTTGAGTTGATGACGTCAATAAACATGAATTTGGTTAATTTAACCTGCTTGTTGCTGGTTCTTCCTGATTAGAAAGGGTCTAATTTAAACTACATAAACTATAGTTTATGAATAAAGAAAAGAGAAAATACAAAGAACAAACGTTTCGAAAATAAATTTGCACCAAATTTTGTAATTGATATTTAACTCAAACAAAAACCCGTCCTCATCAAATAATTTGGCATTATAACAGCAATTATGATAAATAATACTTTTACTGTCTCATAGGATCGTTTTCAATTGGTATCAAAGTTTGAAAACAAAATTAAGAGTTATTTTAAGATTCATTTTCTTAAAGTTTTAGAATATATTTAAAACTTTTAATATTGATATTTATTACAAGTAGGCTATACACAAAAAACAAGTATATATAGATATATATATAGATATATATAAGCCACTCTTGTTTGACTGTCTAAACAGTCTATAGAACATGCAATGCTTGTGACAAGGTAACAAACCTAATGTGTTATGGAAGATACAATGAACCTGCTTTACATTTTGCGCCTTGCAGCCACATATTATGGTCACCAGAGGGCGGTAGAATACAGTAAATCAAATCTGTTTTAATCCGGCAAATTGTGTCATAGTGAGTAACTTGGAAAGCCGCTTTCCAATGTGGTCTTTCAATTTAAAATAGGAGTATTTTAAATAAGGTTTTAAAAGTTTCTGTTTACACATACACAAGTCTTATGCTCTCTCTTTCATAAAAAAAATCCATATAAAGAAAATCCATATTCTGGAGTATTTTCATAATTTGTCTCTGTCTTTAATTCTTAGAGATGATATTGCTATAAAGCTCGCAGCAAGCAATAACAGGAGCTCTACAATTCTCTGTACCTCAGGATAGAACTGAGATGACAAATATTTACACATAATATTATAATCATAAGGTGTATATAATCTCAATGTGATGCTTGTCTAAATTCTAAAGTGATCAAATTACCGTAAGAGCACAAGTGCATTTCTGGAAATTACGAAAATTATTTGGAAGATGTTGCTGGAAAGTATTTCCGAATGAGCACTCTACTCGTTCTCTAAAAATAATGTATTATCCAACAATGACTATCATAGTTGTCATAGTTAGATGATCACATAATTGGAGGTTTTGGGGTTCAGAGCGTGGAGTTCCCGGCGCCATCGCTGCAGCGCCCCCATCCCCTCTGTGGAGCATTAACTGAGATTTGGAGAGGGGAGGCGTGGAGGTGCTGGTAGTACATGAGAGAGGGGATGTGTGCTACTGATCGTCTGTGAGAGGAGTGTGGGGCAGAGAGACAGAGAGGGTTAGAAGGAGAAAGGAAGTCAGAGCTGTTTAAATCGGAATCTAGAGTGCAGCGTGGACAGGGGCTGCAGACTGACCAAGCAATCCAAAACACTAGAAAAGTGGAGACAGATTTATTTTACGCACGGGGAAAAGTGGGAAGTAGTTGGAGAAAAGGAGAAAGAGACATGGGATTTTTTCCCTCTAAATGTATCCTGTTTGACTCTCATGACTCAGAGAGGATTCCTGTCTAAATCAGCCCTCTACAGGAATTGATGGTGTCTTTTAAGAGAAACGGAGTCGAGGGGATAAACCTGAATGCGCTCGGCTGAACCATGCCAGGCTTGTGGATTCTAACTTTGGCACTCGCTTTCAATCAAGGTGAGTAAAAGATGAAGACCCAGAATCGACAAAAACCCAATGGTTAGCATCTAAAAGTTGAGAATTATTTGTTGTTTTCTTTTGTTTTCTTTCTGCGGTTGTGCGCTCTGGGGGTCTCTTTATGTCTCATGGCACTACTTGCAATGCGCGTTTTTATGCCTACCATTGAATCCAGGTGCATGACTCTGTGCGTGAAAATATTGCTACAGATTTGCTCTGCTTTGTAAGCCATGATTACATCCACACTGACGCATATAGGGAAGGAAAATAATTTCGGGGTTTTGGGGGGTCTCTTCTCAGACACGACGAAAACGTCGCTTTCATTTTTCTTCGGTTACGCTTTTTCCTGGGCAGAGATCTGGACCATCTGCACACGACATTGCCTTGACGTGACCTTTAAAACGCATGAATGGGTAGATTTGGTTGGAACAAATGCTGTGCGGGTCAACGCAAAGCAAGCACACGCACATACGCACGCGCATGCATGCACAATTTGCGCATAAGCTGTCAGAGTGGGGATGATTGATGAGGCGAGGATCTAATGCACAGTCTGGTCGCTGGGCTTTAACATCAGGCTCATTGGATGATTTTTCAATACGTGCACGCACGAGCTAGACACGTGCCTTTAGCCGCACCGGTGTCTGTGTTTGTGTGGGTAGAGTGGAAAGAGCAAGTGTCCCTAGAGAGAGAAACCCGATGTGTGTCTAAGTGTGTGTGCATCTCTCTTTTTGCATGCAGGTAGTCTCGCGCACAGGAACGAGGCCTTCCCTTGCAGCTGCCAAGAAGAAATCATATTTTACCTGAAAGACTGAGACATATTCACTGGACTGGAGAAGAGTCCTATTACTAATATTAATGCCCCCCTTTTATCGATCACCTTGATAGATTGCCCCCTCTCTCTCGCTCTCTTTGGGCCCACACAGTCTCGCACACATCAGCCAAGACAGTCTGAGTGTGTGTTTGAGCTTTAAAGCAGTCATGCCTCCAAAGACATGAGTGATTTATTGAGGTGGCCTGATGTGAACAGTTCAGCCTTATAGAGGGTGTAGTGTGTGTGTGTATGTGTGTACCTGCATCACCTGGGTCCCTGCTGCTGCAGGCCACCAGTGTGATGAACCACAGACGATGATCTGCCTGGACAGTCAGTCAGATGAGCTCCCAGGCTGAAGCACACCTGACCACCTGAGTGGAATGTGATAGATGACGCAGAGGATCAGCTTGACTTTACTGTTTATCTATGATAGTCAAGTTGGGAGGATTTGCCGAGTTGGGAATATCTGAGAGTTAAGATTTGATTACTGTCCACAGTGCCTGGCGAAAGGATCCAGATTAAGTTTTTTTTCATATTTGCCCACATTATAACCACACATGCTGTGTATTCTATGAAAGTGGTGTCTGCTGAGTCTAGACTTTGTTAATCCACCTTTCACTGCTATATTTGCTGCTGTTTTTAGAGTATCTGTTTTTGAACTTTGCCTATCTAGATGCAAAACATTTTGCATCTAGATAGTATCTGATGTATGCATTTTGCATACATCAAGTTGGGTCAACTAAGAGGTAGACTTTCTGGAAATATCAGTTTTCAAGTCTGGCAACAGATTACTTATTAGATTTACAGTAAGTCTGAAATGTTATCTTGCCATTGTAACACATTGATATGCTTACATCTAAGCCATTCATTTGTAGCTCTGGCCTGATGTTTAGGATTGCTTTCTTGCTGGAATGTGAATCCAACTCAATATCAAGTCTTCTGCAGCATCTAGGTTTTCTTTATGTTATGTATTTAGCTTCATCCACCTTGCCATTCACTCTGACCAACTCCTTTATGCCTTCTAAAGAAAACCATTGAAACGGTTTCATGCTGCCATGTTGTAATGGTGGATTTATGATAATGTGCAGGTTTTATTTTTAGCCACACATTGTGTTTTTACTTATAGGCCTGTGGCAGTTTTGGTGTTGTCTTGCCAGAAAAACTTCCGTGAAAATATTTGCTGAGTCCCCTAAATGATTTGTGGTAAACTGCAATCAGGACCTCATTCGGCTTTCATCTTCTTCCAGTTTGTGAAGTTCACAATTAAAAAAGGTTCTGTTGACAGATTCTCCCACCTGAACAGTGGATTTCTACAGCTACTTGAGAGTTACCATGGGCCTCTTGGCTCCCTTCATTGCATAAAAGTTTACAAGCACGTCCATGTCATGAGGTTGGACATACAGTGGATCTCTAATAGCTGAGTATTCTAGGATTTTTCTGTGGAATGTAACTTCAAATTATTCATTTATTTGCCAGTTGATCTAAAAATATTATAAAGGAAATCCAGTTTGGGCAGCTGAAATACCTTAACCTTGTGCTGCAAGCTGGATTCTTGCGAGATCTGGAGTTTTCCAAACCCATGAAATTCCATCTTGTACTGCTCCAACTAAATCATCTGAATCAACTCCACTGGTGTTGCAGGCCATTCGTTTGTCAGCAGTGTGCTTTGGGGCGGTCGTTTGGGAGGGTGTTCAGCTATGACTATAGCAGCAAGTGTCCAGGCAAACCAAAACAAACATGGCTGCACGGATGGACGTACGCGTAAAAGCGACTATTGAACCTGTTTTAGGAGAGCTAGAGACGATTTCTTCATTGTAAATTGAGCAAAGGTAAGGGATTTATACATTTCTCCAGACTGGATTTAACAAGAGTTTCATTTACCAGCTTGCACTGCTTGTAAGAGCCGTTACGGTGCTTACACAACGAACGCGATAGACGTGACCAGAGAGTCTGGTTTACATGTAAAGTCAATGGAGGAGCGTGATGAAGCGTGACTGGGGATCCCTTGACAAATCAGAAGCAGATTTGAGTCACAAAAAAGCTTTTCTGCTTGATTTGCGCGACCAAGTATCGTGGATGGTGCGTTTCAGGAACGACCGAAAATACGCACTGCATTTTATGTGGTGCATTTTGTGCATTTGCGCTTATCACATCTACTGCTGAAGTTGGAGAATCTCAACTACAGCTTGAAGTCATGCTGCGACAACCAATCAGCTGATGGGTGTCAGTGATGCTGGGACTAAGTGAATAGAGTCCCAGCATCAGCAGGACATGAAAACTGATAAACACTGTGGCTAATCACCCCATGCTACATGACACCAGCTGTTTTGTATACAGAGACTGGAATAATGAAAAAAAACATTATAAAGAGGTTAAACTATTTAGACAGAAATGCTCTTAAGAGGTTTGTGGGTGGCTCTTAAAAGAGCTGTTGTGGCCGCAAAAGGCCCCGCTCTCTCTCCGCCGAGAAGTGAGCCATGAATAGCTTCCTCACCCGGACACCCAGGCCTGGTGATGTCTACACCAAGGCATGCCCTGTGCCGCTCACATATAAACTTTTTCTAACCGTAGGCAGATGGACAGCTTGGTAGTTGGTGTGTCGGTGGGCAAAGCTTGGATCTTCGCAGCACAAACTGGGCGAGTAGCCAGGGTGTTTATTGATCTCTCCACCACAGCTCGGTAGCTCGGAGACCATAGTGCACCCGACAGCTGCACTCACACATGCTGGGCTCGATGGGCTCCGCTCCCAATTTGTGGATCCTTCTGCCGCTGCTCGACTGGGTCTACCCCCGTAGGAGCGGTCCCAACATTTAACGTGGTAAGCTCATAGACCAGCGTCCACGGGGAGCTCCCAGAGGGTCCGAACAAGGAGGGAGGGAGGGAGGAGGAGGGCAGCGGAGCGGTCCCGGTCAGGGTCCTCCCACATTTCCGCTTCATGCGAGTGAAAATTGCATATTTTAAAACGCGACCTGTTTGCTTTGGACATGCTTCAAGGTGTGAATGTGCAAGCCACCAGCTAGGGGCCTGTGGCGCTTTTTGGTTGCGTCTATCGTTTTCGGTGTGTAAGCACCGTTACTCTGATTGGCTTAAGACAAATCATGGTAGGCAGACACTTGCTAGTGAATCCTCCAATCAGCTCAAAATATTATACCAGATGGGCCGCCCTTTTTCAGTCACTTTCTTTTGGAGTAGCTCCTGATCAATGTGGTGGGGCTACACATAGAGCTGGCTTTTGTCAGGTTAGAAATACCTAGGCACAATGACACTTGTTACGCTACCGGTTGGCATTTGCAAAGTTTGGCTCTACCCCCAAGAGTAATAAGTAATATGCTGGTTGTTAGCTTCTTTAGAAGTGCTAAGATGACTTCCATTGTGCGTATTAATGTATATTAAGGTATGTTTGATCGTTGAACTACTAAAATAGACAGTTATAAGCAATTGTAGAAGGGAAGTCTCAAGTATTTATGCATCTGAGCTCTTCGTGGGCGGCTGTAGTTCCTATCTCCTTGCGAATACTGCATTAAGATAGATATAATAGTCTGAACAGTGCTCTGTTAGATGTTCCACGCTGGGAATGTGTTTCTTTTCAGCATGCTTGAAATTTCCCTACAGCATTCTTTCTGACTTTTCCATTGTTTGTTGTTCTTCATTATACTGTTTTTTTCCCCCACTGTTCTCAAACAAACCTCTGTGACCATCCCCTTCAAAATTGTTATTCCATCAGATAAATTCCAATAAAACACGTTGAAGTCTGTGCTTGCGAACATGACAGAATAAGAATAAAGCATGGAATACTGGTCAAAGTACCAAGGGAAAGAACTATGGGGAGAGCTAACGGTTTTTGCATTTTGTTTTTTGGCTTAAAAATAATAGAAAAGGATAAAGTAGACCAGGGCAGTGAGAGAGTACATAATGGAAAAAGGACAAGACATGCGACAGAGAGAGAGCATCAATACAAAGAAAACAAAAAAGAGCAGAGAGATAGATGTTCACTGTTGAGCAATGTTAGACTTAAAGAGAGCAAACGTAACAAAATTTTAAACCTCAAGGAGGTAAAAATGGGCAAGACGAACCAAGCAGAATAGGACAGAACCAAACCGAGAGAACAAAGAAAGGAGAGAACAGACAAAAAGAAAACAGCAGAGCATCAGTGTCTCCCGCTGAGCCGGTGTAAGCCTGTAAATGTGATCAGCGTGAATCCGTCCCCTACATCCAGCAGCTGCAGCCTAATGTGTCTTTAGCCTGTTTGGACTCTTCCAGGTGTCTGCTGCTTGCATCTCTGCCACTGACAGCTCAGGCTGCCTCTCTGCAAGCCTTCTGATTTACTACTCAGTCTGGTGGTTGACCAGGCGTAATCTGTGGGCCCCTGTAATTACCGCTCTGCCCTGTATGTTTGTCTGATACGTCGCCAACAGATTGCTGTGCTGCCAGCGCTGGTCTGGCCACAGGCGAGGAGGCTTCTTTTCGATTCTTGAACAGCAGTTTAACTTGAGCCGAACAATTTTGCAGCCTGATCATGCAAAGCAATTCCTGCACTGCAAGCACCTGTCCCGTCTCTCCCAAGCTCTTCTTTTCACATACAGTACATCCACTACCTTTTTTCCTCCTCTTTCTTTTATTCCATCACTAGAACAGGGCAGAGGCTCGGATTGAAAGAGACAGGCCATAAGACAGAGCGATGGAGGCGAGGGGAGATGAAAAAAGGAAGAGACAGCGGGGCTCAGTCCTAATCTGTTGACAAGAGGGGATGTTTGAGGATAAACAGAGGCCGAGCAAGAGAGCTCAGAAAGTGATGACAGAGGAGAGGATGAAGGTTTTTGCCTCAGACAGCAACCCAGCTGGACCATCAATTTTTGATGGTTTAGATTAGCAAAAGATTTACACCTAAACTGGGCTCCAGGGAGCATCCACAGATCGTTGCATAGAGTTCTTATGATACAAAAGTGTTATGTTGAAAGAAACCAGATTTCCTTCAGATTCCTGAAATGGTCCATCTGTCATCCAAATACTTGCATAACATCTTTTGGTATTCAAAACATAACTTTTAACCTTAAAGACTTTTAGACTAATAACTATTCATGAATATGGAGATACTTCGCAGACCTCCAACATTGTTGATAACACTTGATATAGCAAAAGCCCTCTGCAGTTTGTTTTCAAACAGTTGTGTAATTCCTCGCTGAGTCATCAGACCATATAAATATTCCCAGATTGGATGGGATGTGGATAAAATTGTAATTTTTCTCCCTCCATGTATAACATATACAGATTAGAAGATGTTGTCATATTAAAGAAATCAGTTTTGTTATGATGCAAAACATGATTCCATCAAATTTGATCTGAACTGCCCTGTAAGAGAAGATTTATTTTAGAGTATTTATTGAGCAATAGTTATAGAAAAGATAAGCTTGGATTTTCATTATTTGATTCACATGATACAGTCGATCAGCAGGTCGGGTTTGAGGTCAAAATAAGATTTATTAGATAGATATATAAATAACTTTGTTAATCCCCTCAGGGATGGCAATCCCTCCCTCGGCTGATTCTATTCAGCTGATTTGAGTTGATATAAATAACAATGTTTTAAAAAAAATTCTCAGACAAATTATAGTTAAAGTCCTTTCTAACCCAAAATGCATCTCTTTTCTACACAATCACAAAAAAACTATTGAGACAATTTTAAAGAACGTCAATTTTTCACATGATCTCAGCACTTGTAAGCTGTTAAACCTTAATGAAAAGCATGTTTTATTAATTCATGTACATTTATTTACTGGTACATTTCAGCCATCTAAAATATTGACATTTCCTTCATTACTTTACATCAGCTCTCAATAGTGAGATCTTTCTTATTCATACAGACACATATATTCATATTGTAAAGCGGTTTTACAAGGTTGCTAAAGCTGAAAAATGGAAGATTTCAAGGCTTACAGATCTAAAATGTTTCTGCTGCAACGTAATTGATTCCCAAGGTGCATGGAGAGATTCAAAGATCTGGTGAAATGTATTGGTCTGTAAGTAAAGTTGTTAAATAAAGTGTGCTGAAATCTTCACCAGATTTCAAGGCTTGGGCAATCTTTTAAGGGATGACAGAGGCTCAGGAGTTGGGAAAATGTCTTGTAATCGGAGGGTTGCCTGTTCAATCCCCGGCTTCCACTGTCTTATGGGGCGTTTACGCCGCCCCAAAAGGCAGCGTCAGTTGCAGCAAGATTGCATGTAAAGTCTATTGTTGAGTCCATCAGAGGTCCGTCAGAGTCTTTGCTGTGCTTTGTGCGCATTGGCTCCATCAACTTTTCAAGTGTTATTTGCTTTTCAAGCAGCAACGTAGCAAATGCAAGCGACGCCGAAGTTCAGCTAGCACTTCACACAGTGTGCCCGACGCAGATGTTGACTAGCCAATCAAGATCTGCTAGTGTTTTAAACATCCGATAGAGAAAGGCCCTCCGACGTGCTTTGCAACCTTCACCCTAAAAATTTATATAGGTCAAACTAGATGCGTTTGGAGCGTTGCTAGACGCAGACAATGCATGCGTTGTGAACGCACCATTAGTTGTGGTGTTCTTGGGCAAGACACTTCACCCGTTGCCTACCGGTGGTGGCCAGAGGGCCCAGTGGCGCTAGTGTTCAGCAGCCTTGCCTCTGTCAGTGTGCTCCTGGTCAGCTGTGGTTACAAAGTAGCTTGCCATCACCAGTGTGTAAATGGGTGAATGACTGAATGTAGTGTAAAGCGCTGGGGTCCAAAGGGACTGAGTAAAGCCCTTTACACTTTAAGAAGTTATGTGGTTTGAAAAGCGCTTTATAAATAAAGTTGGATTTGATTTCATACAAATACAGGCCATTTACGATTGGAAATTACATTTGAACACATCCACCAATGTTCTTCAAGTTGAACATGCTAAAGGTATGAGATGGGTCCAGGTGGCATTTGTCTGTTTCCTGTTTTGCAGGTAACAGATCCCAGAGGGAAATTAAATGTTTTTGTTGCTAATGCTATGTAATTCTTCAAGGAGATGTTCTAGTTCATGCAAGGAAGGATTTCCTATGGCAGTCTATGTTGCAGAAAAGTGCAAAAGCCCCCGACTGATGAACTGAACTTTTGCTAGGCATGAACTTAAGTCATTTTTACTTTTATCTTGGCAAATTTCTAACATTTCCAGAGAGTTTATTACAAATCCGTCTATCTAAATCCATCCCTCATGCGGAGGGTCAAAGTTCTGGTGGAATGTATTGATCTGGAAGTATAGTTGTTAAGTCATCGGATTTCAAGGCTTTGGGCACCCTTTCAAGGGTGACCGAGGCTCAGGAGTTGGGCGTTTTTTTTGTAATCGAAAGGTTGCCAGTTCGAGTCCTGGCTCTGACAGTCTCAGCCGTTATGTCCTTGGCAAGACACTATACCCGTTGCCTATACTGGTGGTGGCCAGAGGGCCCGGTAATGCCAGTGTCTGGCAGCCTCGCCTTTGTCAGTGCGGCCTAGGGAGGCTGTGGCTACAACATAGCTTGCCATCACCACTGTGTGCGTGAATGGGTGAATGACTGAATGTAGTGTAAAGCACTTTGGGGTCTGTAGGGACTAAGTGAAAAAAAAGGCCATTTACCATAACTTTTGTTATTTTGCTAAAACATAACATAAGTTATTTTGCTAAAAGACAGACATGAGCCCCTTGGCGAAGGCAAACTGCTGAGAGAAATATTCCTTCAAAGTAAAACTGTTTCAGTGTTGCAGTTCCTCCATTCTAACAGTAGATACTGTTGGCAGGAATGCTTAGAAGTGTACTTATATTTAGGAACATTTCTACGCATAAGTACAAATTGATAATTATTACAAAATGCTTAGAATTTTTCCTATGGAGGAAAAGCGGACAGATCTGCCCATAAGTATGGTTGGTAAATAGATTTTCTTGTGGTTTCAATTTCAGTTCAAGTAAGCCTATAACACATTAAAGTAAATAGTTAGAGTAAATAGTAATAGAATGTTTATAGTCCTTTTCTACACATATCGACAACTCAAAGCACTTTACTCCAATCGTGATTGCATACATCAATATGCAGATTGGTAGGCAACCTGAGGTTAAGTGCCTTGACCGGGGGCACATTAACATATGATAATAGGAAGCTGGAATTGAACCTAGAATTTTACAATTGCAAAACAACTACACTTCCAATCGAGCAACAGTTAACACTGAGCAACAGTTTACCTGTTTAATAGATTTCACAATAGAGTATTATCCACCACAGCCACGGAACCTTTCCGCACCATAGCTGTCATTTTCTAAGAGTGAATTCGCACGTAAGAGTCCAGAAGACTCAGTTTGAATAGGGACCAAAATTTGAAACATTGTTGGTGTTTTTAACTGGTGCAGTTCATATTCACCCTGCTCTTTGTCAAACAAACCAAAGCTTTTGAGAAAAAAATTGTTACCTCCCCGCCTGTGGTGTCGCTGCAACAAGAAACATTGAACACAGGAACATTTCCTGTTTCGTGAAATGTTAAAAAACATGGAGTGGCATATGATTTTTGTGTTTTTAGGATTACTCTGTTGTCTTTGGCAAATGTGCAAGATAAAAATGTGCAGCAATGGGAGTTCAGCATGAGAAGAGAACGAGGCAGAATGGTTGCTGTGGTGGCTTTAGATCAGTGGCAGAGTGTCCTTGGGCGAGACACTTCACCTACTTTGCCTCTTGGTGGTGGTCAGAGGCCCTGGTGGTGCCAGTGTTTAGCAGCCTTGCTTCTGTCAGTGTGCCCCACGGCAGCTTTGGCTACATCATAACTTTCCATCACCAGTCTGTGAATGGCTGAATGTAGTGTGAAGAGCTATCAAGTCCTCTGGACTTGATAAAGTGCTCTACAAGTACAAGCCATTTACCATTTATTGTGCAATTGTTTTGGTCTTAGTTACTCGCAGTGCCCTGCGCTATATTCACGGCTCTATATTCTGCTTCCTGCTTTTGGTGCAGTCACGGTCAGCTTGTCAATCAGATATGCAATTGAACCGCAGCAGAGTTTTCTTCAATTCAATCAAGACCTAGGTTGGTAGGTGGACCATTGTTTGCTTTTTTTGTTTGTATCAAAGCTTGATTACGCATTCACACCTCCCCAAATGAACTGGATTTTCTGGGTGAACAAACTAGAGTTCAATTCAAGCAGACTATACAGGTGTGAATGCACCCTAAAACAAAGAACTAGTGAAACCATTTAGGTAAAGTGTTTACAACTAAATCTGCAAATAGTTGAAAGTCAGCTTGAGAGGATCTATGACCTTTTTTTAGTTTTCTTTTATATTTTACAAAACAGTGTTTGTCCTTAGTAAAGATGCAGACTCACATTTAAGTATTTATTCAACACGTAATGAATACATAATAGAGGAAATAAAATGCAATTCTAAAAAAACGTTACTGCTGCTACATTATAAAAACCTAATGTATTCCTGTCTTTGGAGAGTTTCAGCACTGATGAGCATTTTTTGCTCAGGCGGTCTCAGAATAAATCAAAGCCCCGGACCTCGGCTATTAGTGGCTGGCTGTACTTAACGTGCCATGAAAGCAAGAATATCGGGTCGACTGCTCCTGTTGGTCTAATTGGATGGTAAAAAATCTACTTCCACGAAAGAACACTATACTCCCAAATGAAAATCATTAAAAAGCCTCATGGTAAGCTGATGTTTAAAAGCAGAGCGGGGGCTCAAACATCGTGAGGCCAGGCGGAGCTTTGTGTATTTGTTACTTTTGCCTCATCCCAAAGCCCTGCAGTACCTGACACATCTGATATCCTTATGCTTGGAGATGTGTGATATGAAGTGACAAGAAGCAGCAATTAAGATAATAAATAAAATAAGCAGCACAATTATCAGTCGCCTAATTCACTACAAGCCCCCAAATCGTGGAGTAATCCAACCTATGGTGAGGATTTCTCCTCTTTGCTCTTCTACCCTTCCTTCTGTGTATTGCAGTGTGCATGCGGGGGCAGTTAGACAAGGCTAAAGAGTATGCAGAATTTAACTGAGGGCAGGGATCATATTAGGAGTGACATCCGTCAATCTAGTTGATATATCATTCCAAATGAGAGCAAAGCCAAGGACTTGGAGGAAAACAGAGGAGGAGGAGGACGACTGGGAGAGATATATGAGGAAGAAAAAGGGCTTGATGATGGTACAAGCTAGAGAAATAGATGGAGAGAAATTCCGTCTGAAGGAGGAAGAGGGTTAGTGAGGTGGGAGTAAAAATGTAAGTAAAAGCAGCGAAGGCAAGACAAGTGAAAAAAGTGGGTTTACAAAATAGTGAAATGATATAAAAAAAAGAAGGTTGTCAAAAAAGAAAAGAAAACATTTGAACTGGTCAAACATGGTAAAATGATGAAGCAACACATCATAATTTTAAAACCAAAAGACTGCACTATTTTTGTAGTACAGCATCTGGTATCATTCTTGCTGGATATCTGAACACCATTCTTTTTTTTACTGGTTGATTTCCTGGAACAAACAAATGATCAGTGTAGTTGAGACCTGAACTTTCCAAGACCTCAATCTTACTATTCTTTATCTATCCCAACTCTAGTTGTGATCTTGATTTGTTTGGTCCTGGTGGTGCAGACTACAATTCAAAAGAGGCTTACCAAACTGGACATCAAGAGATCTGAAAAACATTCACTGATCCACTGGATCTTGGTATTATCTTTAACATTCTGGTGCTGGTTAAAAATTTTGCATTAACAACATGAAAGCACAGATCCATCTTGCCAATGGGTCAGCATGGTAGTAATAGTGCAATCGTTTGGGGTATTTCTTTGCCACGCTTTGAGTCTGATACTAAAGACAGTTTAAATGTCACCGCTAGAGTATTTCACTATATTACAAAGCCTACACAGTCACCAGACCAATAGAGCTGCTTGTTGGGGTGGGAAATTCACATTGTTGATGTTCAGGTCAATATGAACTTTCCAAAAGCCAGATTCTTTTCTTATGCCTTTCAGAACTGACTTTAGTCACACTGGAACACCCATCCATGTTTTAGCCATTTCTTTGTGGATTTGATTTAAAGCTGAACAATTCTGAGGCATTTTTTCGCCACACCAAGATGCTGCCTTTATGATACTTCAGACCTGGTTCATTGCTTTGCATGTAATATTTTTTGTTCCTCCAAACACACATATGATAATTAAGACCAAATGGCTAAATCTTTGTGTCATCTGTGAATAAATCTGTTTTGCTAAAAGCTTTTGACTTTTGAATGAGAGCAAGGTACAGCTCTTTGTCTGTAACAAAACAATCAGTGGTGACCTTGGTTTTAAGGTATTTCTGGTTCATAGTAAAATTGAGCTATTTGGGATTCATGGACCAATGCTGATCATTCCAACCAATTTTTTCTGCTAACATTGGTAATTGAACATTGAGGTGGTTGAAAAGGGACAAAGTTCCCAAACACGCAACAAAACCAGGAATAAAAATGATAAAGCAGAATGGCATTAAGCTTCAGAAAAAGCCCTGAACTCACTCAGCTATAGTTAAATGTTAAGGCTAATATGTTTAAAAAAATCATTATTTTGCAAAGAAGGGCAAGAATTACACCATAACCTTGATGGTTACAAAAAGCATGAAATCATTTTTCAACTTGCTAATCTACAATTACCTTAATATCAGTCAGGGTCTCTGGATATATTTGACCAATTATTTGTAATTTTAAGCATGTATTTAAAGAACCTCAACCAAACACATTTTTTTAACTTGATCTAACTTTCAAGTTTGTGATCAGTGTTTAAATGACTGATTAAAAGCCCCAAATTAATATGAGAATCATGCCTGTGATTAATTTATGTAAAATGTCTGACTAGTACTGTAAATAAGGGGAAAGACAGGTGGCTTATGGGAAGGGGGTGGATGAATAAAAGGAGGGCAGCAAAGTGGAGATGATGGTTGAACAAGGATCGTTAAACAAGGTGCCGACAGATGGGGAATAGATTAGAGGAATGGAAAGAAAAAAGTTGTAGGACACGAGAAAGCAAAAAGATTACAAGAGCAGTCAAATCAAGTGGAAAGAATACCATCAAAGAAGAGAAAGACAATAAATGAGAAGGTTCAATAGAGATAATTTTGCAATGAACAAAAACAAATGTAGAAGAGATTTGACAATACAAAAGGAGAAGCTGATAAAGAGAGATAAGAGGATGAGATACTGCAAATGATGACAGGAGTTCAAAGTGGGAGCCTAGCAGTGAAGGAGTAGAAGAACAGTGTTGGGGAGCAGAGATTTATGTTTGGAGAGGGAGCAGAGGGAAACAGCCAGCCCTATTATAAATGGGGCTCTCTTGGGAAAGCAGGGCCTGTAGTTTTCCCGGCATTTCCAGAAGATTTCTGAGGAGTACGCTGCAATGCAC
Organism: Apricaphanius iberus; assembly: GCA_028564705.1. Classification (NCBI taxonomy): domain Eukaryota; kingdom Metazoa; phylum Chordata; class Actinopteri; order Cyprinodontiformes; family Aphaniidae; genus Apricaphanius; species Apricaphanius iberus. The sequence goes on from JAPXFQ010002837.1 coordinate 718,835, forward strand.
AAAACGCCGCCCTCAAACCAAGTCCTCAGCCCTCTAAGGATAAAGTGGGTCTCTTTTCTCTGTGTGAGTATTCAATAAAAGTGATAAAAGGCTCAAAGTAACCCTTCTCAGCTTTTTTTTTCCATATTTTTTGGAAGTGAATGTGAGAAACCAAACTGGCCACCCTCTCCAAGGAGAATCTTTCTAAGGAATGCAGACATCAAGCATAAAAACAGCAAAAAGCATGAAAGCGCTTCCTTTTATACGAGGAAAAAATGTCAACGAAAAAGGCCTGCAAGATCAAATGAGCCGAGTGTGGAGGTAGTTTATGTTTCTGCTTCCCTCTGTGTCTCTCTGTTTCTTTGTCTGCCTGTGTTTTCCCTCACTCGTTTGTCTGACAGACACGCGTGTGGAGGTGAGAGAGCGAACAATTGAATGGGCCTCCCACGTAAAATCCATTCAGAGACATCTTGAGGAATAAGAATGAGAAATTGTCCTGCACAGTGAATTAAATCAATCTAATCCATTACAAGATCACTATCACAAGGTTTTCCCTTTTGTCTTAGCCCCAGATTATGCATGCTGCTGGCTAAGGGTTTGTGTGCGTCTATGTGTGAGTATGTACCTTATGTAACAGTGTGATGTGGTTTCCCCTCACAATCAATGGAACAATTACTTGTTAAATTAAGAGCTTAACTCACAGATTGCTCACATTTTAACATTTGCATTTCCGTTAATTGACTGCAAGGGTTGGGTGTTAGTCAGTGCTTTCAAAACTGGGTTTTAAGGTGTCTTTCTGGATGTTGGAGACATTCATCCCTACTGAATTGAAAGTTTTATAGGAAAGTGTTAAAACTACATGCAGTGTGTAACCTGTGGATGGTTGTTTTCTTTTTTTTTTCTTTAGCATTCAACTAACTGTGTTATGGTTTTTTTTATTGTTTGTTTTTACATAAATCTTTTGCTGGAACAAAAAGGGATGATGTGAATACTAGAGCAGAGTCTCACATTCAATGACAAAGAAGCACCCATCTGTTTTCACAACAGATTCTGGTTTTATTTCAGAGATATGACAAAAATATGTGCTATATAGATTTATATGCTAAATGCATATGTCCAGGTGTAAACAATCCATCAAGGAAAACTGTGCTGTGGTTCTGTGCTCTGAACTGCCTCTGGCTAATAGATATGTTATCCAGTAGATTACACCCACATCATTTTGTGTCTATCCAGCTAATAAACCACGAATGACATTCTTAGCCAAGTAGTAATAGATCTGAGGTCATAAAGGGTGCTGTTTGGGAGCTATTACTGTCACCACTGTGATGGCTTCTCCAGAAAACCAGGCTACAACTTGCCAAACAATCAAAGTTTACCCACATTTGGCCGTTATATTGGCAAAAACCCTAATTTTTGTAACTAAATTGATCTTTATACCTTCAATAATTTGTAATCGAGTCAAGTCAAATAAGCTATGGCTTAAATGCAATGTAGTTTTAAATAAATAATTCTGTATGTTTACAAGGTAGATTGCAATCTGCAAACATATTTGTTCCTCCCCAATAAAAGCTATCCTGCATTTATGATAATGTTATTAATTTTACACCTAACATACTCCATATCAGCTTGTTTCATTTTCATGTAACATTTGCAGTCATTTTCTTATCAGAAACTAAGCATCTGTAACCAAATGGTTTTCTTGAGCAGGCATAATTTTGTTTTTTATTTCGTCTTCTTACTCTCAGTGGATTTCTCTATCCTTTTAATCTGTTCCTTTGGCAGATTGCAAAGATAAGAAAGAAGTAGCAGCAATTTTAAAGATGGAGATGGACAAGATGATTACAGATGATGAAAGCTGGTATCCATCACCACCCACTCTGTTTGTGTTTCCAGCCTCCTACTGTCTGTCTATCTCTCTGTTCCTGCTCACCCCGCTCTTATGTTTTAATGTAAGTCGATAACTATCAGGAAGTGATAACACCCGGGCTCCACTTGACTCACTGAGGCTTGATGAGACGCATGAAGAAGAAGCATGGTTTCTCTGAGGTGCAGGGGGGTGTTTGACAGTATCTCCCCCTCGGTGAAGCCTGTTAAGCTCGGTTGCAGGAGAGATAAGTGAGCGGCTCTCAACAGTGGCAGCGAAGCGGGCAGTGACGTCACACTGCTTGTCACTTGTGCTCCTGGCGATAAATGAAGTTGTGGCGTCACAGGTGGAGATTATGTCAGGGTGAAATTTGTCATTGTTCTGGAAAGCAGATTAAATCAAGAGGTGAACCTTTTTCTGTTAGTTCTCGCTGCTGTTTGTGACATGCTGTTGTTGCTGCAAATATATTAACTTATCATAGCAGGAGAAATGTTGGTGTTACTAATAATATTAACGTGACTACTCAGCCATGACAGCATGACAGTGAGTCAACAAGGGCCTAGAAACTGGAGGAGCTAATTGAAATTATTTCACAGCTAATTTTATTATTCGTATGTGTGTTTTCTACTCCGAGATGTCGAAATGTCTTCCAATGGAAAGGGCTTAATGCACTCTGAGGAGACTTTCACAAGCACAGTTTGGGGATTTCTGTGTGTGAAGCCACAATAAGCTGCAGGGGCCAAAGGAAAATAAAAAGAGTAGGTCTGTTTGCTTCTGATTGAGGCAGAAGCATTGGAGGGCAAAGGAGGGAGGGAGGTGGGCACGACGGGGTGAGAGGAGAAAAAAGAGAGAGGAAGCAAGAGGAGAGCGAGAGAAAAAAGATAATTTCTTAGCTCTTCTTTTAAATAAGTCTGTTTCTATAGCAACCATCCAACCAGCCACCGGAGAGATGAGGGGAAAGTGGGGGTGCACCGGAGAGACTAGGGAAGGATGGAGGGAAAGAGTTACCATAGCAACGGAGGAAGAGGGAGGAAAATAACTTTAAAAGAGAAAATTGTAAAAAAACTCATAGGATAAAAGGTTTAAAATAAACAAAGGACCGGTGAGCGGGCAACAGTCAGAGTTGCGCTTGGAAAAGTTTAATGAGATACTCTGAGATTTCTCTCAGTTTACCCTATTGGAAGTAGAAAGAGTTGATTTGATTGAACCCAGAACCAGCTTGACTTCTTTCACCTGAATAAATAGGGTAAAAGCTGATCTGGCTCTACTTTTGTTTTAATTTGAAAACTTCATAAAAGCACTTGATTATTTTTGTTGAAATCCACTTCCCTTTTGTTCTCAAATAATGTCTGAACATGGTAATTAATGAGGTACTAGCCTAAAATGATCTCTCTTAAAATTCAGTATCACTTGGTCTTGTTAACCAAATAAATAACTAACAGCAACAGCTTCTAAAACTAAAAAAAGCAAGAACAGAAAAAAACAATGTAAAAAGCCCTTCAACAATTAATATTTTATCTAATTTGAGTAGTAATATTCTCAATTTTAGCGTTAAATAAGTGGTTAGTCTTTTTGTTTTATGGCATTAGTAAAATCTCTATTTTTTATGTGTTTTATTTTGTCATTTAAATATGTGATAAAATTGCAACGTTTAAAGAAGGCAGCACTACTTTAGTCGATATTCTTAACAAAATTGTGGGTAGCAAATGTAAGGATGACAACAATTAAGCTGAAGTTGGTATGCTAAAATCAGAACACCCCCATAATGCTTGTTGGAAGCTGAGTGCAATACTTCAGAAATCCTCATCCAAACTTCAGAACTTATGAGATGACCTTAGTTGTTTTCAGTTGTTGCTGCCAAAACTCATTTATAATTTGACAACACGAGGAAACACTATGACATCATACTTTTTGTCTATTTATATAGCAGCTGTCTACATTAGGTTTTTAAAATTTCCCAAACCATTGCTTCCATGGGTTCACTTCAATTCAGTTTTCGTGTGTAATTGAGTAAAGCACAGAAATAATATTAGCGCTTGGAAAACATAATTAATACTTTAAAAATGTTGTCTAGTGCTATAGCACCATTGCGAAGGGCAGCCACAGCGTGAGCTCAAGGTGTCCTAACAAAGAAGCCACGCATGGCAAGGTGGGAGTGAGACCAGGCTTGCCTCTTTGCAGCAATAACAGTAGGGGCTTAGTGGCTCTATATTGTATAAAGCCAGGTGTAGCCTGTGCAATTTTGGGCTGTCACGGTTGAAAGATGACCGGCTCAAAACAATTACGGCAATAGCTTTGGTCATGGCTCTGAAGTTATGGCCCTGTAAGTCACACTGTTAGGCGGGGTTAAAGTCAGCTTTTGTAACAAACTTGCAGCTGGACATGTATCTGAAAAAAAGCAATTCAGAGTGATCAGCTTGCAAGGTTTTTTTCTGATACATCCTACTTTTGTGATTGAACTTGCCCGATAAACAGAGCCAGATAAAATTATACCCTGAGAAAGTAAGACTGGCAGTGCTGTGAAAACCCCTAGCTGAGACATAGGTAAAACATGAAGAATCCGAGTTTTTGTGATTCTAATAAAGGACACGTCTTGCTGGGTTGTGTCAGCAGAAGCCTTTTTTGTTTGATATGTCCTCGAGCTGTTATTGTTCCTCTGCCAAGTGGAAAGTAGCATGGAGAAAAAAATGTCATACCTTATGATATTGCTATCGCACGGTATTAGACACTTTCAGTCTACAAATACCAAACATGACATCATACCTTGTTTAGAAGTCCATGCCATTTCCAGTATTAGGGATTTTAAGACTGATAATCTACATCATTCATCTTTTCAATTCAGTATTTTTTTATTTAGACACCATTATTAAGTGATGTAATCCTAAGGAACATTACAAGACAAACAGGTCTAATTTATACTTAAGTTTTAGTTATTTATTTAACATTACAACACTGTCATGCTGTCATGGCCACATTACAACAAAATACATATCAAGGCAATTTATAAGACAAACATATCAAATTTAAATCCACTGATATAGATCCAAATAAAATTAAGATCAAACCAATTAATTCCAGTACTACACAAGCATGCAACCAAATTCAGATTTAAAGAGCCAACCATGCACCAGTGTTCAGTTGTAATGCAGTACAGTCATAGTCAGTTGATCATAAAATGCCAACTAGTATGAAACTGTTCATCTTACTCAAACCTAACCAATTATGTAAAGTCTTTAGCATTGTGTGGGACCCTCATCTTGAGTCAGCATATGGCAACAGTGGAGAGAAACAACTTAATTTCAATTGGAAGAAACCCTCAGCAGAACCAGGCAAAATCGTAGCCCCCTTCTGCTGCAATCCACTGGACTAGAAAAACCCAAACGGGCAAGAGGTACAAATGGAGAACAAGAAGTCAGTTCATACAGTAGCCCTGCCAGTGGCTTTGTCCTGGAAAGAAATAGAACTAACTGCGTACTGTATTTGTGACTGAAAAGAGAGTGCATTATTAATAGTAATAATAGCTTCATCAGTGGTTTTATTTGGGAAGAGGCACATTTCAATACATAAGCACTGAAGCAGGAGTACCTTATATGGATGAGAAGAACAAATAGAGTACATGACTGATGGCTGAAACTGACAGATCAATCAGTATGTTTAAATACACATCTAAATTGAGTTTTTGGCTGTTATCTGATTACTATCTTAACTGGAGTCAGTGGTTTACATACAGGATTATTATTATTGCCGTAGTCCAAATTAAATTGAACTTTTAAAATGCATGTATACACCTCAGTCTGACTTGAGCCAAACCAGACTGGAGTTGGAGAAATTAGACTAAGGTACCCAGGAAAATGGAATTTCTCTGCATTTAAAAAAAAGTTAGGATTTAACAAGCTTTTGGAAGCCTAGTTACTCCCCCTTGGGGAAGTGATGAAAGAAGCAGGAATACCAACAGAACAAACAGCAGCAAAGAGTGTAACACAATCAATCAGTACAGCAATTACTAAATGTACTGTGCTGCAGCATTGCATTTTTTTCATTTCTTTGCTCGTTGTGCATATCCTATTTTACTCAGTATGCTTCACTTACTTCCGCATTTGTTTACTGTCAGTGTGACTCTAGTCCTACAGAAGAATGTCGGCTCAAAAGGATGCACGTCGCCACCCAGAGCCATGGAGTCAAACACACTTTTTTCAGTAGTTCAATTTTCTGAAAGACATGTAAACTGGGACATGACTCTCAACTCTGGCTAAGCCATTAGTCTGATTACTGCCAATAGTGTGATTTAGATGTGCATGTAAACAGAATGGGAGTGATTGTCCCAGTTGGACTAGAGTCACACAGATAGAAACAAGTGCTAAAATCAGGGGAAGCAGACAGAGTAAAAGCAGGATGTGAACAATAAGCAAAGAAATTGACAACGACAAAACAGTAGCACAGTACGTTTGTAAGTACTACTTCTTCATCATTTCACGAAAGGGACTGCCCAGACTGCCAGGAGCTCGGCCACTCCTGACTGTTGTTTACATACAGAGAAATACTATTTTCCAACCACGTTATCTGGGTATTTTAGTACCTTTTCTCCAGCTTCAGTTCGGATCAACTTAAATTAGACTAAAACTTAGTTTATTCTAATTTTGCACCCAGACATAGACGTATTGACGGATACATTTACTTTTATATTTCTCCATTGGTATGTCACTGTTGCAAAGCAGGGGGTACTGACTTTTTCTGTTGGGTCTGCCTACCATTGCTGTGTAGTCTCTGGTCAACTAGAGTTTATTTACTTCTTCAGATGGTGAATGTATTCCCTGTCAAGGAGCAATGGCTGACAGAAAGTAAGCTGGAAAGCTTTTTACTAGAAGTGCAGCTCATAGAACACTCTTAAAACACATTTAAACAAATAATGCAGTCGGTTTTGTTGTTGTCTACACCTCCTGGTGTTCAAAATCACCAAAAAGAACATATTAGATAAACTATCCTTTCAATATAAAGCATCTAGCTCCCAAAAGATGCATTAACTACTAATTAAATTGACTATAGTACACCATTCTGGAGAAATTGTCTGGGGCTGATGTTGGGCTGACCAATTAAAGACCTGTGCTCACAGTTGTGTTCAGCAGATAGTTAGAAAATGGACACTACTTTATCCGTGCTTGCATAGGTCACAGACAGCCCTTGCGTTGGTGGATAATGGCATTGCATGTCTCCGTACCTATGCAGATGGAGAAGTCTAAATTAGTGCTTTAGGGGTATACATGCATTTCAAAAGTCCAATTTCATTCAGACTAAGGTAATGATTAAACTTTCTGTTGATGCATGTAAACACACTGAGTGACTAGTGCTGGATGTGTACCTTCTATTAAAAGATAAAGATACATACAACTCTTAAAGGAACAGCAATAATAATTGCAGCTTGAGTGTAACAGCTATAAGCAGTTGTAAATACATTGGCAACAAATATGATCTTGAAATGTTTCCTTATATACGTACTCTGGCTTCAGTGTGTGGAAGATGTTTTTGAAAAGGGTCTTCACAGATATTGTAAATGCATCAAGAGCTGGTTCTGCGTTCAAGTCCATTGATTACAAGGAGGAAACTCTTTAGATTACATTTTTTTTTATTTCCCAGCACAGTTATCTCATTCTCAAAATCTTCCCAAACACGTCATTTGATATTTACAAAAAGCATATTTTGGCTTAACAAGTTACTTATCCACGGTCTGAATGTCATTGTTCCCGTCCCTCCCTTACAGTAAAGCTATGTGGTTTAACCACACTTTTTCTTAAGGATATATTTCACAGAGTTTCTCCGTTTATGTTCACATAAAAAGAGAAACTTTAAATTTTACTTCTTAAGGCACGATAATCTGTTTAATTAAAACTTATCTTTTCACAGTTGGCCCCCAAAATTAATTAAAATGTCAAAGTATTTGAAATTAATATCCCTTACAACACTTGTTAATAAAAAAGAAGTTCTTCTGTTATACTGCTCATAACTGTAAAAGGGAGATAAAGGCCAAGGGAGCAGGGGAATATGGCTATACTCTATAGAGCCTGTGTGAAAGGAGAGATGTGAGCAGCAGCGATAACAGCTCTGGGTATATAGCTGCTTTCTGATTGTCCATTCCTGGCTCTTGACCACTCATGACCTCCATCTCTGTGCAGAGTCAGAAATGAGACGCTGAGCGAGGGAGGGAGAGAGAGAATTGATTGAGAATCCAAGAGTTCACATGGCTATGAGCACAGAGGCCTCGATCTGTTTCCCCAAAATCACTGAAGCAACAGGATGATCCGAAACTGAAGCCGATATGGGTCATGTGGATGAATAGGATCTAAATTCTTCAGCCTGGTTGCCCACAGGATGTCCAGCTCATTTGCAACCATAAAAAAAGGGATACTGTGCTTAAAGTGCTATGAATTAGCTTTCATATAAACATGTTCATAGTGTTATTTACCTGTTTTAGCATTCTTAAGAAATTGTTCTCAGAGCTTTCTAAAGGTCTTTAGAGAGCAAAAAATCTGCAGCAAGTGAACGGGATCTGAAAGTCAAGTTCTCATGAAATAGAAAAAAAAAAAAAAATTCAGTGAAGACCTAAGACTGAACCAGAGAGAGATGAGTAATCGCTGCAATCCAGGAACTTCAGGAACTTCTTGCTGCAAGGCTGCACTGTGACTCACCTCATAGCCCTTACATGTCGTAGCAAACAACAAAACTCTCCTTTGAAAATGGTCAAAAACTGCAGTGAAAATGGGAACAGCCAGTATAAGCACAACACAATCGTTAGTAGAGTGCTCTAAGCCCACTGTTGTTGCTTGCTGGGATTTGATTTAAAATCAGCTGTACTTTAAAAGGAAGGGAAAAAAATCAGGAACTGTCCATTAATTACAGCAGTCGGATGACAATCACCTGACGAGGCTTCATGAAGACATTCTTCATATTTTTTGCTAAAGTCAGAAACAATACCGACACTCAAAATGATGAACTGAAGCAAGACAACAAAAAAGCTTTGCTGTAGTTTCTAACTGAGACACATTTTTTTGTTTACCTCCACTAACATCCTTTTGACTGTGATGGGTGAGAAGAAAACATGGGATCCTCAACCAGCCTTGTTTGTCACAGCTCAGATGTTTTATATTAAAACATTATTGCTGCAAGTATCTGTGTGGGGTGCAAAATGTCCTGGAGCTCTCATTGGCTTGAAAATTCGCACTGACTACAGTGAACACCCAGTATTTGAAAATTAAGGGACATAACAATGGCCTGCAAATCTTTGAATACTTGAAACTTGAAAACAAACATTTTAAACAATTCAGCGAAGAGCAATGGGCTGATATTCATTTCACTGCATTGTAAAATTACCAGTTCTTACAAGGACATAGCAATTGTTGCTGCCTAAGGGTGGTATAGCCAGTTATCTATAGTTTAACTGCTTGTTACATCGTGCCAGACTGATTTAGGTGGAAGAACTCCTTAATAAATTAAATCATCATTTCAAAATTATATTTTTTTATTGTGTGAAGTTAGTCTTTGTTTGATGATCCAAACATTTTAGCCTGTTAAAAAAAAAGCAAAAAAAAAAGCAGGAGAAATCCGTGAGGGAAGAAATACTTTAACCCTGTTGTACCACAAACCTGTACTACCAGGTGCATGGTGTTTTTTTATTATTTTTTTTCAAACAGGTGTAAAAGTAATGCGCAGTGACATATGGTGGGTGTTTTTTTGTTGTTTTTTTCTAGGTGCTTGAATCCCCCTTGCTGGCCTCTGTCAATACTAAAGCAGCTTGAGGTGCTTTTGAATCATTAAAGTCCTCATTCACTTCATTGATCATTGAATTAGGAGCCTTGTTAGACAGCCACGCAATTTTTTCTTAGGGATAACAGGGAGATTTTGGGTTTGAAAGTCTGAAAGATCTTCAGGTCGCTGCTTTAATATATTCTTGCAGAAATATTTAATTTGAAGATAGTTAATTACCAAGCTCAAATTCTGATATGTGGGCATGACTAAATTCAGTGCCAACTGATGGATAAACAGCCTTTTAATTATATTCCTAGCTTCAAATTTGGACCTTGATACTAGGAAATCACACATTTTTCTATCATTACTTGTGGTTTAAAATTAAGAGAGAGAAAAAAAGATTTTAAAAGGTGCTTCTTTTTTAACATAACTGTGTGGGTGTAGCACTTCTATTTCTCTTCTAAATTTGAACTTTGAACACACTAAAGATTTTTCTTTCCACTATCATGAAACGTTTTCTTAACAACTCCGAATACAGTATATTTGGAGATTTGTTCTTTAAAACATGCTCACAGTTGTGCACTACACAAAGCAGCATTAAATTAATGAGATTTGAAAAAGAAAGATTTTTAGACTATTCCCCATACTTAATATCTTGTAATTGGTCTTCTTGTTTGAAGTGGAACACACATTATCGTGTCCCCATCTTTTCTATAGTGAGCTGAGAGAATACATTTGTAGACAAAAAAGGTCCAAATGTCTTCTGTGGCTATACTAAACATACAGATTCACACAGCTCGGCCCCTGAACAGTTATGCTATATTTATTCTGATTTAAATTTGATACAGTGAATTGCACAAGGTTAATTATTTTTGAGGAAAAACAAGAACCGTTTGTGTTTTTCTGGCTAATTTAAAATCTCTGGAATCAGCTTTGACTCCACTAATATATGCCAACAAAGAGCTATTTTTTTAATATATCTTCTTGTTTTGCTTTTATGGTGCATTCTTGTGTGGGGAATTAACCACAGCAGATAATGAGGAACATGTACTGTAGTCTTAACTTGCCCCACACAGCTCAGCTGTCTATTTTAAGCAATAACCATTGGCAAGTGAACCATTAGCCTGCAAGGAACTGCAAGTCAGTTAGTGAGGAGCCATCTTCAGCACTCTGCAATTATTCTACGTTAGAAGGCTATTGAAAACACAGCAATTATGAGCTGTGCTGGGCATTAATGGCTGAACACAATAGTATTTATATGCTCCCAAAATGTGGAATTCTTTACAATAACAATGAGAACAAACTCTTCGATCCCATATGAATATTAACAGAGTTTGTCATATTTAATATGATATTTTAGCCATTTATAGTTCTGTTGTTTTTTTTTTTTTGATAAGTTTGGTGAGCGTTTGTATTTATCCCTTTTGCTCTGATTCACTCAAATAAAATAAAGTGACTTAATTAGCAACTATGTGTATAGTGAACCTAAAAACCGCCGTTGGATGGCTGAAATCTGTGAATACTTGGGAGTTGGGATTCCCTCTAAAAGCACTTATAACTGTCTATTGAAAATAGTTGAGTGAAAAAATATACATTAATACTTATTGATCAACACAGTGGAAACCGTCTTGACACAACCACAGAAGCTAACATCTACAGTCTTTTTTTATCTCTACTCTTGGGTGTAGCCTAAAGTCAATCAGCACAGAGGAACGCACTAAGAAAAGTGAATTGACAACTTTGCTTAGCCAATAGCGTGCCAAGTAGCACTGCATTAAGTATCTCGGCTTCTGAAGCTGTTTTTTCTTCCTAATATTTTAGGTAGGCTCTACAAAATAACGAGTGATTAAGCAAGCATTTTTGTTATAATTTAATGTTACATTCCACAGGAAAATCCTGAAATACTAAACACTGTAAGTAAATCTCACTATACCTACAGCTTTTCTGTGAAGGCCTTGGAGGTATGTTGGAGAACATATTTATAAATATCTAAGAACAAAGCAGAGAGGTTAGCAATAAAATGTTGGCAAATTTCAAATTGGATAACATCTCATGTTGTACCGTTCAATCAAATTTTATATAAAACACATTTAATTACTGTGGTTGTTACATGACAAAATGTGAAAAGATTCAGAGGGTGTGTACTGTAGATACGCTTAAGTTGGTATTTATGTAAAGTTGTTAAAGATTTGAAAGAAGCATCTGGGAGTAGACCTGATTAGCTGTTAGCATCTGTTAGCTCTTTGTTCTGTGTCCCATGTCAGGCTCTTTTAGGTGCGATAACAGCACTCATGGAGACTGTGCTTTCAGTATAAATCCTCAGGCTGTGTTGGGTGACTCTTTTTTTCCCGACAGTGACAGTTCCTGTAGTCAGCAGCACATTCAGACCAAGCAACTTGACTCATTTCGTCACATACTCTGCCACAAGTGCTTTTGCTCTCACAACGCTCTGATTAAGTGGTACAATAGTCGCAAATCTGCTGGCGTGTTTTCTGAAGAGTAATTACCAGCTTCTGATAAGCATTTCTGGGTACGTTTCCCAGCTCCATGATTTCCACCGAGGCTTTATCTGAATTGAATTTGATTGTCTTTGCCGAATTGGCTCAGCCATGATCCTGGAATCTGGCCTTGTCTCGCACACATGATAAGACGACAGACTGCCTTGTATGCCATCCAGACAAGAATAATGCTACAAGCTGTAAGTTACACCATCCGTCAGGGTCTCGCAAAACTACATGCTTTCTTCATCTCATAGATAAAACTAGATCTCCCTGGTAATGAGTTCTAAAAAGGCGTTTTTGGGATCGTAACTGGCTGAAGAAATGGAAAGCTTTGGTTTTTCTAAGCATAATGAAAATTTTAACCTACTTCCGGTTTTCAGACAGGCAGTTTTTTTTGTTTCTTGGTTTTTTGAATGTGGCAATAATTAGCCCTGGGTTTAGTTAGGCAAATATAATGAAATCAATATGATTAATCACAGTTAATTTTTGATGTCACAAGGGTGGCTGTTATGTTTCTACTAGGGAAGCACCGATACGATACCGTCTAATGTGCATGTACTGGTAATGGTTAAACTTAACAGATACCATGAACCAGTACTGAAAATGTGGAAAATCTGCAATAAATTCACAAAAAATGGTTAATTTTTCACTCGACATTTTTTTTTGTGTGGTAATTTTATATTTTTTATCTGTTATTTTGTCTTAGTTATGTTTACGTGTTAAAGTCTTGTGCCTTTAGTCTCTTCAAGAAAGGTATAAGGTAGAAGTTATACAGTTTATTAATTCAACAATAGTATCAGATTGGTATCGGGTATCGACAGATACACAAAATCCAGGAATCAGTATTGGGACTGAAAAAGTCAGATCGGTGCACCCCTAGTTTTTACCAGATTTTTTAGGGTACTGTGTATTATTGTGAATCGATGGAATGGGTTGAATTTATTATTGTACTAGTATTAGAAGACAATTCATAGGTTATTCTGCACATGCTAGGAAAAAAAGCGTAGTATATTTTGCACCATGTATACAACATAAACACAATAATGCAAACTGATCTGCACAGAAAAAGTTAAGATGTGATGGAAAATTAGGTTTCTTAATGCGTCTTCTGTGTGCACGTGTGTGTGTGTGTGTCCTTTTTAGCTGGATCCCTCCGTTTGTGTTACCATGGGGACGGCATGCTTCCTATATGCCCCCCAAACCAACACGCACTCACACACATCACTACCACCCTCTCTTTTCCCTCTTCTCTTTACTTGCTGGTTTCAGTGTTACCATGGTGAAACATGTCTGTCTCCTCTTTCCCTGCTACCTGTTTCACATCATGCCCCGTCTCCCTGGGTCACTCGCAGCGTCTGCCCGGCTGTTTGTGCGCCTTTGGCTCAGCTTTGTTTGCTTTCTCTTTGTTTGTTTGCTTGTTTTATGTATCTGTAGGACTTTTTGTCTGTTTTTTTTTCCAGTCCCTGTCTGTGTTTGCTTTTCTCTGCCAGCTCACTGGCTGTTTGTCTGGCCACCGGGCTTTTCCACCTCTAATTCCTCCTCTCCTCTTTCTGCTCTGCTGCTCTGCTCTAACACCCTCCCACAACCACCATCAGCCTCTTTCCTATCAGCTCTTCCTTCTTTCTTTTTTGGACTCCCCCTCCTATTCATTTGTTTACTCCTACATCAAAACATCATCCAGCGAATGTCATCAGGAACACGCAACATTAGAAAAAAAAAATGAAAGGAAGGGATTTAGGTAATTTTCACAGACGACAGCTGTTGCTATGGTGACACAACTTTTGGATTTGCTGTTAGAGCAAGAGATGAATGGATGGATGAATGGAAGAAAGAGGAGAAACTCGTTAAGGGTAAAAGGAGAAGAAAAAAATAAAGTATTACTCTGCACTTCTGAGCTTTTTCAGTAGGCTAAACCTACTGCAATATTTTAATAAGAATTCTTTACTTTTAAATAAGCCTAGTAGGCTTATTTAAAAGTAAGGAATTCTTATTAAAATATTGCATAAGAATAATAAAAAATACTTTTAAGTATTAAAAAGTTTCACTGGCAGGGGTCCTTGAAAACCAACATGACTTGTAAATGTGAGCTAGTTTTATTTTCCTCAAATCTGTACTTACTGTTGCACTAATGAAAACTACTAATTAAGGCTTTGTGGGATTTCAAGATAACCAAGAACACAGTCGAAAGTTCCTGAAGTGACCTTATGCCTGGAATGCCTCAACTCCAGCATCAATGCATATAATTGTGTCAACCTCAGACAGAAGTAGCAATAAGCAAACTCTGTATGTTGAACTTTTCATGTGAAGGGAAAAGTCGTCTGGTAGCAGTAGCTTGGAGACTTAAATCGGCCTCTCTATAGAAGGATATTTTAACACTATGTAGGCTATGACAGTGATCAGTGGCCAATCGTGACAAAAATGATACTTCCAAAATTCTGGCAGGATTCAGATAAACTCCAATTTAGACCAGCATTGTTGCTCTTATTGACTTTAGATATAAGTTCTCCAATTTCGCCCAATCATGAGAACAGCTTACTCTACAAAAGAGAGCTATTGTTTTTTTTTTTACACATAATCAGTTCATGTTTGACTCATGATGATGTATATGTCCTGCACTAATGTAGCTGTGAAATATCATTGTTAAGTCACTGAAACTATGATCTGTTGGCACTGAAATGTCACTGCAAGCTAATTCTAAATATGTGCTGGAAGAGAAACTAAAATATTGACCCACAAACAGACTGCATCTACATCACAGACCATCTTCTTCATTTGGCTCAGACTCAGAGGGTTAAGCTTGCAGGTTATTTGGAGAAAATGGTTATTGATTAATGTGATCTGCAGACATCGGCCAACCTTTGGTACTAATAGAATACACATAAACAGTAAAAAAACACACACTTTATTTATTTTTTTTCATTAGAAACGTTATGCTCACCACACTGTAAGTAACTTGAGATATCAGGCTTATCCTTGCCTAATGTGTGTTTTGTGTCCTCATTTTTGAGCTTTTGGTTGTTCCTTCCCTTAAATCGGAAAATGTATTTGTTTCTCATCCTGTAAGCAATTTCTATTAGAGTATTTTTAGATAGATGAAAAGAAATTTGTCCTCCTCAACTGTTTTCTTTCACAGAACTCACCCACATTTCTGGCCACACATCCCTTCATCATATTTCTTTGTCATGAGTAATATGGTTGAATATTGACACTTACTATAAAAGATCTTCAGACTGTGTGTTAACATATGCTGTATCATCATCCCTATGCAGAATTGCATATTTGGTTTTTCAGGATGACTCTCTTTCTTTTTGAAAACATGCCTTCAAAAGCGCTTAACAATATTGAAAAACACAAAATGCAGATTTTGGTGCATTTTTATTTCATCCTTTCAGCTTTTTAGGTTTTCTGGCTCCAAGATATGATGATATTTGGCTTAGAAGTCTGTGAGTCAGTTAAATATAAAGACTGTAAATTATTCCTTCCTACTAAAGCCTCCCTTTCTTTATTTTAGCTGATCGTTTTCCAAATGTGTTCCCTCAAAGTGATGAAAACCTCCCTTTGGATAGACTCTCTTTCCTCAGAGTGTTAATGCATCTAGAAAAACCACTTTATTACAGCATGCATTTGAATATTCATTGTAGGCAGGCAGAACAGGCGAGTTGTTGGCGGTGGGGGTGATTGGGGGAGACTAGAGCCTTTGGGTATTGATGCTGAGCTGTGGAATTAGCTGCAAAACTGCTATTGATTCAAACTGCGAAGACTGGGATATGAAACACGACCCGAAGAGGAAAAAAGAGCAAAACACCTTATCAATGAAGTTGGAGAATAAAAGAGGGAATATAGGGGAATGAAAAAAGAATGGCAAACCAGATTATCAGACTGCAGAGAATTGAAATAAGGGGGAGACAGAAGGAGCGAGTGGGTGAGGAAAGAAAAGGAGATTATGAAGCAACACAGAAGGGGGAGCAAAAGAGACAAAGTAACAAAAGTAAAGAAAAGAAAGAACAAGTACAAGGAACCCATGAAGGAGTAACACAGGAAAACGTGATTAATGAACCAGAAGAAGGAAAGAAAAGAAAAAAAAACTTAAACAAACAAAAGAGTGAGGGAAGAGTACTGCTTAAGCCTGGAGACACTAAACCCTGCACCACTGGACACTGAAAGCTGTTGATAGGAGGACTAAGTTAACAAATGTCAAAGTTTACATTTCATTACAGAATGCAGGGATGGAGAAAGGGATGAGGAGGAGAAGGAGAGGGGGAGGGAAGGAGGAAATGCCATGCATTCCATTAACTGACCACAGAAAACCACAAAAAAATGGGAAGGGAGGGGAGGATACAGCATAAATGAGAGATATACAGGAAACGATGGAGGAGAGAAGGCTAGGGGTTGTGAAGGGAACGGATTACACCACCATACATCAAGAAAGGTAGCCATATAAAGAAGGGTGGTGGGGGTGGGGGTTGGAAGGGTTTTCTATAGCAAAGGAATGAAGTGGTTGATTCATGTCTGCTTCAGCCATAGCCCTGACCTTTGAAAATGGAGTTAATGTTAGACAAGGCAGCACTTAACATTCTGGTGGCCTTCATGTTTGTTCTGAAGTCGTCAAAGCAGAGCTCCAGATTGCAGCTGCCCTTTGTTGATATCAAAATTGCAGTGCTTTAGCGTTCTTACTCAGCGGTACTAGGTTGACAGAACAGTATTTCACTTTCTTATCTATCAAGATAAGGCTGGTTGACAAAAACTAAAAACAACATTAAACCCGACTAACAACACATCAGAAAGTATCACAAAAAGTTATCACGGGTAAGGCCGGGCGTACACTGTGCGATTTTGGACCGTTTTTGAGCAGATTTGACACTCGTGCGACTTTTGTCTGGATCGTGCCGACCTTTGGCTTAATCGTGCGTGTTGCATCTTGTAGTGTACATTGAGTAACGACAGACAATTTACACGTCACAACCAGCTCCCGATCGGTCACAAGAAGATCTAACCTGTTTGAAATCCTAGTGGCCCCTCGTGAAGGACTTGCACTGTGGAAGCAATGCTACGAGCTATTTCTCATACTGCGCATGCGTGTCACCATCGTTACCGCGGAAGTACTTCTGGTCTTTGACATAAACAAACGTTTCCACACAAAAAACGGCACAGATTGCCAGGGCGGCACGTTTGTCTTTTGAGCACATCCTCGCAATTCTCAGGCGCGCATCTTTACTCCAGTGTTTTTCTTCTGCTTCTTCAGTTCCGGGTCAGGCACGCATCTCACTCCTGTGTTTTTCTTCTGCTTCCGGGTCTGTCGTGTCGTGCAGTGAGAGCAGTCAGGTCGCATCCGAACAGCGGTTCGTACAGTACGAGCACATGAATCGTGAGCTGTGAACTTTTAACCCCTGCAATTCACTCGTACAGTGTGAGCTGGAGCTGAAAACCCGTGACTGAAAAATCCCACAGTGTACGCCTGGCTTAAGGTAGTTAGGCTGTTTTATTCTCTCGGGTGCTGTCGTTTTTGTTTTTATGGTTATAATCACAGTGGGTTTTTTTAATGTTATTTATGTTTACTTTTATGAAATTATAATACTGTTGAGTTTTTATTCTAGGTTATCATACTTTGAGAAACTCTTATTAACCCCTGCATTTGTCAGACATGTTAATTTCAGAACAATTAAAGAGAAAATAGGTCCAGCTCCCCTGCCAATGCAGCCACTTTACACTCCTCTGTGACACTACAGCACAGCGTTACATGGGATATGTACTTTTATAGGTGGTTCATTACATTTACATTGCATTTAAATATGTGAAATGAATTGTGTCTTTAAGTTGCAATGCTCAAGTCATGGTATATATATGTATATAATTACATTCTTTAATTGTTATTACTAAATAGCTGTGCTGTACCGTGGAAAAGTCCCTTAAAAAACTAAGTAGAAATAAAATAGCTTCTTCAGAACTTTCTAAATCAGATTGCTTTTATTTCATTAATACAGTTTCTCTATTAATTAAGTTTTTATCTAAGTTTGTTTTTTTGTTTTATTTGTGTTTGGTAATTTTATTTTTCTTAATTCAAACACTGTGATTTAATTGCCCGATACATGTTGTGCTGATTTAAAATGGTCCTCTTCGTTCTAACAAACACTGGGTCTTTGATTTGATGATGAATCACTTGGTGACGAACAGGGATCGAATGATCTTAAGAATCTAATACAATTTGAGCCATTGCCGTGCAGTTAACATGATTTGATACAAGTTCACTAACAACAACAATAGAAGACATTCATAGAATTAATCCATACCCCAGGCACCGTTTAGTTTTTGACGATAACAAAAGCTTCTTCGATCCACGCTTCTCACAGCTTCCCACTATTAAGTTTCTGCCACTGTACCAACGCTTTGTGTTCAGTCTTCAAAGTGGTTTAACTGGATTCAGTTTAGAACACACACTTCCTTCTTTTTAAACTATTGGGAGTGTGCTTTGCATCATTTAAAGACCCAACATTATAGGACCCTAACATTGGATAAAGGTTTTTAGATATGGTGTTAATCTCTATTTTTATACCCCCTTATGATTTTTTATGTTGTCACCAACAAAAAACTAACACATTGCATTTCCAAAGATGACTTCTTTGGATTTTATTGTCCAGAAAACATCACCCCGTGCATGCTGTGGGTTATTTATGGGAGGACGCATTTTTCATGCCCTTTGAGCTTGTCTGTCAATAGTTGTGTTCCCCTTGGATTTCGCCGATGAAACCCTTCTTGGTCCAGTGGGCAGAATATGGTATGGAGTCAAACCAACCGTTTAGATTGCTCCAGGTCAGCCTGAAGCTATTTAAATGTCCTGCGTGGTTATTCTTTTTCACAATTCGGCCCAACTTTTACTCACTTTACTGAAATTTATTTCCGCTGAGCACCACATCCTCAAAGACCCTTAAAAGGTGCATGGAAGTCAAGGTTTTGAAAAGTACTGACTGAAACTATACTATACTATACACAAGGTTTTTGTGGGGTTTTTTACCTTTTGGGATGGGTGCCTCTATAGTTTTAAATTTGTCTGAACACAGAAATGTGCAACATTAAGAAACATATGTCAATAAATGTATAACTATACCATTCTCCTGGGTGATTCATGTCAGTAAAATTTGATTTAAAAAATTGATTATTTGCATTAGTTATAATATCAAATATTTTTATGTTCCAAACCTAGACATCTGGCCAATTATAATTTAAATAAAGAAATACAAAATATTAAAATACTGGCACCTTCTTCGGTGCTTAAATTATCTGAGATATCACCTGGGCGTGAGATCCCTACAGGTATCAGGCCTGCTTAACATAGATCTCAATGGCGTGTTAATTAAATTGCAACCTTGCAACCACATGCCACCAAAGGGACATAAAAATTTGAAGGGATTAAATCAAAAAACTGTTTACCGAGAAACCCCCCACCCACCTAAACTCCTCTGGCACTGGGTCTGGACATACCAAGCAAAACAAGAAATAGATAATAGATAAGAATAACTAAAGAATATATTAATAAATACTCACAAGGAGCACAAAAGGAAGATGTATTTTATGCTTTTAAAGTGAGGACATGTGGGGGTTTTTCATTCTTATTTTATTAGGGTGAGAATGCAATATTCAATGCTGCCTTTTATATTTTTCTAGGATCTAAAGATATAAAGGTTTGTTGCATTAATTTGAGAGACAAACCATTCTCTTAGATAATTTTTTTGTAGAGGTAATTAGTGTACACCGACTCATCGTGACAAACTCCAGCTTTTATCACAGTAATGTTCAGGTTTCTTCTGCAATTCCCCTTGAATGTAATTTGATGATAATGTGGCAAGAACTGCATGTGCAAACGAGAAACAGTCTTGTTTTTTGTTTTTTTTGTTTTTTTCATAAAACTGAGGTCACTTTCACGGCAGGAATCTTCGTTTCTCTCTGATATTTAATTCAAAAGCCTTTGGCATTTTCTATCACCACATGCTGTTGATGCCAAAACACCTTTGGGAAAAATTGTAAAAAAGGTCACATTTAGCAGAAAAAAGAGCTCCTATTTCGTTGCATTTACACTGGTTGCTTAATTGCATGCCACACTACAAATGAAACTTAACACAAACCAAAATATCTCCATCCTTTAAACACTTTAGCTTTTTAGTCAGACAAATTTTAATTGTAGGGTTTCAGAATAATGTAAATAGAGTAAATGTAATGCAAAAAATGCTTTTACATCTAGTTCATTATTTGTGACGGCAATGCTGACAGTGTTTCTGTGGTAATTGAGATCTTGTTGAAACAGCACTGAGCTGCTGTGACCAGAGCTCATCCCCCACATTCACTTTCTTTATGTACACAGAGGAAAGCTTTTTCTCAGTGCAATAACCCGCTCCTACGTTTCTCCACAAATCTTCTCAGCTCCTGCTTGTCAGCTGCTTTGGTTATTTTTCTTTCTTTGCTTAAAATCAAATCAAACTTTATTTATAAAGCGCTTTTCAAACACAGTTTCTCTAAGTGCTTTACAGATTTAAAATGACCCCCAACCCCCCCTTTAAGTTATAGGTAGACTTGCTAGTCTAAACAAGATAGTTTTACAGCTGCATAGCAAAAGTGCACATCATGTTAAGATCACAAGTTATTTTTGGACATTGTTTTGTATCCTGAGTGTCTGTTCCATGTTTTTTCAATCATTTGGTGAATGATTGCTCCTTTTAGTTTGTGTGTCCTAAAACCTTAGAATTGGCTTTTAACCCTTTTGAGATTGATAGGCGTCAAGTCTCAAGGTGATTTGTTGCTTTTTTTAGATCCTTTGGCCAACTTCATTTTGTCAGACAGGCTATATTGATGTGATTTCTTCATGTAAATTATATGTATTGCAAGACAAATTGATCTCTCAATTAAAAAATGTTTTTTTCAATTCATTCATTGATTCAGGGGGGGCAGTTAAACATGGACCAATCCAAACTAACAAAGCTATAACCCTCTAGGTGAATTCCTTCTTAAAACTTAAATTTACTTATTGTCAGACAGGAAAGAGAAGTCAAGGTGTAAATAGGTGTAATGTAGACTTTTTGCTGAGTTTATGTAGCAAGTTCAACATAGGCACTGAATGGTAATATATAACACACAAACGTGGTGTGTCACTGGAAGAATCACTGGTTTCCTAAATAAATCTAACCTTGGTATTTTGAAATTAGATATTGTGTAAAAAAAAGATGCAATATGAATGTCTTTGTAAACCGAGTCAACAACTAGACTCGAGTAAATTATTTTTAATTTGACTTATTGAATAATTGATTGTTATTTTATTGAGGAAATTAACTGTTTTCAGCCCCTTTTTGTTCTTTTTTCTTTAGCTTTTTAAAGTCAAAATGCGCCTACTTCAGTATAAATGCTAAACATGGTTCAGTCTCTATATATTCAAATCAGTGTCCTTGCATATTTATTTTTTTGGCTTGTAGCTGCATCAATATCACAACTGAATCTGATCAGCAGAAAAAGGAGAATGTGGATGGTTTTCTACCGCCATCATTCTGCAACAATTTCCTCCCAGGATTCAGGCCAAGATGAGTCAGTCGGAGGCTCAGGCAGGCCTTGAACCATTGCCACAGATACACAGCAATCCTGGTTGTAACAGATTTTATTTTACACTTGAGAAATTGTCAGAGCAGTGTCAGAGAGAAAAGCTTCTGATTCAGCACGACAAGTAAATGGCTTCCACGTTTTGCTGCGTATTTCACACATAATGTTATTTGTTATATTATCTGTTTTCTTTCAAACTCATCATAAGCTCTGTAACCAATTTGTCATTTTAAAATTAGTTTAAAAAGTTAGCATTGGCATCGTGTTGTTGAATAATCAGTATGAGGAAGACAAATTATTAAAGGACACTTTTATGTTCTAATGTATCACCTAACTATTGTTAACGAAAATTGGTTGGAGTTTACCTCTGGACACGAGTTCATCAGCTTCATTGCTGTATACATCTTGTGCTTTTGCTTGTTTAAAGTTAACCAACATTTATAACTAGGAATTTGGGGAACATGTTTGACATTTTGTCGAATCCACAAAGACTTAAGTAGCTGCTTCTGCCCCCTTTAATATTTGGAATAGTGTCCCTAACAAGTTTCACACCAATTACACTTCTTCTAGCTAGCCACAAGCTTTTCCTTATAATTCCAACTAATTTCAAATAGTCATCAAATTTCCGTTGGGATGGACTGGCAAACTGTCCAGAGTGTACACTGTCTTTTGCCGGGTTGACAGCCCACCACAGCAACCTTTTGAGGATAAGTGATATAGATGGTAGATGGATACAATTGTAACTGGCTTTAGGTCAGAGGTTTTGGGAGACCATTCAAGAAGCTTAATGTCAGACTGCTTCAGCAATTCCAAAACAATTTTTAACACTCTCCATTTGAAATGGTTTTATCAAAAAAAACACTATTGAGTCCTTCTCTAAGCTGCTGCTGACCATTCATTTCAACCTATTTAGTTGCTAATATCCAGCAGACATGATTAAAGAATAAAGATCAATCAGGTATTGCAAATTGTAAATGGCCTGTTAACTGTCTCTATGTGTCAAAAATACTTCGTCAGAGTAGCATATCGTAACTGGAGTTATCTAACCAATTTTAACCAACCCACAAGTTTTATGTCCTAACCTTAAGATCAGAGAAGGACATATATACTTTCTTTTAAATGCCTAAACCTAATTTGAGCATCAGCATCAGAGCCAGGGACTTAAAACGGCTCAACTACCTGATAAAGAAGGCTGGTTCTGTTATGGGGACGACTGTGGAACAACTGGAGATAATGATGCAAAGAAGGATTCTTCATAAAATTAAAAAGATTATGGACAATCCTGAGCATCTATCCTATCCTATCTATCCAGACTATCCTACAGCAACAGAGCATCTTCAGTTGGAGGCTTCTTCAGTTTCGCTGCAACACAGACAGCTACAGGAAATCCTCTCTCTCCACAGCCATCATGGTCTATAACAACTCATTGAAAAATGAATTAGTAATAAGCTACAACAACTCTTAATTTCCCTCTTCGACCAATAAAGTATTTTTGAATTGAATTGAATATTGAATTGGATCGAATTAGATCGGATCGTGATAGTCGATTCTAACTTGTGAGTATCTGAATCGAATCGATTCTTGAAATTTTAATCGATACCCAGCCCTACTCCAAACGCTTTAAACTATATTCAGTCACTCAGCCATTCACGCACACATTCACACACAGGTGATTGTAAGCTGCATTGTAGCCACAGCTGCCCTGAGGCACACTGACAGACACGGGGCCGCTGTACACTGGTGGCACTGGGCTCTTTGACCAACACTAGTTGGCAAGGCAGGTGGAATGTCTTGCCTTAGACAGACCTAGATGGACAGACCCCTTAGCAACTGTTGCCCAATTGTAAAATTAAAGGCAACATAGAGTGAAAGTTGGAAGAGTTTAAAAAGAGTTTTATACATAACTTCTATATGAGTCAGCCATTATAGGGCTGTGTCTATCTAGCTACGTAGGTGTGTTTATCTCACCTTTAGAAATTACACAGAACTGGCCAAAATTTCTACAAGTCTCACCTTTAAATATTTTGTGAAGAGTGTAAAGATTCATCTGAGAAGAATGTTTGAGGCTTTCAACTTTATGGACACTGTACCGACTGTCAAGTATGATAGTAGGACTGCTTTGCTTCAAAAAGTATCAGTGCCTTACATGGAGCAGATAGCATAATGAATAAGGATGTTTTTTTTAAAAACAATAGCTACATGTGTCATGTTGAAGGTTGTTGATTAGGGCCTAAATGTCAGTAAAATAGTGGCAGACACATGACAGAGATGGGGCTTAATGATTTAACCAATGGGCTTACAAAACACGAGGGCACCCACACTGGAATCAGAGTGCCAGCAACAGTAGAATCCAACAATGTGTTCAAAAACAAGGAGCTTAAATACTGTGGAGAATTGATTGTTGCATTGAAATCAGGTTAGTATGATCAGCATAACACAGAGCAGCTGGGGAGAAATCCAAGCAGGGAACTGAGGAAAAGTAGAACAATGGACACAGGAAAAACTAAATGGAAACACAGAGGATCTAATTAATCAAAAGCTAAGGACACAAGAAAGAACTAATGAACTCTGTACAAATGAAGGAACTAATATGGAGAGACAGAGACACAAACACCAAAAGATGGTTTAAACTTAAAGACTACTAGGTGCCCCAAAAGAACAATGAAACACACCAAAACTGGCATTGGAATGAATAAAACAGGTAAACATTCAGCTTCTAGAACAGATCTTTATCTGTCTGATCTTTATCTAATTGGACATTTCTAAACCCTGCTAGAAAGCTAGATCTGTGCCTTGCAATCAACACATTTAAATTAGCCCTACCATTTTTTGGATAATACCCAAATGAAGCCTTCAGTCTTGCAGTGGCTTGCTATGGGACATTTATCCAAATAATGGTAGGATTAGTCCCCCCGCCCCCCAAATAAAAGGTATTATAATTAACTGCATCATCAAAACTCCATATTTATTCAAACAATGATGAATGCAATTCACTCTATTACCGTACATGAGTAAAATAAGTGAAGAGAAAACTTACTTAAAAATGGGAGCCGATTATTTTCTAATTTGTTTGGAAGGGCTAAACTTTGCATTATTCTGAGGTTTGTGATTGAAGCATGTCGCAAATGCAGGCAGAGCGGAAGAGAAGCTTATTCTGTTTATGTTAGTGAGTGTTTGGAATCAAGCGGCTTTTAGCTGAATCTGTTTCTGCCTGTGCATTGAAAAGTTTTGTGGGTAAACACCAAAATGAGTTTATTTGAGCAGTGCAAGAAAAAACGTATTGTGAAATGAGGTAAAAAGATTAAGTATGCGTGAGTAAACTTAGTGCAGTAAGAAAGAAAGTATTCGGCATTGTGGAACTAGACAGTGTTTAATTATGAGATTTATTTCTTTGTGTTTAGAGCTATGACTTTGACATTTTCAACCCAGTAACTGATCAAATTTTTGGAGAACTCTCTTCCATGTAACTTTTACTGAGGAGAAAAAAAATATTGGAATAAAAAGGGACAGTTAAAGCCTATGAAATGTGATCTTTTTTAACAGTAGCACTAAAGATTTTGCATAAATTCATAGATGCTATATAAATGACTTCCTTTTTCTATTTAGTCGAAGCTACTAGACAGTTCTGACCATGCTTTGGTATATTTTCTTTGTTTGGTAATGCAACCTACATGATTCTCCTTCAGAATCTCAGGTCTGTCATTTTTAAATATGTGGATACTATGTTTCTTGTTGAACAACAGACTATGAGGTTAAATGCCTTGCACATAAATTTGAACCAGATCTCATTTACCCTAAACTTGTGAGAACTACTGCTGTTTAGTACTTGTTCATACCAGGAAGTTCTCAATCCTCTTCATGTCCCATGGAAAGCAGTTAAGGGAGTTCATGCTCTCAGGTTTCGAATTGACTTTTAATGAAAACCAAACTGCACAGCAAAATATGCTTCAAAGTATATGTACTTTCTCTTTCATAAATCACAAAATCTTTGGGTTTTTACTTTGGATTTATTGTACTTCTTGTGGTTTCTGAACTCTTTAGAATAGCAAGATTTCTCACATTTGTCCAGCTTAAACTGTATTTATTTTTGTGCATTTCAATGTATTATATTTGGTAGCAAGATGTTCCTTCAGATCTTTAACAAATAACTTCCAATGACATAACTAAACATGACATGTACTGGCATAGTGGCGCTACATCTATTTCTGGGATGAAATTGGTGATCATTTATGACATGCCAGCTTCTTGAAGTGTTTTGTTATTTTTATTTTGAATCTTTTCATCTCTTCTGTTTCTGACTTCAGATGAAAGGATGACTGCATGGTTGTTTTTAAAGACATAGCCTACTAATTTAAATGTGCTTCCTTACAGCTAGGGATTTCCCAATCAAGACAGATTTAGATTTTCATCAGATTTCCCGATTAATTTATTTTTACGTAAAAAAATAAATAAAATAAAATGTAACATTTCTCATTCTTTGTCATTCAGGTTTGCTGACAGTCATGTCTTGTTAGACTTTATATTAGCTTTATCTGATTTATTTATTTTTTGATGATTACTTAGATAAAAAAAATATTACATTGCCATACCAAAGTACCCCTTTTAACAGTTTTTAAGTGTTGTCATTTTACAACCAAAAACATCATTGTATTTATTTTAAATGTTAGGTGACAGTGTAATCAAGTGTATAACTATAAATTTGGAGGAAATTCAAACTTTCAAAACATTTTACAAAAAAAAAATCTGGAATAGGTCTAATGCATTTGTAACCAGTTCCCTTTACTCTGATACACCCAAACAAAATTCTTCCGAAGTCTTCTAATTTATAATTAGAATCCATCTTTTTGTAATTTAACACAGTATAAATTAAGCTTTTATAGGAAGGCCTTAAAGGATATTAAGAATCAAATGGTGTCATAAAGACCAAGGCAAGAGAGAGTTCATCAGAGAAGCACTTAAGAGACAAATCATAACTTTGGAGAAGATTTACTGAGGTGGCCTTTTGTGAAGAAATGGCAAGAAGACAATAATTATTAAAAGAAAGTCATAAGACATTTATCTCAAACCATGTCGGAAAAATAGAAAAAAAGTTCTCCAGTCAGATGAAACCAACTCTGAACCTTCTGTTGCACTATGTGTATGTGTCATGTTACCCCCAACCCACAGTGAAACATTGCGGCTGCAGCATCATGCTGTAGGGATGATATTATTATTTTATTTTTTTGTAAGACCCTGGTCACACTTTATTAGAAGATGGATGGCAATGTGGCCTTAACTAGCTTGCCTTCATTAGCTCTATGTCTAGGCAAAGGAATTGTCTTATCAAGACCAGATGTCCGCTGCTTTCCTCCTCATTCCAGAGCAAATGTGCTACAAACCGAAGCTTGTGGAAATAAATAAAAAAACCAAACAACATGCCTCATAAACAAACCTAATAAAATTACAACAAAATGTTTGAAGTTGTAATGTGACAAAATTTTATGGCCTGATTTATCAAGATTCCTAATAATGACCACAAAATTGAGGGCGCCACAAAAACATTGCGACAGTGGGTTCATTCGTGGGTGATCTACAAAGATTGCGTGAGATCATTCATAGCAGGCACAAGGAGCAGCATTAAAATGAAGACTTTGCGGCCACTGCTGTATGTGCCATGAGCTGTGCCACAGTTAGAGAGAGGAGGAATATGCACATGGATTCATGATATGTCTTTGGCAAAATAAAGGGGAAATAACAACGCACATACAGTATCAAGCCTATGCTGTTACAGAGTGAGACTTATAGAAGCTCCAACAGGACCAGAACAAGATCGCTAAGATGTCCATATTCTAGTAATGCCGTTGAAATGTACCACACTTTAACATTTTTTATCTTGAAAAGATTTAATCTGAAATGTAAGAACTGTGTTTTTAACATGTCATATATGTAGCCTAACTGTCATTGTGCTACTGTACATGATTACTACATTTTATTAATTGGAACCTAAGAAGATTAGCAACCACCCTGGTGGAAACTACTGGAGATCTAAATGGAAAAAAAACAATAGCTGCATGTGCAGTGACCACACTGTGAATTATGATGTGTCTTAAGAAAAAAAAAGGGGGAAATCGACATAGCTGTCAGGTTTATGGCCTTTAGAGTGTTAATTACTATTAGCTTATTATGTATGTGAATGATATTTTTTAGTTTGTTAGTAAAAAACTTATGTTGAATTTGGTGGTGCAAAGTGTAGACATGCCTTTCAGAGGCAGTAAAAATAGACGCTAAAATCGTTGCCGCAAAAACTTTAATGCTTAGTAAAAATCACACTCCGCCTGGAATGCCTACTTATTTGGACGTTCTCCAAACATTTTACGCCTTCTGATAGAAATCCCCAGATTGCATTTTCAGCATGGAGAGAAGGGTTAAATGGATTGTGCTCATCTTATTGCGGGTTTAACAGGCACAGTCTTACCTGTGCATGGATAGTAAATCATGTGTAGCACGTTTTTGGGAAGCTGTGTGCTTTCATCCCCTTTTAACAACCGCAAAGCTTTGATAAATCAGGCCCCTAAAGTTTTAAGGGGTATTAATTAGGGATGCAACAATACCACTTTTTTCTGATATGATACCTATACCTGGATCTGAGTACTTGCCAATACCAGTACCAAAGCTGTTACTAGCACACACAAAAATGCAGTGAATTGGGATACAGGTCGTATTTTCTTCTCTACTTGTTATAACAAATGAAAAAAGAAAGTATTAATAAAAAATGTCCACAAAATCAAAATTTCAAGTGAAAAATGAAATTTTTCTGTGAAATTATTGCAGAGTTTCCACATTTTAAATATCAGTTTGTGGTATTGGTTAACTAACCGATACGAATTCATTAGAACGGTATCGGTACCCAATACCAGCATTGGTATTGGTGAATTCCTAGTATTAATACTCTTGCAAGGTGTCTTGCTGTCGTAAATATTATCCATGCTTACAGTGTGCAAACAGGGTGTGTTCCCTGAATTTTTGTATGTGCATCTGCTGTGAAGTGTTGCTTTCCTGCTGATAGTCTTGTGACTGGGATCTCCTCCCACCAGACTCCTTCAAATCCTCTGCAGCCTCCTTCATACCATTTCTAATGAAAAACCTTCTGTTGTCTGAGACACACAGTAACAAGCACATTAAGGAACAACCACAACTCACATAGACCACATGCAAGAGATTTAGTGTACGTAAAGATATGCAGACCCCAATAAAGGAAAAAGAACACACACATACATAAGAACAGAAAAATGCATTAAAATGTGTTAAGGGCAAACACACAAATTGTCCAATGAGACTACATCACGGAGCAAATAGGCACTTTTTTAAAAGACAGAGTCCTCCAATAAAACCCTGCAGAGATTTGATTTTCATTTCTTCCCTACAGTCACTGCTCTCAAAAACAAGACTTCCTGATTCTAGTAAAAAAAAACTTCATGAAAAATTTATCACAGTGGATGACAAGCCAGTGATTGTTTTATGTATGTTAAAGCTGCAATGGTAGCATATGTGTGTTTATTTGCAGCACAAAATGGACGTGATGCACCTCTTCTGTGTCATCGCTAATGTCACAAGAATCTCGAGAGAGATGTTGTCTTAGACACTCACACTCACGCACACTCTCTCACACTACTTATTTACAGGGGCAACCTTAAATGCACTCTGATCCACACAGACTCAAAAATCAAAATGTTTCAATCTTTTAACATTCAGATATACCAACACAGAAACACACATACACGCACACTTCTTTTAATATTTCTGCACAGCATCGTGGGAGTTCCGGCACTCAGCATTAAAGCAGAAACTAGTACATTTATCTGATGTTGGAATAAAGTGGCAGAAATCAATTCTGCTTGTCATAACCCAGAAACGCATAGAAAGACATAGCAACACGCTCATGAAATGCGAATCTTCCTGTGTGTGTGTGCTGTTGTGGAGGAGCAGAGGTTGACCTCAGGCTACCAGCTAATTAAAACTATTCCAGAGAGATGAGGGAGGAGGGAAGGAAAACAGAGGAAGAGGAGTTGTTAGCAAAGAAGCTGAAATAAATGAGATGGAGAGAGGAGAAGGGTGGAATGACAGAGAAACACCAGAAGGCAAGAAGGAAAGAATTAAAGCTTTGTGGAGTTTTTTAAGTTTCTGATGAAGTTTTTTCCTTATCTAAAAAGAAGAGGGTAGGAATGTATATGTGGTATGCTGTGCAAGGCACCATAGAGAATATTTTTTGTCAAGCATAAGGAGATGAAACCTTTCACAGCAATTCAGCTATGATTTTCTGCAGGATATGAGATTTATTTCAGTCACAATAATGTAAATGTCAAGAAGAAATTTTACATTTATATTGCCTTCTAGACAATGATATTATCACACAGAACTTGTATTTGTTTATAAGACAACATTCATAAAGATAAATGCTGCTCAAAGTGATTCATAAAGAACTTCGAAAGGTTAGCAGCTTCAAATACAGAAAGAGCAGGGATTTGTGAAATTACCACACATCATTACAACAAATCTAAGTGAAATTTAGGGATTAAACAGCAGTTTAAAAAACTAATGAAAATGTGTTCATAGATTTATACTGATGCTAAAATGACTTTAATGAAACTACATGATGATGCTATGTGAAGAGGCTGATAGTAGCACATACTTTGTCAACATACTGTTCAAGTGATTTAGAAACGTTATTTTCTATGAGTCATATAGTAATATTCCTTAAAGTTAATTGCCACTGTTTAATAACATTTAGTGACTTTAATTTCTGCCTAGCTCTTTCAGTGTCCTTTTACAGTATTTCAGTCATGTTGGGGTTTGGACTTCAAGGGGGCCGTTGCAAGCTCTTGATTGTTTGTGTTTTCAGCCACTCAGTTGCAAATGTACTGCTGTGTTTTGCATCATTGCTTCTTCTATGACCCAGTTTGGACCAAGCTTTAGCTGTAGAACAGATGGCCTCATATTTAACTCTAGAATACTTTGTAATACAGAGTAGCTCAGGGTGAACTCAGTGACTATAAGATGCCCAGGTCCTGTGGTTGACAAGCAAGCCAAAATAATCCACCCACCATTGCCATACTTGATAGTTATTATAAGGGGTATATGTTGAACATATTGTATACACCTTATAGCACTGTGCAAAACACTATTCCATAAGTCTGGTGATAAATTTGGATGCAATTTAAATAAAACAAAATTGAGAGAACACGCTTTCTCTTGGCAACGTTTCCAAAAGAGCAGTATTTGTTCTGTCTTTTTTGTTGAACTTTTCTAAAGTTTGGGAGGCAGGATTAATAAACTAAACTAACACGGCTGGTGCTGTAAGTAACTGAGCGACCGACACAGGAGCGTTCACAAACTCAAGCCGCGTTCACACTGGCCAGCTTGTCCAGGCAGCAAAATGCTGAAACAGATGAAATTTGATGCTTTAAAATAAAACACAGCTGCTTCCACACTCCGTAGTCAGCATCGGCGCATCACGTCAGTTTGTCAGCAGGCGAGTGGAGATTTCTCTGTTGTTTCTCTGTTATTTCTGCACTTTCCCTCCCTCTGCTCTGCTTTTCCTTGTCTCTTTCTCCTTTCTCCTCTAACTGATTGTCTTGTCCATAATTTCAAGAAATTAAACTCACAGCAATCATTAGTGATGATTTTTTTCACACATATATAACAACTGGATTACTATAGCAAAGCTATAATGCTCTGCTTAAGAAATTAAATCTGTTGGGCTTGTACTTGGTACTCAGACACCAATTCCGAGTATCGAACTGCCAGAAAGGACACGATAAAAAAGAAAATGAAAACTTAGAGTAAAAAAATCTATAAACCTAAGCACATTTCAAATACAAAATCTAGTTATTTAGGTATCATATGTTCACTGCCTGCAAAAACTTAATACTGAGATAAATAGGATACCAAATTGTTACTTCAGTATACAGCAAACTGAAACATCATGGATATTGCTTTGTCTTTTAACAAAATACCACTCCTTGCTGCAACAATAATCTTATTACAAAGAGTTGAAGATTTATATTAAGTGGAGTCATTGTTTGAGGGGGGGGGGTGTTAACCTCATGTTTGTTAAAACATATGAAATAGTTTGTCATAGTAATTAGTTTTTATGCCAAGAATATTATGAAACCACTCATCTTGCAGCATTACTACACAATTTTATTTTTGACATTATGTTGACTTTTGAAAAATGTAACTCGTTTTGTTCACTGATTATCTGACATACATCTGCAGCTTATTTTCGGGATAGTTATTTTTTCTGACCTCTCATATGTATTTTTAGAATGAATATACTTTGTTTTCAATCTAATGTCAGAGTTTCACCTGTTTAGTGAATTGTAACTGCTTCAATTATGTTCAACTTAATCTGAAGACAAGAATCGCTTCGTACGAAAAACCCTGTTGCTCCCAATGCAATGTTTTTTATATGAATGAAATACAAAGGACAGTTTCATGTGATGCAAAAATATATATTCTTAAAAATATGCATAAAGTTGACAGAATGACAAAAGATTGGACATATCTTTATTTACAAGCTGTACAATGCTTAAGAAGAATAACTGCTGCCAGAGTTTTATGGTTTTAGACCCGCACAGTTTCCCATGCTGCAGCTGATTTCCCTGATAGCGACATCACCAAACACTGCGAGTTTTATAACAGCTAAAGTAGCAGCTCTTTTGAAGCGGGTGTTTCTAATGAGTCACCGCCGTCGAGGCATGCTGCAGGCAAATCTGACACCAGAGTTAGCACGGAAATGTTTGGGGTCATCATCCAAGGCACTTGGTCGGAACAGGTTTAACAGAGCAGCTGAGGACAAACACACAAACAGAGCCACTGACGGCTCCTCTGCCCATCCTGTCTGTCCGTCTTCTTGTCTGTCTCTTCTGTCTGCTTGGATTTGTGTCCAGATGTGGATCACCGTGTCTCTTTTATGCCTTTTCTTTCCCCTCTGTCATTCTTTCTCCTCTCATCTTTTTTCTATGTAGGCGTGCCCGTCGGTCTCTGTCAATCATGAATGTGTGTATGTGCGCTCATGGATGATGTTTGTTTCCTCTTTAACTTCATGCCTTCCCCAGCTCATGTCTTTCCTGTCTTATCACTCCCTGTCTTCTCTGCCAGTCTGTTTATTTCAATCCGTCTGTTTATCTGTTTATCCTGATCTTTTTTGGCTCTTTTTCTTCTTCTCTTTGAGGTTGTGTTGTAGAGTATTACATGCACATACTACACACAAACACATAGGCATGAACACCCCGTAGTGATTCATTCCGCCTTCCTTCTTTAGGGCTCCACAGGGACATGTAAGTGGGACAAGTGGGGAGAGAACAAACATCTCAAACTTCAATCTATGTTTTTCTCTCTTTCCTCCTCCTTCTATGAACCCCAACCGGCTGGCACACATGCAAACACATGAGCAAATATCTCAATCCCTCCTTTTTTCTTCATTTCCCCCCTTCGATCAGTTAATGTGGGACAAGCATGTGTTTAACACACCATCACAGCCAGGGGTGCACATCTATATACATGCCCAAAAAGCGAGAGTCGGGCGAGAAAAATATGTTTATTTTATCAGAAACACACGAATGAACGTAAAACCTGGCACACAATTAATGTGGGCTTCTAAAATTGCTAATTAGCTTGTTGAGAGTAGTATATTCAAAGTAAACCATGTATTACGCAAAAAAAACATTGATTCTATATTTACTGGGTGAATATAACAAACTTTCATTAGTTTCTTAGTTTTACGATCGCTCTTAACCTGAAACCCCAGTGCTTGGTTCGATACATAAAAAAACTTGACTACCTTTATTTAACTAAATAAATAAATAAATAATCAGGGAAAAACTGATAAACTTGGAAAAAAATCTACAGAAAATGCTTACAAAGACAAAAACTCTTGGAAAAGGCTGTAGCTATACTCCCTCATAATACATTTGCAACAGTATTTGCATCTGCTAAATGTATAGAAAAAATCCGTTTTCATCTTTTTCTAATGAACAAATAAGGAATTGTGCTGAACAGTCTGCCTATGTTTATGTATATTTATGTAAACTACATCCAAAGAAAGCTGCTTAACATTTTAAACAACCAGAGTCAAGAAAAATGAACTGAACATTTTGGTTTAAAAGTTTTTCATTTTGGTGCAGGAGACCAAAAATCCCAGAAAAAAATATTTTATACTGGGAGACATGTTGAAATTATAAAAGTTTTAGTGAAACAATGATTAGATGAGAATGATGACGATGAAGGTCAAAGGAACCAGGAACACTGTACAGGGAAATGGATATATGAAGAACTGCAGGAGGAGAAGTCCAGAAGTGAGACAGAGTCTTGGAGTGAATCTGACTGTTTGAATAAACTCAAGTGAAGTTTACATGATAGATGGTGTGTTGAACGCCACGGAGAGAGCGCTAGGAGTACAGGATATCTGTGGGAGCTTCGTGCTGAGTTCCAGGAGATATAGAGGGTTTTTTCTTGAGAGTTTAAATGAAGGCAACCGGACTTTTCTTGTGAAGCATATGAAACCAACCTTTAACAGAGGATGTGGCCTCAGGTTCCACCTTTCCAACACAAATAAAGCAGCCTTGAATTGTCCACCTAG
This sequence comes from Apricaphanius iberus, assembly GCA_028564705.1. NCBI lineage: Eukaryota > Metazoa > Chordata > Actinopteri > Cyprinodontiformes > Aphaniidae > Apricaphanius > Apricaphanius iberus. Next base: position 753,111 of record JAPXFQ010002837.1, read on the forward strand.
GAAGTTTCACAGAAACTCACACCTTGAGGCATGTGACCAAAACAGTGCATAGTTGCATGTTTTGGGTTGTTGGGTTTGCCCGGTATATATAAAATGGACTCGGTCTCCCAGCATCCCTTACGCCGGGTCATCGGCCATTTGGTGACCCGCCTCCAATTGGCTAGTTGGTTTTCTATTTTCTTTGCACCGTCAAGTCCAAACAGTGGGTGTTCTCTAATGAGCTATTCATTACCTGCGGCTTGAACGGGTCTACAAACTCCGTCCACTCTTTCAGCGCAAATTGAGGTGGATGAATTAATGCTGAGTTCACACCGCCCCAAACGTCAGCGTCAAGTGCGGGAAGATTACATGTAAAGTCTATGACTGAGGCCGTCATAGGGGCGTCAGAGTGTACATTTGTGTACATTGGCTCTGTCAGAGAAAGGCTTGCCCAGGCGCTTTACAACCCGCAGCTTAAAAATGTACATGCATCAAACCGGATGCGTTGAGCGTTGTTTGATGCTGAAAAAGTGTGTGGTGTGAGCAGAGGTGTGACCAAGTCATTATTGTACAAGTCTCAAGTAAGTCTCAAGTCGTAAGACCATAGGTAGAGCTCAGATGGGAACGACACGCCATCAGGGGAGCCATCTGCCTCGACTGAAGCAGATCTACGGTAGCAGCCGAGGCACCGACCAGGGCACCCAGGGAGGAAGGGCAGAAACCCCCACCATCCCCAGGCACTACCAGAGGAGCGCCCAGGCCGCCGCCGCCCACCCGAGGCAGAAGGCTCCACAGAGGAAACACTGGAAGGATTAAAATACGTTAAATGTAAAATGATAAAAGCTAATATGGATAATAAAATAACTAATAAATTGTGATAAAGGAGAAAGTAAAACTGTAAAACATAAATTGTGTATTAAAACTTAATTATAATTAAGATTAAAAAATAATAATAAAATAAAAAATAAATAAATAGTAAATAAATAAATAAACTAAGCAAGCAGTGCTGCTAAACAGGCTGAATAAGTAGTAGTCATTTAAAAGCTAAACTAAAAAGGTGAGTCTTGAGCCTGTTCTTAAATACATGAACGTTCTCTGCGGCCCTGAGGTCCTCCCGCAGCCTGTTCCAGAGGTGAGGGCCGTAATAATGGAAAGACGCCTCACCGTGGGTATGTGTCCTGACTTTTACAATAAGTAGTTTTGAACTCACTTCTGTTGTACAGTTTTTATTAAACTTGGCTACAATGAAGTCTTCCTTTAAACCTTCATTTTACAATAAACAATCAGTGAGCAATGCTAAACTTACGATTTTCAAACCAAAACCAAAATTGCTGTCATATCAATTGCACATAACATTTTCAGTAAATTTTTGTTTCTCTCTCATCTGGTCTCTGTAAAACATGTTTATACGCGTCTGTGTGTGAATGGCTAACAGAAAGTAAATCAAATAATTTAATTTATAATAATCTAATTTAATTTCAATCCTCCTTATATTGATTTTTTACAGGGGCACAATGATCTTTTCTCACCAAAAATATGTTAACATATAAGAAGATTCAACCAAGATAAAGACTTTATTACTAAGGCGAAAACTAAATTCTTATTATGTCCAATAGCTCCTAAAGCAAAACAGACACACTTTAAAATTATATGTATGCTTCCAAAGAGTTACTGAAGAACAACATAAACAATAAGTTCTGCGGTTTTGTGATTCATATACTGAAACAACTGAACCATCTTCTTTTACTGTACCATCATACTTGCTTTTTGGATACCATTCAAGCGTCAGAGTGGATATGTCATCATTGCGTTGGTTAGGGTCACTTCCGCACCACTTCCAGTTAGTCACTGACCGTTGTGTAAACTACTCAGTGCTCCCGCTGGCTTGAATTTATCTATTTTCTTTGTTCAGAATTTATTTTTGAGTTATTCGAACACACAAGCACGTTAGAACACTTATTTGTCTCTGATGTGGTGGTTTTTTGGGCGCGGTAAGGTTTGGCAAGGTTAGCTTAGCATAGCTAGGCTGCTAACTCTCCTGCTAGGTCTCTCTCACTAAACCTCCTCCTCTCTCTTGTTCTGTGCCCCTTCCTGTGGCTGTGTTCAACAGGTTTACCGCACTCAGGGACACACGCTGAGAAACAAATTCTGCCGGCTGAGCTGCCGCAGCTCCATAGCTGAACGTGGCTCTAGAGTCACATACGACCACAGTCAAATGCTTAAAGGCACAGTGTGTAACTTTCGGCCAGTAGGGGGCAGTGCATACCTAAATTATCACAAGCATGCGGTATCCGTGTCTTTGAGTAAGAAATTCAACAACGGAGGTCCAACTAGTGCTGTTTTCAAACGCTCAGTTTCCTGAGAATTATCTATTTGCTGCAACATGACGAGCACATCAGTCTCTCTTTCATCGCTTGGAACTAGCGGAGAGGTAAAAATGTATTTATGGCAAAACTTTTTTTGCATTTTGAGGGGAAATCAATGTTTTAATAGCCGGCGTGTTCCGTGCACTTTGTCCGTCCGGCTGTTGTAGAAGTAAAGACGTCATCTAATATGGCTTTCCCCTAAAAAGAGCACCCACGCCCATGTATTTTAAAACTGATTTTTAAAGTCATATTTTACAATATAGCCAAGATTTTGCAATTGATGTGCTTTACGTAATTATTATTACATAATATTTTAATGGCTATTTTCAAAGATGTACTGCAAAAACTACACACTGTCACTTTAAAATGAAGTTAGCCTAAGTTAGCCATAACATTGAAGCAAAAATGTTGCACCTACGATCCTTTATGCAACTTTAAATGGCGAACAAAGTTGGATTTTGTTCCATCGGCGTCCTTGATTTTCTTTTTGCATGTTCTACACCTTGTTTGCGGGGGTTTTTCTACTACTTCATAGTTTGTGAGCCCAAATGCAATCACCTTTGGGAGCATACCGATAGTCCTTGTGGACTGCATTCTGCAGAGCTGAATGGACGGTTAGACTGGCCTCTCTTTAAATTGTTGCATCCGATTAATTTGATTGGCTCTTCGCGGCTCTGGCACACATAGAGACAGACTTCGCTTGTTGATACAGGATGAGGGAAATAATTTAACCCGGCACAATTTTGAAAAAATAGAAACTTTATTTATTGGGTAATATAGCAAGTCTTTGTCAAGTAAACGGGTTCAAGTCCGAGTCAAGTCCCAAGTCTGTGGCCTTCAAGTCAAGTCAAGGTCTTTGAGCATTATTTCAAGTCAAGTCTCAAGTCAGGAACTTAATGACTCGAGTCTGACTCGAGTCCAAGTCATGTGACTCGAGTCCACACCTCTGGGTGTGAGTGCCCCATAAGCTTCATCTCTGACCCAGGCCTTTTTATTCAACTTCCGTCGCCGGATTGTGAACTGAAGAAATCATAAAAAATAGGAATTATACAATTTCTTTAATTCCTGGGTGGGGAAGGTTTTTTCTCTGCTGGAACAGGTTGCTGTGTTTAATGTTTATTTAATTGTTTTTCTTTTACTTCTAAGCAGAAGCAGTATGTTGTTTTGTTTTGTGTTTGGCTGTGATTGTTGATTTCATGAACTTGGTCCTTGTGGTGCGGCCATTTCAGAAAGCCTAGAAGGCAGCGGACATTGTCTTGCTAAAATAATTCCTTTGCCTAGCTAGAGCAGATAAAGGCTAGCTAGTTAAGGCCACGTTGCAATGTTTATCTTTTTGGGTGAATCGTGCGCGTTGATTAGAATCACATGTCGGTGACAAGGCGTCTTCCTGTGACGTCAGTTTTTGATTGTGTTTTCCACATTCATTTATCCTCTCGACTCTCCCTTTAGATTAAGTAGAATAGTTCATTCAGACTAGATTTAATTTATTTTGTGATTGTTGTGAGTAATTTTTTTTAAAATAAATTCCTTAAACTTGAGATAAAATCTCTCTACTTGTAATGTGTCAAAAGAATTCATCCTTCAGATAAAGACTGATAGCCTGGTATAATTAATATTTTTTTTAATATAAATTAAGAACTTGTTGCCCTGTTTTGCTCACTTTATCATTGGTAATTCAAGTTTCATTAATGATGTTGGTTCTGACCCATGAATATATGAAATTTTGGTAAAGAGCTTTATGAATTATTATGAATGACTCCAGCATCCCAAAGCGCTTTTTTCCTGTCGTTTCAACCAGAGCAGGAACGTCAGACCCCCGGACGAAAAACTGTGGGACACCGCCGCACCTTGGGCGATCAAGAACCGTATCTCTCTCTCTCTCTGAGCTGGCGTACGACAATCATGTTGGTTGGTCACAACACCAACTTGCCAGCCCATCCTGGACCCTCCGTATCTCGAATGGATGAAGGAACAGCTGAGAGTGGTGGGGTCCCCCCCCCCAAAGTTCAAAAAGCTACACAACCTCTTCTCTTTCTCTCTCTGGTTCGACTCGTTTGAGCTGAAAGAGATTCGCCTCTCTGCCCAAAGTCCTGATATGGTGCTGGACACACGTTTCATAACTTTTCCTCCCGCTAGCAAACCTTCCCTAAGCTTCGATTGGCCTTCGAAGTTCTCCTTTTTTTTTTTTCTTTTTTTTTTTCGTTCATCCAACAAATGGATGGAACTGCTCTCCCCTTTTTCCGCATTGCATGTTTTATTTTACGGGTAAACTGAGTCTTGTCTGATTTTGTGCAATTTTATGTGTAGCCACTGTTTCTTTTAGTCGTAGCCAATAGAGCTTGTTTTGATTGTAGGTGATTTGGTGCGATTCCTGTAACATCTTCTTGACTGTGTTAAGCCACGGACCGGAGGGCTTTTGAGAGACGTGTACCAGCTGAACATAGTCAATTTAGTCCTTTCTGTTCCAATCCTTAGCCGTTTCGAGTCATAGCCTTTGTTAGCCAAGCTGCTAAGTTAAGATAAGGACCACGCCTTCTCTTTGTCTCGAGAGACCGCGTTGCAAGTTCTCCAATAAAACCCCCCACTGTTCAGCGTGGCTCGTTCACATGCGTCTCTTGATATAATTAGTATCAAATCAAATCTAAATTTCTTTTATTTTGAGTGTGTCTTGGAATAATTGCAACGGTCTTATTCCTCAGACAAATAATATCTGGTAACCATTACATTAACGTATCATAGCTGCTGGTTTGGTAGAGCTAAACTCTGAAAATACATGTTTTGCCGGGCTAACTCCTGGCTGGTTTCCTGTTTTTAATACCTTGAAGAAATAATTGAATTAATAATTTATGAATTATTAATTTAATATTTCCAATATAAATAGATAGACCATAACTTTAATTTTAAGAAACCCAACAATGATTATCCCAATATTAGGTTATTATTATAATTATTCCAAATTATTATTAACCAGACAAGGACAGCTCCTTTAAAAATCAAGTAACATTGCAATGCTATGCTCACATTTGCCAAGCAACCAATGCAGAAATGCAATTTTCTTTTTTTTTCTGGGTGTGATGAGATGTTCTTCAAAAAAACGGAAATGTAAACTTTAACATTAGATTTAGTAGTAGTGCTGAGGCTGTTTTCACTGATTATTTATTTAGAACCTTCCTAAGCAGGAGAAAAAAATTGACTTTTATAGAGGCTCAAAACTCCAATAATAATAATAATAATAATAATAATAATAATAATAATCATAATTTCACATGTCCAAGTCCTAACGTTGCAAGTCCAAGTCAGTGGCCTGCTGCTCGAGTCTATCACTAGTCAATTAAAAGTCCAGAACTCTGGTACTCCATCCTTGGATTGGAGATCATCAGATTAAGTATGTTTAATAGTAGACCATCACTGCAATACATAGCATAGCTGCTTTGCAAAATTTCAAAACACGGGCATTTATGTGTATTATTTATGGCACGTCCCAGCTGGTCCACTGTAGCAGCAGTCCCCAACTCTAGTCCCCAAGAACTACTATTCTGCAGCATTTAGATGCATCCCGTCTGCAACACATTTGACTCCAATCAATGGTTGTTGCCAGACCTCTGCGCAGCTGAATGACTGCTGATGAGGGAATTCAGCCCTTTGATTCAGGTGCGTTGGAGAAAGGATGCAAGTACGTGGTACTGGACTTTTTTGTTTTTGTTTTTTTTAGAAGTAATTGAAATTCCAATGAAGCTATCTGAGAATATTTTAAAAAATATGCTAGTGCTTTCTTATTTATTTGTTTTGTTTCTAGTACCTCAAGCAAAGGTCATAGAAACAGCTCCAGACTCCAGCCTGTCGGGCTCTCATGACAGATTGCCTCCTGCAAATGTATTGGCCCAAGACAACCAACAGAGGTTGCTATAGGTTAAAGGCAGTACAGCCAGGCGTATTCTTACTCATGACCATGAAAACATAACACAAATAAACCCATGAATTACATTCTTACCAAGCTAAAAATCACATATTTGAGTTCCTTAATCCTTCAAAGGATTTTCCACAAAGCTTGTTTTCATTTACAGTACAGGCCAAAAGTTTGGACACACCAAACACACATTGAATGCGTTTTCTTTTTTTTTTCATGACTACATTGTAGATTCTCAATTAAGAGCGTCAAAACAATGAATGAACACATAATGTATGGAATTACTGTATGTACACAAAAAGGTTTAAATAACTGAATGTTATATTTTAGATTCCTCAAAGTAGCCACCCTTTGCTCTGATTACTGCTTGAGCTTCAAGAAGTAGTCACCCGAAATGGTTTTCCAACAGTCTTGAAGGAGTTCCCAGAGATGCTTAGTACTTGTTGGCCCATTGACCTTCATTCTGAGGTTCAGCTAACCCTGAATAATCTTGATTGGGTTCAGGTCTGGTAACTTTGGAGGCCAGGTTATTTCACAATTTTTGGAAAAGTACTACATCATTTCATGTGTTCATTCATAGTTTTTATACCTTCAGTGAGAATCTACAATGTAAATAGTCATGAAAATAAAGAAAATGCGCGGAATGAGAAGGTGAGTCCAAACTTTTGGTCTGTACTGTATGTGTAAGGTTTGTGCAAAAGAGAGCTGAAATGTTAAAAATGTTTAGTATTCTTCAAAAATCTTGTTTTTTTTTTTATTAGAAGTTCATATAAAACTGCTAAAACTGTTTTTGAACCATTTAGTTGGCATGGCAGCTGTCTTTTCGGAAAGAAAATAAACTCAAAAATGTCCTGACAGAATTAGTGCTATTGTCAGTTGATATTGTCAGTAATACGATCTTGAAGACAGCGATAAATATTACATTTTATATCTGCCTATTTATTTTCTAAACATCCATGCTTTAAAAGTGGTTTTACATAGGATTGGTGGACTAAAACACCCTGTCGGATTAAAGCATCACATGTAACCTTTACCCACTCCACATTTAACAGTAATAGACAAAAAAATAGTATTTTGCACATGTTCTTCTATTTGGAGGTCAATAGGTTCCAGTATTGTTCCAGAAAATGCCCCATCTGCAGGGTTTAATGCATAAAAATATCAAACTAACTTTTCAATACTTAGCATCATTACTGATTCTTCTCAAGCAAAGCTCCATGGCTTCTTCTATGTTGTATTTTGTTTAGCAAGTGGGTCAAAAGGAATAATTATTACATATAGTTGAATACTAGAATATGACCCTTAAATGACATTCTGGTCCACACTTCTTACCAGTTGGTGGCATTAACCCAACAATTTGTTGTTTGCCAGCCGTGAATAATTATCAAGAAGAAGCGCAATGAAGAGCATGCAAACTGATAGTTATGATGTAAACATTCTGAGAAAAACACGCACGAAAAGGAATTTATAAAGGTTTTTGGCGGCAGAGTTGAATTGAGGAAGACTTGCACACTAAGTACTTTATTGGAGTACACTGACTGGACGTAAAATTATTGTTTTTGATTGATATGATGCCTTTGTGGATGTACAGGCTCAGCTATGAACGGTGAGTTGGACTTTACATACTTTTTCTTTTTGATTTTATCAGGATAGCTTCAGTAGCTAGTAGAAATACAAGAGAACCGACTTGGAAGAAGGAGGGCTTGTTGTGTTTTTTGCTGTGATTAACTGGTTTTCTAACAACTCTACTTATTTTTACAAACCCAACGTTTGCTCATTTCCCTCGGAATGAGCACAACTTAGCCACAGCTCCAGCAGAGCGACAATGATCTTCTATAAAAGGAAGATGGCTCACTCATACACACAAGCCGATACACAGCAAGGTCGTGACAGTGGTTCAATCGCGGTTCTTTTGGAGAACAAAAACAAAGGTCCTGACCCCTAATCTAGAACAGAGAGATGGTAAAAAAGGAAAAAAACGGTTCTTGATCAGGAAAAACTCCAGAACCTACCTCAGTCCGTGCCTTTTTAAATTATATTTATTATGAGCATGTACATAGAAAGAGTGTCAAAAGGGCTGTCTTGATCCAGAAATATATGACACACTGCCAACGGGAGGTAAAAATGCTAAGAGATATAAAAAATCAAATAAAAACTGGGCCCCCCAAAAATAACCTGCTGCCACCCCAGCTAAATTGCCCTGACGCCGGGTCTAAACAGCTCATGACCAATAAGTAAGCCTCTGAGTGTTAACTGTGTTAGTCTTGTTTATTTATTGATTCAGTGATTGGAAATTTACATAGTTGATCTCAGATTGAGCTCTTAAAGTTAAAGCTGCATTCTGGAGAATTTATTTATGAATTAAAGTTTTATATATCTTTAAAATTATGTGGGTTTTAGTACTATGATAAAAGGCTAGTGCTCCACAACATTTGTTATTTTTCTTAAGTCCCTCTTTCCTCCCATAGACCCCTATGCAATTCAGACTGAGCGCCGGATTTTTTTATCCAATAAAATTCAAGTTTCTACTGTGTCACCTGTCAATCAATGTGCATGAGCATCGCACAAACCTGTGGAAATGAGGCCGCACAGACAGGCCGCTCCGTGTCTTCCTGTTTACAGTCACCATAATGGCAGAGAGCGGTCATGGAGAAGTCACAGCAAACTTCTGCTAAATAGTTGATAAATGAACTTCAGAAAAAAAACAAAAAAAACATTGGGAAATACGGCGACAAACTAGGAAAATGCCTTAGAGACCCGAGTAAGGAGTTACGTTGATATGTGCCCCCCCTTGGTTTACATCAGAGATGCTTTTCAACATGGAGATAGGCTACCATCGAATCTTAAAAGGCTTCAAACTGACGCAGCTTTAATCGTAACTGTGTTAGAATAAACCCAGTGAAATAGCTCAGGTAATTAACTGCTTTAATACTTTTCCAGGAACAGACATGTGGATAGGGCTGTTTGTTGCTCAGCTTTGCGTATAGAGTGAGATCTGATAACTTTGGACAGATTTTACAGCCAGGTTGGAATACATGGCTAAAACTGACCACTTGCTACCTTAAAGCAGCCAAGAGGCATGTTAATGCCACATCTTAACAAGGCCTTAGGTTTTTTTGGTAACAGAGTGGAACTCCTGTTGCACACTCTCAACACCTTCACACCTCCAGGCTGGCTAATGTGAGCTTCTTTTTTGTTCCCTGAACATAAAGCACACACATTATATGACAATTTATGTTTAAAAAAAATATACGTGTCATACAATGGTTTCCCTGGACACTTACAGTTATTAGGTCTGATTCTTTTGCTGGAAAAAGGAGTCAAGCAAAAGGTATAAAGTTCAAAAATCTAATTATTAAAGCAGCATTTCACCATATTTTACATCAACAGATCTTTGGTTAGACCATAGACTGTAAAAAAGAATAGACAGCGCCTCCTCACTCCTCCCCGTTGACCAGAATGACACACGTTTATGGGGGAATTCATGGCGGATTCACAGACTCCTCCTCCACAGCTCTGACGAAGCATGTTCCTAAAAAGGGCATAGGGGCGGGATCTTCACTGTAGACTCTGCCCTCGCGGGCCGTGTATGGGCGTGTAGTTCGGTCGTAATCACGCCCATTCTGCTCCCGCGTCTTTAGCGCTGATGCTAAACTTGGCTCGGCCCCCTCATTAATTATGCAAGATTTCAAAAAATTATCTTACGAAAACCAGCCTGGTGCCCAGGTTTTTTATGAGCCCAGAGTTATCTCAGGAAGAATATGTAGCCATAGAAAGTTTAAGAAAAATGGACACCCGGCATTAAAGTTGTTTTTAACGTGTCTAAAGTCCAATGCTTTTCAATGGGGGCCTAGCGGCCAAATGGAGGTACTACAGCAAGGGAGGAGCAATGGCGGCCTCCATGGCATGCGGTCAAAGAGCAGAGCAGCCAGCGGCCATTGGGTCAGACTCATCATGCTCCAGTCACACCCAAAAATGTCTGATTTTGAAGTACACAATGTCTAAAATCAATATGGAATGATCTAATTGTAGCTAGTTGTTGGGGTCTCTTCAGCCCCCTTGCCAGGTATCAGATTTTGGTCTGCTTTTTTGGATTACTCCTTTGTCGAATCCTAAAGATGTCTATGATCCCTTTCTTAAAAAGAAAGTTGGCATACCCATCTAATTCTCTTCCTGGTCCAGCTCCATAAACCAGTCTTATCTGTTTACAATCCTAATTCCTGGTTCTTCACCATAATTTACAACAGCACTCCTATGGTGTTTCCAGCAATTCAGTGGTCACACAGAGCCATTCAACTTTCAGTGAAAATAGACCCCATTGTGAAAGATCCCAGTATAAGTTAAAATCTGTGTAAAGAACTGTCTGCACACACATAACTTCAACTCTTAAAGTCATAAAAATTTATGAAGCCTTGTAAGATAGAAAAATGACATAACGTTAGCAATTTGCTATAAAAGATTATGAGAAAACTAAATGCTATGTATTTCAGTTGTTAAATAAAATTTAAATCTAACACAGTCTCATAAATACAGCTGTAACGTTCAGTTTTGAGATGTACAATATCACAAGTGCTTAGTAAGATAAAGATTGATTTAAACAAACAAACAAAAACTTAAAGAATACAATAGAGAACTCAAATGGGTGGAATTATTGCAGCTGGGTTAGTTTTTGGTTGATGAACCAAGCCAAATCATAATTTGATGGCAGCTTGAGGATTACATTTCTTAAAAAATGCTATTTAAAGTAGTTTCTATAACTGAAGAAAGCTGCTCTTTTGGTGAGGGCAATGGTACTTTGGACTTAACAGATTGGCCACCCAGTAAAGGCCTAAAATATGATAAAAAAATGAACTAGCTTTCTTAATATTTCTTAGATTGCAGTGAGAATTGGTAAATTCCTGTAATTTTGAGACTCACACCGTATGGAGTTTTTCAGCAGCATTTTGAGGACCTTTGGTTTATTTAGACCCTTATTTGTATACTTCTCAGTAAACTTTTAAAGTCTTGCATAATTCTTTCCTTGTCACTTGTTACTTATTCTAAAAGTAACTAACTGACAATTTTCTTTGCATGCTAGAAAATAAAGAACTCCTTTTAATTATAAGTCTTTAACCTCAGCTGTTGAATACAAAAGCTTTCATGAGTCATATGCAGGACACTCCCTGAAGTAAGATAATTAATGTAAAGAGTTTTGAAACACCAGAATGGTGATGGCTGCTTGCTTGTCTCTTTTCAGCTTTACTGAGGCTCTAATTGTCGTTATGTCCCCTTCAACATTAGCAGTCTGTTAGCAGTTTTAAATCTGAAGAAGGATAGTACTTCAGGATGTCAGCATTTTTTGCAGACTGTCAGTGCAAGCTCTAGTTTCTGGGGGGGGGAAAGACAAGCGCCACCTACTCAAAACTCAGATTTTATCAACAAAGAATAAAAATTCATCTTTGGAAGGCAAGGCAAGGCAATTTTATTTATATAGAACAATTTCGACACAAGGCAATTCAAGGCGCTTTACATGATTCAGTGGTAAAGAAACCAAATACATGATAAAGATATGAAAATTAAAACAGATCATCACTAAAAGAAATGCATTTAGTGATTGAAGCGTAAAATAAAATTCATGTGAGATTATGAAATTTAAAATACAATTAAATACATAATTTTTTTCACTTTTGGAGGCTGCAGCTGTGTTATTTCTTAGAATATTTAGACAGGCAAAACGTTTTGATAAGACCCCTAAAATTCACTTCCAGACCACATTTTGAATGACTGGGTATATGGAATAATAGAATTAAAATAAAAAAGAAAACAATGTTTTTTGGGTTATTGCCTTAAACATACTGATGCTATTTTGCTAGCATTTGTATGTGGAATATTTAGTCCAAACCTATCAAAAATCCCTGACGATGTTGTTCTTCAGTTAAGTAGAAAGCAGGTAATGGAAGAGCCTTTTTTCAAACTATGTTTCTGCATCTCAAGTTTGAAACTCAAACCGACAGCGTCCAAATTAGTGCACCACGACCTGAAAGGATTTTTTTTTCATATTTTACTTTCTTTGCAGTACCAAAAGCAGATCTTCAAAGCCTTTAGTTGCTGAGGTATCTAGCAGTTACATCAGAGGAAAAAAGGTGATGAATGTTGAATGGTTCTAGGCTGTGAAGTTTTGACAAAAAAGGGCCTCCAACGCAAAGCTTTGGCAGGCTTTCACACTCTCTCAATGTAGCTCTGTTATACATATGCATTAAGAAGCGTAGGAACTGCAAGAAAATTTTCAGGCACTCTCTGTGGAAGGGAGTGTTTGAAAAGGAATGGTAGGATAAATCAGATATGAAATATTTGTTTGCTTGTCAGTGCCAAAGTTTAAACAAATCTAGTCTTTCCAGTATGTGTAAGACATGTTGCTGCAGTCAGAAGTTTGCACATTTGCTCATAATGTGAATGAATCTGTATTTTTTTTAAAATCATTTATTTCAACCACTCGTTTTCAATAGTGGATTGACTATTTAATATATAATTTCAATGACTTGAATCCATACATTTTAATTTTTTGTGGATTTTATATTCCACACAGGTTCAGAATTATACATACCGACATGGATTAAACACCTGTGGATAAACCAAATTACAGATAAACAACCAGTAATCCATGATGTTGCAAAAACCTTTAAATAAAGTCTTGTCAAGCTTTTCTCCAAGAGACATCATTCTTGTCCATGTGGGCAGGAAATGTGGCAAATTTCCCTGTAGCTCGATGATGTCGATTTTGTTGCAGAGACTTCTTATTTGGTCGGGACACTCCAACTTCCATGTAGATGTTACATTAACTCCACTATAGACAGCAACAATGGTGTTCCAGGATCTGCCAGGTTATGAGCCTTGTTTCTTCATGGATTGTTCTTGATCCTTCAAACTGTATAATTATTTATTTTTATCTAAGGGTGACTATTTGAGTGAGAAGGTTGGATCAAATGGATGATTTTAAAGACAACAGTATCCTAAACACATCAAAACTGATTTTATGATAGACCAATCAACCTAACACTAAAGTCTTGGCCTCTATCCTCTTGAAACCTGTTCACTATTCTTAAACTAGCAGGAAGCTGAATCCAATTATATCTACAAGTTCCTTCACGAAGAGTCGACAAATGTTTATATGAGCATTTGTAATTATGTTGGAAGTTTCTTATTGACTATGAAAGTGTGTAGTTGAGGGATATTCACACCAATATTTAAAGTGGATTAATGAGGTGGCTGTATATATTTGAGCTTGTATGCATAATGCATGTCTAATCATTCCACCCTGATAAAAAAAAGAATGGTTCGAATCTATAATCAAAGGTCCAAAGTTAGTTTAATAAGTCATATGTCTTGAATATATATTTTAAAGATGTAAGTCAGGGAATTCATTCTCCACACTGTAATGGTATCTAGAATCCCTGGAGCGTTAAACCGAATATGTCTTCTTCAAAAGAGGTCACAGTTTACACAGAACATCTTGCAGTGCAATTTTTAACCTGCAGACCTTTCATTTTTAGCTTGATTGTGCATTAAACTTATAAAAGTCGACATCTACATTTGACCTTTTTTTTTGTTTCTGGAAGTCAGCCCATTTCTCGTTCCTGCGGCGTTACTGCAGTAAGTCCATGAAAATACACTATAACTTATTAACCATTAGATTAAACAGCATGAACATCTGTGTTGCAGAGCACATTCCATTTCCCACCGTTTTCTATTATCATTAGTTCTAAAGTATCCCTCAATTGCTGCTGAGTTTTTTTTTTCTTTCAGTTCTGGCGTCAGAAGCTACATCGAGGTTATTTCTCCCTTCAACGATTCACTTCACAGCAGAATCCCATCTCCTCTGTGCCTCAGTGGAATTCACATCACCAATTCTTATTGAAGAGGAAATCACACAGCCATTGCTTTAGTGAGGTCGTTATTTGGATAATGACTAATCTACTCCTGACTTGATTCCATTGCTCTGATCTGTCATCCAGGTTGGAGACTGAGGATGTGACTAACGATGTGGTTGTGACACAGTCTGGAAATGCACAGAACTCATACTCATATTGAAAGTCACTCGCTTGTTTATGAGCAGTAAACGCATATTTGAGATGTTCTCATTAATTAAAAACACAAACCCAATTTTCTGTTAAAGTTGCTCCAGCATTCCAGTGGTAAAATATATAAAAAAAGGGATGAACCAGACCTTAAAATCACTGTTGGGTTTTCAAAATGGAGCAAAATAATCGGACAGTGTTGCTGTTTTTCCCACACATATCCAATGAACAAGCATTGCGGTAATGAAGAGAAGTTCTGTTGTACTAATAGCTGCCCTCTCTTTAGCTTGAACAATGAGATCAGATTAGGAGCAGAGTCAAAGTTACATAGTATGAGAACATAAGAAATGTAACTTTTGCTGTTAATGATTATCGGATCTCCTATTTGTTGTCAGATTTTAGAAAAATATATATATTGGCTTTAAAAAATCTAAAAAATGTAAAACCTAAAGTATCAATACAAATAGAGGTCAGAGCAGACTCAAAACATTAATATGTAATTATTAAATCTATTTCAACAGAATCAGTTTTAATTGTTAGTAATGAATTGTATTTTCTACAAACGTTAGCATTAACTATTGGTCTTGGCGCTGTCCCTGTGTAATATTATGATAAGCATACTAGCTATACTGTGATAGTTATTTAAGAACAAACTGCAATGTTTTGTTCTGCATTTTCTGCCTTTTCTACTCTATTTTTTTTCCGAGAGAGAGCAACTAAATACGCTTGGAATCCTGTCATGTGGTCTTTCTACATGGAGTTTGCATGTTCTCCCTATGCACACGTGGTTTACTTCAGCTTCTTCCCACTGAGTCACTAAAAATGTGACTCAGGTTAATTGGTCACTTTAAAGTGCCCTTATTGATCTGAACTGAACCATGTTCCACGTGCAACTTGGAAAGCATAGGGATGTGCACCTGTGTATTTTTATATTTTCAAACAAGAACAGAACATGCTTAATTAGAGAATCCCACCTTTCAATTCAGACATTGTCGGATGAACCTGTTTGTTTATCTAACTTGGAACTTGTACATGCTGGCTTTTTTTCTGCTTACGGTGTGAGAAGTCCCTGACGATATTTAGAAGAGTGCTATTGTGGTGCCTCTGGACAGATTGTGAACAGAGGCTCACACCAACAACCCTCTCCCTATCTTTTGGAAGGCCAACTCTCTACCATATTACAGCTTTATAGAATTGTGTGGGGGTCCTGGTAGGGAAGCATATTTGTTTCGGTTTCTTTAGAAAGCACATTTTCTTCCGGGCCTGTTTCTCTTTCCAAGTGGTAATCTCCAACCAGAAGAGGTTGTCAGAGGTATGCACTCTGAGCAATTTAAGGTTATCTACTGTTTTTGACTGTATTTACTCTGTGGTGCATGTGTATGTATAGTGCATGTTTGGACCATTTGTTGTATCTTAACAAGTTTATACTTTCTGAAAGTGATTTTGAACCCTTAAAGTAAATGTATTTATCTTCATTGTCCCCACATTTCTAAAATATCCTCATCTGCACAAGTCTTAGTTGGTTCTCACTAAAATAGAAAAGCAAGAACCCCCACATTCAAATGTGTGAGAGACACTCCAGTCAATCGGCCAGAGATCAGAAAATTGTCTCTGGAATGGCTCTGATTGATAAAAAAATATTCCTGACCCATTAAATGGATCAACACTAAGAAACCTTAGAGGTTTTGGTTTATAAAAACACAACCAGAAAAAGTTAACTTCTTTTCGATTAGGAAATCAAACAGAAATTTAGAACAGGTTTTCAAGCAGAAATGGGAATCGAATTGAACTTTTCTATGTTCTGCTGAATTCAAAACCACTACCTTAATGAATCCATAGCACTTTTTTTTTATTTGATCTGCGATGGTCCCTAAAAAAAAAACTAAAAAAAACCATTGGATTTGGCAGGTCAGATTGCAAATAAAACAAATGGATATTGGCCAGGAAGAGCCTTTTGTGTGCATCTCTGCTTTTTTTCTTACTTTTATTATTATTATTTCTGAATGCAACAGTAGCTGACTTGCCCTTTTAGTCACTTTTAAGGGCATCAACAAACACACACAAACAAACACACCTACACACAAGCAAACACACAAGTATCATGTTAATATCCTTGCAGAGAAAAACACTTACAAATACAGAGAAATGCCCTCTTCCCCTCATGTGATTTTTTTTTTTCAATCTGTGCTCATTCTGTGATGTTAATACAAGTAGGCATGTACAGTGTGCTCTAGCCATGGAGGGGGGGTCGTGTGTGTTTGTGTGTGTATACAGATGCCGTTGTTTATGCAGATTTGTGAGTGTGCACACATTTGTGTGCACTTACTGCTCTTAAAAACCAATTAACAGCACGCAGCAGCAGCCACCCCCTCCAAATGAAGAGGTGAATTAAACATCACCACAACCACATGGAAGAAAAATAATCAGAGAAGGAGAGATGGCTAAATAATTGAAGAGAGGGATGAGAGTCGGGGGGGGGGGGTCATAAAAAAGGGGGAAATAAAACTGAAATAAGAGATGAAACGAAATGTAGGAAAACAGAAGTCAATTAGAGAGACTCAGAGGGAGCTTCAGGGGGAAAAAAGACAAGGCGACAGAGCAGGAGTTACTGCCAGTGAGTCTGTGGGATTCTTATGTGTTCTTTAGAGAAATATGTGTGCATCCATCTTCGGGAAAAGAGTCAAAATACACCATCCATTGTTTGAAATACACAGCAGTATAAATTTTGATCGCAACAAGGTTATGATTAGACCAAACTCACTGACTGAACTGAATGTAAGCTCAACTTTGACAGCATTATTTTTGCATGTGCAATTGTGTGTGTGTGTTTGTATTTGTTTGCGTGTGTATCTGTGTGGCCGGTTTCATGTTCCGGAACCAGTTTACTAAAAAAAATGTAAAAAAATAAAAAATGCTTCCATCACACAGATCACAAGAGTCACATTTCTTTATATAGCGGAGCTTATTTATAAAGAAGTGTATAAATGATGTAGAATATGCAGAAAGATTGTCAGAATTTCAACAAAAGCACTTCTTTCCCTGATTTCTCTGGTCATATAGATAAGTGGGTGACTGAATAATGTTGGTGTGAATTCTCAGTCATTCAGATTATGCCAATAAATTAATTGTTTCTGTTGCAGTCACAAGTTGGTTTTGTTACGTGACAGGTTTGGACTGTCTAGTGAGAATCACCCAACAGTGACCGGATTGGAGGTATGGGCCACTGACTCACATTATATCAATAGCCCCATTAGTGACCTCAATGGCACTATTAGTGTAAAAAAAAAAATCAGATTACAATTTAAAGTCCAGAAACTTCCAACCTGTGAAAAAATTGAAACATAAAAACATTTTATGTAGAAGCAAAGGAAAGAAAACCGATCAAAACTGCATTGAAATGTTTCTAATCCAGACTTTGTTGTTAATGTTAGTAACTGAGAAAAAAGATAAAACAATAGCTAAGTATCATACAAGTTTAACAGATTTATCATAATTTTAAATATGATTAAAAAAGAAACAAGATTTCACCCAAGGCATTTGAAATGCTAAAATTTAACCATAAAATGTCACTTTTAAAATTTTCTGGATTTCTTGACTCAAATTTACCTAGACATTTACCTAGATTAGTTTGGTTTACCAAATGATGGTTTACTGGAAGTGAAAGAGGATAAGAACAAAAACAAAAAACTCTGGTGTTAATGTCTTGGTGTATAACATAGCTTAAAAAAAGTTAACAGGAACATTGTTGATCTGAACAACCAACCCACTTTCTTAAAAATACTATAATGAGGCGTTGCATGGTATAGTGGTTAAAGCGGGCGCCCCATGTGCAGAGGCCTCAGCCCTCAACATAGCTGTCCCTGGTTTGAGTCCTGTCCCAGGTGACCCCTTGCTACATGTCCCCCCAACTCAAAGGCCCAAGGATCCTTAAAAAAAGTACTATAATGATGAGCTTACTATGCCATCAAAGTTTTGCCAGTTTGTGATCACTAAATATCTTTTCCTTTTCGGTTAAAATCTGAGCTGGAAGAAAAGAGCTGCCATGTCTATGGTGTGATTTTCAAAAGTGTAGTTGTTTACATACAGTATGTGTTGTGTATGTGCGTGTATGTGGACAAATATTTTAACTTAAATACTTGTGTGTAAGACTGTGTGTTCCAGTCTGGTAATACATAACTACTCAAGTTTTGATGTCTGTTGATATATCTCTCTCTGTATGTTCTTTCAAATCTTAAATTCATAATTTTCGCCAGTCTGTACGTGCTGTGTTCCTGCATATAAATGTTGCTGACTTCCCCCGGTGCATGTGTGATTGTGTCTGTATGCGTGTGTTGGTTTTGTGTGTGTGAGAGAGAGAAAGAGAGAGAGACAGAGAGAGCCTTCCAATAGCTGCCTGGCTTGCACACCATTTACTCTGCGGTCGGCATAACACTGCTCCCCTGTGCTGCTGGAACTGTTTGTGAGAGGAAATAAAAGCTGCGCTTGGTGGCGTGGGGATGCTGGGAAATCATGAAGCTTCTGTTTACAATAAACACCATGCGAAGTGGGACACTCAGTGACAATCTTTGTGTATGTCCCTCTGTGTCTGCTCCACTCTGTCCAACGCCGTCGCTCTCCGTCAGATCTCCTGTATGTCTCTGTCAGTTAACTGCTGGGTGCTTTGGAGGCTTAAATATTGCATGAATTATATTTCCAAAGCATCAAATAAAGTGACAGCAGTGAACTTTGCTCTGCAGCAAAGATGCAGTTATCAGTCATTGAATACTGACCTCTGCGACTGAATAACTAGAAAGACACTAAGGCTTTGCAATGTTCAGAACGAATTTCAAATATATCTATTCAAATAAGATAGAGACAAAAAATATTAAAGACGCATCTTGAAAATATGCATTAGAACTTTCTTTACGTGTACAAGTCTGATTTCACTTCAGTGATGCATCTCTCTTGCACAGCTGTCAGTCTGTGACATATTCTCATGACAGCCCTTTCTTTTTGGCATTTTCTTCTGATGCAGCAGAGGACATAAAGACACTGATATTAAAGTTGAACATAATCGTAATTAGTAACCATCCTACATTTGCAAGTTTAATTTACAGTACGCAAAAACGTATAAAAAGTACTTAGTAGCCCCTAAGTGTGCAAGTTCTCCCACTTAAAAAGATGAGAGAGGCCTGTAATTTCCATCATACGTATACATCTATGATAGACAAAATGAGAAAAAAAAATCAGAAAATCACATGGTTTGATTTTTAAAGAACGTATTTGCAAATTATGGTGGAAAATCAGTATTTGGTAAATAACAAAAGTTTGTATCAATACTTTATCTGTTTGTAGGCAATGATGGGGGTCAATTGTTTTCTGTAAGTCTTCACAAGGTTTTCACACACTGTTTAAGGCATTTTGGCTCATTCCTCCATGTAGATCTCCTCCAGAGCTGTGATGTTTTGGGGCTGTCGCTGGGGCAACATGTCAATCAAATACAGTATGTGATTTTTCTTCAATAGCTTCCAGTTCATGTGACCATAATTTGCAAATAAATTCTTTAAAAATCAGACCATGTGATTTTCTGAATTTTGTTCCTCATTTTGTCTCTCATAGTTGAGGTATAACTATGTTGAAAATTACAGGCCTCTCATCTTTTTAAGTGGGAGAACTTGCACAATTGGTGGCTTATTAGATACATTTTTGCCCCACTGTAGATATTTAACATTAGTTTTATAAAACCTCTTATAATGCTTACCCTGCTCAGTTTTTAAAATAGGTATGAACAGGCGTCAAAGTGATGAACATATTTACTAATGAATACTTTTGGGGAAGAATATATGTGTTTCTGAAATGGTGTTTTCTGCAGCCATGTCCCAGTCATTTCAGGTGTTGGAGAAAAACTGTCATGCTCATTGTTTTATACTAAATAAGACTGTACAAATAAGCAAAGAAAAAATTCAATTCTCTAATGCTCTAATGAACATGTCCAAAAAAGATTTCCCCATAAAGAGGAAAATATCAGAATTTATAAATATGTATATTTGATCTAACATTCTGGTGTTTCCCTACCAGAAATACCACAATGTCAATTCTATTTTTTCCCGTCATCTGAATTCAGTTTTGGAAGCAACCCTTTGGTCAAAAAGGTCACAAAACCTCTGAATATTTTTTGAAGATTCACTTTCAATCATTTTCTTTTATTATAATTTCATTGAGCACAGATGAGCAACCATTTTTGCTCCAGTCCAGGTTTTGCCCTTTGCTGTCATTTTAGAAGTAGCAAAAATATTCACTCGGCATACACAGGACAAAGAGCAGCAGATATGTATGCAGGCATGCGTGTAAACACAGACAATGTTCTTATGAGCCCACATTGAGATGGCATGGCCTCTCCTGCCTCAGAATGACTGTTGAAATAGGAGTGAGCTGTGGCCCAGAGGCAAAGCTGCACCATGAATGCAAGGAAAGGGTCAGCACAGCACGGCGGCGTTTTGGGTGGGAATTCAAAGAACTAACGCTTCAGGGTTCAAATGGCTGAAGTTTAGGGTTACAAACATTACGAGCTGACTGCTCATTTTGACACAGTGTTGCTGTGCTTTCAGAAAGTTATGTTTTGCCTCAGGCGACCATACTGAAGTTCTACTGTGAAGAAAAAGACAACATTCCATTGTCTAAAGCATAGGAAAATGCACTTGAACTTCTTGCAATTACCTTGCCTTACAGATCAGATTGAATTCCATCAAAATGACTTCATTAAAGTTTAGATTTGATAAGAATGCTATTGGTGGTATTTTTACTGTGACATTATTTTTATTGCCAAGGCATGCAGGGTAAACCAGAACAAAAATCCTGAGAGCTTCACTTAGCCACTTTCTTCTTCACTTTTTCTCTCACATTCTTGATTTTACTATAAACGTGTGAAGTGCTTACAAAATAGACATTCAGCTGCAAGCTAACACTTCTGTTGTCATCAAAGAGACAAGTAGTGTATTGGGCAGAGACATTCCTTAAACTGCAAGCAGTCATGACAGTTGTGACTTAAATTACGGAAGCAGAACTTGGGATATGTTTTATTCTAGACCAATCAGATATTTTTATGAAATGTAAGTATTTGATTGTTGCCATTTTTATTTATTTCTAAGAGAAAAAATGGGTGATAAAACATATAGTTACATGCAAGATGTCACCTCTGAGGTAATACTAAAAGACTAACAAGATAGTGACCCAAAATAAGAGAAAATATTGCTGCATTGACGTCTGTTAATGGTTTTTTTGCTCATAAAGAGCAAAAAATAAATAATCTAGCACTATATTCCCAACAAGAGAAGGCCTCTTGCTTGTATGCTGTGTCCCCTTAGCTCTTTTTGGGTAATAAAGGGCTGCCATCATGACAAAGCTGTTTGCCTGTGAATGTTACATCATCTCAGTAACTTGCTTGCCATAAATGGTCCTGAATGCAGTGTCTAAATGGAGAAAATTATGCAGGAAATTATATGGAAAAAAAGGTATTCAATGTTATCCAATTGTTGGAGATAATAAAGATGTTGTTTCTAATCTCTAGAATATTATTACCAAATATTCCCTGGTCAGGCTGGAATGCATTTTCTTGGCCGAGGAAATACGTTAGTCTCACATCAGCATTTGTAATGCACAGCTGTAATGCATCACTGCTGGACAGCGTCACCCAGTCCCACCACATGCATGAAGATGTTGCTGAGCTGCAGAGGTACTTCAGTGACTGAATACTGCATCCGTGATGCATGAAGGAGCGTTCTCACAGGTCCTTCCTCCCTGCAGCTGTCAGACTCTACAATAAAAACTGCTCCCAAACAATCAATAATTGCTTAGAGCTCTGCTGCAATTTGCACTATTTAACTCACTTAAATAAATATCTGCGGCTGTATTTTGCACAACTGTTTTTTTCACATTTTATGTTACACTCTAGAAATGCTAGTTTCTCTTTTCACTAACAATATGTTATGACCTTTAAACCATACTGTTGAACGTTTAACTCAACCAAACAGGTGTAACATTTAAAGCCTCAAAGATAATTATTGAATTACTGCAAGGAAAAAAGTGTCCAAGCACTGCCTTAAATGCAAAGTTATAGATCCTGTAACTTTTGTTGCTTAGACACATTTTGTAGGCAAAGCCATCACAAGTTAGAATTGGGAATGGTACAGCACAGCTAACATGAAAGTGTACCAGTTGCAAGCCGGAGAAGCAAGGGGTTGCACTAATTGATTGTCCTCAGTGACCAGAACATATAAAAAGACATTCACTCATACAGGACCTACAGAACTCTGACTTAATGACACAAACAGTGCCAGTAAATTGTGTATCCCCTACATCTATGACAACTTTAGAAAATTTTGAAGTTTTGAGTTTTGAGGGGGGGGGGGGGTCTGGAACTTGATAAACTGTAAAAAGTCAACTTTGAAGTTCAAATTAAATATATTTCTCCAACTCTTTGGCATTTTAAATTGGCAGCAAGTTAGCTATGTTCACATAAAACATTGACGTAGAGTCATTCCTGTCATTCTAAAATATATTTCCAGGATTATACTTAATAAGTTTAAGCTGTCAATAACATTGACATAATAAGATGAGTGAATGAAAGCATGCTAAGATCTGCTAGTTCTCTAGATTTGCATTAGCCTACGTACTTTATTGATCTGATAGTTTCCTAAAATATTAACCAAGTTTCCTTATTCATTGAATGGCAATTAAATATGCATTTTAAATCCCATTCATAATGCACCATGTGTTTTTTAAATAATATAGTTGGGTAATTATTTACTAATCAAGCTTGAATTAATAGGAATAGTTTGATAGAAGTATTTAATTTCCCAAAAATGTGTAATCTGTTATAAAATGTTCCACTTTTACATAAATCCATTCATCTTCTCCTGCTTATTTGAGGTTGTGTTAAGGCAGCAGCTTAAGCAGAGAGACCACTGACCACTTAGATCATCTCCCCAGGGGAAATCCCGAGGCTTTTCCGGGCCAGCCGAAAGATATAGTCCCTCTAGCGTGTCCTTGGTTTTTACTCTGGGTTTACTCCCAGTGCAAGGTGCCAACAACTCACCAGAGAGGCATCCAGGAGGAATCCTGATCAGATTATCGAGCCACCTCAACTGACTCCTCTCACTGTGGAGGAGCAGCAGCTCTACCCTGAGCTCCCTCCTGGATAACCGAGCATCTCACCCTATCTCCAAGGGAGAATTTGGAACACTGTAGATGCCGCACCACTCTGCCCATTGATCTCTCATTCCATTTTTCTGTCATTAATGAACACACTCTGCAGAGAAATGTTCCAGCAAAAGCTGTAGATCACTTTCAGATGAAGCCAGCAGGACATACCCACTCCTTATTGCCCCAAAACGGATCCCTTTTACACCTTGGTTGCACCTAGAAATCCTATTCATATTCCATAAGAAAAATTCCCCTCATACTTAGAATTAAGTATCATAACTCGATTTTATAAAAGTTTGTATTCTGCCTCCTCCATTCAAAGACTAACAGAATAAAAATTCTACACTTCATATTTAATGCTATATTGAGATTTTACAATTACAGACATCTTTTCTTCTGAAAGAGGAAACAATATCGATGGTTTGACAGTATTAGACGTCAGCAAAGCTTTGCCTGAGGAGAAAAAAAACAGACCAAAATGAATAAAAGTGATTATAGAGGATAATCTGATTAGACACTGTTTTTTTTTTTTTATTTATGCAAAATAATCTAAGGAAATAGAGTAGTAAATATGAGCTTGGAATAGAAACAGATTATTTATTAGGCAACTACTGCAGGCAATTTATTGGACTAGATTTTGTTTTTCTTCCACTTCATAATTGTTTGTTATATTATCAGGGTCGATCAGATGAAATCCCAATAAAATAAGCTTAAACTGATAGTGTGTAGTTTTTGCAGTAAATCTTTGAAAATAGCCATTAAAATATAATATATATATAAAATAAATATAAATATATAAAAAATATAATAATTACATAAAGCAAATATTAAAAAAGCAAAATATTGCCGATATTGTAAAATATGACTTTAAAAATCTGTTTTAAAATACCCCTTTTCAGGGGAAAGCCATATTAGATTACGTCTTTACTTCTACAAGAGCCCGGATGGACAAAGTGCACAGAACACGCCCGCTATTAAAACATTGATTTGCCCTCAAAATGCAAAAAAGTTTCGCCATAAATACATTTTTACCTCTGCGCTAGTTCCAAGCGATGAAAGAGAGACTGATGTGCTCGTCATGTTGCTGCAAATTGATCATTCTCAGGGAATTGAGCGTTTGAAAATAGCACTAGTTGGACCTCTGTTGTTGAGTTTCTTACTCGAAGATACCGCATGCTTGTGATAATTTAGGTATGCACTGCCTCCTACTGGCCAAAAATTACACACTGTGCCTTTAAGTTAGTGGTTGGAATGTGACAAAGTGTAAATAGTTTTAGGAGTTATGAATATGTTTGCAAAGTCCCTACAGTAAAATAAAGACTAAGCAGCAGGAAGAAGAGAGTAGTCTGAAATGAGAAGGCAAAGAAGAGGAATGGACATAAGGGTGTGTGTGTGTTTGGGAGGAGGAGACAACTAGGGTGGGTTTCCCGTAGGGTTAATTATGTCTCTGTTCTCTGCCAGTGTGGCTTTCTCCTCTGCGATCTGAGTTGCCGCTTCAGGCTGACAGGCCACACACGACATGTCTATATTCACAAAAAAGCACACAAATGTACTCCCACGCACAAATTTAACGCTTAAATATCAAGACAAATACAGAAAAAAATGTCCCCCTTCTCTGATTTTCTTTTTCTTTCCCGTCTCTTGCTGGAAGAAACTGTAAACTCACAGAGGTGTATCCCGTGAGAAAACTTGTTGTTCAGTGCAGAGTTCGACACACAGAAGAAAGCCTGTGCTTGTAATAGCTGTTAATTTTGCATAAATCATGCAGAACATGACCCACATGTAAATCACTCATGTCAGCAGGATATCACTTCCCAGCAGCCCCTTTTCCTCTCCAATGGGAATGTGAACAGCTTTACTTTTGATTGTTTCATCTTGTCTGTTATTTTTTCAAGATCAATGAATGAAAAAAAAATATCTCTTAGTAGTTTAAATAAATTTCAGGATGCAAATGTGATCTTAACATAAAATGTGTCATGTAAAGGGAAAGTAGTTGATCAAATGTTACAAATATACAGTATTATTTGTGGGGGATTATGTGAGGAATAAATGTATTGTAAATGTGTATGTGAATCACAAAAGTTTGTCTTTGAGGGAATTTATCACAGAACTGACATCTATCAAAATATATCTCTTCACAACACACTTTCTGGGGGCTATATTTAGAGATTTAGCAGTGCCCAGAGCCTCAGTCAAAGAAGCATTTGACAGCCTTCCAAAGACCGGAATTAGATTATTTTATTTTCCCTATCTGGATAAGCAAGGAAAAGAAAACAAGAAACAAAAAACTGAGGATTTTTTTTTTTAAAGAATGTATTCCTTTCTGATTGTCTAAGATTTCCTTCCAATCCATCCATTCCTACCTTTCTTATTTATTTCCATATTTAAATTTTTGAATCAAAACCCCTGTATAAATATCTGCTTTAAATTAATTGTGAGCAATTTTATGCATGTTTTACATATGGGGCTAAAAAGAATATAGAAAACTTTCACCTGGAAAAAAAATCAGACTTCTAAACCATTGTGTGACAGTGTATAGTGTATGAAAGGAATTGAAAACTATTATTAACCCCCCTTCTCACCCTAAACTCTTGGGTTAACAAAGATCAGCGCAACAGAAGGTGTGTGTCAGTCCAGAAGGTCACAAAGAGATCTACAGAGAAGGTTCTATTAGGGTAATGTGGTCTCTCTTACATGTTAATGTTTATGACACCATTAGGAGCAAAGCACTGTGTGGGGCAGGTCTGGAAGGACCTCCAGGGAACTAATTCTCATGGATTACATTGTTTCCAGAATAATGGTTGCTGAAGATCAGAAATACAGCAGGCTGTTTAGTCCTCCAATAAAAAAAGGAACTAATTTTAATAGAAAAGCATTCAGTCTATGTTACTGAAGTCAAGGTTGGACTGCAAGATAACGGTAACATTGAAGGGGATCAGTTTTATACCCAAACACTTAAGTCAATTCTCACAGCATCTTTCAATTAACAGTGAAGGGTTATTCATGAACAACAGTAATCGTAAACACTCAATTTCCTTTCCAGTAAATTCAGGATTTTAGTTCCATAAGAATGTTTGTTTTAGAAATCCCACCAGCATCCCAGGGTGGAAGCTGTTCAGTGTAGAGTACACAGCTTTCATTTCTTTAGGCTTGCTTAGAAACACTTACTGCTACTGAAGGTGACTGTACCACAGCAAAAAGGAAATATGTGTAAATTTGATCATTCACCTATATGAATAAATTATGTACTTTATTTTAGGAATCATCTTATCTTTATTTTCACTATAATCAAACCTAAAACCCTTAAGCCTAGTTTATACTTCTCCGTCTGCGTAGGTACAGAGACATGCAATGCCATTATCCGTCGACACAATGGGTCTCTGTAACCTATGCAGGCCCAGACGGAGTAGAGACCCATTTTTTAACAAACAGTTGTCAATGCAGTGTTGGGGCACTAGAAGTTTTATACTGAAAGGATAGTTTATTTAATATGGTCTTTTGGTTGTTGTTTTTAACACAAGGACCTATAGAGAACAAACATTGTATTTGTTTCCATTCGTTTTTAGCTGAACTGCACTTCTAGTAAAAAGTTTTCCAGCTCAATCAAAACTTACTTTCTGTCAGCCATTGCTCCTTGAGTGGAAATGCATTTCCAAGCTTAACTGAATAAACTTTTGTTGACCAGAGACATCACTGCAATAGTCGGCAGACCCGCCATTAAAGTTCAGCATGCCTTGCTGTCCTGGTGGGAAATTGCTTTGCAACACTGACATAGAAGTATACCAGAAAAACGTGTCTGTCAATATGTGTGCGTGTGAGTGCAAACTTGCTGACGTAGAAGTAAAAACTAGGCTTTATTTCTGCCACAGTCTGCAACCTTGTCTGTGGTAAGGTTTTCTTGAAAAAAGCACTCTGTAACAGCTCTGTAAAATATTTTGAAAATAGCACAGCCCATGTATTATATCTTAATACATGGGCTGTTAAACATGCTGTGAAAGTAAAACGTGTTTAACATGTTACAGTACTTTTGCTTTAAGTAATTATTCTGAGTAAATTTATTCCACAACATTTTTTTCAGTCATCTAAAGACTTCCATATTTGTCTGTCTAAACTAATAGTGTCAGATGTTAGTTTCTAGGTATAGACAGAATATTGTTTCCATATATATATATGTTTATTTTGTTCTTTTAGTTTTCTTTTCTTTTTCAGTTTGCCAACTTTACTTTGAAAATACTTTAATGAGTGTTTGAGGTGGTGCTCCTATAACATAGCTACTCATGCACTTTGCTTTTCAATGTTGTATGAAAAACTCAGATTTAATTCAATTACTTCAACATAGTCTGAAAACACCTAGTAACAGGTGCTACAGATTTTTTTTTAGACATACTAAATAATACAGTGGCATGAGCACTTCAACTCAGAGATACCATAGATATTTGACATATGTACCACTGCTTAACAATTAACACAAGTTAAATGTTGCTACAATGACCCATTCATTCCATTACTTAATCTTTGGCTGCACTATGCAGGTGCTCAATCTACGCTGATAAAGATTTACCTCACTCTGGGAAAACTGCATGGAACCGGGATTTTAAACCACTGTAAAAATCTTTTAGAAGAGTTTTTAAAACTTAAATATTTAAAACCCTAGTATACCATGACAGTGATAACTGACCCAAGTCAATAGCATAATATTATGTTGAAATTTGATTATTGATGCTTAATCTAATAGCTGCATGACTAAAAAAAGGATGTTAAAATTACCTTAAGTCAAGTAAAAACACAATAATCTGTTTTTATATATATTTTATGAAATAAAAACATCTCAAAAATTATTTATAGGCTTTTTTAATTATTGATGGAAACATCTTGATAGGCATTAGAGCAATGAAAGTGTTTTTATAACTGCTGAGCCGTTGTACATGTTTCTACTGTTATTTTGATGATTTATCCTTAGCTATGACCTCCAAGTCATTGAGGTTGGAAGGCAGCCTTACCATCACCCTAATCATTAGTTCCCTCCTCAGATTCTCCACCAAAATTTAAACAGGACTTTGGTTGGGTCACTCCAAACATTATTACCTTCAGTCAAAAGAAACATGTTGATGCAACAATACCACTTTTTTTCAAACCTATACAATACCAATACTTGGATCTGAGTATTTGCCGATATCGAGTACCAATGCTGATCATTCTACCAGACAGAAAAATGCAATGAATTATTTTCTTCTCTGCTTGTTCATACTAATGATGCTGAATTAGATAAAAACAAATAAAAAAGAACAAAAATTACCACAAAACTCAAATTTGAAGTGAAAAATAACAATTTTCTATGAAATTATTGCACATTTCCACATCTGTTCATGGTATCGAGTAGAGTATTGGCCAGATAGCCATACATCCCTGTCCTGATTCAATTAAATGATTACCTTAAATGTAAATCTGCCAGGGATATGAATAAATTTGGTTTAACTGTATAAAAACTGCTACATTTTACCATGCTACTGTTTTGAGTTGTTAGTGGGTTCCTTTTATCTAACTTATATTTTGTAGAATACTTTAATTGTAATTGCTACTCAAAAAACAAATATGTTCCTAACTGGGATTTATCATAGTATTATTTCAGTATTTATTGATTCCTGATACAATTTTAATTTTGTATGTATTCACAAGGGAAACTCTTTGAAATTTCTTTCATGAGTTTAACTAAGCAAATCCAAGCAGCATTCATTAATAACAAGGATGTGCTTTAAACCAGATTTTCCTCTAAATTCTAAATGAAAACACAAATACCAGCAGGCAGTCGCTGTAGTTGTCCTCTGAATTCAGAGGCAAAGATAAAGAAACATCAAAGCCCTCCTTGTGAGAAGTGTGAAGATCCCTGCCCCTCTGTAAAGGAGCACACAAATAACACAACATGTGTAATCCTCTTGACAAATCACTAAATCTCTCTGTTGTGTGCACCTTTGTGGGTGAATCCCGCAGAGATGAGTCCCTGAGATCCCCGGCCTGCTTTATTAGCTAGTTTTTGCCTTAAGTAGCTAATAGGGTTGTTTTAACCACGATCCAAGAACAGAATAGCCCACGGGAAGTCAAACACCATCTCTGTGGAAGCGTTTGCGTGTGTGTCTGTGTGTGTCTGTGTGTATATGAATGCATGAATACATTCGCCTGTATTCTTTCTGTCAAGAGCGAGTCGATGAGATGTGTGTGTTAATGTGCACAAGCGCATACGTTTGGTGTGATTGATCGCTCCTTGTGCCTGAGTGAGCATGCACTCAGCCTTTTCACGTGCGTGTACATTTGTAATCTGAGGCAGCAGCCTCTCTCTCTCTCTTTCTCTCCTCCTTAATTAACGTGGCTTCTTGCAAGACCTTCCTCTGGAATATGAAACAATTTTACCTGATGATGCAAACAGCTGAAAACACTGCCTTGCTTCGTGCCTCGCCCCTTTCCACCTAACCCCTTTGTTTTTGGTAAAGTATTAATGGCTGCCAGTGCTACATGTGTCTTTTAGAGGTGCAAAAATTGCCAAAAGGCTTATTTTGCTGCAGGAAATGTGTGTATGTAAGCAAAATCCTTTGTACTGTGGGATGAAAAAAAGCTGTTTCACAGCTCGGCAATGATGTTTCTGTAGCACAAGAGCTGGCTTACACATGCGTGCACAGATGCACACAGTCCAACACACAAATTTGAGCCCTGGAGAAGTCCAAGGAAAACCTTGGAAAGTGGGCAAGAAGAAGACAAAGCAGCAGCAGAAGGCACAGAGGAATGACAAATATGGAAATCTGTGGAACTGAGCTTCGAGCGCAGCCAAAAAAATTGAAATGATTAATAGGATTTTATAAACTGAATGCTTAAATCCCTCCAAGTCCTTCCCTTTCTCCCCTATACTATAAATGTAGACCTACAGTGTCCAGCAATCAAATTCATTCTCTCTGAACTCAAATCTACAAATGTCTTTTTTATTGATAGTTTTTGTGATAAACCAACATGGGGTAGTTGAAAGAAAAATATACATGGTATGATTATTTTTTTTTGCACAAATCCGAAACATGCAGCATGCATCTGGTTTCAGCCCTTTGAGTGCATAGAAACCGCTACACATCTAGATACTGATTCCGTTGACCATTCTGCTTTGAATAAATGAGTTGCATTTTAAATGAGAGCATCTGTAAAGAGCCTGGATTTAGACTGAGGGTTTGACTGCCCTACTGTAAGACATTGATATGCTTTGATTAAAACCATTTCACTGTAGCCCCTGGTCTATGTTTAAGGGTTTTTTCTAGTCTCAAGTGTTTTGAAGCTTATAACGGCTCTTATTGTCAGGTCTAAGAATTTAGGTGGATGAATATTGCTTAGTATCTTTGCAGTTTAACACCCCTCAGAGAGATGTTCAGAGCTTGGAACTGTTTTGTAACTTCACCCTTATTTAAAGTTCTTCGCAGCTCATAATATGTCAAGAAAATGCACTTAGCTTTATGGCTGTAATAAAAATATGGAAAAGTTAGGGGAGCACAAATACTTTAGTAAGGCTCTGTAAGCAGGGACTTTACTTAAACAAGGTTTACATTGTAATAGAATCATGATAAAAATCACATAGTAAAACAGATTATAAATATACCATATACTCAATAAAAGCACACAACAAATTACTCCAGCTGGCATCATATAGACAAGCATGAGTCAATAACATCAGAGATGCTTGTGTGTAGCTCAATACCGGATAATAAAGGATGGCAGCTCATGGCCAAGACACAATGAACAGACCTTAAAATTGATTTCCCTCTTTGTCCTTCTGTTGCAGTTTGCTGTGTGCGATTCTCCCAGGAGCCAGCCGACCAGTCTGTGGTGCTGGGAGAACGGGTGGTGCTGTCCTGCGTGGTCTTCAACTACACGGGCATCGTACAGTGGACCAAGGACGGCTTGGCCTTAGGCATCGGAGAAGGTCTTCGAGGTAAAAGGAGGAGGAAAAAATTGTGTTATGGGATAAAGGAAAGAAAAGTGCAGCTTCACGCGGCTGCAGAGATCAAAAGGGTGTGAAGAAGAGAAGAATCACTTTAGACTTGGTTTGGTTTCAGTTGGGTCAAAAGGAAACATGGCAAAAAGGTGTTATGGTTGAAAAGTTTAGCTTTTAAGGAAATGATCTGTCTACCATTCGGCAGAGTTAAATACCCCCAAAATCCGCATGAGTGACAATCTTGGCAAAAATGAGTCCTGTGTATCATGGTGAATTAGAGAAAATCCCTCACACTGCTCATAAAAGCAGACACGCATTTGCATTTACATTTTAAGCCGACATGCACATCCGGACCAGCTTATAGAGGGCAAAACTGAAGAATTCCCTTCTTTTCACAGAAGGAAGCGCATCACATGAAACCAAAAGAAGTAGGAGTCATGGGGTCAGACCTCTTCCACACAGAGAAACAATTCTTTCTAGTGATCAAGTACGTCAGACATGCAAAATTAATGAATTAAGAGTCCAGAAGAAGTAAAACAACTTTCACCTACAACTGTAATTCACTAAGTGGTACTTTAGGAATACATTCATCTATAGTTACAGCTGGTGTTTTGTAAATATTTAAATGCAATACAAATGTTTACTAAAACAGTTCAGGAAATTAGTTCAAAAAGAACTTAGGACCTCAACAGAACAATGACTTATCTGTATGTATTTAGCAGCTTAGCGCAATATATTAGATATTTATTATGAAGGGGTTGGCAGAAGAGGCTTTGAACACATAGTCCTTCCTCAGGGAACACATGTTTAATTACTTATTTATTCATGTCTATTGGGCCTAAAGTGGTTTCATGATGATAAAACATAACTTTTGCAGTAAATTCGTTTTTACAAAATAAAACACCCGCTTGATTATATGAGAGTTGATCAGAATTAATGTTTCCTTCTGTGATGAGAAATAAAGCCAAATGGCTCTTCATCATGCAATTCCAGCAGGTAAGTCACTTAATTTTATTCTACAAGAAAGTATCCATAAACATCTATTTATCCATCCATCCATTGTTTAAACATGTTTTTTCGTGCAAGATTGTGGGGGGGAGCTGGTGCCTATCTCCAGCGGTCAATGGGCGAGAGGGGGAGCACACCCTGGACAGCTCCCCAGTAAATCACAGGGCAACACAGATACACAGGACACACCTAAGACCAGTTACCCTGACAGGCATGTTTTTAGACTCAGTGTGGAGACTGGAATACCCGCAGAGAACATGCAGAAAAAGGACAGGCCAGGATTCGTGCAACAGCGCTATCAACTGTGCCAGCATGCAGCCGGACCTCAAGCATACAGTGGAGTTCGTTAGGAACTATTTTCAGTGCATAGCCGAACGGGGAATCCTGTGAGAGATGTTATGGTTTTCCCAGAGTCCTGATATCAACATCATTGAGTCTATCTGGATTTACATGAAGGGCCAACAGCCACAGAGGGCCTTTGGTTAGTTCTGTAAACTGTCAGCCAACTTCTTTCACACTCTGTGTTCACGTCTACCTCAAAGTATTGATGATATTTTTAAATTAAAGAGTTTTGTTTATTTAAATTTTTTTTTTTTGCATTTCTCTTCTGTTCATTGATGCTTTTTTGTTACTCATGTAAATTCCAAACATTTCCATTTTGGAAAGTATTCTTTGTTTACAGCCTTCTTTCACACATGCCAAAAACTAATGCTCAGTGCTCTGATCTCATGCCACGAGATTTTGTAACGACCAACAAAATATGTCAAATTATCTGCTTGTTACCGGATTGCTTGGGAGCCTCCTACAGTTGCAAATGAACGTTGGTGTCTGGAGAGAGCAGCAGCTGCAGTGGCTCAAATGTAACTTTCTGTTTAACTATCAGGAAATTCAGGAAAATAAAGTAAGTTTTGGCCCAGGCTCCATTCACCAAGGGAGATACACTGCTGATTCAGATTGATATCTTCTGGCAGTGAAGGGAGCACTCTGAGGAACTCCTGAATCCCACCAACACATCCTCTGTCAGAAGAGCCACAGCGTCAGAGGAAGTTAAGAAGCTCCTTAGTGACAAGGTGCTGTGCCTGGATAACATCCTCCCAAAGCCAGTGAAGGCTCTGACACTGAAGTGCAGCTCTGGCTGACATGACTTTTCAAGTCACGTGGAGGTCAAGAAAGTGCCAAAAACGGGCAGGCAAGAGTGAGGCTGTCCTGTTATTTCACAGCAGCCACACTCCTCTGCCTCCATAAGAAGGTTAAGGACGTTTTCTGAAAGGAGCTTTTTGCAGTAGATCCACATGGAGAACTCTTAACATGAAGATGATGCTTGCATTTCTTTTTGCTGTGGGCGTAAAAAAAGTTGATGAAATGGTTTTAATATTCTCTACATAATTGAATTAAACTTATTAGTACTATTTTTTATTGTTGTATATTTAGTGTAGAATATTAGTTTACCAAGCCATGAATGATTAATGCAGAGGCAACATTACACCAGGTGTGTGTGAGAGATGAGGAAAAGAACACCAGTTCATTCAATAAAATAGTAGTTTTCTTCTTTAGTGAAACAAAACACATAGTGGTGACATTTCTGATGGTTTTAATGTGATTAGCTTGTTTAGCTCAGGTATAATTGGTAACTGCATCAGCAGGTCTCGGTATATTTTCTAGACTGTAGATATTACTATAAGGTGTCTAAATCTTCCAGCAGGCTGCCGGCATTACCAAATCCTACATAATCCATGGCAGTTGGAGGTTTAAGGCTCAAAAGGATGAAATAAAGGAAGTTTCTGTGATCCTGTTGCTGCTGAATCCCCATGTTGCTTCTCCGTTGAGCTCAGTCTTTCTGTGTGAAGTTCTCTCCTCATTTAAAATTACTGTAACAGTCTGATGCTATTTTAAATATACAATTTTTGGCACAAAACAAATAAAGAGATAAACCGTATTCATTCCTCTCTTCACTGAAAAATCTCCAAACGAATATATGGTGAGTAGTTAAGTTAGCCTGTATGAAAACCATTTATTTACATTTTTGAAGAAATCTGTCAAATCTGACCAATAAATCTGTTCATATGCATAAAATATCTGTTTATACTGAATGTTTAATAATAATATGTGTGATTTAAGTGTCCAAAAGGCTTTAACTGTAATCTCATTTGCTTGGATTGGTTACAACTCTATTTTGCATCATATTATACTGTTGCAAACTGCGAACCTGCGGCCTCAAAGTTAAGGAAGGATCCACTCATAACAGCTCGACATGTGCAGTGGTACAGTGACAGGGATCTTGTGTTCAACTCAATTTACCTCGCAGATTCAATAAAGGTCAGCAGATCTTTTCCTGTTACTGCACCTTCGTCATCACTTTCTAGCTGGCCATATTCCCTCTTTTGCTTGTTTCCTCGTCCTCTCCTTTCTCTTTCTTCCTCCCCACCTTTCCTCCTCCTGCTCTCTATTGGTCATTAATGTTCCCTTTGTCCTTGTAGCGCTTCACAACACCGTCCTGCTGAAGAACCACACTTTATAAGCATCCTGTCCTCTTTGTCTGCTTTTTCCTTGCTTTTCTGCCATCCATCACTGCCTCCTGTCCACTTTTTAGACTCAGCTGTCTATGCTGCCAGTCTCCTGTCATCCCTAACTTATATTTATGTTTTTGCTGTACTTTTGACTGGCACGTCAAGCATATTGGAAGTCTGCAATTCATTTAAGTCAATGGTAAATTTATTATGAGCCAATGACGTGGTGCATGTGTGTGATGTACGTTGGATAAAAGAGGTTTTTGGAATACGTGACCTGGATGGCTAAACGTGGCTGCTTTGGACAGTGTTGTCATACAGTGTGCTGCAAATTCAAACCTGCAGCTCACCCACGCGCATGCCTTTATTCATCTAAACAGTTCAACAGCATGAAGTTGTGCAGACAAACATTAAATGAATTCATTTGAAAGAGATTCCTGTATAATTGATGCACAGGTGCACAGTGAGGCTCAGTGAATACCTAAAACACACACCATCCACTCACTACCTGCAGGCGTCAGTGGTATCAGTTTATTGTTCTTCCTCTTGCTCCTTCTTCTCATTCTCCCTGGGGTGCTTTCACCTCTGTGGTTGCTATGCTGCGAGATGCTGGAGTGGGTGATGTAATCTCCACTAATACTTTTGCCATCCCCCCAGCTCACTCTCCCAACCTGCCACCCTTCTTGTTTCTCGCTCTGTACCCCAACTGCCTCCCTCCCTTCTGAATCCATGATGTCATGAGAGGATCGGGCAAGCAGGATCAATGAGTGCCCCCTAGTGGGACGTCACGCCCAATTATGTCTTTGTGTGAGAGGCTATGGTTCAGACATAAAGGAGGTGGTGTAGAGGGGGCTTCTGTAATTGGAAGAGCAGTGCCTGTAGTTTCTGCAGTTTTTAAACTACACAAGGATTATCTGTACATCAGTAAAGGTTTATGTTATTACCAACTCATGTGGTGTGTGTGCGTGTGTGTGTGTGTGTGTGTGTGTGTGTGTGCGAATGAGGCACATTTCTGATCTCTAGACATTGCTGTTAAAACAAAAAGAAGTCTTTGAAACATCAGAAGTACATGCTCACTGTCCCCTGTGTGGTTTGATAACACACTTTAACATTTCCACATAACTGCACGTTCCATTTTCTGTTCGCTTATTCATTTAATGAGATTTTTGTTTTAGCATTGATCTATTTCAGAAGAGATTGTACCTTTGCCTTGTGCTGTAAACCATTCAGGCGTCAGTCTTGTACCACATTTTAAATTAAAAAGAGAGGAACATACATGGATGAATTAGTTCATTTAAGATAATTCTATTATTACAAGAGATGGAAATATGCAGGAGTAATTTATAATAATTGATGATGTTGATTAATGCAATTGTTAGAATATATAATAACCAGAAGCATACTTGTTTTACAAAATAAAGAAATATTATTATGAAAATTAGATACAGCTAACATTCTGGCACAGTTTGGCTCATAGATAAACTGTATCTCTTACCCTTTTTCACAAAATAGTTCTGATATAAACCTGCAAAGATGACCAATGACTCTCTAAGCAATTTCCCATTCAGAAATACAAAAAGATCTATCAACAATAGGGAACATAGGATCTTTCAAAATTTCACTTTGTATGGTTTTCAGGGTCAGTATAGAGAAATACAGTTCTGAAAGCTCCTAAAAGGTTAAAACCATTATTGGCATTTGATAACATTTAAATGTTCTATTTTCAAGCACAGCTGCTGCCAAAGAAACTTAAAAGCCAGATATCTTTTTTTTTTGTTTTGGCTCACTTTGGTGGAAGTTTTTCACAGCTCATTAAA
The DNA here is from genome assembly GCA_028564705.1 of Apricaphanius iberus. NCBI lineage: Eukaryota > Metazoa > Chordata > Actinopteri > Cyprinodontiformes > Aphaniidae > Apricaphanius > Apricaphanius iberus. The sequence goes on from JAPXFQ010002837.1 coordinate 789,892, forward strand.
TATGCACTGAACAAAGATGATCTCTGAGTTTCGATCTTAAATCCCCAGCCAGCTAGCTGAAAAGGCAGCGTGTTATTGCTACATCACACAGTTGAGCCGCAACACTCGTTTACCCTTTACAGAGTTTGTTTTCTCTCAAACTCACAGAGGACACTCATCTTTCAGCAAAATAAATGGAGGGGAAACAAAGTTGTTTGTGCATTTCTGCATTAACAGCGAAGCATAAGAATGAGTAAGTCCTTTTACCTAGTGGGTAAAAACTTCTTGGTCAAAATACATTTTGTTTTTTATAATGGTAAAATAAATCTGATGCAAACAGTATAGCAATCTCATTTTGGATGATTTTGTATTAATATTTCTGCTTCTTGACTGCATTGATATTGTGTGTCCCTTGCAGCCTGGCCCAGGTATCGTATACTGCGAGCGCTGGACACTGGCCAGTACAATTTGGAGATCTCACACGCGGAGCTCTCAGATGACTCTCTATATGAGTGTCAGGCCACAGAGGCTGCCCTGCGATCCAGGAGAGCCAAGCTCAATGTACTCAGTAAGTGAACTACTTCTGCAAGAGTAAAGGTCAATTTCCTCAGACTTTTCATCTGATCATTGTTTTTTAAGCTCCTTCAAGTATCCCCTTATTTCTAAAGAAGTTTGTAATGGTCCATATTTAGGTTAACTTAGATTGCTTATCTTCAAACAAGAGGTCCAAACCTTTTTTTTACTGCAAACACAACTTGGGTATACATAATACTCTCCTCTCCAAGGGTACAATAAATAAACTACTGCTTCAAAAGCTGCTGGAAAGGTACTCTCCCTCTGGATATGCACATCCAGTAAGACCACCAAAAAACACAATGAATGCATGCCACCAAATAAGAGATTAAATACTAAAGTGTTAGCTAGGCCAAACATTGATGATATCCAAAGTTAATCTCTTAAAACTTTATTCAAAATGCAAAAAGTATCATAGTTTTTGAAAAATACAGATTGCAATATTGAATAGATAGACAAGGGAAGCTACATAGTTGATCATGGTTGTGTTATAATAATTTGGATAAGTAAAATTATTGGGGCTGCACGGTGGCGCAATGGTTAGCGCTGTTGCCTTGCAGCAAGAAGGTCGTGGGTTCGTATCCCGGCCCAGGGTCTTTCTGCATGGAGTTTGCATGTTCTCCCCGTGTATGCGTGGGTTCTCTCCGGGTACTCCGGCTTCCTCCCACAGTCCAAAAACATGCATGATAGGTGAATTGATCACTCTAAATTGTCCCTAGGAATGAATGTGAGTGTGAATGGTTGTCTGTCTCTCTGTATTGGCCCTGCAACAGACTGGCGTCCTGTTCAGAGTGTACCCTGCCTAACGCCTGATAATTGCTGGGATAGGCTCCAGCTGCCCCGTGACCCTGAATTGGATAAGCGGTTAAGAAGATGGATGGATGGATGGAAGTAAAATTATTAATTGTTCTAATTGCTATGACATACATTGAAGGCGGAGCTTTAGAAGGTTCTAGTCTTGCTGGGTCTGTCTGCCTGTGCACGCAAACAGCTTTTATATCAAGTCTAATTAGAGCAATTTAAACACTAATAATTATTTTCATAATTTTTATAAGTGCTCTCTGTCTCAAACAGATTTTTGAGATCAAGGGAGTGACTTTTATAAATTGAGTTCACATGGAATTGGCCAGCATCTAATAGCTATCCTGAAGAAACTGATTGGAATTAAATATGGGGCTAGGGTTAGATGTCGGAAAGAAGTCGGGGACAAAAGTCATGTATGGGACATTGCTAGTTGCAAATGAGCCTTTAAAAAACATGGCAGTCTCTTACTTGAATGTTTACTTGCAGCCTGCGTACTTCAGGGGGAACGGTATTAGCAGGAGAAAAGCAGAAGTGGTCTAAATTTATTGCTGTCAGCTCTCAGCTACAGTAACCCCTGCTTCCCAGCCTGTGACACCAGTCATACTGCATTCTGTGCTTCCTCAGTTGTTCAGCTTAATCAGTTGACTTCGTCATCAGTGTATTGCTATCCAGCCTCTCGCAATGTCTTCTTTACATCACCAAAGGTTATTCGTATCTCCACCAAATAACTCATACATGGAGCCAGAAATAAGCAGATTTACCAAAAAGGAATAGTGTCTGGCCCAGATGTGAGCAGCTATGAACAGCCATGTTCAGCGTGGCTCCACATGTTAAAGCTTTCTAGAACTATAATTCTTCCAGTAAATTTTGAAAAAAAAATAATTTAAAACTTGATATATAACAAGTCAAAGAAGAGTAACATACATTTCTGAGCCATATTGTTTCGTGGAATATAGTCTATTAATAAGACGCCAATTCAAGCTGTGAATCACTGGGATGTAATGTGTAATTAATGAGTCACTGCAGTCCATGTCCTTATAAAAGACAACGTCCTGCCCTGTAACTTTTACTGTAAGGGTTATTTCACCACATAGTCAGTCAGAAATGTCTCAGGAGGAATCATGAAGGACTTTTGTTTGATGTTACATAAAAACTCTGCAGCCATTATTGGCATCAAACAGTAACAGAAAGTTAAAACGAGACAAAAGCATTATAATAGAAAAAGCAATCAGATGTATGTTTAACACATTAAGACAAACCTCACCTAAAGTGAAGCTGCAACAAGGAGCTATGAATGAGCTGGGAATGTGGAAATATGGTTTTACCTGTTTCTTTTTTTAATTCATTGCATAATCTGTAGTTTTCTGCTCCTTACTTGTTGAAAGTTGCAAGTACACTGTGGATTGAAAGTGGAATTTTCCTTTTTGTTTTAAAGTACCCTTTTCACTAAGAGAAAATATTAATCTTAGAAGGTGAGTTCCTTGTCTTATATAGTTATGGATGATACATCCGCTCATAAAAGTCTTGAGTCTCACTAAAATGGCCACAAAATTGTGTAGAGTTCATATCTAGTGCCCCCAGAATATTTTCAGAAATTAAATCAGTAAGAAGTTTAAAAGTCAGAAAGTTAGAATCTCCTGAGGAAAAAGCTTGGGAGCACTTTTGGACTTTGCAAAATGTGACTTTGCACTTTGCTTTTGATTGGTGAGAAAAATTCCTCTTTTAAGGTGTGAACTTCTTTTGAAAAAAACTTATGAGAGTCAACATTCTCTTGACCTATGAGGGAAAAAAATGGGAGAGTGTGTGTAAAGCTGCGGCTGCTCTTTAAACCTGAGTGCCCTGGCGTTAAATTCAAGAGTATGGATTTGTGTGTCTGTCCTGCAGTCCCCCCTGAGGATCCGGTGGTGGAGGGAACGCCGGAGCTGCTGCTGATGGCTGGGACTGCATTCAACCTGACCTGCGTGACCCGCGGGGCCAAGCCTGCAGCTAACATCCAGTGGACCAAGAATGGCATCCCTGTGGAGGGAGCACACCACTCTACGGTGACTCACACACACACACTCACACCCGCCTACCTACACACACACACAAACACACACAAACACAAACGCTCTTGAATGCATGAACATATTAACACCCACAGTTGCATACGGGGAAAAAGCTATAAAACCAAGATGTTTATTGCAATAAAATATATGCTTCATTTATACAAATAGCTTTGAGAAAGATGTTCTTATACAAAACCTAATACCCACATCTGCTCATAAAAAATCCATATGAGATATCTAATCAGACAGAGAACTTGTTTCTCAAGATAAGTTCAGAAATGTCTGAAATGCAACTTAGGGACAGTAAACAGAGCAATTCTTTATCTTTAAACCAGGGACGTAAAAGTAGTAAAACCATCAGTATTGTTTATGTTCTTGCTACAGTTGTTAAAAGTGATTGAACTACATGATCAAAAACAATGGAATGGGAGCATGCATTTTAAATATTTACTGGTAAATAAATATGTCAAATTTACTGGACAAAATGAAAGATTAATTAATAATTCAGTTATGGATACCCTTCAATTAACAGAAAAATTAAATTATACCCTGTAAAACTTCCTTACATTTTCCCCCTGTTTTTTTTTTAGAATTGAAACCTAGATTAGATCAATGTACAGTCTCCAGGATTGATTCTGATAAAAGCTCAATGCAATCTGCTGGGTTTGCTTAGATAGAAAACTTTTCCACTGATTAGAATAATGAACTGAAGGATTAATTGGAATGTATTTATGATTGAATTTAAATGACATTTTTTGTAAAGTGCCTTGAGCTGACGTGATGTGACTTGGCACTATGTAAATACAACTAATTTAATTGAAACTACAGTCTAACCATGCTGGATCATGGGAAATGTTGCACTCCTACTGCTTGTCTTCACACACATTGCAATCTGAAAGAATGTCCTGCTGAGCGCTTACTTTTGGCCAAATAAGGTTCTTCCCATCTATCCAAACACTATTGCTACAATTATTCTGTCTAAGGAAGTATGTTTCCTAACAATCTCAAATCTACTCCTTCAAGCTGCTGTCCAGAGAATATATATTAATGTATCAAAGTGTTATGAATCTTTAAGATGTGTAGTTTCATACTATGATATATGGATATTGTTAGGCATAGCCATCAGTTGTCAATCAACATCCACACGCATTGCACAAATCTGTAGACATGGGGGTTGCGACTCACGCTCACAGGCAACTCCTCTCTTCCTCTTTCCTTCTTCACTTCATCACCACATTCAAAGAGACTGTCAGTCATGGAGAAGTTGCTCACCTCTAAAATGTCCATACCAAAAATACAATCGGTTTGCTGCTTTGCTCTTTGACCTGCTGTGGCACCCGAGATGATGCATACGTACAGTTATTGACATGGAGTCAGAAGGAGTGGGAGGGGAGAGAAGGGATGTTTTGGGAGGAGTCTTGGTACATTGGATTTTAAAAATCTCTCCCTCAAATAATCCTTGAGAGCATCTTTAAATTTGGGAGGTTTCTGTGCCTTGACCATCAATTTCAGCCTCATTGTGGAAATTATATTCACATAGCACTGCTATGCATAGCATGGGATTATATTTACATAGCACTGCAGACCAAGATATTCCATATAGCTAAATCTTTATGATCTGGAGAAGCACTCTATATATCGATATCAGCAGTTAGAAGTGGTACTGAGTGGTACTAATTACAGAGCTGGTAGAAAGAAAGAAGAAGAAAAAAGCAGACAGAAGCAGCATTAATTAATTATTTGGTTATGTTGAATTTTCGAAGCATTCAGAATTAAATGTAGTTGCAAAAATTAGCTCAGGTGCAGCAAGTTACAGAACGACAAAACCAATAATATTTCTCTCATGGGTTAATCGTTCAACTATTGTTCTATGCAACTATTTATGCAATTAAACACATATTCTTCAAAGACCTGCATCCAGACCTATTGCTCTTTAAGATATAGTTATGGATGAAAGCTTGTGCAGTTACAAAAATGTTTATTTGTTGACTTCAACATATTTGATTTTTGTTTTTATGCAGGAAAACATGAAGAATGTTCTGCCTCACAGGAGAAAGGTCCTGGGTTTAAATCTTTTCATTCCAGGGCTTAACTGTCTTTAGTTTACAGATTAATAGTATTTTATATTTTAGATCAACAAAAAGTCCATAATTGTGAAGTGAAATGAAAACAAATTATAATATAAAAATATGTAAGCTACATTCTGAAATCTTCAGTTCTTAGTCCAAAAAATAAAATACATAAATAACTTTAGAACTTCCCCTGTAACTCCATTCAATTCAGTTTATTTATTTAGTGCCAATTCACAACAGATGCTCTCTCTAGGCATTTACAAGAAAAGTCATTTCAATACAATTATGCAAACATTCTAATCAGTTAAAAGTTATCTATGTAAGGAATCCCAGCAGATTCCTTTGAGTCATTGATGTGAGGTTGTATTCTGAACATGCAGACTCCAACCACAGAAATCCCTCAGTAATCCCTCATGCTGAGCAAACATGTCGCGACAGTGGGAAGAAAATTCTCCCCTTTACCAAGAAGAAACCTCCAGCAGAACCTGGCTTAATACAAGCGGTCATCTTCCACGACCGTCTGGGGGTTTGAGAAGACATAGAAGAGACACAGAAAAAACAAAAGAATTGATGTAAGAGTACTTTATATATTAAAGAAAGTAAAAAGTTCACAACAGGACATGGAGTATGTTTTCCGAAGTCCCTAACCATATAACTAGGGCTATATAGAAAATAGATATTCATGAATATTAATGAGCTAGAATTTTTCAAAAAGTCCAAATATGAATGGCAATTCTTGATTCTTCTCAGATACTCCATCCAATCTGACTAAACTTTTGCTATTTTCTAACAACAAAAGGGCAATTATGTACCATTTTAGTTGTGAAACTCTAAAAGAGAAACAACTCAAAAGAGTTAAAAGCTGGTTCTGCTCCCTGTTTAGTGAGGGGAGCTGGATACAAATACACACTACACATATGAAAGGCGCTGTATTTAGACACTGTTTTCTAAGTTGTGGTTATCATTGGGTCGGGAATTATTCACTGAATAATATCAGTCACAACATCTAATGTCTATCTGGGGAAAAAAATAAAGTATTTTAGAATTGAGTCTTCAAATCTAAGACTAATTATGAAGAAAGTAAATTTTTATAATGTTTTATAATTGTTGTGTAATTGTAAAGGAGTTTCTTGATTTAAAAGAATTGAGCCCTGTGATGGACTGCTGACTCTTTTAAGGTTTTTCCGTCCACTAACCCTACACAGGATAGACAATATAGATATGGATGGATGAGGGGTGGATGTTTAAAAATTTAAAATGGTTGCTAAAATCCATTTAAATATATTTAATTAGTACTTTGGGCTGCCTAGAATGTAGCCCTCCAGTGACTGCGTGAGATAGACACCAGCAAAGAAAAGCTGGTATAGATGTGGATGAACGTTTAATTTCATCTAACTTTATAGCTAATATTACAGAACTAGGGATTCATAATCAGAAAATATTAAAAAACAAATTTTTTCATAAAGTCATACTAAAAGGTTGCATGATCAGAGTAATTATGTAAAGAGGATAAAATCAGCAGCTCAGCAGCAGCCACTCAGTTCTCATCCTAATGTCAATTTAAATGTTTCCTTTTTCAAACAAATAGCAAATATTTTTACTGCTGTTTTTAAGTGCATGTAATTACATTTCTGTCTCGTGAATATGAATGTATTTGTTATTTTAATTACATATCTGTTTTTTTTCCGCTTAGCTATAGGTGGTGGTTCTCTGCAATATTTTCATGTTTACTTTTAAATGCCAAAGTGACTTGTACAGCTCACTTTCCCTCAGGCTGAGCGAGAATGATTCAGGTGTACAACATGGCAGGCATTTTAATATATAAACATGAAGTAGAAAATGTCCTGACATGAAATAATTAAATCATAAGAAATGAATTAAATAATGAGTATAAAATCTCTATTTAACTCTATTTTCAATAAATGTATTCTCTAAAAAGTTTTTGACTTACCTGCAAGGCTGCATTTTCTTCTTGTCACTTGAAAGGGGTTAAAATGTATATTTGTTGTATTTCATTTGCAAAATATCTGCATTAAAAAAAAGAACATTTAAAGAAAAAGTAAACTATTCACTTTATTTCACAGCACCAAAAGTACTGTTAATGGGAAAGAAAACTAAGTAAACAGAGTTATTACCTGCGGAGATCTTGCAAAGCCTATGCTTCAAAATCAAATCAAACTTTATTTATAAAGCACTCCTTATACAGAAACAGCAACACAAAGTGCTTCATAGAATTAAAATGAAAAAAGAAAGTTAAACAAAAAGCAATGATTGTGAAAAAACAAATAAACAAGAACAACCCAACCCATTGCTTCGTTCACAAAAGAGACATAGAGAAACACAGAAACACTGAGTAAGGAGTACTTTCTATTGGGAACGAAACCAAGAGCACACAGACATTGCCATATCAAATCTTTTTCGGTGTTTTCATGCAAGAAAGAGTGAAAGTTAAACATGGAAGCACTGGGCCTGGTGTGCTTTCTATGGACAGAAAAACAAAGAGTACAGACAGCTGATGGCAGATAATTTGGCAATAATGGCTTCATCCAGAAAATAAAGACAGCTAGACAGAAAGAAAATATAACATTAAGGGTAGCACAAAGGCTGACGTTGGCTTTCTCCTGGCAAGAAACACTGTCAAATGCAAAAGGGTCAAGATTCAAGGGAAAAGATACCAATGAGAGTTCAGGACACAGGTGGCAGCAAAAAGACACACTGCCTTTGTCCAGGAAACATTTTTAAATATCTCAAACAATCTAAAGGATCATTTATAATCAGTGCAGCAATCAAAGTAAAGTTCTGGTCACAGATTATGCAAAAAAGCTAAATTCATGCTTATGTTTTTAAAGTAAAATTAGTTTAACATAGTGTAATTTAGGTAATTTTAAAGTTAAAATGATTTTTTTGCGTCTATGATCCGACTGTAGTGTTTAATAGTTTAATTAATAATTGAACAGTTTGTTTAAATATTTACAGCTGAATCCGAAGCAGTTTGCCTAAATGGTAAATATTTCTGCAAAGACTAAACTGATATAGCATGTACTGTATATAAAGAGACATCTTCTGGTTTAACAAGTCGCTGTGGTGCTCTTTGAACAAAACATGCCAAAAAACATTTTACTTGCACACTTGTAACCTTCTTATATGAAGGGTATGAAGATCCAAGAGGTGTTTATTGACCCTATAAAGCTCTTGACCGCCTTCCAAACACTCGGAGAGAGACAACACACACAACACAGGAGCTGCTTATGTTGACACCTTGTATGCAGTGATATTTCGTACTCTCTCTTCCACATTCGAACTCCACAGGATCCTGTTCTCTCTCCCACTCACTTGAAGCCTGTGAGCTTCACGCTCACATATGCTGGTTCAAGTTTTATTATGCACACAGAATCAGCATCAAACACTCACACACTCCAACACAGATGTTTTTACATCTCTCTCAGCCAGTTTTATCCTCCTTCCAGGCCCACATGTGGTCATGCATATTTCATGCTGCTCCTGTGTTACACTGTTACTGACCACTCATTTATATTATACACTTGAAAGATTCAGGAGATGTATGCAGAAAGATGTTGCCTCCTTGTTTTTTTTTTTAAATGGGGTTGATTTTGGCCATAAAATCTTTTTTTATTTTTTCAAAACTATAGCAGGCCATATATTTTCTATCTAAAGTGTGATTTGTATTATTTCCCAAATCTAATTTACCCAATTTCTACATTTTCCTTTACTTTTTTCTCTTGCTCTCTCCATTTTTTCCCCATAATTTTTTTACTTTTCTCCTTCACTGTTCTCGTTTTTCGCCTTTCTGACCTGACGTTTTTGTCAAACAGGAGGTGCTGCCAGACAGGAAGAGAGTGACGAGCAGGAGCTATCTTCCCATCACTCCGGTTGACACTGACAGCGGCAGCAATTTCACCTGTGTGGCCAAAAATCCGGCAGTGCCAATGGGCAAACGAGCCACTGTCACTTTAAACGTCCACCGTACGTTTCTGCTCTCCTTTGTAAGGTTGCTGTACTCAGCCCGTTGTTGCTTTTAGTTTTGCTTTTATGTGTGTGTGCATGGGAGATGAGTTGGGTTGGAGGGGGTTCGGTGGGGTATAGTTGTGATACTGTTTTTATTTTGGGTTGGGAAGGGTGGGGTTTTTGGGGTCATTTTAATCTGTAAAGCACTTTGAGAAACTATGTAGTTTGTAAAGCGCTTTATAAATATTGTTTGATTTGATTTGGGACCTCAATCAGGATGTTGGAGCAGAAATATGAAGCAAAACAACTCCTGTGATTAATTTTTAAGTCCGTTTTTACCACACAGCTCTATTTTATGCTTTATATCAATATGTTTTTCATGTGTTTTACTATTACCGGCTTGTGCGATTAAAATAATTTCAGTATAAATAGTGTCCTTGGAATTGGTTTGAATACCACAAAGCCTTAAAGCTATCTTAAGCAGTATCTATACATACTAATTACTTAAAATTGTGTAATTAGATTTCACAGTGGAGGTAACAGAAAGAATGCTGAGGCAAATCATGGTTTTGATCATAAAAAATAAGAATGCATTCACTTTTTCCAAAACTCATAATCACATTTATGCTGCTGTTGAAATTGAGTTTTGCTCTAATATTTTCAATAGTAATACAATTTTAAGTGAACAATTTGTTGTGCAGCTGGACACCAACATTTGATGTTCTTGTTAAAGAAACACCTCATAAAGACAATGTTTCCGGACAGCATATTTTATGTAAAACTTTTTGACTTGTTTGACCTTAGTTCAGGTTCTCACTGATTTATGCAAAAGAAACAGGAGATTCACTCTGTCAGTTTCTGCTTAGAACAGACACTGACTCTGTATCTTCCCCTTGCAGACCCTCCCACGGTGACCTTGTCCATCGAACCTCGCTCAGTCCTGGAGGGCGAAAGAGTCACATTCACCTGCCAGGCCACTGCCAACCCGCCCATCATGGGCTACAGGTCTGATTAATGACATCTCTAATGTTTGCACAGATGGCTAAATGAAAATTCATGTGGTTACTCTGAGGAAAGACTAAAGTTAAACAATGTAACCCTGATAGGAAGTTTCTTTTATTGAAACAAAAGTATGCCACACTGACATGATGCATTTTCATTTTATTTCATTTCATTTTGTTTATTTGAGCTATTTGTGTAAAAATAAAATAAAAAATAAACATATAAGCAAAGGCATAGTTTGCGCTGAATGAAAGGATAAAGGAGGGCACACAGAAAAGCTCAAAAGGAGTAAGCTGAAGTATAAAACTTGTTAATGCTTACCCCTTTCTCATATTCTTTTTCTTGACAACAATTGCATTGTTACATACACCAGTAAAGTTCAATTAAATGTATACATTGTAGAACACAAGTCGCGTGTGCAATGAGAAAAACAAACAGAAAGTGTACACAAAAGAAAACAAAGCAGATCTAGCACAGGAGAGAGAAGAAAGAAAAGAAAAAAATATATATATATATACAAAATACAAATATCGTTAAATGCCAAGAAATAGTTTGTTGTTTTTTCGTGTTTTTTTACACTGCTTCATTTTCTTTAGCATAGTTATTAAATACCTTTTCTTTGTACATTTATTTAAAGTTATTCAGGGAGCTACAACATTTCAAGTCCTCCTCGAGTTCGTTCCACAAATCAACAGAAAGTTTCCACAGAAAGTTTGCATCATTGTCAATGATTGTAAACCCAATGAAGCAAGTTATGTTTTTTTAGAAGTATTTTATTTTACAGGTGAGCCAGTCATCAGGTATAGCTTTGGCTAGAGAAATTATTGTTTTTACCTATTGAGCCAGCTTGATTTTGATAACCTCTCCCCTTAATCAAGAAATTCCTAATTTGCAGACTGCATTAAGATGACAGAGGTTGCTTAATACCCATGTATGTTTGAAAAATATATAGAGGCAGATACTTTTTGCAGCACTTTATATGTTCTTCAGATTTTAACAGAGTATGGAAATAATTGCTAAAAATATCCTTTCCTCTTCTAACCACTCTAGCCTAAAGGTCTAAATGAACTTGTATCTTCATTTGGCTTTGATTGTAGTTCAAGATGTGAGGAAGGTTTTGATGTTGGTGGTCCTGCAGTGCAACATTAGCAGCCTGATCGGATGGATGATCAATGCCAGTGGGTTTTCTTTCATCTGCTCCAATCTGCCCGTGTTCACTCTGCGGAGCTGCTCCTGAATTGTAATTTCTGCTTAGAAAACAAAATTTGTGACAGTATTGAACATTTTGTAGCCAAACGGAGAGCATTATCGCAAGTGACATCACTGAAGCACTGAAGGTGCAAAAAAAAAAAAATGGCTGAGGTCTGAAACTATCAGAGAGGGTCCTAATGTGGGAACATTGCCAGCTACTTAGGCACAGAGCCTACTGAATGTGTATTAAAATGTCATTCCGTTGGAAAATGTGCAATATGGTGATATGATTTTCAGCTAGATATTTGGCAAGCAACCATATGGATTTCAGAAATTATTCTAATTTATTGCAGAATTTCCCTGGAGCATCAGAATCGAGTCATAATATTCTGGCATTCATGGATTGAAACTGCCTCATTAGATCCTCACACAAGCCGGTTTCGCTTCAGAAATTTCCTACAGACGGGCCAATGTGGCAATGATGTGCAGCAGTGGCAAATGTGTTAAAGGATGTTGTGTTTTTCTCCACCAGGTGGGCTAAAGGTGGCGTGCTGCTGGAGGGAGCAAGGGAAAGTGTGTTTGTCACCACAGCAGATCATTCATTCTTCACTGAGCCTGTGTCATGTCAAGTGTTCAACGCAGTGGGGAACACCAACGTCAGCATCCTCGTGGATGTGCACTGTGAGTCAATAGTAAACTCTCCTGTGCTGAGGAGGACAATTAAGATGTTTCTCACCAACAGGCATGTCATATTTTGGTTGTTACTTCAGTAAATAAAGAACATAATTTTGCAAACAAACTATACAGTAGTTGTAGTCATCAACAAAGTTGTGGCATAATGTGGAAAAAGTGATGACTCTCCTATTTGGAAATGTTAATAGTTTGTTTAAATAGTTGATCTCCAGGCATTGATCCTGCAACCTTTTGCAGTATTAAAAACATTTCCTTAGAATTAAAGTCATTCCAGAAGCTTGATAGATATTTTATTCATTCTAAATCAAATATGAATGTCTATCTGGGTTGATTTTGATGTGGAAACACTAGATGGTGGAATCTTGGTCATAAATTAAGCTGGATTGGAGGTACATTTTTACAATTTTGGTAGCCTTCCGAATTTATGTATCAATGAGTACTTCTTGTAACAAAACAGGTCCTTAGTATGATGATGTCACCACCATGCTTTACAGTTTGCTACAGTGTTCTTAGCTTTTGATAGCTACACTTCAAGTAAACTTTTTGTTATTGTGTTTGAATAGTTCAATCTTTATCTCTTCTAATAATAAACCCTTTCGCCGAAAAGCATTTGGGTTGTCTGTGTATCTAGCTGCTCTTAGCTGTATGATCTTTCACTTTAAAAAAAAGAATAGTTTAAATGCATCTGTAAAAGTTTCAAACTAATTTAACAATAATTTCCATTTGAGTGTGTATAACCTTCTGACCAGAAACGTGTAGCCTTTTAAAATAAAGAAGAAAGAGCTGTACAGTTGATGGTCATTAATGTATCTTTCCTTTTAACAAATCAATGTTTTTGTTGTTGTTGTGGTTTGTTTTTTTAAGTTGGTCCAATTCTGGTGGTAGAACCCAGACCAGTAACAGTGGATGTGGACTCAGATGTTACTTTGAACTGCAAGTGGGCTGGAAACCCCCCTCTTACCCTCACTTGGACAAAAAAAGGCTCCAACATGGTAAGAGCACTGCATGGAAAAAGCACTTCAACAGAGATGTGTATGATTTACGCTCCCCTTCACTAAATACATTTTTGCATGGGGGGGGGATAACCAGTTTCAAGAAATTTGAGTTTGTTTTTATGAACCCATAGTGCCACAGTTATCACCACTGTTATCAATTCCTTAACAAGTTAAACTAAAGCCTTTTTTTTAACTATGCACTTTTTCAACTTATTTTAGATTAATTATTGTATTAATACACGGTTACAATATCAGAACATAAGTGCAATTTAGCAGGACCTTTATCTGAAGGGGTAAATCAGTCGGTTTGGTCCTCTTAGCCTTTTTGTCTCCATACTAAATTGGTCCTATAAGGAATTTGCTGAGATTTCAGCATATCGCAACTGTTTCAGCAATGGGTAGCATCAGCACCAAAAGGTGGCCACAGAAGCAGAGAGTTAGAGGAGATCGACAATAGAATAAGTAGGGATTGTTGACAGCTTTCGGTTTGCTACATCGTTAAACATGCTTCACCAGCCACTCTTCCAAATAAACAAAGCCAATTGTATGGCAATGTTTATGGATATAATTTCCTTCACAGTTACAACCAATCAGCATAAGTTAACCACAAGTTCCGCCCAGTGATAGGGCCTTTTCCGAATAAATACGCCAAGTCGGTTACTCGGTTGGTTCTTTAAATGCGTCCTCACTGTCCATTTATAAATCTCTTCTTAAAATGAGAGTTAGATTGTTTTATTTCAGTTGTATTTGTCATTAACAGCCTTATATTTTATCCATCTTATTTTACTGTTTTTAATTTCTGAATTTTATATTGTTGTATTTAATGTGCAGCACTTCGTTCAGTTTTGGCTGTTTTTTAGGTGCTATATAAATAAAGTTGGCTTGGCTTAAATGGCCCCGAAAATAGTCTCATTATGCTAATAAAAGTCAGGTAAATTTACCATGAAGTTCTGACAGAGGACACATGCTTTTAGTGGAACATTTGGTCAGTAAGTGATAATTTCATACTTCCTGCCATAAAAATATGACAAGAAACAAAAACCTATTTCTCACATAAACTGTTTAATACAGAAAAATGAGAAAACATGCCATTAAACAAAGGCAGATGTAAAATGACCATCAGAAGTCATGGAGTGGCTACACAAAAGTAGCAACTCACCGAATCTTGCCCAAACCTCCAGTCAGAGCGATAACTATAAACATTTAAAAAAACTTGTTCTATGACATTTAAAGCTGGATGAGTTTATGCTACCCCCACAAGCAGTTAGCAAGATAAAGTTGTCTGGATCTGAAGGTTAAAAAATCTACAAAGCTTGTTGTTTTAGAACTGTGGCAAAGAGAGGGATCATAAGGCCACCAAGTCTCCATAGAACCCCTTTATTTCATTGCTTTTGGACAGATCCCTGCCAGGAGTTCTAACAATTATGGGCGGTACCTTAGAATATGGCTTCAAAGTGTATTAAATAGGCAGATTTCTGAAATGTTTGCTCACTTAAAAGACTTACTATTAGTTCTGAGACATTCTATATCTTTAATTCATGTCCCAACCATTTAAGAAAAGGCTTGGGGGAAAAACCTAATGGAGCCTGCTGAGCAAATCAACATTTTTTATGAATTAAACATAAACCCTCCTCTTTCCATATCGCTCCCCTTCTGAATATCTTTACATCACAACCAGCTATCCTGTTCTTTATGTATATGTTCCTGTATTTCCAGGTTTTAAGCAACAACAACCAGCTGCTCTTGAAGTCAGTGAGCCAGGCCGATGCAGGCCAGTATGTCTGCAAGGCCATCGTGCCGCGCATCGGAGTGGGAGAGACCGAAGTTACACTCACTGTCAACGGTCAGTTCATATCCGCTTATGCTGCTATTATTAGCAAGCTGATACTAGCAGAAACACAGAGTGTGTAAAGCAGATATTCTCACACAGGTAAACACTGAATGTATGCCAAGCTAGAAAGATGAGTAATTAAACCACTTGGACCTCAGTGATGTTGGTTTGCTGTATTTGAGTCATTCCCAATGCATTCTTTTTCCTAAACCTGTGTTGCTTATTTCACATAATTGGTCAGCCTTAAAATGTTCAAGATTATGTGTCCAAAACACACATAAGTCTCTGTATCTTAGTGACAACAGTTGACCTTCACCTTCTCGCGGTTCTGTAACTCTAAATTTTTTGCCAAAATGTTCCCTGTTTTTGGATTTTTTTTCATACAGCATATTTGAAATAAAAAATATAATATACAAATATTTAAAAGAAAATATAGCTTGGGAAGCTAGAATACTGTGGCACATTGCTACCTGACAGGTTATTGAATAGCATCTGCAAAGCCCCCAATCCAGAAGCATCATTAATTGTCCTGGCCACTGTTTGGCTGTACCCTAAAGACTGGAGATAAGAAAGACTTTAGATGTTACCTTCTGCAGTAGTACTAAAACAGTTTGAAATATTAAAATGAGCATTTATAGGCATTTTCAGACTTGAGCAATTCTCTAAAGGTTGTGGTCCCTAACCCACTGCTGATATTAGGACTCTACAGTCTTCTTCAATTTTATATCATTTAATTGACTAGGATTTTATGCGATAGGCCATCACAAAGTAGTATACAGTTATGATAAGAGCAAAAAATGACTCCGCTTCCAATCACTTATTGAGTAAATTGAGAGCTTCCCATTCCGATGAAGCCAACAGGACCACATTATCTTCAAAAAGCAGAGACCCGATCCTAAAACCACCAAAACGGATCCCCTCAACACCTTGACTGCGCCGAGAAATCCTGTCCATAAATGTTATGAACAGGATCGGTGACAAAGGGCAACCTTGGTGAAGACCAACTCTCACTGGAAACGAGCCCGACTTACTGACTTAAGAATGAGATTACAGATACAAGTGGCTGAAATGCGTTTTCTCTGCAAGTTGGCTGGGCTCTCCCTTAGAGATAGGGTGAGGACCTTGGTCATCCAGAGGGGGCTCAGAGTAGAGCCGCTGCTCCTCCACATCGGGAGGAGCCAGTTGAGGTGGCTCGGGCATCTGGTCAGGATGCCTCTTGGACACCTCCCTAGTGAGGTGTTCTGGGAACGTCCCACCAGGAGGAGGCCCAGGGGAAGACCCAGGACTTGCTGGAGGGACTACGTCTCCCAGCTGGCCTGGGAATGCCTCAGGATTCCTCTCGAGGAACTGGCCCAAGTGGCTGGGGAGAGGGAAGTCTGGGTCCCTTTGCGTAAGCTACTGTCCCCACGACCCAATCCCGGATAAGCAGAAGAAGATGGATGGATGGAGGTTCTTTTGACCTTGTCTAATCTGTTCCTATGCCACCCTGATCAAAACAGCTAAATACAATAAATATTTCCTTCAATCCAAATGTTTGTAAAAGCTAATATTTTTACGTAAAAAGTATTGAAGAAATGGCATCAAGTTCTCAAATTGCTTCATGATTAGGTTTTTTTGAATCCACAAAAAATAATCCTTCAACTGAGCATTGTTTAATTTTAACAAGATCACAATATCCACTTTCTGTCGATGATTACACAAACTCGGCTGCACCATCTAAGAGGGACGTCATTGTATATAACATCACCCGGTCCGGCACGGCTAACAGAGTGCGACAGCTTTTGCTGGGTCAAGACTGCAGTTGACACTTAGTTAAACACTGCCCTGCCACAGATACTCATGGACTAAGCTTCGGATTTATATCTCCGCATTGGATTTCCCCTGCTGTTTTCACAGCTACATTACTGCTCTCATGTATCAAGCTCGATCGGCCCACATCATGCTGTAACTATATGCTCCCCGCAGCAGTGGAGTCACATCCTTGTAACTTTTATTTAGCCTTGTCTCATCACAGAACAGTAGACTCTGTCACACAGTTGCTGCGTTAACACTGTTTTATTCACGGTGACAGAGAGCGACAGCGCTGCTCTAAGCAGATCTTATGTGACTTTGCTGAACTGTCAACAAAACCCAACAAATTATAGAATCTTGCCTTAGATGGATTTTTCGTAAGTTGTTTTTGAAATCCTAAATATTTTTGTTGAATAAGTTCAAAGCTTTGTGAATTATGTCCCAGTTTGGGGGCAAAAAATGTTTGCACAAGGTTTTTGTCTGATGAGTTACTGCTGTAAATTTTCAGTGGCCATCATTTCACATTCGATTAACAATGCTGTGATACTTGGAAACCAGGGAGTTCTCTTACATGGTGCTGACAGTTATGTTGGCACCAATTATGGAATTTAAGAGATCTGAAGGCCCGAGGAAACTTTAATGTGCAGAAAAAAAAAACATTACTTAGCAAGTCTTTTATTGTTTGGCAAAATCTATCAAACTAAAATCTTACAGGTGAGCATATTACCTTAAAGGTAGGAAGACATCAGATGAACAGAAGAGAGGCACTTCCCGGAGAGCAACCATTCTGCAAAAGTGCATTAAGTGCCATGCCAGAACAGCGTCATTTTAAACACTTTAAAAAAAAGGTCTAACCTCAGATTACTTAAAAATATTATGTTAAGATTTTCCATGCAACTGCTTTAAGTAACTATCTGAGTACATACTTAAAAACTATGTAACCGAGTATCTTAAAAGTTACTTAAAGCAGTTGTGTGGAACCAGTTCACATAAATGAGATTAGATATTTTTGCGTAAAGGATTGATTGAAGAGAGTCGAAGACACTGGCTGGTACATTCGGATGGATTCATCTGTAGTCTGAAGGCTAGTGAGATTGAGTGTCAAAGTGAGAATTCTGTCTCAGGAAATCCATTTCCTAAGCAAAATAAGGAATGTATTAAGGATTGTGAGGTGAGGGAGGTATGTATAGAAATAGGGATGAGGGGGGTTGGGATAAGGCAGGTCGGGTTGATGTATGAAAGATTAGGGATGTGATCTTAAAGATGCAGGAGGTACGAATAACGGATGAAGGAGGTAGGCATGAGGGATAACAGAGTTAGGGATAAGGGATGGGGGAGGTAGGGATAAGGAATAAAAGGGATAGGAATGGGAATAAGGGAGGAAATTTACATTTTTAAAAATAAAAGGGGGAAATATTCAACATTATTTAGTGATACAGACTGAAATGCCCACAAACTGTTCACGGTTTTGTAATATGCTTATACACACACATCAGATTTTGGCTTTAACATGCTTTTCTTTCCTGTTCCATAATGCTTTCGAATGTGGTTTAACCTCGGAGCATCTCAGGTGTGTATAAGTAATCCCCTTTTTCTGCCTTGTCGTGTCTCTCCCAGGGCCCCCCATCATCTCCAGTGATCCAGTTCAGTACGCTGTCAGAGGTGAAAGAGGAGAGATCAAGTGTTACATCGCCAGCACCCCCCCACCTGATAAGATTGTAAGTCCATCCTCAGAGGCTGTAATCTTCTCTAGAGTTGCTTGACCTCTTCTGATTGCATCTCTCTCACAGGGAATCCTGATCAAAGCTTCCAGCTCACCTTGAAACACTTTCTCTCTTTAGCTTGTGTCACTCAGGGTAAAAGACAAGACAGAGAGTACATTGTTCTCCAGGAGAGCCACCAATATGTGAGAACAAGCTGTCCATCCCTTTACAGGGGAACTTGTGAAAAAAGCTGCTGAGGTGTTTATTTGAAATCAAAGAGGAGACACACATCCTTCTGTTCAGATGGAACTGAAGCCAAAGCAGCTGATAAGATTAAAAGAAATCACATATGCTGCTTCCAAAATATTTCATTTTTAGATGACCTCGGATGAGTGTGTTCAGCCCTATTACCAAAAATTATCAAGTGGAAAAATTCGTTTTAAAATGAAAAAAAAAAATCTTGTGATCCAATTTGCAGCTTTGCAGTAAATGATTTCCCACAAATCTTTCTCCATTTTTATGCCAGCAGCCCAATACTGAAAGTAATGACCTCTACAGATGTAGTTGGTCATTTGGAACGCTTTTTAAGCAGTATCGCCTCAGTAAGTGCCGCCGCAGCATTAAGGCAGGCTAAAGTAATTTAATTAATGGAAAACAGAGTAGCTGCAGTAAACTCTAAAGGGCACCAGGTGGCAAATGTGAGTGGTCATTACAAAATAGCTGTTTGGTCCACATCCTTTGCCAACTGAAAGCAGAACTGTGTCATTTCTATAAACTACCCTTGCTACATTTTGCTAAATGGTACTAAGAGCAATTAAACATAGGATCATTTGTTGAAAAATGAATTTAGACTACTCAACCCTAGAAATGGATTAAACTGTACATGAAACTATAGCTAAAGTATTTAGTACTCTAACAGATTATCAGAAAGATTAACAATAGTACTAAGTTCATTCTCCCAGTTTGATACATGCATAATGGTTTCATTCCATGCACCTACATTTCAGTAATGTGATAATTTCAGAATATTCAAAGTTTTTCATAAATTTTTTAACCTTTCATTTATGTACTGTTCTTATGATACATATCTAAAATTTTGAAAAGCAGGTAACCTTAAAAAAGTGTATGAAAAATTAAAGCAATTTTATCAAAAACCAAAAATTGGTTGCTTTTAGACATATCTCAAGTATGTAGCTCTGTTTTTATCTCTGTGACCAATCCGAGTTGTTTGGGACTTTATTCTGTCTAGGCTTCAAGAGAAAGAAGCTAAAACAAAAGAGAAATTACCAAAGCACTGCAATTTGGTCAATTTTCTATACGCATTATATAGTTCATTTTTTGCAATAGAATCAGTAAGCAAATTGCACCAAATACATGCAGACTCAGATAAGGCTATCAAGTCTAGCTTCTGCAGCTAAATTTGCATCTGCATTTGGCATCAGACTGCCATTGTCCTGTATTCAGCAGCCCCAAACAAAACAGATGCAAATATGATCAAAGATGGGGTGAGAAATATTCTCATGTTTTATAACTCAATGATCTTGCTTTTACTGCACCACTGCATGATGTCAAAGACAGTAAAAAACTCCATTAATCTCAGTCTTTGGCTACAGTCAGAGAATGCTAACTGTATACTTCTTCCTCCGAAGGACAGATAATGTATTTGATTAGAGGAGTTTTTTACTAAAATATTAAGTGCACATAAGGGAGAAAGTATAAAGTTAACATTATTTATTATCCCCACTTTGTGGGTTTTTTTTTTGTGTAGCCAGCAATGCAATACCTCCCTTTTTTCTCTCCCTGCATTAATATCCCCAACAGTTTTCCCCTGTCTCCATGTAACAAAAATTGTCTTGAAGAATCCCATGGAATTTGCCCTGCTGCTGCCAGACTTGTTTTTTCCTTTGCTTTAAAAAAAATACATTCATGCTTAGGATATCATTTGAATATTGGCAAACTGTATAAGCACAGAGAGGCAGTATTTGCTCAGTTAGATTGAGAATCAGATGGTTGTGCACACTCTGGACTGCAAAAATCATGTCAGGCAAGTAACTTTGTAAACTGGGCCCAGAGCGTTTTAAACAAAAGATGAAAGCATTATGTAGAAATCTGACACATTATGGCAACTTTTGTAATATCAAACTACAAAAGTACTCAGAGAGCGCAAACCTCTGCTCATGGTGTACCCCTCCACTCGCCCAATGACTGCTAGAGTAAGGCAACTGCCTTCCCACAACTGTGCACGGATAAGCAAGTAGACAATGGATGAATGCATATGTTAGACTCTTCTAAACAGCTAATGATAAGTGAAATAAACTGTGCCTACTTCAAACGTCAATATGAATGAATGCATTAAAAGTTTGTGGGGGCAAGAAGGATATAGGCCTTAGTAAAAGTATTTAGGCAACCTGAACCTTTTCAGATACTTTCAATACTATCCTTGAACAATCTTTGAGGTCTTCAGAAAAAAGACAGATTTATACTGAGATCAAATTACAAACAGGAGGAGACATTACTTTTACTAACGTGATAACATCTAAGAGTAACACGTACAGAATTTTACCTTGTATTATTTAAGTGGTTGAATTTTATAAGAAAGCCACACTTTTCATATTCTATTAAATGAAGAAAAACAAAATTGTGTTGTAGTATCACATAAAGCACTAATGAAATACACTGAAGTTCTGAAAGTGGCTTATGCAAAACTGTACTTGGAAACCCCCCCAACGTTAAGAAATATCCCAAAAGTATCCATTGTTTAATTTTGTAGCATTACACAAAGTTTGACTTTATAGTCATGCATAATTGTGTTTATTGAAAGGAAGGCAGTGAGATTTGCCTCACACATTGTCTTCTCAGAACTTTGTAATTTGATTTTCTCTTGAATTATTCATAACAAAATGAATTGAACTGTTTTTATTGTTTCCCTTTTGTACCTTTTCCTGAAAATAACTGAAAGCAGTTCTTGATAAAACTTAAATTTTTTTCTGAAGTGAGTGTTTTATACAATCTGGTAGTATAAGATCTTATTGAAACCGTAGCGGGGACACTTCAAAACTAACAAAAAGAAGCAACAAAAGAAAAAGAAATAAATCCATTATTTCAGTTTGACATCTAGAATGAATGAAGAGGACTGAATTTTGTACCTTTCAGCGTCAATTATCCAATTGTGCTGTGCCGACATGACAGAAATCAGAGCTTTTAGAGCGATTCAGCCCCCTGCTGCACTGCCAGCAAGCCCGGAGCGTATAATGCGATACGACAATATAGTCCAGGCTTAATGCAGAGACACGGGGACTCATAAAATATGGAGTGTGGTGCTGTGTGTGTGCCTGTGCACGTGTGCAGTGAGGCATTGACAGTTTCAGAAACAGCAAAAAAAACAGAACATAGACAGAGGCAATGCAACATAATTATTGTTAGAAAGAGAGATTTGGAAGAGTAGACTGCAGAGACAGACAAAAGGATGCATTAGACAAGACTGTCATATGAAATAAAAAACGAAATATCAGCGGTATTTTGGATTTTTTTATATTCAATGAGTCATCCTTTTATTTTATTCTTTTAAACACCATTTAAAAGGAACATAAGCCGAAAATATGGCTGGATGCATATTTGATGTTGTAGTGCTCCATATTTAATACCCTGAAAGTTCCACCCTGGCACATTTTAAGTGGCAAAAGCTGCTTGAGATTTTATCCCCCATGTACACCTGCTGCATTGTGTTATCTGCATTCTTTATCCTCCATGAGGAATTCATTTCCTCCTCCAGTTCAGGAATTTGCAACACAGTGTGTGCAGATGTAATTAGCTACTTTCCTAACCTTCATTAACACTAAACAATCTGTTTTCTAAATCTTTAGTCGTGACCATGTCTTTATAGATGTGGGTTTTTCATAGTTATCAATGCTGAGATAAAGTTACATTAGCATTATTGATCCCTGAGTGTAAATTGCAGCAGCAACAAATGGAGTGTAGATGAAAGTTTAACATATTGGAAATTTGTCCCTGATCTAATTGATACAAATCTCCTGTCTCATCGAAGGAGCTGCGTTCATTAGGACAGACGTTTCTGTGTTCTAATTTGAAGTTGGTATGGTTTCATTCTTCACAGGTTTGGGCGTGGAAGGAGAATGTGTGGGAAAAGGAAAAGGGTACTCTGATGGAGAGATACACTGTGGAGCAGAGCAAACCCCAGTCTCAAGGCGGGGCCGTCCTCTCCACCCTGACCATCAACAACGTCATGGAGTCCGACTTTCACTCCCCATACAACTGCACCGCCTGGAACTCCTTTGGACCTGGAACCATGATCATCACCCTGGAGGAGAAAGGTACACTGGAAAAAGAGTGAGCAGCCAAACAGTGCTTGCTTACATAAATAGTTTAATCGGTAATATACAGGATTAAAACCTCTTATGAACTCTTCAGGATCTCCAGGATTGTATGAATGTCACTGTATCAAAGAGTATTTGAAAAACATCATTTCACTTTTTAGGCTGCAATTATAGTACTGTAAGCTTTGTACTTGTGAAATTGGTATTTAGTATCACGTCTGGATTACAGTATTTTCTAATAATCTGCAGAATTGTATAGTTCTCTGCACCGCCAGTGTCAATTTCACACCTTACTGTGGAAGAGAAAACAAGACATTTTTATCAGGTTCTGTAGTCTTTATTTGTTTCACTGCTCCATGGGCATATGTTGGCCATTGCAGTCATCCACACAAAATCTAATCTGTGTTTTTAACTGCTAAACTGTAGGTCATCACAATGGGACTCTGAAGCTTGAATTTTATTTTATTTTTGGGGGGTTACATGTTAAATCAGATTATAAACCCTTTGCACATTTGAGTGTGTGTACATTCCTGCCACATACACCTCCTACTGCTGCCTGGCTCAGTAAGTGAGGTTGCAATATAATGCCAAAGAAAAACACAAAGGTCTTGAACATAATATGTCCTTTTTGGAAAATATTTTTCATTATGCAGCGTTTTATTGGTGAGAACGTATAGTAGAAGTCACATTTAGCTCCCTTTGGTTTTTTGTTTCCATTTGTTGCTACTTTAGATAGCAGAGAAAGAAAAACCATGTATTGGTATCATAAGCGCTTTCACAACATTTGATCGTAATTGTACAACAATATTCTGTTCAAATTAAAGTTAGATATTAGTTTCTTTTCCATAAAATATGGAATACTTCTGATCCTTCGGCTGTAGGTGGTCTTTATACGACTCTTAGAGAGTTGTTGGCTTTTCTGTTTTCACCAATAAAGATTTTGACAAAATAATCTCCAAGCTGCTGTGATAAACCTGTGATTTTGTGAGGAAAGCCATTTATAAATAATTGAAGTTAGTCCAGGAAATGACTTTAATATCCTTCCTTTTATTTTAACCAATTCCCCTGAAACAGATTAAGTTGTATGAGTCAGAAGGACCACTGAGTGTTCTTAGTCTGTTCTTGGTGGCTGTTTTGTTGTGAAATCTCAGATCTTACATTATATTGGAGAAAATGGTTTCTCCATGCTCTGTCGGTCTGATCTCACTCTTATTCTCTGCGCCGCTGCATTCCACAGGCTTTAGAAAATCTACCAAAACATCTTTGAGAGAGCGACAGAGTTTTGGATTTATTCTCACACGTCCACTGAAAGCGTTTTCATCCCCTTGTCTGACGAGCGCTCCTTATCAACATAACCAGCCCTCAGAGATTCAGCTTTGAGCGAGGACAAAAAAAGGATTTTCCTTTAAAACTGCGCAGCGTCCTCGTTAAGTTTTTGTGCAGCAGCGACGCTGCAGCTGTCCCTCAACCCCCGACCCTTCCTCTGCTTGTGTTTGTTTCAGATACTGTTCCAGTGGGAATTATCGCCGGTACTACAGTGGGCTCCTCCATTCTGCTGCTTATGATTCTGCTGGCACTTGCCTTCTTCTTCTACCGCCAACGCAAAGGCAGTGAGTTGAACACAGTGTTTTTTGTATGTTTGTTTAAGGATATGCACACACTTACTCTGCCTGTCAGTCTGTCTTTCATCAGCAACCCCATGCTCTGTCATTTTTATGTTACACAAAGTTAATGACATATGCCAGAGCATTTTATTCAAATGAGATTAATGAATATTCATGTAATGTGGCAGTTGGCCTTAAATCGCCCACTTTATGTTTTCATTTCCTTTTGCTGACAGTGACTTGCTTGATATTCTCCTGCCACTTGCACAAGGATAAAGTAGTGACATAAATAAGAGCTCTGAAAACAAAAGCCTTTAAAGGTGAATGGCATTTAAATCATGAATTTCTATATGTGTTATTTCTATAGCCAGCGGCAATCCAATTAGTAATTATGAACACATACCACGCTTTGTCAAACCAGAGATCCAAAAGCCCTGTTGTGGCTTTCAGATGTTTAATTTCGAACTGCTTCCCCGGAAATAAAGAAACGGGAAGAGACGTTGAAGGTGACTGGCAGAGTCCCCAGAGGGATTTTCAGGGGATAAAAGTACATACTCTGGTTCAGAGCTGATAAACACGGCTACAGCAGAGAT
Source organism: Apricaphanius iberus (assembly GCA_028564705.1). NCBI lineage: Eukaryota > Metazoa > Chordata > Actinopteri > Cyprinodontiformes > Aphaniidae > Apricaphanius > Apricaphanius iberus. The sequence goes on from JAPXFQ010002837.1 coordinate 815,071, forward strand.
ATCATTCAGAAAGAGAAACTCAAACAAACATTGTCGTCTCCGCAGATGAACAGTCTCCTGTTTGTTGTCTGCAATTACTTCACAGATGGAAATCTTTTCTTTTAAAGTTCCTGGCAGTGGAGGGGAGTTGTTCATGTCGGCAAACACTGTGTGCTCAGACTTGCAAAGCATAGTATTTCAGACTGACAAGACAATATTAAAGTCAAGACGATTTTCTTTATTGAAAACTAAATTAGGGTTTGAATTGTAATCGGCAAATGAAATTAACAGGTCGCCTACCAAAGGAAATACTGAAATATTTCATTTCAGTCTCTTTTGTTAGATCTTCAATCGTTTGTAATCCATGCCAATAAACAAACAACTCATATTCAATAATATCAAATAGATACTATTATGTCTCAGTTAATTTTTCTTGGTAGATTAGTTCTGAATTTTTGATTTATTTTTAGATTAATCATCAAAAACAATGCTGAAATCACACATAATAAAACTTTCCGTTGTGTTATTTCTAAAACTTTTTACATTACACTATGTTGTAAAACATTTGTTTTGCAGGTCGCCGAGGTGTCACACTTGGTAAACCAGACATCAAGGTAGAAACGGTCAACAAAGAGACCCACAGCCTGGAGGAGGAGGCGGCCAACGTCTCTACAGCAACCAGAATGGTCAAGGCCATGTACTCCGTAAGTAGACTCCCATCTGAGTCACCGGGGGCGGCGGAGAGGAGGCGTACGGGTCAATGGCCTTAAATGTACAAACACACCGACACTAGGAGCGATATGGCAGGAAGGACACACATACATAGCAAGGAACAACTAAACTAAAGCAGAAATACATGATTATATTAGATAAAATAGGTTTCATGTTGAACCCCCCAATAAAATAAAAACTACTGTACCCAGCCAGTGCTGAGTTTTGCAAAAAACATTCACAACTTTCTTGTATCACAACAACAAACTTCAATGTATTGTAAGGATATTGGGATAAGTCTATGACTACAAAGTAGAGTAGATTTGAGTAGTGGAAAGAAAATTAATCGCTTTACTATTATAAAAGTCAAACAATTGAACTGCTGGTTGCATGTTATTTTGCCTCTCTGGATAAAAACTTTACAGAACCACCTTTTGCTGCACATCTTATTGACAATCACCTTTACAAGGTTTGCATATCTACCGACTGAATTTTTGGTCCAATCTTCTAAAAGCTCCCTAAAACTGGACCGAAAACAGCACTTTTCAAGCCCTGCCACGGATTCTCAATTGGACTTCGTATAAGTCATTCTCCGGGTGTATGCATAGAGTGTAGTCTAGCTGGAAGGGGGACCTCCATCCGCATGTAAAGTAGTTTGACGCCTGTAGAAGGTTTACTTTTAAGATTACCCTGTAATGTAACTTTTAAGATTTAAGATTACACTGTAATGTCCATCTTGATCATACATATGACCAGTGTCCCAATCCGTCCTTCTTTCAATGTAGAGCTAAAATACTTGCTACCCCCTCTAAAAATGCTCATAACTGGCTATTTTATTAGTTCAGACACCAAATGTACCTTAATATGCATTATTGCACACAGTGGAAAATGGCTTGGCACCACAGCAGAAGCTAGGTTATGTTGGAGTTAGTAGGTGAATCTGGGAATACTGAAAGGGGAAGAGGCCGACTGTTATGTGATGAAATGTGAAAATGTTCAGAGTTGAGGAATTAACACTGATGATGATAAGATAAGATAATACTAAAACATCATGTTTCTGTTACTGTATCATATCCTCATTATAAGAAGCTCCCAATACAAGCATCCACCCATTCAATCAAAAACACACACTCACTTTAACATTGTGCTCCTTTTAGAAAATCAGCGGATGTCCCGGAGAATCTAATCGGCAGCGCCTCTTTGAGAAGGTTTAAAACTTTGGCCCAGAACCGTTTAATTTCCCGACTACTCAAACCGTTTCTCATCTTTCACTCTCTTTGGATAAAAAAAGCTGAAACTCTGTTTTCCTCTTCCCTCCCTGTCGTCCTCCTCCTTTCCTTTCCTTTCTTCACCCTCCCTCTTTCCGTGTGTGTGTTTCGTTGTTTGATGGTTTAGTTTTTGCCCTCTGTTTCCCTCTCTCCCTCCACTCAGCCGTTCAAAGACGACATGGACCTGAAGCAGGAGATCAGGAGCGAGAGCGACACGCGGGAGGAGTATGAGCTCAAGGTGAGATGAGTCAGCGAAGAGGTTTTCATGTGCTGACACGAGGGGTTTTCAGGAAAACAATTATCTGCACCATCTCTGGCATCATTTCCTGCATGTTGCATGAGCGTTGTGGTCAAGTTCATCTCCCAGTTCCTGTAAGATCTCTTTTTATTCTCCAGCACAGCATTTTAAAAACTGGTCAAAAAGTTCTTGTTTGCAACAACAAAACTTTTATTTATAGCTGCTTGAATGCTTAAATGGTTCTGGGAAACAAAATCCTCTTATCCTGACAAGTTTTTTTTCATAGAAATGTTTTTCTTGAAATAGACCTTATATATCTTTTTTTTAAAGGATGCTGCAATCTATTGCTGCACAATTGGCTTTCCTTGTATTTTCTAAACTTAATATGAACATCTTAGTTTATTTAACAAAAATGTTTTTTTTTTCTGTCTAACCCCAGGATCCAACTAATGGCTACTACAACGTTCGAGCCACCACCCATGATGAGGCGCGACCCCAATCCCGTGTCGTCCACTACCAGGGAGAGTTTCGCCCGCCCAACCCCAACACCGGACCAGGCGGAGCAACTTCAAGCGGTCCTTCAGCTGCAGTTAGTGGTGCAGTTCCTCCCAGCGCGGTGCCAGGTTCGCGGGCAGGATGCTATGACCCACGCCCTCCCTCCAGGATGTCCCATGCAACCTATGCCCAATTCAACACCTTCTCTAGGGCACCACAGAGGCAGGAAGCTCCTCCAAATCCTTCTCTTCCATCACCAGGAGATTACTCTGGAGGAGACTGTGGCCTGCTTGACAGCTCAACCCAACTGCCATATGATACCTATGGATATCCCTCCCAATATCCCAGCTACCGTATGGGCTTCGCTCCTACCATAGAGGAGGGGCCGGCCTACGAGATGTATCCGACAGGACAGGGGGCGGGGTCGGGGCCAGGAACTGGACAGCAAAGTCCTGAAACAGGCTTGGTGAAGTATGGGAGTTCCACTCGCTTCTCGTACTCATCCCCACCTTCTGACTATTCCCAGAGACACACACAAAGAATGCAGACTCATGTTTGAGGAAGGCAGAAATACTTTCCTAGATTTGCTTTCAGCATTAGCAGTATTATCACATCCTGTATAGATCCTACCACTCTTTACGTGGATCTTCAAGAATCAGTTTTTCCTCTTTCCATTGCAAACACTGCATGGAAACCCTTTTTTTTATAACCTTGCAAAATCCAACATTTAGGAGCATTACATCTAACATGGAAAGAAGCAATACACGCAGAGTGATCTTCACACTGATTTACGCAGGCTTCCTTTCTTTAGTGATTATCTATCATCAAAAGCAAAAGCGAAATCCACAATCAGGAGAGGAAAAGAGAAGAAGAAGAAGAGCATTTTGCCAACTTGGAGATGGGAACAATCCCAATCCTGCTCATGGACCACCTTCACCACCACATGTCCTCCCAAACCCTCCTATCTCTGTAAATAATGTTACATTTGGCCAAATTTAAATCTATATTTCTTGTATAAATTTGTAAACAGCAAACCTCTCGGTAAACCACACTTTTCTGCATTTTCCGACCTACATTGCTTAACACATAAATCAAGACATACAACCACATCTCTTCAAAAAAAATGTGTCAAGGGGGAGCTTGGACTATAGATACAGCTGGCACTTGTCACTAAAACCTGCGAAACCGCTTTTTCTTACAATATCTACCTTGAGTTGAGTGGGACAATGTGTCTGGAGTAATCAGATTGCCAGTTCTTATGTGCCAACACAAAAAAAATTAAATGGTGTCTTCTTTTTTTTTTTAAGTGTGGACAATGAGGTGCTCCGGGTGACAGGATATTGCACCAGACAGAAGGAGCAGTAGCAAGCGTCTCTTTGCTCCTACTTGTCCTCGTATTGTGTTTCTTTCCACATCATCCATTTCTATAACTGATATTTTACATAAAGTCAATCGTATAGGCAGTGTTTGTAAAACAAGGTGTGGTGGGAGCGCCTTTTCATTCTATACATTTCTGCAATTTGTGCAAAAAGATACCTCCCCTACCCTCAAGTGTTTAAAAATGTATTTGTTTCTCTCACTTGCACAGTAGTATAGATCTTTTTCCATATTTATACTAAAGTGTATGAAAGAAATGGCATTCAGAAACATTTTATAATATTTTTATAAGGATTTGTGGACCAAAGGTTCAGCAATTTGGGTGATGCTCACTTTTTAATGTGTTACGCTGTGTGGCGCTACGGTCTGAAGGTTGTCCGGGTTACTTTAAAACAAAAAAGTTTTTAATGTTGTAGGCTCGACGTAGAAAACTTAAAGAGATTCACCTCAAAATAACAAATATCCGGATGGAACAGATACCTGCTATGGATATATTTGTTTGGTGTGAAACTCTTTCTTTGACTTCCTGTCTTCTGACTGGACTGCCTTTTTTCTAAAGCTGGTGAGGACATTCAAAACGATGGGCTTGGAACAAGCAGCTGCTTCATTGGAGCAGTTCTGTTAACTTGAGAATAAACGAGAAGGTCTTAATGTGGTCTAACATATCAAAGTGAGGACGTATAGAGGATTCTATCTAGCTCATATGGTACTTTGTACTATTTGTAAGTATACTAACTTTCTCTCTGCAACAGAAACTTTGCTGGTGTCTTATGTGTCAGATTTTTCATTGTGTTATGACAGGTTTTGGTAACTTGGTACTTGAAACTTGAAAATCAAGCCATGTAAGTTCCTCTTCCTCCGCTATGTTGTCAAGCTATTAGCTGTTCTGTTTAAACATATAGCGCCCTCTAGGGTTATAAGCACCCCTGCTAAGGATATGTAAAAAGCCTAAATATGAAGGCATGTTTTGTTGCTGTATCATAATTTCAGTTTGTAAATGTTGGAAAATCCATGGATTTATCTTGAGTAAATTTATTTCCTGAGAGAAAAATACCCTGCACTACAAAATAATTATACCACAAAATCATCTAGATTCATCATAGCTTCCCCTTTTTTCTCATTGGTTAGATATGTCTATTATATATGATATATATAATTTTATCATATTCTTTGGGTCTGTATCCTGCTGAAAGAGAAGTGAAGACCTATTTAGATTTCTGTGGCAAAACCAACCAGGTTTTTATTCAAAATGTCCTGGACTTTCAAAGATTTAATGATGCCATCCACCTTTTTGTCTAAACACTTTCACTGCATTACAGCGGGATTTTTCTGTCATTCATTTCAAATGGGACTCCCCAGGAGCTGGTTGCCAACATTTCCAAAATAGTGAGAGTTCAGTAGAGTTTAGTAGCACTCAGCAAACTCAGCAAATTTACATTTGTGATGGTACGACAGAAACATGTTTTTCCTAATTGTCTGCAGAATAGCAGAGTGGCATGTATATGTCCTTTAAAAGGAATAAAGACAATACAGCCTGTGATTCCTTGCTCTGTCACAACCTTCAAGCAGTAAGCAGTGGAGATAGTTTTTTACCTTCCTTACTGTCCATTGCTTATTTTGACACCGTTGCACATGTTGGCAAGATAAACTTGGATCCTTATCCAGCATTATTGGCCATAGTTTAATTTGCCATAAATGGGCAGAAGGGTGACCATTGACATAATGAAGTTTAATGCATAAATAGAATGCTGTCCCTCTTTCCAATTTTGAGGAGTGTTGATGTGAAATTGGCGTTTGTGTGATGTCACAATTATATATGAGGTAAAAAAAAAAGAAATGGATTAGTTATTAGATTATCCTAGACATAAATAATAAGTATGCATTTGCTGTTTGTCCAGAAAATCTGAAAAAAACTCCACAGTGAGTTTATGAAAAATAATTATTTCCTCAATGCAGGATAATTTTCTTTGCTCAAATGTACTTAAAACACAGGTTGGATTTTTCACATGACCCCATTTTTTTTTTTTATTCACCAAATTGTTACTTTTAAACACCTTAGTGCAGTGTCAGCGTTCTCTCTATCAGATTAAGGTAATTTTAATACCAGCTATCAGTTATCAGATCCTTCCACTCAGGTTTAATATGATTGCATTTAATCTATAAATCATGAAAAAGAAATGTTTGATTGTTTTCCCAAAAAGCCCCCCGAAGCCCCTCGTGGATTGAAATCATTTATGTTTGCACTCTGAGCTTAATGAGATTTGACAATATTGCTCTCTTCATCATCAAACCGTCTCAAAATGTAATATTTTATGGCTACAAGAATTGGTTTCGTGGAATACAAGGAAGATGCGTCAATAATTAGGATCACCATCTTTTAGGCTTCCATATGTTTTTTTCCCCTTATAAACGTAGAGACAATAAACCTTTCTATTGCATCCATCAGGAGTAGATTCTATATTTCATTTAATACCTTTCCAAAACTTCCCATCCTGCATGCTTCACTGGGCAGATCAATTTAGAAAGGCGCAGAAAGCAATAAGGAGTCACTCACTTGTATCTGTATACTACATTTTGGAGCAGTTAAAAATGATTGTGCATTAAATAAGACCCCTGGCTGCAGAGGCTATCAGCCACTCCAGAAGTAATCAGTGACTGTTTATATTTATCAGTTGCCCCATCAACCCTTCATGGTATATTATGGTAATTGTCTGCAGATGGGCTATAAAAATGTGTTTATTGCTCTTGTTTTCTATAAAAGGCGGAGAAAGCAAACCGCAGTTGCGCTGCTTTGTATCTCAGAGGCAACCTCGTAGCTCCAAGGTCACGATGTAAACCATTTCAGCAGGGGTGGAATGGTAGGTGGAGCGGCGTTTTAAATTTTAAACGTATCACCCCCGTGGTACTGCACATTGTAATCTATTTACAACCTTTATACAGAGTTGTAGCTGAGCAGTATTTTGCATCTGACGTGCGATCTTGTAACAACCTTGTGAAGGGATGAGGGAATTTGACGGAGGAGAAGCTGAGGCTGTTGAAGGCACAGCCGATCCATACAGGTACTTAGTTATTACCTCTGGTGACAGTCTGTTGACATTACAATTCATATAAATGTTAGACACACATGGTGGAGGCTAAGGTAAAGTACAGCAATGGCAAAAAGAACAGGTGCATAAATTAAGATCGTATCGAAAAGCTCCTGTAGCTTAATTTGAAGGAAACATGGACACTTTTACCTCATTAGGTTGTTATCACTGTGTTTTTCTCCTTGCAATGTGTGCTGATGGTTTCTTTCAAACTTGCTACAATGTGTCAAACTAAAAGAATCTGCCAGCTTCCGAATGTCAAAGTCATAACAAAAAAAAGAAAATTGAATAATTTTTGCAAACCTATCTCTTGTTGCTTTCTTCCAAATTTCTGTCTTATAGTAACACTACAACACAGTATAGTGTAGGTATGTCTTTTTAGCTTGCTTACATTTCTGGTGTCTGTTTTATAGACATATACATATTCATGAGTTCATGATAACCACTTTAATATTTTTCTGATTTATTTCATTCACAAATGTGTATTTTGTAGTTTTTGATTTACTTTGTGGTGTTGCATCACCACTTGAAGAAAAGACCGGTCCAAAGTGTCTTTCATGTTATAAAACATTTTTGTGTTGGTACTGATCTAATTAATCAAGCTCATATTTTTTTTAAAAAGCTGGGTATTGAGCATCTGTGGCCTAAACAACTTGTTGGTCATTCTACAAATAGCCTGAATTCAGTCTCAACTAGGCCAACACAGACTAGGACCAGGCTGGACCCATGCTGAGCTGGGCTGTGCTGGCCCAGAGTGTTTGCAGTGTCTTGACATTCAGTTTTACTCTGTGAACCTTTCAGTGAGTGCCAAAAAACCCCATCAACTGAGCAGACTTGCAAATGCAGCAGTAGTCTGTGTTAATTGTGACTCTCTATCTTCATGTGTGACTGAGTTGCTTTGAGGATGAATGTGTTTCCTCATACATACATTTGTGTGAGCAGTATGTAACCCAAGTCATTAGAAACATGTTTGGGCTGTGAGTGAGATGAAACTAGGGTTTGACTGATAATTTGATTTCTTGGCAAGTCACATCTGTTGGTATGAAGGACATCGATCCTGACCACAAGGACACAGTAAAATCCAAAATTCCCTTTTAAGGTTTTTTTAATAGCTCGATTATTGTTTTAGTGAAACATGGTTGCTTTAATTACAGCATTAGTTGAATATCAGTAAGTTAAACCTTATTATTAACACTGAAGAAAACTGTGTATAAGGTGGCTCCTTGTCCTGTAGTTTTAAAAGTGAGACAAAACTATTATCTCCAACCAATAAGTATCTTGTTGGTGATGCAGATCACAACAAAACTACAGTAAAAAGCATACCGAGTGGAACAACAAATGGTACCAAATGAATTAACAAATTGATACAATTAACGTTATACAAAAAGAAGTATAAGGGTATATTTGAGGATATGTTACTATTTTTGTGTAATTAGTTTTGTTTTTTAACAAAGGAAACGTAATCAAGTGATCCCTTAAACAATTATTGTTACATAATAGGCCATTTTAAACTGGCAATCCTAAACAAATGAAGGGAAGATAACACAATGAAGGGAAGATAAATTAATTTACTTATTTTAGTTTTTTTGTTGTTTCTTCATGCGTTAAATCCTAAGAAATAAAAATGATTAGGGTTAAGCCATACTGCCACAATTTTTTGAGCATTGCAACCTAAACATTAAGATGGAAAACAACCATGTATCACTGCTCCAGACTTTACATAAATGCTATACAAATGCCCAATTACTTAAAAAAATTGTCAACATGTGCTGATACTGTCTGCACTGATGAAGATTTGCTCACCTCTGTATGTCTAATGCTTGGAGTGGTAGCCATAGCAGGATAGTTAAAAATAATTTCTAAATAGTTCATATAATAATTACACCACTTGGCGGCACTGATGTATCTAAAGACCGCATTGAACTTTCAGCCCAAGATGGTCATGCAAATAATAATTACAGAAAAAATGAAAAAATGAGATTGTGATGGAACAGGGAGATGAAACTTAACTAAAAAGAAGTTAAAAAGACAAATCCTCTCGACCAGTTTTATGTTTACTGAATCAGCTGAAACTGCTCTTGTAGTTGGAAGAACAGACAGAAAGCTGAAATTGTGAGAGCTACAGTTTTCAAATTAATTGGTCTTTTTTGTGCATATTTTAATTTCAGGGAAAAGAGCCAAATCCTAATATGGATTTGAAAAAACAAATAAATAAAAACTGAAATAATTTCATGATTAATTTTAACAATTATTCTGTCAGTCAAACCCTAGTCAAATGCTGGACTGATGTTGAAGGAGGTACCGTATGGCCTTAGATCATCTCTAAAGAGCCGAAACAGAAAGCTTGTGACTCATCTAGCTGCAGAGCCCGTGTGCTCTCTGCAAGAGATGTTGTGCTTGATGCTGTTGAGCATCTGATGATCACTACATGTTCCTCTTAAAACTGCTTGAAGTGAAGGCGAGGATCATTATGAGGCAGATAATGAGTGAGTTCAATCAGTCGTATATAATATTCATACTCAAATTCTTAATTTGTATCTCTAAATTGTTCACATGTGTATTAAGTTCTTGTTAAGTACTAGTATATTTTTTTCTTAAGAAAAAATGAGTGAAAACAAACTTACAAGATACTGAAATGTTGTTTTTTGTTTCAAGTTTCATGTCATGTTTTTCTTCAGATTCAATGTAATTATTTTTTCACAATATAAAAGAAAATAAAAGATGACAGTTTCATAAGAAGTTTGCAAAAGTGCGTTATTCAGTTTGCATCTAATAAACTCATAATCAGTGTTGGGCATCTTACATTAAAAATTACTTTTTCCAAAAAGTAATTTAGTTATTAACTCCATTACTACACTGTACAAGTAATTAGTCACTCAGCAAAGTAAGTGTGGTGTTATTTTTATGTTCTATAACACAGTTATGTTTTGTAATAGCCTTAATATCATATGTTTTTATAACTTAATGACGAATAAAAAAACATACCATATACAGCATTGTAGAACATCTGGTATTTGACCTTGACTCAAAAAGATAAGCTGTATTCAAAACAATAAAAAAAAATGTACACATGAAGTTAATAGTGGTCATACATAGTCACACATTTTTCAATAAAGTGTAAAACTAACACAAATGTTGGTTAAGAAAAACTCCAAAGAAAAATCTGTCCATTAAGTTTTGCAAATCTATGCATCTGTAATATTGCACATTAAACAGAGCACTATCCAAGTGGTTGTAGTGCGACATTTCAAGACGGATTTGGTGTCACCTGGTGAAATAAACTGGAAGCTATTGAAGAAAAATAACATTTTATAGTAAAATATATTGATCAGAAATATTACATATGTTCATATTTTTTAGTATAAATTGTATTATTGTATTATTTATTATAAAATGTCATATTCCTTGGGTGTCAAGCAACGATTTATCAATATTTTGGGGTTACTTTGTCAGTAAATCTCACCCTTTCCCTTTTCTGGTATGCATGAGATTTATCGAAAACCAAACCCTAACCAAAGTATCTGCTCTATCAGTGCAGTTTTGGAGCAAAAGGTATCCTCACTCAGGGTATCCATCCACCCTTGCATCATTCTATTTGCAACGGCTTCACCACTGAAACCTGCTCTTTCTCCCGGCATCTGAAGTGTGGCTATCAGAAAGCCTGACACCACTGCGCATCATTCAACCACGTGTTAATGTGGCAATTCAAATCCCCATGATTAATTAGATTACTCTGTTACCTTAAAAATAATAATTATAATGCCGTTATACTTAAAGCGGCATTCCGGATAATTTATTTATGTATTAAAGTTTTATTTATCTTTAAAATTATCTGAGGTTCAGTACTATGATAAAAGGCTAGTGCTCCACAACATTTGTTAAGTCCCTCCTTCCTCCAATAGACTCCTATGCAACTCAGACTGAGCGCCAATTTTTTTATCCAATAGAATTCAAGTTTTTACTGTGTTGCCTGTCAATCCACGTGCATGCGCATTACACAAACCTGTGGAGATGAAGCCGTGCAGATAGCCGCTCCGTGTTTTCCTGTTTAGTCACCATAATGACAGAGAGCTGTCATGGCGAAGTCACAGCAAACTTCTGCTAAACAGTTAGCCATTCCAGGGCTACATCAACTTCAGAAAAAATAAAAAAAACAATGGGAAATATGGCGACAAACTCGAAAAATTCTTTATGGTGCATTCACACCGCACAGTTTGTTTGCATCAAGCAACGTACCCAACGCATGATTGCGTGGGCGGGGCTTCCTCTGTTGCCATCATACATTCTGAACTGTGGCGGATAGAAACGAGAGAGTGGCTTGGCTTTATTTGCTAGATAAAGCTAGACAACGTTGACATCGGGTGCATCAGCGCCCATTCTTCAGATGTGTTCTGAGGTTGGGGAGTTTAACCATTTGCTCCAGGAGCTGCTTATGGATGAGATTCTGACGTACTCGACCATAGACCTTACATGTAATCTTGCCGCAACTGACCCTGGCGTTTTTGGGCGGTGTGAATGTACCATTAGAGACCCAAGTAGGGTGTTACGTCGATATGTGTCCCCCCCCTCGATTTACATCAGAGATGCTTTTAACATGGAGATAGGCTACCATCGAATCTTAAAAGGCTTCAAACTGACACAGCTTTTGACACATTTCTGTTGAACAGGTAAGGCAGTCTAATATTCAGTAAAGCTAATCAATATAATATTTTATTGATAAAGTACACAATGACATGCTGTAAAATCGGAGGAGATGCGCTTGCCCAATTGCATGGGGGGGGTAGAGGGAGCGAAACGCTAAAAGGAGAGGGTGGGAGAAGGGATGTACATTGGTTTTTTAAAAAACTCACTCCCTGAAATAATGTGGAATGCGGCTTTAAATGCTGTTACTCCCAACACTGCTAATAATGTGGCTATTTCAGATTGTAAATTACAGTTTATGTTTTTAAGAATAACATTCCTTAAGGGCCAGAGTCCTGCCAGTTTTAGATGTGTCTCAGTTGGCTCCAACACAGCTAATTCAATGGTCCAACTACCTGCCAAGGCTGTCAAAATTCTGCAGAGGCCTACAAATGGACCATCATTTTGTTCACTTGTTAGATAAGGGAAACAACTAAACTATCCAGGGCTGACCTTGGGCAGTACTGCCTAGAAGTACTGACATACCGTCATGCTCACTTTGCATTAAAGGATTAAAGGATCATTACAGTCAAGAAAGCAGTCGATAAGATCACAACCCATTCAACTATTAAAAAAATCATAAACATTTAATTGGGGGGGTTGAAATATACAAAAAAGGTTTTAAAGACCCACTCCATAACTTACACCATAAAAAGCATGATTTAGTTGACAAAACACCATTTTTGATGCTGCTTACTGCACTATATTCTCCCGCGGACCGCTTCTCTGGATGTACTGAATGAGTTTCGCTTTACGGCAGTACGCTACGAGCTACCTGATGATATAATGATATATAAATAATGATAAATGGCGAACGGATGCGGCTGGCGTGAGTCTTAGAGGTGGACGCTGAGCTGAGCCAGCTTCTCATCCCCAAAGAAGACGCTAGCAGAAGAATAAAGGAAAGGAACTGAGCTGCAAGAGCAGCTGAACGCTAACAGAGCTTTAAGATGCCAGGGCTTCACCACTGGAAGCGGCTCATTATGATGATTCATAGCAGGGTGCATCTATTCTGCACCTGGTTTGAATCGGGGGTAAGGAAAGTTGCAGTGTTATGTCGGCGGAGCAGCAAGATGGGAAAAGACAGGTCAAACGATATTTCCTTCCCTTCACTTATGTGAAAGATCTTTTGTGTCAACCTTTTGCTCAGTTTAGGTCAAAGTAGGACCCCTAGCCGGTTGCTTGCACATTCGCACCTTAAAGTGTGTCCAAAGCAAACTCCTCGAGTCTTAAAATATGCCATTTTCAAGCGCGTGAGGCGGAAATGCAGCTGCTCCGTAGCAGTCCACTGGCCGCCACCTCCTCCTCCCTCCCTCTTTCTCCCAACCCTCCTAGAGCTCCCAGTGGACTCTGGTTTATGAGCTTACCACGTTAAATGTTTGGCCTCACCTCTGGTGGAGCTGGGACCACTGCTGCGGGGGAAGACCCAGTCAAGCAGCGGCGGAAGGATCCAGAACCTGAGAGCGGAGTGAGCCCAGCATGTGCCTGCCGAGCAGGTGCGAGCGCAGCTGGAGGTGGACTATGGTCTCCGAGCTGACAGAGGACTACGTCGACTACGTGTTCGGCCTGCACTCTGGGGGAGCTGGGAACGCTGCAGTGGAGGCTTGTAGAGCTACCAGTCGAGCTATGGCGGAGGGATCATAATTACCTCACAGAAACTGCTCTGCTTGCCCAGTTTGAGGAGCCGGCCTTGTGCCATGAAGGTCCAAGCGCCGCCCGCCGACAGACCAACCACTAAGCTGTGCGGCTGTCCAACCCGCTGCGGTTATTAAAAGTTCATAATATATTATGTGAGCGCGTGGGACGCAGGCAACCCAGGCCTCTTGCACTTTTCGGTGGAGAGAAAGCGGGGCCTATTGTGGCCCCAATGGCTCTTTTAAGAGCCACCCACAAACCTCTTAATAGCATTCCTGTCTAAATAGTTTAACCTCTTTATAATGTTTTTTTTTTATTCCTGTCTTGTATAGAAAACAGCTGGTATCATGTAGCTTGGGGTGATTAACTACGGTGTTTATCAATATCCATGTCCTGCTGATACTGTGAGTCCATTCACTCAGTCACAACATCACTGACACCCATCACCTGATTGGTTGTCGTGGCGTGACTTAAAGCTGGAATTAAGATAAGCGTTAAGATAAGTTAAGATAAGCATGAATGCAAAAAATGCACTAGACAAAATGCAGTGCGTATTTTCGGTCACGCCTGAATCGCACCAGTCGCACTACTTGATAGCACAAATCTTGCAGAAAAGCTTTTTCGCAACGGAAATCTGCTTCTGATTTGTCGCGGGACCCCGAGTTGCGCTTCATCGCTCTCCTCCATTGACTTGAGTGACTCTGGTCGCGTTGGGTGTGTATGCACCGTAAAACTCAGTGTTACAACTTTTCAGTTTGGTTAGAGAGAAAGAGAGTTACTGGGTTATTTTGGAATGATGATCTGTACAGTGCCGGGGAAACTGTTTGACGGTTTACTAACTGACACGCCATTAGTTTGATGTTGTTGTTTTGACTGTCCAGCTTGTAAAACTGGCTGTACAATTGTTCAGAAGTGCTCCATAGAGATTTCCACATTCACTGCGAATCTCGGCTTGGTCTAGCTAATAGCCAGAACCCAGACATAGCGATGCAAAGAGTATGAAACCGCTGTATTTATGTTTGTTTATGATTTTCGGTTCACTGTATAGTTTCAGCACATTACGTAGTGAGTTATTGAGTTTGAATTTGCAATATTCAGTTAAAGCAGTGGTGTGGCATGGGGAAAATTTCCAAGGAAGCCAAGTGAGACACAACCTCTAAGCTGTGTGTTTTACGGGGCGGGGGCAGAAAATCATACATTAAAATCTCAATGTTGCTATTTCATGTAGTCGGATGAACTATTAGAGTTCATCCGACAAGGGAAAAAGTGTTTTGCTCACCCTATTTGAAGAGGAAGGCTATTCTCCTGTCTTTCACAGTGGTAAAGTGATCAATGACCATGTCATAGAACTTCCCACTGGCCTTTAGGTCCTCGACAACAACAGAGTTGATGGATATCTTGAAAAAGTTGACAAGCCTGTCCTGTCCACATGTGTTCCTCAGACAGGTTCTGATCCTCTTCGGAGAGGAAAATGAGCGCTTTGCTGACGTGCTGACGCTACCAGCTAGCCACTCGGTACGGACGTAATTTTCCTCATTGAAAGTCCAAAACCCCTTCTTTTTCTCAGTACGTAGTCCTAGTTTTGGCATTGGGCTGCCATCTGATTAAATTTGGAGTTGCTGCTGTAGAGGCAGTTTAGTAAAATTATTTTTTCTAAATACTCCAAATCTCCACCCTCCATAATTGCGATTAATATTTTAACTAGCTTGCCCAGATATCAACACAAATCTTGCGCTATTTCATTCATTGACGTTGAAGATAACATACTGTGATGTGATTGGCCTGATGCCAACAAGTTCATGGCTTCCCTTGACACTGTCCTATGGGGATCAGTGTCATGGCAATAGCCTAACCTGATTAGTTAAAGGAGTAGGGGGCTGGATTTCTAAAATAAATTATATTCATGTTCAGTTTTGTAATTGTATTGGGTAATGAAGCATTTTAAACTAAGTAAAATGAACCCACCCATGTGTAATCCCATTAACTTGAACAGCCTGTGTGCTGCAAAATAGTCTGTGATTCGGTGGCTGAATTTCCCGCGCTTACATGCAGATGTAACGTCAATCTACAATTCTTGTGCTTTCTCAATTTAACAGGAAGAAGGTAGAGAAAGAACCCGGACTTCAGACACGGTCCATTAAATACTATTACTTCGTCACTAGAAATGTTGCTTGTTGTTGTACAGCTGGCAATGTGCGCAATCTGCGGAGGCTTAAAAGTACGCTACGTCACTGATTTATTTACTTTTTCTGCACGCTCCCACGGTGGCTGCAGTTAGCCGCAGCGCCGACCGCAGCAGTCACAAGTTTAATTTCTTCAATCTGGCCCCCTGTTACTTTTTTATTATTTATTTTTTCTATCAAGGCACGCCAACTTGGCTTGACCTCCTCATAGACAACAGAGTGCAGTACCATGTTTTCAACGCTCATTTACTATTTAACATTTACAGGGGTGCTGTTTCACACATCATAAAACGCTCATAATGAATGAAGAGAGACAAAGAGGAGACAACAGAAGGATCACGTGCACTGTTAAAAAAAAGTGTTTAATAAATGAAAGTTATATTCTGAATAAAGTTAGGAAGACTGGCTTC
This sequence comes from Apricaphanius iberus, assembly GCA_028564705.1. Lineage (NCBI taxonomy): Eukaryota > Metazoa > Chordata > Actinopteri > Cyprinodontiformes > Aphaniidae > Apricaphanius > Apricaphanius iberus. The sequence continues at coordinate 831,133 of JAPXFQ010002837.1, forward strand.
CCTTGGCCTCCGCAAGAAAACACTACTGAGTTAAAGTGATTTTTGCAGACTTAAATTTGTGCTAACTCATTAGCAGAAGTAGCTCTGTAGATCTTCACATTATTTGGTCATAATGATGTGATACAGGGCTGTGTTTTTTTGGCTAGTTATAATCTATTTTTCCCTGTCAAATTTTTACAATTATGAAACATTCAATATTATTTTTTCATTTTTAATAATATTCAATCCGTATAAGCTGAACAGAGAACTATCTGCATATAACAACATTTTAATTCAATTCAGTTTATTTACATACCACCGATCCATAACAGATGTTATCTCGAGGCACTTTACAAGAAAAGCCATTTCAATTCAAAAATACATACATTCCAATCAGTTTAAAAGTTTTCTACAGTATTTAAGGAATCTCTGCAGATTGCATTGAGTCATTGACTTGCAGCTGTGCTCTATTGATGCAGACTCCAACCACAGCCAACCCTGTACTGAGCAAGCATGTAGAGACAGTGGAGAGGAAAAACTCCCATTTAAACTTTAAGCAAAACCTGGCGCATCACAAGCAGCCAACTGCCAAAACCATCTAGGGGTTGAGAGGACAGAGCAGAGACACAAAAAGAACAAAATAACTGATTTAAGCGTATTTTTTTATATTTAAAGAAAGTAAAAAGTTGATAACAGGACACAAAGGGACGAACAGTTACTGGGTACTCCATTCTAGTCGACAACCCCATCCAACAAGACCTCACAGCCAAGCAGGATCCCGGACCAGGTCTTGCTTCTATGGAAAGAAAAAAAAATTAACCATCAAAATAACAGCAAATAATCCAACTGGGGACTAGTAGAAAGAAAAGTAGAAGCATGAAGTAACAGACTGAAGAGAAGTGGTCAGTCTGTCCTCCAACAATTCAAGCCTAGCAGCATAAACAATATTAAACAATTGAACAAAATACAAATTCTTCACCTGCTCAAGCCTGAACACAGTCTCACACATTCCTCTTGGCCTACATGGAACTGAAATGTTCACCTATTTCTTAATAATCATTTGGTGGAATTGCTGCAGAGGTTGTTGTCATGAGATTTTGCATTATTGCCTAAACCTGAATTTGCACCAAAGCGTCATGCGAGCATAAGTATTTGTCCCAGGAAACTGCAATTATAAGTAACTAACCAGAATGCGACTCAACTTATTCTGTTGTTTATTGATGATGTTTAATCAAAAAAGCTTTTTATGTTTTGAAAATCGGATGAAAACACAAGAATTACAAGTTATGGTCAGAATAATTACACTAGCTGCTAGTGGTAACTAGAAAGGTAACTAAGACTGTGGTTAAGGTTACACAAGGTACTGACCCCATCTTTAGGAGAAGCCACTTCCCTTCCATTCAGCAAAAGTATTGAGTTGGCACTTCAGAGCGTGCTCTATAATGGCAGCAGAGAGATGTGAGTTAACAGTGAGGCACATACGTATGCCTAATCTATCGCTGGATTAATACACAGCAATGTGTGTGTTTCTCATTAGGCCTCTGAAAGGTATAAAATTATTTACATTTATTATACCATAGAAACATCTAGCAGGCAATACAAACATTACAGCAGTAAAGTTTGTAAAAAAAAAAAAAAAAAAAAAAAAATTGCCCAACTTTTCGCCACAGCATCTTTGTAAGAAATTTCTGTATTTCACGTGAATTTTATTTAGGTCAAACTGACTTCACTCAAATGCTATGAGGTGAGATTTTCTGGAGTTGAGTGGGCTGGAGGAGAATGTCTAAGCGACTGTAAACAGCACAAAAGTATTAAGCAGAATAAGAAGGTGCTCAGTGCATAAAGCCACATAAATACTTACTGAGTTCCTCTTGTTAATTTCCTTTTTTCCCCACTGTCAGCAAGGGTCATCTTTTTGTCTCCAATATCAATCTCTCATTTATTCTTTAGGAAATATCTGTTTCTAGGTTTGTTCCAACCTTCCTTCAGTCTTCCTGTCTCCTCCTGTTGAGTTGTCTTTCAGGATTTTCATGAAAACATCGGTTTCATACTTCAGCATCTTCTCATCTCAGTCTTTCTCCTCGTCTGCTTCTGCCTGTCTGTACAGATTCTCACTTTGCCACATGTTTTCATACCTCTTTCAAATATCTGTTCATCTTCCCTTGCGTTAGAGGAACTCTAACCTACTTTTCCTCAACATAACCCCCACCTTTCTCATCATCACTCGTCTTCTTGTCTTCCATTTTTCTGATGTTTCTCTCTCACTCTCTCTCTAACATCTAGTTTTCTCTGTGTTTTCTTTTTTGCCCTCCGTTAATCTCTCTCATCTTTAATCTCATATTTCCATCCCTTTTTTTATTCCTCTGTTTACTCTTAATTTGAGCCCCTTTCCTCCCATGATGAATTCTGTTTTGACCTTTTCTGTTTAACATCAAACCTCCCTCCAACCTCTCTCCCCTAAATGTATCTATTTTTTTCTCACCTTCACACTTTTTTTTCTCAAGAAATGCAATGATATGACATCAAATTAGGCAAAAGTACAGATTGGAAAGTCTCCATATTATTGTTTGTGAGCTCTTGATAATGATATATGTTTTGATGTATTCATCAAGGAGGAGGAAATTGGTAATTGGTGAATTAACTAGACTTCTATAGGTTTTTCTAGTCATACTGACCAGTCAAAGCGCTTTACACTGGAGCCACATTCACTCATTCGCACTCGCCCATTCACACTGTATATCAACACAGAGCCCAGTAGGAAACTTAAGATTTAGTGTCCAGGGGCAAATTGACATAAAGCTGGAATTTAACCTACAACCCTCAGATTGCAAAACAACTACTCTACCAGCTGAGCCACAGTCGCTCTGCTGGGAGAAATACAGTCTAAGAGCATAAACTTGGAAACAAACTGGCAGCCTTCCCAGGAGATTTTAAAGCACATTTATAATGTAATAATTTAATTAATCACCGAATTTAGAATAAGGATAGTGGTTCACATGAGTTATGAAAGCTTGAAGAATATAAACAGCCTATCCAAAATTAAATTTCCTTTTCAATACATTCCCTACAAGTTAGGATTTTTTAAATGTGTAATTTGCTCTGTTTCATCTTATTTGATTTTGAAATACAAAAAATAACCTGGTTGCAATCCTACTGTGATGAATGTGAGGTCTTTTAACCGTTTCCCTGGTTTTAATATTTTGATCATCAGTGTATTTGTTTTATGCTCACCATTCTCCCTTTCTGTTCTCACTATCATCCCTGTTTTCTCCCCATTTACCTTCACCTCTTTTTTTCTCTAACATTTAATTTATAGGTCTCCATAAAAGCTGGTTATCTTCCTCTTCTCTCTCCTTGTGTTTTTCATTTTATCTTCCTCTCTCTATTAATTATTTCCCTCCTGTCTCTATATCATTTTTTGCTTTCTCCCTCCTTTAACTTGTCCCATCATTTCACTTTATTTCTTTGAACAATCGTCTCATTCCTTTTCCTCAGTCTGATCTTTACCCTCGCTTTTCTTTTTCAATGACAGCAGAGAAAAATCAAGTAAAGAAATTACAGATATGACCAGATAAAAGGACAAGGACAGAAGAAAGGGGGCAGTACTCCACTTCACTTAGTGTGAACTTCTGATTATCATTTTTCTTTGCTCCTGTTCTCATTGAGGAATAATATCTGGAATAACCTTCATCGCTGCATTCCCGTCTGCATTGTAGATCCCCTCTTCCTCCTCCCTCCAACTCTTTCATTTCATCCTCTTGTTCACATTTCAGGCGGCCGTTGGAAGGATTATGGCCCCTCTCATGCTTGGCACAGCTCTCGCTGCTTGAGATATATTATCATATTAGTGCAAAATGATGTAATGCGTTTCAAGACATTTGTCCTTCGCACATCCTCTGTCCCTTCGCAGATGATGTCACAGGCTTTGTCTACAGCCAGAGAAGTTGTTAAGCAGATTGTGAGGGGTATTATTTTGTTTGTTTGATGTTGCTGCCATCCTGTGGTTGCAGAGCAGTAAGCAGACATGAACAAAGGAGAGGATGCGGGTCGAATTAGGATGGAGGAAATTATTTATTACTGAACTGGAGGATAATGGGACTCATAACAGACGTCCTTGGTGTGTCTGTGCTGATGGTTTCTGTTTGGTCAGGGACAGATGGAAAGAGACAGACACGTTGCATATGACTTGATTACAAATGAGGGTTAATTAACTGGCTGGCTTGATTTTATAAGGACAAATACAAAAACCTTTGCAGAAACTGACAGAAACAGCCCAATATAAAAGAAATATAGCATTTTATAAGCATTGTTCCTCAATGAAATTACAAATCTTCTTTGTTGTTAAGTGAAATTTGGGTTGTCAAGCTGAGGTTAAAAAGCAGAATTCCCACTTCAGACATCCACACATTCACACACATGATCAAATGTAAATAATCCAGGAAGTCGAAGGTCATACCAGCAAAGGTTAATATTTCAAGGCAATTCAAGACAATTTTATTTGTATAGTCTACTTTAATCAATACGGTTATTCAATGTTCTTTACATGATTAGTGATGAAGTAAAAACAGTAATAAATCATAAAAGACACACACAAGACACGTAAAGTCTTGAAACACACACAAAACATATGATACATGGAAACATTACCCAAAGACAGCTCTAAACAGTTGGGATTCTAACCTTGATTTATTAAAACTCAATATTTCAGCAGCTTTGCAGTCGTCCGGGAAGTTTGTTCAAGATTTGAGGAACATAGAAACTGAAAGGTACTTCTCCCTGCCCAGTTATGATTGTAGAGTTGTTAAGTAGATTATAATTAGAGGACCTGATTGGTCTAGGGGGTTAGTTTATTGCGAGTAGAGCTACAACATACTTTGACGCTAGGGCATTCAAGAATTTATAAACTAGTAGGACTATTTTGAAGTCTATTCTCTTAACTACAGGGAGCCAGTGTAAAGACTTGAGAACTTCAATTTCCTGGTTCTAATGTGGACGCAAGTAGCAGCGTTCTGGATCAGCAGTAGTTTTCTGATTTACTTTTTAGATAGACCAACTAAAGATAAACGCATGTATGAGTTTTTCAAGGTCCTGCTGTTGCATTAGCTCTTTAAACCTGTAAATGTTATTTAGGTGATAGAAGGCTGACCTTGTGATTGCCTTTATATGACCCTGGATATTCAGGTATTAGACCATTACTGCACCTAGATTTCGGGCCTACATCATCATGCATCCTGTCTACTCTGATACTAAGGACAAACCTGAATTAATAAAGGGAAAAACATAATTAGGATGCCGAATCAAATCAAACATTATTATAAAGTGCTTTTCATACATAATAGCATCTCAAATGGCTTTACAGATTAAAATGACCCCAAATAATAACCCCCCACCCCCAAGAATAAAACAGGATCACACGTTCTCCATCAGCCTGTCCATCACCAAAGCAAACAAGAAGGGGCTCAGAGCAGTCCTACCTCCACCTTGAATTGTCACTCCTCCAGTGAGGTGTACTGTCACTCCTACAGTACACCTCACTGCTGTCTCACAACTCTCATATATATCCTACACCACTCTAACATACTTCTGCCACTCCAGACTACCTCATGCAAAGCCACAACTCTTCTCAAATTCAGTTCCATATGACCCTCTCTGTACTTCTCCATCACCATCCTTAAAGCAAAAATAGCATCTGTAGTACTATTTCTTGGCATGAAACCGTTCTGTTGCTCCCAATTGCTCACTTCTGACCGAAGCCTAGCTTCCACCACTCTTTCCCACAGCTTCATTGTTTAACTTATTAATTTTATTCCTTTGTAGTTGCCACAATTCTGCACATCTCCCTTGTTCTTAAAGATCAGCCTTAGAACACTTTTCCTACATTCCTCAGACATCTTCTCAGTCTTCAAGGTCTTGTTGAAGAACCTAGTCAAAACCTCTACTGCCACCTCTCCTAAACCCTTCCATACCTGCACAGGTATGTCATCAAGACCAACTACCTTCCCTATCCACAGTATGTTACCACGTTTTCTACTCTACATTCTGTCTGATTTTCCTCTTTCATCAGCTCCTCAAAGTACTTTTTCCATCTTCCCATCACACTCTTGGCATCTGTCAGTACATTTCCATCCCTATTCTTGATCCCCCTTACCTGCTGCACATCCTTTCCATCTCTGTCTCTCTGCCTCGCTAATCTATCATTATCTCCCTCCTTACTATCCAACCTATCATGCAGGTCATCATACGCCCTTTGTTTGGCCTTTGCCACCTCTACCTTCATCATGCGCTGCATCTCCCTGTACTCTTGTCGGTCTCATCAGTCCTCTCAGTGTCCCACTTCTTCTTAGATAACTTTTTTCTCTGTACATGTTCCTGGACTTCATTGTTCCACCACCACGTCTCCTTATCTACTTTCCTCCTTCCAGATGACACACCAAGTACCCTCCTACCTGTCTCCCTAATCACATTAGCTGTAGCTGTCCAGTCATCAGGGAGAACCTCCTGGCCACCAAGAGCGTGTCTCAAGACCTTCCTGAGAACCTCACAACACTCTTCTTTTTTAAATTTCCATCACTTGGTCTTCTGCTTTTTCTTTGTTCTCTTCACCTTCTCCTATGTTGTCTAGCTACACTCTCACCCACCATTTCAGTTTTTTCTTTGTGACTCCATTTCAGAACACCAGACAACACCAGTTGTTGGCAGGCCGGCGAGCTACAGGATCCTGGGGAGTGCTGAGGCACATCCAGAAGGGGAAACGTTGCAGAGGCTGACCGGAGGGATCGGCGGAGAAAGTGGAGTCCGGATCCAGTAAACCAGGAACGGGAGAACTATGGAGAGTTTTAGAAAGAGAGATTCTGGTAAGAAATCTCAAGCATGGGAGAAAGGAACTTCTTACTTGGAATTCCGGCGAGAGCGTTGGCCAAATACCGTGGTTGCAGCGAGAACAGACTGCCGTAAGTCTGCAGTGATCGTTCCTCTTTTGAGTGTTGGAGATGATTAGTTCTGATGAGCTGCACTTGAAGTTCCAGCCTGCCACGCCCCTGAGGAAAAAGGTGAGGAAACAGAGACACAGAACCAAACAGCCACAGAATCCTAACACCATTACTTTGCAGTCACTCATCTCCTTCAGATCACAACGTCTACATAAGACGTAGTCCACCTGAGTGCTCCTACCTCCACTCTTATAAGTCACCCAATGTTCCTGCCTCTTTTGGAAGAAAGTATTTGCAACAGCCATTTCCATCCTTTTTGCAAAGTATACCACTATCTGTCCTTCTTCGTTTCTATCCTGAATACCAAACCTGCCTATCACTTCCTCATCCCCTCTGTTCCCTTCACCAACATGTCCGTTAACGTCTGAACCAATCACCACCCTCTCAACTCTCAGGATACCCTGCATCAAATCATCTAGTTTACTCCAAAACTTCTGCTTCTCTTCTTACCCACATCCTACCTGTGGGGCATAACCACTAATAACATTAATAATTATTCCTTCCGTTTCAAGCTTCAGACTCATCAACCTATCTGATACCCCTTTTCACTTCCAGAACATTCTTAGCAAATACCTGTCATAGTCCCAACATTCAAAGTCCCTACTCTCAGTTCCACGCTCTTGAATTTCCTCTTTTCTCTCCGCCTACCAACACGCCTTCCTCCTCTCCTCCTTCGATCAACAGTAGTCCAATTTCCACCGCCGCCCTGTAGGTCAACAGCACCGGTGGCGGTCGTTGTTAACCCGGGCCTCAACCGATGTGGTATGGAGTTCATGTTTGTGATTCACATAGTTGATTTGGTTCAGGCTTTACAGTGGATGCCCTTCCTGATACAACCCTTTGCATTTTTCCGGACTTGGGACCAGCACAAGAAATCACTGGCTTGTGTACTATTCCTAGTTGAGTAAGTGAAATTAAAATTTGGTGGGGAGGACTCTGCAAGAACAGAAGGGACATCTGTACTCAGCCATGTTTCTGTTAATAATAAACACCGAAGATTATGATCTAAAATAATTTATTATAACATTTATGAGGTTGCATTTGTTTGGTTTATGATTATTTGTCCATTCTGTGGTGATAATAACAGTCATGAATGATGTAGGACAAGGTCTAAGTCCAGTATGAGAGTTACTGTTAAAATCAGGGCTGAGTTTATAGGAGCAGTGACCAGCTGAATATCAGGATTTGGTGGAAGGGGCAGAGATGGCAGGGGCAGCTGGTACTGGTGTGTTGGGATGGACGAGGGTATGCCAGGCTCATTGCCAGCATGTAGTTGACTCGTCTGTTCAGATGTAATCAATCCACCACAAACAATTGTATCTGGCCCCAGAAAATGTTAAAGTTGTTGTGGAATTAAGGTAAAATGCAGCTATTTGGCTATTAATGACTTTAAGGACTGTTTATGCCAGTCAATGAGATAAATAATTTATTAAAAGTATTAATATTTTGGGGCACTATCTGTTACCAGGAACTATTTTAATAGCCAAATATCTATATCAGTCTCATAATCTGAAGGAGGGAATTCTTTATCATCTATTGACCATAAACCTTGCCATATGTGTGTGGAACAAGAATGACAACAGTTAGTTTCCAAAATACAAGAGTTTATTGACAAACGAAGGAAAATAAACATTTAATCACTCAAACTAAATAACCGACACACTACTGATCAGCAGAAAACAGTACGATCTGAAAGGGGCTAAAACAGAGAGAAATACAGGTTGGTAACAATTGTTTCCTACAAGCTATTTCCAGCAAACAACTTAATAAAACATGTTTTCTTGAACTTATAGACCTATTTTAAAAGGTAAGAAATCACTGCAAAAAAGCCCCTGTAAAAACAGGTGGCCACAACACAGGCAGAAAATATTGGACAAAATCAATCAGATTTATTTTGAAAACATGTATTTTGTTTTTATGGGGATAAAATTTTTGATTTGTAGTGAGTTTTGAGCAAGCTAAAATAAAACTAATTATACCCATTAGTATTGAAAATTGTCTTTAGATAACAGGTAATGTGAATTACTTATAACAAAATTAAGTGAACTGAGGAACAGTATATACTGATATATTTAAATTAAATTTGAGTAATTCTGGCCTTAAAAACTTTTATAACTCAACCAAAGACTCTAACCAGTCAGCCACAGATTTTATTAGTGAATCTTCTCATACCAGTCTGAGCAGAATTTATTCAAAAAGGCTGATCCTCAGTAAGCTTGGGGTGCAGGGCAGCCCATGAGCACCAAGGCTCCAGGTCATCTGTCTGCTTTGCCTGTTTGGTAATTCAGCCATGATGTAATCCTAATTTTCAATTCATTTTGTGATTAGGCTAAATGAGTTCTTCCTAAAGCCTTAAACCCGCAGGTATGTCACCTCTCTGTGAATTATTAACAAGTCGATGAGGGTGCATGATGCATGCAAAGGGCACGGAGATAAATTCAAGCAATATCGCTTCACTCCATTGACCTTGTTAAAGTTTTATGTGATTCTTCATAATGCATGGGCCCATCACCAATATATATTTTTTTATTTTTTTTTTTAATCCAACAGTTTTGGGTGATTTAAAGAAGACGTATGACATTTTTTTACTAAAATTGACTCACCCTCCATTTTACCATAATATATAAATAAGGTTTCTATTTAGAAGGTAGTTTTAATTTACAATACATATTTTACTGTAGTCCCTTGTAAAATTGGGGAAAAAGCTTTGAAATAAGTTTAGCTATCATTAAAGCATAAGGTGAAAAAGTTTTGGATTAAGAAATAACAGAAGAAATATTTTTTTAACAAAATCATTTGCTGTCCAAATACGGGTTCTCCTGAATAGTTTCTACAATATAATTATAATACTACGAACATTTCCCAAGGTTCAAACACAAAGAGAGAAGGATATTTGATTATGTCACAAGATCTTCTAGAGTCCTGTGTCCTCTTTACACTGCTCTATCCAGCTCAACCTGAAGATTTTCTAGACGTCCTAAGACTTATGTTTCAAGAAAAGATTTAGCATCTGATAAATTATTTCTGCAATAATTTTTAGATAAATTTGGATATTATGCTAATGAAAGATCTATTTATGACTCATTTTCATTGTTCTGGCAGACTACCAGTTTTTCTTGTTTTTATTTTTCTGTTTTTACTTGTAATGTTCTTATATTCATGATGCCATGGTCTCTTACACCCCACAGCACCTATGTGATGACAACGATATCAGCTTAGAATGAAACTGAAAAGAGATATTGGCACGGAAAAATTGGTATTGAAAAATATAATTGTAACTCAAAATCTTAATTCTGAATCTGAAAAAAATGTAGTGAAAAAATTGTGTAGTGATAGTGTAATAAAACTTTAAAGAGAACAAATTTCAATGGAACTCAAAATATATGCAATAAAACGATTAACTAAGTTACAATCAAGTTTTGAGACTTTCATCTTTTTTTAATGCCAATCTTTTTTTTCAATTGCCACTTTTTTAAGCACAGATTCAATCAGCTGCTAGTCATGTTCACATCATGCATGTGCATGAGGGGCGGGGCTTCAGAGTAGGGCTGCAGCTATTGATTCTTTTTGTAATCGATTAATCTAGCACTATCGATCAATTAATCAATTAATCAGATTTTTTTTTAAATGTTAAACCAACCAAAACAAATCATGCATAACAAAAATTTTGTCGCTGTAAAATGATCAAGCATTTGCCTTTTATCTCTCAAAAAACAGAGAAGTCCAACTCCAACATTTGGCTCCAAAACTAAGCCAATACAGTATTTATTCATTTATTTGACAAAATAACAGTCATCAGCGATAATGTAAGTTAACAAACTAAACAGTCCATCCACTTTTTTGTGAAAGAGCTTTTGTGAAAAGCTGCAATGTTTTTGTTATTTTATTTTTTATTTTTTGCCAGTCACTTAAATTGTTTGAAAAGCAAGCAGAGTTTCAGACAACATTGTCACATTAACATTAGCTAAATTAAATGACTTTAAATGTCCTTTTAACATTTGAAAGCTCTAAAATGTGACTAGCTCAGATTGAGTGCTCACTAGAAAAACATATTTGCTTTCATTTTGGTGCTATATTCCCAGACCCACCCTGGCCTCTTTAGGTCCTTCTTTGTTAACCTCCTGGGTACCCCCCTGCTCAGCAGCAGTGAACGCTTAGGAAAAGTCACTATTGATCACTTTAAAAACTGGCAGGAGTCTCTGTGTCAGGAGAGAGTGAGAAAGTTTTTTTTCTTACTTTGGTCGCATCGCAGCATTAAGTCTGTTGATTTTGACGCTGTAGCGGTGATGTTGGCTCATTTTTTGTCGCAGATACTGACTATACGGCACTTAAAACTCTGTTTTCATCCGTCCACACACAGATACTGAACACAGAGAAAACACAGATATCAGCTTTGGCCAGAGGTTTTCAAAAGATTTGTTTCTGGTGCCAAAAATCTGCGTTTACGTGTGGATGACAAGCCACACCATAGAAAAACATCTCTGTTTTGTGAGATACTGGCTACGGTTGGACAAGGTTTACCAGCGATTGAACGTAAGTAAGTTCACGACTTAAAAACATCAAAGCAAAACATCATATGGAGTCTTAACGCATCATGACATCGCTACAAATACAGTATTAATAATAGCGAACATCAGTGTATACACGCTTAGGTTATGTTACTTTGTTTCAGCGATGCTTGGTGAAAAAGCATGTGGATGTTTTCTGATGCTGGATCATTGAGCTTGTACTGCGGTGGTACGCGAGGTCTATTTTGCAGTATATACACTGTACTTTGTTCTTTTCTTTTTTAGAATGTAACCATCCCAGACTTTACACATCTTCTGCAGTTTATGGGCATCTTTACTCTCCGCCATCGCACCAACTAAATGTATCAGGCGCTAGTGGTGTGTTTCGCGCAGGTGCATCCAATTATCTTCTTAATATCACCTTAAGGAGATTCTAGCAGATGACAAAAACAGCATTATCTGCAGCCTCCTGTGATCCGACCCCTATGTCCCCGGTTTAAACAACGCTTATGTTTATAGCCTACTTCCCTCGAGGCACCCCAAAAAACAGATGAGTCGCAAAGTGCAAACTGACTGCATGAGCAGGATTTGGACCACTAGTTAATAGAATGACAGTCCTATGTGTTAACCACTCTGCCAAAGCAGCATCATGTGCATGTTGAGCAACCAGGGAACATTATCAAGTCTACAGCCCTCCCAGACAGTCACAGTTTGATAAAACAGAGGGTACAGATTTATAATCCATGCGCACAGTTTAGTAAAACGAGGGTACAGCTTCTTGCCCCTCAAAAATTATTTCTGTACCTGTCCCCAAGTATCTCCTAAATATCACCTTCAGGAGATTCTAGCAGCACAAAAACAGGGTTATCTGCAGCCTGCTGTGATCTGCGAGCTCCCCCCTGTCCTTCGTTTTGTAATGGAGCATGCCAAGGTTTTGTCAGCCAATCAGCAGCATCATAACCCAACACGTGAAGTACATTTGTTTGCACGTCCTGAACGTGTTGAATACGTGTTTTTTGCATGTTGTATATTTGTTGTTTACGTGTCAAAGACACACAAAATTTCACGTGATATTGTCCCTCCTGGCTTTCCATATACAAAACAGTCTGTGCGGAACAATGAGATGCCTGCGCGTCATAGGAATTTAACTAGGCTTCGAAGCAGAGTTTTTGCCTCTATCAAGTTTTGGAATCAGGTATATCAAGTAACTCGAATTGTTTCAGCCCTACCTCATAGTAAGGCTAATTATGTAAAGTAATTACGTTCCTTGCTTTTGGCTGTCACTGAGTTGGCCGTTTTATACCTGTTCTCTAACCCAACAGATAAATGTTACTTGTAGTTCTTTTATATATCTTTAATTCTAAAATCTCCATATACTACAGCAAAATCTACAGCTTTAAATTTCTATAATGTTTAATTTAATATCACTTTCAAATTAATTACTGTTTGCTTCCTTTCTTTAGGTTTAGATATACAAAATTGAGCTTTTGGAATTTGACTGAAATGGTGGCATAGTGTTAGCAGACATTACTTTCTAAACCTGGTGTCATGGGTTTGATTCCACCCTAAAACTTAGTGTGTTTAGGTTGTTTAATAATTTTTATTTGACCAGGTGTCCTGATCCCTTAGTCAGCTGATAGTCTGCAGGCTGCACAAACTTTTAGCTTTATGAGCTCCACCAGCATTATCCTAAATCTTCCTTATACATAAGTGTGCTTTACTTAATATAATAACCTTATCTCAGTATAAAAATATGAGAAAATAAACAAAAGTGCACTTGTATACAAGGTAAAAAAAATAACCTAATTACAAACAAAGCAGAGTTAGCAGGTGTTTTTGAACCCATGACATCAGGATACAGGGCAATGTCAGTGCATATCTCCAGCTGTCAAAGTGCAGGGACAAACAACAATGAACACAAACACTCACACCTAAGGACAATTTAGAGAAAAAAATAACCTAGCAGTCATGGAAGAACATACAAACACCATACAGAAAGACCCTTAGCTGGGATACAAACCCTCAACCTTATTGCTGCAAGGCAACAGTGCCACCTACTGTCCCACCATGCAGTGAAATACTTAAATATGATCAGGTTGTTGATTCAGAGTGTGAACAGCATGGAAAAAATTGTTATTTGAGGTGGGGGACAGCCAGAAGAGACCAGCACCCTAAGCAGTAATGCAAGGAAAAAAAAAAGAAAAAGGTTAATTTACAGCATATACAAGGAAGTAAGTTACGGTCAGAAAAAAATATTTTGTGTCCTTGATACAACAAACAAATCAGGAACCAAATACAGCCACCATGGGTCATTAAATCCCCAGCAGTTTGCTGAGGTAGATCGCAGATAGGTGTGCAGTTTGCAAAACATCCTTCATGTGGTCTAGCAGAAACAACTTCCCCTATTGTGCATTTGAACACATTGTGTCAAAACCAAGTGATATGTGTTTTTTTCTTTCAATTATTTCCCGGTTTTGAGTGTTTTTAAGAGAAAGAAATTGAGGTCTTTGCCAACCAGTCATCATGTGTGTCTTTTCATTTCCTTGGAAACGTCACACAAAGTTGGCCAAAACTTGGTCTGACGCAAAACTCAATCTTTCCAAGTTTCACGGAGACTTAAAGCCCAACTTATTACCATTCTACGCATGGTAAATAATTATCCGTTTGTGTCCAGGGGCCGTATTCACAAAGACTCTTATCTTACCGCTAGGTGTTACTCCTAACTCGCGCTAAAGGTCTTACATAGGAGTTGTCGTCTAAAACCTATTCACAAACGCACTAAGAGCTACTTTTACGTGGGACAAATTCCTAAACATAAGACAAGAGTGATGTCCCGTTGCTATGTAAAACGTCATTTCCTATGTATGAGAAAATAGACAGTGTGATTGGTTGTTGAATGACACGTGTTGGAGCTATTTCTGTACTTGTATCGAAAGGTTTGATTATTCGTTTGTTTAAGTTTTATGGAAAAATCGCCACTACAACACGTGTGAAACCAGGAAATGGAAAATTTCAATGTTGATAAAAGGGTGATTATGAACAGCGCAAATTGCAGAAATAATGAATAAATTGGAAGACGTGCACGTTTTCTTCTTTGTGCAGGGGGAACAACACGTAGCCGGGTATCTCACAAAACGGAGATATTTTTCTAGAGTTTAGCCTGTCACCCACACGTAATCGGAGATTTTCGGCACCATAAACGAATCTTTAGAAAAACTCCGGCCAAAGTGGAGATTAGCATTTTCTCCGTTTTCAGTATCTGCGTGTGGACGGTTGAAAACGGAGTTTTAAGAACCATAACGTTACTATCCGCGACGAAAAATGCTCCAACATCACTTGTGCGACCTGTGTTTAATCAAAAACCTCAGAGATGTGTTGTAATCATCCATTGTTAAAGCACGTTTTGTTTGCTTGCTTTTATAAGCTCTATCACCACTGCATACTGAAGATAGAGGAAAGAAAGTTATTCTTATGCTGCATTCACACCGCACATTTGGTCTGCGTTAGCTGCGGCTAGATTACATGTAAAGTCTATGGTGGAGTACGTCAGAGGTCCGTCAAGGGCTCTGCGTTGCGTTAAGTACGTTGGCTCCATCAACGACGCTTGCGTTTCACACGGCAACGTACCAACGCATGCGTTACAGAAGTTCAACAAGCTGAACTTTTGACGGATCCAACACAGTTAACGCAGTGCAGCAACCAATCAGAGCGTCTCACTGTACTTATGTCACTATAAGCCGTTCTTGAATGAAGCGCGGGCCCAGTGAAAACATTTTCAACAAACGCAGATTTAAAAAATCATAAATAACACTTACCAAAGTCAGATGGACAGGCGCTCCTAAAGAGGAACAGAAAACCTGTAGTTGGTGTCCTGGTAGGAGATTTAAGCTCCGATGCGGCCCAGGAGGTCGTAAAATTAGGTGCGGGACAGACGGAAGTAGCACTGAAAGCGAACCTCATCCATAAGCAGCTCCTGGAGCAAGTGGTTAAACTCCCCGAACTCAGAACGCATCTGAATAATGGGCGCTGATGCACCCGATGTCAACATTGTCTAGCTTTATCTAGCTAATAAAGCCAAGCCACTCTCTCGTTACAATCCACCATAGTGCAGAACATAAGGAAACAGAGGAAGCCCCGCCCATGCATTGTTTTTTCCTCAGAAGCAGGCTATGGAAGCCAAAGGTACATGCGTCAAACTTCATCCGTTGGATGCGTTGCTCGACGTATCCAACGGATGCGGTCTGAATGCAGCTTTAGCGGATAGGATTTGGGAGAACTACTGTCCCGTACTGCTTTGTCACGTCTATGAATGTGCTGAAAAATGCTTTTATCCGGTTACATGTGGATGGAGATTTTTTTTTCAACGACCTGAGGAAAACCTTTTTGTTTAAAAAAAAACCCAGGTACGTGTGGACATTGTAGGTATTGTTTGGTCAATTCAGAATCATCCAGAGTGTCCAACGAAAGTGTGTCCAACACTCTGGATGTCCAACATTAGCTGCAGAACATTTTGGGAGTCTTTGTGAATAGGTCTTAGGAGTTAGGAGTCCTCTTGACTTGTTTTAAGGATTCCCAGACTTGGGAGCTACTTTTAGGCCTAAAAGTGGTTGTGAATTACTTCTATCTTAAGAAACTAGGAGTCCTAAATTTAAGAGTGACATGCCCCCATTTTTTAGGAGTTACTCCTAAATTCGGCAGTTAGGACCTACTTTTAGCCCTAAGATTCTTTGTGAATACGGCCCCTGAAGTGTAATTTTGTAAAAAGTGTACAATTGACAGCTCTCACAAGGTACTTATGTTTCTGGGATCTTTCCTTGCCCCTAAAGGATTAAGTTTAGCAAAAAGGCAGATATATCCTTATATAACTAAAAAATAATATGGCAGTGATTGTTTTTATCTACCATAAAAAAACATGCAAGTAACATATTCAAAGCAGCAAATTGAATAATTTGTAATTTTC
This sequence comes from Apricaphanius iberus, assembly GCA_028564705.1. Classification (NCBI taxonomy): domain Eukaryota; kingdom Metazoa; phylum Chordata; class Actinopteri; order Cyprinodontiformes; family Aphaniidae; genus Apricaphanius; species Apricaphanius iberus. Next base: position 847,569 of record JAPXFQ010002837.1, read on the forward strand.
TCACTTGTTCTAAATCTTCAAGATTAATGCCACTTCTGAGTAGTTGCATTTTGCACTTTGGCAATGACCAATGACCCACATAGATAATTAGCCAATTCTTGCATTTTCTAATGTAGAAGATCCAAGATGTGACAGAATTTGGCTCTATTAACTTATCTTCCACAGTAGTTTGTAACTGCACATGTAAATGTAGTAACTGAAAAACATTATAGTTTTTACAAAGTAACCACAACAAATGTTGAATACTCAGGTGTTGGAGTGAAACTATTCTTAAATATGAATTCATTACTTTTAAAAAAATGTATGTCCATATGTTCACTGTTCATAATTCAAGCCAAAGAGCAATATAAATAAACAGTGAATTTTTATTTAGCAGAAATAATCTTTATTTTTTAATGGGCTGCACAGTGGTTGGTGCTGTTGCCCTGCAACAAGCCGCAAGGCAATTGCATTTTAAGCTTGCATATTTTTTCTTTTGCATGTGTGGATTCTCTCCAGTTTTGAAACCGTCCAAAAATCTGACTGTTATGTTGACTGGTCTCTAAATTGCTCTTAAGTATTAAACAGCCTCCTGCTTGGATAGGTGAATGTAGCCTGCTGATGCATATTTAACATGCTCAGTGATGGTTGGTTTAAGTGGGCTAGTAGGCTAAGCCCTCCCCTGTGTATATTAAAAATAAAAATAAAATGTTAAAATAGCTATCCATTACACACAGCTGAAAATAAATTGTAAATTTTTTAAATGTATACAACTGGTGCCCGACCATCTCCAGAAACTGCAAAACTTCTGCAAACGGCTATTTTTTCACAACCCAAACAGCAACCATTATATTCAATGCATTTCATGGTATGAAGTGATTGACAGACTGCTAACCACGCCCCCTCTATTTGCTGCTCATAGGGGCTAATTCTGTTCAGCCCATAGTTAGACCAAAGTCTCAGGCTTTAGCCAGTTACAATGGACAATGTGTGGTTTGTGGGTGTGGTTTGGCATAGACAGTGCTGACACAATGGCGGTGTCAGCGCGCAAAATATCACAATATATCAAACTGGGGTAAAATAGGCAACCAGCATGTGACAAGCTAGGTCACCCCAGTTTCGCTATTTTTTGTACTAAATACAGAATATATTGACGTTAAAAATATTCACTTCATTTAAGATATGTTTAATGGCAGAAAGTGCTCCAAACTAGAGAAAAAATAACAACAGACTGTGCATGAATGCTATTTGCTGGCAGTGTTGATAGGGGTGATTTCTTGTTGCAGCTCTAATATAAAGCACATTTGTTGTTTGTTTGTTTTTTGCTGTCAAAGAGCCACATATTTAGCAATGAGAGAGAGGAATGAACAGCAGTGGACCAAGTTTAATTATAAACATAAAATATTTCCAATATTAGAAGCTTCTACAAGATCAGCAACAATAATTAGTGTAAGACACTTACACGCACTTACATTCCCTGATGTTGGTAATTAGTAAAATACTGATGGTGTTTCATAGCAAGACTGAGAGATAAAGTGGAAATACAGATGTTTTCCATAATCACAAAGAAATTCCACAGATTGTGAGAAAGTATTGCGATGCAGAAGTTACAATACCGATGAAGGTTTCTTATATTGGCTTTATGCCAATGTTTTTGAAACCATTTTATACTAATGCAATGAAACCATTGTATGGATGCATAATTTATAGTAAACTTAACATGAAAATTATCTGTATGAAAATAACTTCTTTTTTTTCTATTTAGTCAATCAGGACATTAGATGCACTTGTAAGTAAGAAACAACTGTGTTTCCTGTGTTGACTCAGAATAGTTTGAGGTTTAGACCGGAAAGATGAATAGCTAACAGTTTTAGAGCTGTGATGCTGGTGCAGAACATTTTCAGTTCTGTTATTCAGCCTCAGAAAGAGCCACCAAAACAAACAAAAAAATCTTAAAGAAGACAAATAGAGAGTCTATGATGTCTTTGTTTTTGTTACCATTTCTTTTTTTCATTGGGATATCAGGTAGGAGAACACTAAAAACAAAAATGCTTGAAGACATGGATGCAAAAATAAGATATTGTGGTTAGTTTACATCTGACGGATTGTCAGCTAAGTGACTTATAACTGTTCAACAAGATATATTGCCTTTTTTTATAAAATTGTGATCAGATATTCAAAAATAAAATTGGCTTGGTTTTAAGTAACAGATTAAATACATTGAATTTTAGTGCTTTCAATATTTAGTTTAAAAATGACTATGAAATAAATATTTAGAGTTAATTCAATGAAGGTTTATTGTTAATTTAACTTCTGTGTGTACTTCTCATTTGAATGAATATTGCTTCTGTTGCAGATTGGAGAGAACGATGTGAGAAAAGGGTCAACACAATAGTGCAAATGTCATTCGTATTAGGCTACTGTATTAAGCAAAGCAGTTGCAAAGAGATATCACTTTATTAATAATATCAATTAACCTTGATTTGTATTATTTTATTCAGTCTGTATGTCTTCTATAACCCTCTTTTCTCTCAGTGTGCATGTAGACACTGCTCAGTTTCAACCAGTAGTTTAACAACAGGAAGTGACTCAAAAGAAGTTTGACATCTGCACCTACAAACCTAAATATAACTTTGTAATTAAAAAAGCCAAGTTTAAAGTGTCTTGCCTATTTAACAGACATCAGAAATGTTTTCGGTCTGTAATATTTAGGAATGGCACATTTAAAGAATTGACGGATCAGATAATGTTGTGATGATGTGCCTAATACACAAAAAACTTTAACATTACTTTTGTGCAAATGATGTTGATCTAATGCAATGTTTATTTTCTTCTTTGAGTATAAATATGTAATTATAGCTTTTCCCTAATTTATTGACTGATTAAAAACATTAAGGGATTAGAAAAAGATACTAAAAGATACAAATAAGATAACAAATTTCAGTTCAATTAACTCTTGCATTGTGGCACCAGAATAAATGACTGAATTGAGCTCTTATTCTACACTCAACAATCCTGATAGCTGCATTGGTCATCTGTTGCTTTTGATAAGCAGTGTGAGATTTCATTTCGATGTACAGTCGATTTCATGTTTGATTTGTTTTAATGTCCTCTGTTTTACAGGTTCCTCTGCAGTTACTCCTGTATTTGTGAAGACTGGAGAGGATCTAATTCTTAATCTCACAGAAGCTGAAATTCCAACAGATTCCACCATTTGGTCATGGCAATTTACAGATAAGGCAATGGTAACATTTATAAATGGATCCCAACCAATTGTTGAAAAGAGTTACTCTGGAAGACTTCAAACTCTCAAGGAAAAATACAATGTTAAATTACAGAATCTAACTAAGTCAGACAGTGGTATTTACACTGCAAAGTTAATGGTACCGAAAGTAAAGGAACTAACTGAATACAGTGTTACAGTTCAGGGTAAGTTATATATTTAATTGTGAACTATCTGCTGTATGAATAAAAATAATTTGTTACACAGCTCCAAATGGATAAGGGATTTAAATTCCAGCACCTGTTATCAACAGAATAGCCCTGGCAGGCCTCTTTGTTTGGGTTTGTGGCCAATAACTTTGCTTATGAAGTTATATTTCCTATTTCTAATGCCCAAAAACTTTTTTAATAAACTTCTTTCCTAAGATCAATAATAATAATACTTTAATGACAGGACTGACTGGGGAATTGTCGATATTAAGTCTGAAACTTTTGATTTTAAAGAGGGTCAGTTTGGTGTCAATAAGAATTCATCCAGTCTTGTTATTATTCAGTAGAAGGAAGATAGAAGAGAACCAAGCTCTAACTTCAGAGAGACAGTTAGTTAGGGGAGAAGGAGAGAGCGAAGTAGATGGTTTCGTTGAAAGATGAAGCTGGGTGTCATCAGCATAACAGTGAAATTGAATGTTGAATTTACGAAAAATGTTTCAAAGGGGTAAGAAATAGATAATAAAGAATAGACGTACAAGTACTGAACCCTGGGGTACCCAGAAGTGACCTGGGAGGGATGGGAATGAAAAGATTTTAATTCAACAAACTGTGTGCAATCCAAGAGATATGATCTAAACTAGGCTAGTGGGGTATGAGAAATACCAATTGTCTATGTAGGAGAATCCAGTGGGAAATGGAATCGAATGCTGCACTTAAATCCAGAAGGATATGAATTGAAAGAACACCAGCATCTGCAGCCAGGAGAAGGTCATTAGTATATACATAGAAAACATTAAGGATCACCGCACTCAATATGGTAGTAAGATTTCATGACCCAAAAATAACACTTTGGTGCTAACCTAATTGTAAAACTGATAAGAATTGGGGGTTTTGTGTTCGCTTATTTTGTTTTAATCTTTTTAGTACTAAATTAAACAACTCATACATTTAAAGTAACATATTTATGAAAAAAAATGTCTTTCAAATTTACAGAGCAAAAATTTACTGAATACATCTTTATAGTTCAACGCAATTTTATACATGTCTGATACGTTTGAGCCAGGATTTATCTACTTGTTTCTATTTTCCTTTTACATCTCCCTCCTCAGATCCAGTTTCACCAATTTTTCTGACCATCGACTCAGTTTCCAGCACCTACTCCTCCTGTGAGCTCACCGTGACCTGTACCACAGAGGACTCTAACATACATAGCACTATTAAATGTGACCACAAAACCTGTCATCCTGAAAAAGAAAACAGTTCAGTGGTCACTAAATCTGGTGCTTCTCTCGACATGTACTTGTTAAATTCATCAGTCATATGTAACCATAGCAACCAGGTCAGCTGGTCTGACGATGTGCGAGTAATTAAACATTATTGTCTTCATTGTACTGGTAAGTTAAAGCAGTGGATAAATATTTAGCCTAAACTGTTATATGTAAAAACTAGCTTTATCTCTTCATTTAGGGTCATATAATTTTGGTCAAAAAATACAAGTAATAAATAATCCACATTTTATCATGTTGCAGATCTCTCTACAGTGTGTCTGGTGAAGAAGGCCTTGTTCTCTGTTGGTCTGATCATCATGGTATCTGCTGTCTTTGGTGTCCATCTCATGGAAAAGGTTAAGAAACCGAAATACTTCTTAAATACTTCTCCAAAGAAACGGCCAAATATTTCATCCTGAAAAGGTCAAAGTCAAGTAGTAACCCCTAAGGTTTTGGTTATATTGTATGTATATCTTAATGATTAGAGTGACACAAATAACTTCTAGATATAGAGCATAAAGTGTCATAAAGTGTTGAATAGTTTAATGCTTTCTCAGTAGATCTAGTTTGTTGACATTGAATTCCCACCAGATATTTGTTAGAACGCAGGCAATCCACACATACGTAGAATTCAAACACATGTAAGTTCAAAGATTAAGTAATTTGGTAAAATCAGAATGACAGAATAGCATATAAAGAAATGGAGCTATATGAAGTTACCGAATTCTTAGAAAACTCTTTAAAGTATTTTGTGAAAACACTCTGATATGAGCTAGTCCTAACTGATGGCCTTAAAAATATTTCCATTGCAAAGAATTGCAGAGGAAGTCTTATGATGTGTAATGTCAAAAATATTTTGTGGTGTTGGGGCCATAAAGCAGAAGTGAAAAGAACAGCGTTTTACCATAAGCCAGTCAGGACCAGATTATTCTCACTAGATTTCAAAAACATCATCTAAAAAGTCGACTTTGGGGATCATTTGAAGAGCTTTGGAATAGCTTTTTGGGGGTCTCTGAAACCATTATTTACCCCAGAAACCAATGGTTTCTCTAAACAATCTCAACACAAGACTTTACGACTAAAGAAAAGCAAGTTTGTTACATTTTATACAACATTTTTTCACAAACCAATAAACTCTTCGGAAGAGTCCATATCTTGTGCTCATATCAAATGCTTACATTATCTGTATTTTTGTTTTATTTCATTAAAAAAAGTTTAGATGTCCTGTAACAAGTGCCAGTGATTGTGATGTGAATTCAATTGCCTCAATAAAGTTTTCTAAAACTACTTTAAATAATTGTTTTATTTTATTCTGTAATTGCTTCCTCAAACTAAAGTTGATTTTTTTGGGATTGAGATTTGATAACACTGAACTCATCAAATCTATTGTCAATAGTTTATGTTGATTTGAGCTTTGTGACTATATGCATTGCCCTGTTGAAAGCAACCTTCTGAGGAAGAATAAGCTGTGGCCTTTAAAAGGGATAGGCATAATTATCTTGTGCAATTCTACCTTGATTTAGGTTTCAACACTTTGTGTGTTCAAGATTATATTCTCCAAGCATATAATGCACTCGAAAGTTATTTTTAAAACCAGCCTGTTGATTCTCCACATACCTTTTACGCTAACAAAGCAGTTGTTAATATGAAGGCCTGGGGTGTTATTTCACATTTATTTGCTTTCACTTCTTGTTTTCATTGCATGTAAAAGTATTGTTTATAGATAGTGTGTATAATGTCTACATACCTGAGGAAACAACTGAAAGTCGCCATCATATTTCATCAAACTTATGAGGAAGTGGTCAACAACTAGTCAAACAGGAAGAGGTTTTTGAACTGTGGGCTTCTGATATATACAGAGTCTGTACTGGCAAACCCTTTGTCTCTTTTAATATTTTGAAAAGAAAGAATATATATTGTAAAAAACTATTAACATTATGTTGCATGGTACAACATCATTATCTCAGCAGATACATACATTTTTGAAGCTGCATTTTTTATTTATTCTTTTATTTTTGCAAGAGTTAAACTTAGCATTTTATATATAAAATGTTAACGTCTTTGTTGTGGCCACAATTTCATAGTTTAATTACTCAGACTTGAAAAAGTTACCCTATGTTATTGTTGTTTTGGATGAAAAAAGAGGACAAAAATTAAGGTATGCTGTTATGTTTCTGAGTGCAATCAGTTTAAAGAGCGGCAGTTTGAATTTACAATAATGATTGCCTTTGCTGACTCTCTTTGTGACATGATGTTGAAATGTATTGAAATATCATATTAGACTGATTTGTATTTTTCTGTATCTGTATCTTTTTTTTCAATTAAATATGTATTACAGTAAAAGCTGTTCTTTGCTAAATTTCTAAGGCAAGGCAAGTTTATTTGTAGAGCACAATTCATACACAAGGCAATTCAAAGTGCTTCACAGTTGCATAAATTAAGAAAACAGATAAACAGGAAAAAAACATCAACTTAAAAAATAATTAATTACAATAAAAAGCCAGAGTGCAGATAAAATACTTTCAATTGTCATATGCTCAGGTAAAAAGAACTGTTTTCAGCCTGGATTTAAACATTGTTAGAGTTGAGGCTTGTCTCACATCCTCATGAAGGCTGTTCCAGATCCAGATTTTAGCTGCCTGAATCTGAAATGCAGCCTCACCGTGTTTATTGTTGACTCTGGGAACCACCATGAGACCGCTCCTTGAAGTTCTCAGTCCCCGAGATGGTTCATATGTCTCTAACATGTCAGAGATGTACTTTGGTGCCAAACCATGAAAAGACTTGTACACAAGCAGAGCTGTTTTAAATTCTATTCTCTGAGCGACAGGAAGCCAGTGCAGAGACCGGAACACTGGACAAATATGGTCGTATTTCCTGGTTCTTGTCAGGACTCGAGCAGCAGCGTTCTGGATGTACAGCAGCTGTCTAACAGCTCGTTTAGAGAGGCCAGTGAGCAGGCAGTTACGGTAGTCTAACCTGCTGGAGACAAATGCATGGATAAGTCTCTCTAAGTCTGGTTTTGACACTTTTGTACTGTGTAGAGCAATGCTTTGAGTCAGAATTCATAAGAATTGGGGTTTTTTTGTGTGCACAAAAAAAGATAATTGATTTTGGTTTCATTGACTCACAGCAAACAGTATATATAAAAAGCAGTTTTTTTATTACTAGGAAAATAAAAAGGAATGCAGCATGTGATGGTGCAGATATGCTTATTTTGCTTCACTGTAGGCTACCTGACTACTTGGGCTTTAAGGTGAGACAACCTGAGGGAAACAACAGTATCTGAGGTTGCTGGTTTTTGCAAATGGCAAAGTAATGATACTATTGTAATATATTGAGCAGCAAGCTGTCCTTTGGCAGTGGTCAACTTAATCATCAATCTGCTGAAAACCAGTAAAACAATTGATTGTAATTCTTGCATCTTGGTCTAATTAGTTTTTTTTTTTTGGTAACAGCTGTTTATGGAGTTTAATTTTGCTCTCATTTTGCTTTATTGTTAAATACTTTTTATACTTGAGAGGTATATATTTCATAGCTGTGTCGCCATGTGCTGGAGAAATACCCTTTGATATTTTTGTTAGTCAAGTTAAATTGGAAAAATACTGATAGATCACATATTTTAGTCCATTTAAAATAGAGCTGCAGATCTTTCACTCATCGCTATACAAAAATACAAAAAAGTAAAAAAAAAAGTATCTATACAGAAATATAAAACAGTACAAAAAAACGGTGATAACACTAATATATATATATATATATATAAGTATAAACTAGGCCTCAGCCTGCATTTTTCACACTCACATGCTCCATATCAGCACAGGACTTCCCACATATCTTTAAGTTATTTTCAAAGTCACCAGCACATTCATCTGGAAGCCTTTTCTATCTGTCCATACAAACTCTCTGGTTTCTCATTGCCTCTTGGTTTGGTGGATTCTTTACTAATAATAGGTCCCAATGTGCTGTAGGTGGTGGTTGGGGAACAAGTTTCATCTTCAGCTGTTTCATTAGATTTTTCCACTTTAATGTTTGCCTGGAAAACAAAAACAATATATAAAATACTGACAAATTCTGGAAAATGTTTGCTTCCATGTGAACTTAAAACATTAAACTTTTATATACCCCCTTAAATGTAAGTGTGTGCCATAGCATTTTAACATGTATTACTTGTGCTAAGTCACATACAGTTAGCTTTACAAAATCACAAGACAGATCACTGTTGCTGATTATTCCATTCATTTTCAAAGTACGTTCCAGTTTTCTAACTGGAACGTACTTTTGACTCTGTCTATTCTACCCCCACAAAAACAATTTGCTGTTTTTTTTGTTCAATCATAGTTTGTTCTCAATGGCCAGTGTTCTCCATGTTTAAAAGGATTTCCATATTTCAAAAATTACTAGCTTCATCTAAACCTTCAACTTGGACATTGGACCCAATCACAAACAGCCTGTGATTACTGCCTACATTTTAGATATGATGAATCTATCCTTACCTTTAATTAAACCTTTGTTTAAGAAACCTTCTCTTGGACAAAATGACATGTTTAATTACAGACCTATATCTAATCTTCCTTTCTTATCTTAAATCCTTGATAAAATAGTTGTTAATCAAGTGTGTGAGCATCTAAACAGTAACACCTTGCTTGAAGAATTTCAGTCAGGTTGGTTCCTGTCCAAAAATGACAACTTCTGTCTTGTCTGAATTTAAAAGCAGAAAGTTTAGAGTCATCCATGTTTTATGTCTTCGGGACATGCATGTAATTTACTGATTGGAATAATATGGACTTATGGATAAACATAGTTATGTATCCTAGGCATAATTATGGAACCTCATACCATGCCGTCTAATTATTTTACCAAATGGAAGCATATATATAGTAAAAAGAATTGGTCCAAGCAAAGAGCCATGTGGTTATTTATCATTGTTATTTAATTTGATACCTGTTGGATTTCCTGTATGGCTTTACCCAGATGCTCATAATATTGGCAGAATATTTACCAACTTTTTTAATGTGGCTTTCCAAATCAAATCGACTGGTTCTGCATCAGTGTAATGTGAGTAAAGCTGCCTGGAGCGCCATATCTATGATGAAACTGAAGAAGCCCCAGTTGGAGTTCAGATACAATCAATGAAATGATTCATAAATAACACAGACTGTGTTTAAATGCTCCTATTTTAACTGTCTGTTTGTATTTAACCACCAACCGGGGCTTCTTCCCACATTCTTCTACGAGGTGTGCTGGGTGACACAGAAAAAAACAGCAATAGTTCCAAGGGTTCTGTTAGCAAGTACTGTGATGGGCTCTCTCTCATTTTAAAAATATAATCCAAACAACTCAAGATGACATCCTCTAAAAAAATAGTATTATCCATAAATATGATTTTTCCTCTCAATTTAATCAGCCACAGTAACTGGAGCTGGATGTTTAGGTCCGAGCCTTGAATTAGCATGTTATGCTAAAAATGTACAGCAGGTTGCTCATAGTGAGTGAGAACAGCAATCCAGGAAGATCAATGTTGATGCATTAGCCAATGAGCATGCAGTTTCCACACACTGACCCTGAGTGGCTTATAATCATGTTCAGTTGATAAACGGCCTTTTGAAATATATAAGCCACGGGGGAGAACACCATTATAAAATAAAAGCTGATTTGGTCAAATTAAATACAAATGACGTATAATTTTTATGTTTTATAAAATATTTTTTTTACAATTAAATGATATTTTATATTAATACATTTTAATAAAAGAAAAATTTAAAATATTTCATAATAATGAGCTTAAACTTTCATATGAATTCATTTTTTTGACAGTTATAATGTTGCACTACTGTATTTTCCGCACTATAGGGCACTCTGGATTATAAAACGCACTGTCAATGAATGGTCTTTTTTAAACTTTTTTCCTATATAAGGCAAATTAAGCAAAACAAAACAGTCAGATAATCCAGTCATTCAAACTTAAACGCGTTTACGGTCTCCAGCATACCCGGATCCCTATCGTCATTGTCCTAGTCAGTCAGTGCTGTTACCTGCCAGTTCAGTGATGATTCCAACCTTCCTGAAAGCTTGCACCACAGGTTATACTGATACCGTCGCCCAGGTATCCACGACCCATTGGCAGGTAGTGGGGTAAGTCACCCGGCGCTGTCTCCCTGTCTTGGTGAATGTGTTTTCACCTTCTGTCATCCACTGCTCCCACCAAGCAGCTCGCAGTTTAGCTTGAAACACCCTGTTTACACCAATATCTAGCAGCTGGAGTTCTTTAGTTAATCCATCCGAATTGATGGCAAGATCCGAATTAGAATGCTTCACTTGTTTTTTTGACAACATCGGTGAGATGGGGCTACATGGATCACATCAGATCACAGGTGCCATTTTGGGGTTCTGAAGCACCGTGTGTTTCTAAACATCAAGGCGCCTCACGTATGTATTACTCCGCAAAAATCCTGACTACGCTAGCCACAATGCTACAAGCAGTGTGGTTTGCCAGAGTCGTACTAAAACATTTTTGACAGGGCGCGTTTAGTGCCGTGTACCACACAAAATCACTTCAAGGTCAGTAAGTACAACCACAATTAATCCATATACAAGGTGCTCCGTTTTTAAGTGTGCCTCATAGTCCAGAAAATACACTATATATTTATCCATTATTTATTTATGTAGACGTTTATATCATAAGGTTTGATTTATTTATTTAATTTGTTACACTTTGGTATTCCATAGTAGTGGTCTTTATTTGAAAGTGGATAGCATAGAAAGGGAGAGAGAAGTAGGGGATGACTTGCAGCAAGGGCCCACAAGGACGGGATTTGAGCTCAGAACGTCTGAATTGAGGCTTAAGGCTTCTGCACATGGGACACCCGTGCCAAAGTACTACAACACATGACCCCACTACCACACACGCACACCACAATTCTCTGACGATAGATGGCGATATTCGCCCCTACGTGTTAGCCTTATAGCGGTTAGCTTCCAGCTGCATTCAGGCAGTAGCCTAAACTGAGGCTGGCAGGAGCATTCACACTGCGTGAATTGTCAGCATCAAGCAACGGTCCCAATTAGGGATGTTCGATATTGGCTTTTCAACCGATATCCGATATACCGATATAGCCTAACTCAAAATTTTCGATACCGGTATAAACCGATACCGATATGTGGGGACCCTCCCTCATAAAAAAACAAAAACTACTAAACCCTTTTAGGTAGCCACAATGAAATATCTTGTATCATGCATACTTGAGTTTTAAAAATTTATAAAATGTAATAAGTACTAGAATTTTAGTTAAGCAATAGAAAAAGGTGCCAATTTTATTTTGTCTTCAAAAGTAGCTGGAACATCTTCTCACATAGAGAATACTGACAAAGGCCCACCACTCAGGACAAATTTCTAATTTTAGAAAATGTAAACAACTTTATACTTTTATAGCAGTGAGGTAAAGTGGAAACAACTGCAACAAGAATTAAAAAATTAAAAAATAGCTAACATTTAAGCAGGGCCAATAATTGACCTACTTTGGGTAATACAATCTTAAAAATAAACTGGGCTTAAATACTGCATTAATTTAGCTCTACATGTAACTTGCCAGTGGCCATAATTTAATACAATAGAACAACAACATTGACTTAATTAGCCATCTTTCAAGTAACCAAATGTGCAAATTAAAACAGTGTCACAAAGAAAGACTAAACCTCAAATCTGTAATATTTTTACATTCTGAGAGAGAAAGGAAGTAGCCGAAGAGTTTGATATATAATATGTTTATGGTGTGAAAAAAATCCTCTAATTAAAAAAATAAAAACCGATACCGATAATTTCCGATATTACATTTTAATGCCAATATCGGCCGTTAATGACTTTAGGCCGATAATATCGGACATCCCTAGTCCCAACACATCTAATTTGTTGTATATAAATTTTTAAGATGAAGCTTGGAAAGCACATGGGTGGGCCTTTCTCTCACTAGTGGATCTTGATTAGCAAGACGTCACTACAATGAGACGCTCTGATTAGTTGCTATTGTTGCTTCTGTGTTGCTGGCGTTTGAAACGCAGGAAAAGTTGATGGAGCCAACGCAAAATAAGTGCTGCAGAGACTGCGACGCTCCTCTGACGGCCACAACCATAGACTCAACATGTAATCTTACCGCTGCTGACCCTGCCATTTGAGGTGGCGTTAATGCACCATAAGGACAGCGACAGCTGTGACCCTGAATAGTCGAAGATTCAATGCAACCACCATTCTCATGGTCAAATCTTGGCAGATGAAACAAGCATCTTTGTGTTAAGGCATTTACAAGACACCAGTCATGTATGAGATTTAATCATATTTATATATAAACCTATAAATCATAAAATAGAAGAACAAACTGCCCACATAAAGCTAAGAATTTACAAGAGAGATTTCATAAATATTATTTAGCTCATCTTTCAAACTGCTCTACTTGTAGGGACCAGTGATTTACACAACTTCAGCATAAACAGATAGAGATGGCACACATAATTCCACTAAACTAACATCTCGAAAACGGTGCACGGACAAACACAGCCAAACACTGACAAGATAACTCAAAGAACAACTCAAGAACAATACTACATTTAGAACATATATTATAATGTAAAATGGAGAAATTCTACAATTAACAAGAACACATTACCCATAAGTCTTTGCGGCGTACAACAGTCCCCCGTGCAGCCTGCACACATATATCACTATAGAAAGATTCAACAGTTCTGATTCAAATGTGTAATTGGTAATTGGTCGGAGACACCCCTAGAAATTAATTACACAACACTACTGTTGCGACATGCTTTAGGAGTGAATGCTGCAAGTCAATGATTCAATGCAATTTGCTGGAAGTCTTTAAAATAGAAAATTTTTAAGTGATTCGAATGTCTGTACAGTTATAGTGAAATTACATTTCTTGTAAGGCGCTTTTAAAAGACATCTGATTTGGGACTATATAAATAAACCAAACTGAATTTAATCCCAACTTAACACCTGCTGATTTTAAGAGTAAAGACGGATAGAGAGCTAGATGAAAGACTTAGGAGGTTTTAAACTATTTAAATCACAGACTGAAGAAGATTCTGCCCCCTGATCATGAGAAATGCACACCTCTGCTTTAGGGGAAAGTTCAACAGCACATAAGGCATACAGTTGACAGAGACGATACAGAGACAAATGAGGGTTAAATATGTATACCTAGTCAGGTACAATAATATTTTAAAATTGGTATTATCAAATTTTAGCTGCTAAAAGGTTATAAATGTAAATTGTTAGCACATAGGGAAGAAATACCAACACTTACCGCAGGAAGGGCATAGATGGTATTTTCAGTGTTGTATTTGACACCTGTTGATCAGATATAAAGAATGAGTGTCATTACATCTGGCTTTATTTATCCATGCTTATAACTGTGACCCATATTTAACTTAAACTATGCCAACATTATGTCAAACTTTGTTTTTATTTCCTCGCTGTTTTTACATCATCACCATCAGCATACAAGCTGTAATGTATTTGATTGTGATTTTTAAACCCTTAATAATAATAATAATTTATTATTATTATTATTATTACTAGTGTTAGTAAAATTATTTTTTACAAAAAAGACTCAATATCTCTGATTTCACAAATGTAACTAATAGGGATTTAATCTTATATATATTACATAGCTGTTTCCTAACCCTTTTCTTGTAAATGTAAATAAATAATGATCCGCAAAAAGTGGGAAGTCTAAGTCACACACTTCTCCTTCCACTCCATGGGTCCCCTGGGTGCCAAAAAAAATTAATGCGAGTGTCCTCCCCTTCCGGTCAGCCTGTGGGTCCCCAATTATTTTCTGATCCCCTTTGAATTACGCCATCGATTGAACATATGATGTCTGTGAATTTTAAAGACTAATTTTGATGCAGAGAAAACGCTGATTTTCGACCGGAGGTAAAAGTTACTTTAGGTTTTGTGTAAAAAAGCTTAGCAGACTACAACTGCAGAAGAAAGAGAGTGAGGGTCGTAGCCTCCAGGATGAAGACAAAAATCATTAAACACAGAGAAAACCTCTATAAATCTGACCATGTGGAAAGTGGCAGCTATGTCGGGGGTGAAGCAATCGTTGGAGTGAGAGCCAGCATGCGGGAGAAGCTGTACAAGCTCTTGGTGAGTGTTTTATGTGCCATAGAGCTAGCTCAAATTAGCTGCATGACGTCATAAATGCGACTTCTGATTTATAGGCATTTTAACTGAGACATTTTACGATCGAATAAATTCTAAATCCCTTGACAAACACATCATTACTTATCATTTAAACTGAGGTACAACATATGTGTGATTCAGGACGTGAGACAAAGCGGACCAGAAAATAACTTTTAACGCTCCATTGAGTTCTGTTCATTATTTTTAATAATGGGCTAACAAATCCAAAGGGAGGAGACCGCCTGCGAACTTTGCAATGAGGCTTCAGCTTAAAAATGTATCTTCTGTGTATATGTGACGAACTAGTTGCATTGCTTGACGATGACAAAGCCTGCGGTCTGAACTCACCAGGCTCCTCATTCACAGACAAGTGCCTTGTATCTTACTGCGTTTTTATTTTAAAGAAAACCACGAAGCAGTACAAAACTGTACAATAAAGTAAAGTTTTCAAAAATAATTTCACAGAGAAAGGCAAAAAGGGTTATGTATTTTGCTTTGGAAGGAAAATCGTTGTGAAGATCAAATATCAAGTCTCACCCCAAATTTGCTGTTGGATTTAGTATTGGACTTTGACAGGGTAACTCTAAAACATTAATTTGGTTTTAAATAAACCACTTGATTCTATCTGTGTGTATGTTTAAGATACAATTCCTGCTAGAATGTTACCAAACAATGTCCAAAGTCAGGCAAGCTTCCCTGTTCCTGATGAATAAGAGCATTCCCACACTACTAGTTTGATGATCAATGTTCAGACTGATTTCTGTGTTCGTTTATCTGTCTATCTGCACGATTTTGTAGGTGGATCAGAAAGTGTAAGTTTAACATAACCATTTTTTTTCACATAACTGCAGTTGCCAGATTGGTGGACAACTATGGGTTGTGATGTCAAGAAAAACAACATTTTCTTGTCCTTTCACGTCACAATTATGAACTTTGTTTTGGACCATCCCATATACCATACATTCCAACAAATAATTTGACACAATGTGAAAAAATTGCAGGGATCTGAATACTTTTGCAAGGCACTGCCTCATACAATATGAAGATTTTGGTTCTTAAATGTAAACCTGAACTTACCTTTCTTGCATTCATGGTTTTTTTTGAAAGCCGCAACTGCAGCGAGTAGGACTACAATTATCAGTACTATATACCAGATATGGTGTCTGCTTCCTAAAAAGGATGAAAGAGAATTACGTTTATTGTGTTGCTGATTGTAAACATACTGTAAAACTTATATTTCAGGACAAAAGCAAAAAAGATGTAAATTTTAAATATATATTTTTATTGATAAATATGCAGCTTTATATATATATATATATATATATATATATATATATATATATATATATATATATATATACATATATATAGTAAAAAAAGACATTAAAACAACGTGATTGAACAAGCAACCATTTTGATTGGTTTCAAAATAGGGATAGAAACAAAGTGTAATTTTATTTTATTTATTTAGTTTTTGGTCATGAAGTCCTACCATTTTGGGTGCAGTGATCCTTAATGTTTTCTACGGATTTAGCCCAACTGATGTGGTTGCTATGGTTACAGATGATTGATTCGTTCAACCTAAAGATATGAAGAGAAGCGCCAGATTTGGTGACCCCTCTGCTCTCTCTTCCATCCAGGTTACAGGTTAACCCCTCGCATCCTAGAGTGCTAATGATGGAAGAGTCCTCTGCACTGCAGGTCACAGTGAGGATATAAAAGGAGGAGTTTCTGGATTTGCAGATCAAGTTGAGATCAGCTGGAGACACCGGATCTTAGGGAAAAAGAGGATTTGATAAGTTTTAGGGCATTAGTCTCTCCTCCGCTTCCTGTCGGCTGGTCCCCAAACCGAAAAAATAATGAATGGAAGTCAATGAAGCCATAAAAGTTATTTTCTGGTCCGGTTTGTCTTCTGAATCACACATGTGTTGTACTTCGATTTAAATGATAACTAATGATCTACATTTCAAATGTGTTTTTTCCATTGATTTGTGATTTATTTGATTATAAAAAAAATTAATTTAAAAGCCTACAAATCAGAAGTCGAATATATGACGCCATTTGGCTAACAGACTAACTGGCTTCATCAGTTCATGCTCGCCGCTGACCAGGCTGGTCAGCGGCGAGCATGAACTGATGAAGCCTCTTGGATAAGAGGTGAAACGTCTTCCAAGACAAATTACCAAGTCCAGTTGCGTTTGATTGAAATTTTCTTGAGATAACCATGACCTGGATGAATGAGAATATTCACAGGTTTTCTCCGTGTTTAATGCTCTTTCTTCGGTCTGAAGGCTATGACCCTCGCTCTACTTCTTCTTCTGCAGTTGTAGTCCGCTAAACGTTTATACACAAAACTTACTTAACTTACTAAAGTAACTTTTGCCGCTGGTCGAAAATCATCATTTTCTCTGCATCAAAATTAGTGTTTAAAATTTACGGACATCATATGTCCGATCCACGGCGCATTTCAAACTAGATCAGAAAATACCTTTAATCACTCCATTGACTCTCATTCATTTTTTTGGCATTAGGGGACCCATGGACCGGAAGTAGAAGGGCATGACTTAAGCCCCCAATACAAAATGCAAATACATAAGCACTGTTATTATTAGTGCACATTGTTTTATATTGTAGTGTTTATAACTGCACAGATAAAGGTCATTAACACAAACAGAGATGTCTGACAGGGCTTTTCTGTTGATACCATCTGCTGGAGTTTTAACTTCTTTATCCATTTGAAACGGTGTAACAAATGATTCTGCTTGAAAAATATTGGGGGGGGAAACTTACCCTGAACTGTAACATTGTATTCAGTTAGTTCCTTTACTTTCGGTACCATTAACTTTGCAGTGTAAATACCACTGTCTGACTTCGTTATATTCTGTAATTTAACGTTGTATTTTTCGTTAAGAACCCGAAGTCTTTCAGTGTGGCTCTTTTGAACAATTGGTTTGGATCCATTTATAAATGTTACCATTGCCTTATCTGTAAATTGCCATGACCAAACGGTGGAATCTGGTGGAATTTCAGCTTCTGTGAGATTAAGAATTAGATCCTCTCCAGACTTCACAAATACAGGAGTCACTGCAGAGGAACCTGTAAAACAGAAAACAAAATATATTTCAACCTGAAATGAGATCAGTAGAAAGTTCTCGAATGGTGCACTGTGACACAGTGGTGGCACTGTTTCCGTGCAGCATAAGGTCCAGGTTTTGAATCCAAGCCTAGGGTCTTTGATATATTTCTTAAATTCAACATATTTTTCTTCAGATTCTCATTTTAATTCTTAGCTCAGAGACACGATTAGGGGCTGACTGTTGGTTGTTGTTGCTTTGTATGCAAAGCTTTAAAAGTCTGAAAATGTGGCTTAAATTTATGATTTTGCAATCTCAACAGCTGCGCTGCTAGTGTTCTCCATGTCCAACATGTGCACAGCCAAGGTCCTTAATGTGCTTAAAGTTGCGCACATTTTTTTGCCAAATTTCTTTTAATTCCCTACTTGCCAAAAGTGACTAATGCAGCTTTTGTACTCAGTTTTTGCATAAGCAACCCTTATAAATGATATAACTGAAGCAGTGTGCTGACTCTTTATCATTCCTGTTTAGGTCAAGCAATAATTACTTCAGTTTTGTTTTAATTCAGCTGAAGAAATGATGGCCTCTCCATCCATTGATTTGCTCAATGACTAAATAACTTATTGTTTGTATGAATTCGAAGTCACTTGGAGAAATTGTAATGTAAAGCTAGTGTGAGCTTGTATATGTTAGGTATATAAAATAGGCCTCATGATGGAGCCTTGGGCACCTCATGGGATTTCTGTCTGTACTGATGAAAAATTTCAAGAGTTGACCATTTTAAGAGTCAAACCAGGCAAATACCGTACCAAAGTCTGACCCAGCTCTCCAGTTGTTTCAATAATATATCATATACAGTGTCAATGCTGCACTGAGAGCCAAAGGCAGAAGTGCTGTGATTCTACCTCAGTCTGTATTTATGTAGATGTCATCAAATAAAACCGTTCCAGTAAGAAGTATGAAACGTTTTTGTTTGTTTGTTTGTTTGTTTGTTTTTTACTTTAAATAGTTCTTCTCTTACTGAAACTAATATTCTTACTTCCTGGACAGAAAATTCTCCTTTCCTCTATACGTTTCATGAGGTAGTAACAACTACTTTGGTAACTTTTGCCAGGCTTGTTGCAGAACTAAAATAAAACAATCAAAACTTTGAAATTTAAAAAAACAAACAGAAAAAAACTACATTTACCTTGTATTTGAAGTATGTACAGTAGAAAAATATAAAAAAGAGCTGTTTCAATCCACGCCATTTCGCGACACGAAGCTTGAAAAAGGAAGTAACACTTCCTACATAAACCTTTTATTATGGGCGGGCCAGCGGAGGTATAGCTGGTGGAAAAAGAGAGGATACACTGTATGCATTATGCAGCTGCTCAGGGTTGTCTATTTTATGCTGCACAAAGCCAAAGTGACTCTTCAACACATTGTAAACCTTTTTCAATCACTCCTCTGGTTCTGCTGCATCAATTGATGATGATGACAGAAAAAAACATCAAGCTGAAAACAAACAGCGAAGGACTTAAGCTTCAAGTGTGTCTGCTCGGTCCGTTATTGTAGGCATCTTCACTGTTAGTTCAACAGTACAGTTTGTTGTATTCATCTTTCTAGACCATAGCTGATCCACCCGACAAATACCGAGTCTTCTGAGTCTTTTTTGTAACTAATAACTTTACAAACAATTAGAATAATAAGTATTATTATTATTATTATTATTATTATTATTATTATTATTATTATTATTATTATGATTATTATTATGATTATTATTATGATTATTATTATTATTATTATTATTATTGTTGTTGTTGTTGTTGTTATTATTATAATCTGAGTATTAAGGGAAGATAGTCTGTTGGAGGAACAAAGTTCCTTAACAGTATGTGTTTCAATGGTGTATCTAAAAAGAAAAGAGAAAAGAAAAAAGAATTGGATCAAAATGATTAGTTTATCTTGAATAACAGTCTTTACCCAGCTTAGATACAGAACAACTACAGTGCTGCTGTTAATGTGGCTCTGGGTCAGCAGAACTCATTTTAGACAGCCAAAACATGCTCATAAGTCAAGGACAAAACTCTGCTGGCCAAACGTGAAGGCAACCCAGAAGAGACAAAAACTACCCCCTCACCTGACGGGGGCTGGCTCCAGAAAGGAGCAAGTTCCCATAGACTCTACTGTCAGAAATGGCAACTTATCAACAGAAATATGCCTGGATTACAGCCTGGTTCGAAAAACCTTTTTAGGTTTAATAGGTCACGGTTTGAGATGTTGAGATGTAAATTAAGCTTTATAATAACATAATTTTTTATGTGTCCTGTCTTACAGTGTGGCACAAATTGGTTTCTGAGTACCTAGTAAAATCCTAACAGTGGAGCTTTACGGCTTATGCTATAGTACTCCACTTGATAATTATGTGTGAGAAATCTTTTAGGGATTGTTGAGGGTTTTATTTTCTGATGTTATGTACAAAGAAAGAAAGAAAGAAAGAAAGAAAGAAAGAAAGAAGAAACAAAAAGAGAGTGTGAGTTGATAGTACAAGAGAGGAAAGAGAACAAAGAGAACACAAGAAAACATCCCAGTCTGCCTCCACAGCTGCAGGACAGCAGAGAGGGGAAAAACTACAAGAACAACAACCAAAAAGAACTGCAAGCAGCCATCAAATGGTTCCAAGCCCTACACAGCCAGTCCGCTTCTGGTCCCGCCTTCCCCACACCACATTAGAACAGATCACCAGGTCCTACCTCAATCGATTTGAAAAAGATCACGTCAATGTGTTGGGTGGTTGCCTACTGCATTCTTTTGAAAAAAAATTGATAGTACTTCATAAAATTCCCCAAATATTTTTGAAACAATCATGTCTATATCTGAAGCAATGCAAACTGAATGTAGTGCCTTTGCATCTCTGGCTTTGGAGATTTCAAAAACTGTAAACCGTAGGTTAGATGTTTCTTTTCAATGCAGAGTCATACTCGAATTTATATAAAATCCATGTTTTATAGAAATTTCAAAATATTCTTGTCTATGTCTATATATAGAAAATTATAAAAAAATATGTCAAAGTGTTTACATTCAGTTGTTTTGAAAGAAAATGGCTTTTCGCCGTTATTAAACAATAATGGAAGAACATATCTAAAATGAAGAATTTCACACATAATCCTTCAGTCTCAAAGCTGTGGTTTCAGGTAGCCATTTATCCAGGTGATTCCTGAGGCCTCCACCTGTGTTTTCAGGAGATTCTGACAGAGCAAATCAGGCTGAATTGTGTTAAATGCACTGGAGAAATCAACCAACATGATCCACACAGTGCTACCTGCTCTGCCCAGTGGGTTTGTTGAAACAAGTGCATGATGGTGTCTTCCACTCCAACTCCACAACTACAAGTAAACTATAGGTGGCCCTGATATGTCCTGATTTGCTTACTCAGATGGGCCAACAGAAGTCTCTCCAGGACCTTCATGACCCTTCACATGGGCTTGAACAGGTTTTTCACATGGGAACACACGTTATCCCATGTGGTATAGTAGGAGTGCCCAAAGTCGGTCCTCAAGGATCGCAACCAGAATGTTTTTTTTCTCCTCCTGGTTCATCGAACCTGAATCAAATGATAGATTGTTAGCGGGCCTCTAAAGAACTTTACCAAACTGAGGTGGTAGTTGGAACATTTGAATCAGCTGTGTTGGAGCAGAAACACAATTGTAACTGGTAGGATAGCAGCCCTTGAGGACTTGAGCTAGACACCCATGTGGTACTGGGTAAACCACATGTGCAGCACATATGGATTTCACACATTTTTTCATCAGGGAATCAGTTGTTTTTTTTTCTCATGTAGCTTTCATTTGGAAAATAACATGTTTCATATGTGGTTACATGATATCCCATGGGTTAAAATTTTATTCACATGAAAATGTTCCAAATACACAAGGGAAAGGTGTGCAAAACACACGTTGTCATATGTTTCACACATCTTACATGTTTTTTGTACATGTTTTCACGTGAATTTCACATGGATCAAAGATTTTTCACATGTGATTACATGTGATTTAGCCCATCTTAAACCATGCGTTTATTTTTCATAAGGGGGATGTCAGGGCAACAGGTCTGTAGTCACTGATGACTGATTGATAGTTTTATTTGGTACTGGAAAAAAGCAGAATGCCTTCTACAACACTGGAACCTCTTCCTGGGTCAGGCTAAGCTTTGAAGAGGTGCTGCAGAATCCCACAGTGCTGCTATAGTCAGACCTTCTGGACTCTGTAACCTAGACGTGCATGATGGCGCCTGAGTTTGGCTCAGCCGCTGCCGCCAGTTATGTTTTGCCTGAAATTGTATTTCTATTTTTTTCTGCATTGTTTTTTTCAACTATAGCATTTAATGGTAGTACTACTGCTGTGGTTTACAATCGTCTTGCCCTACTGTCAATCGGATTATCATTGATTGGAAACAATACCTTGTCCTGTGCTGGCGTTTCCTGTTCTGTCCTGTTTGTGGCTGCTGCTCATTCTCCCTCTGATGTGCTGGTCCAAGCCCTGCTAGGCCCCTGCAGCTCCAGGAAGAGAAGAGGTAAAAGAGCTTGGCTCCAGGTGAAGCTAAGACTGTTATGGAGGCGTGGAGTGACCGGGTAAGCGTCGGTGTGGTCTACTGATCGACTCTCTCCAAGCTTTCCTCCCCGGTGGGAATGTAGCACCTGCACTCTGTCCTGTGAACTTAAACGTGTTTATCCAAGCTTTTCCTCTACTCAGCATTTCGTCCCGGTGCTGAATAGATTACCCAATGGCAAATCCTCACTCTCTGCGTCCACTGGCTTGGGACATCCAAAACAGACATTGGGCTTCTACCCCTCTGAGCATGGCTCTTTTTAACTCTCGATCTGTAGCAAATAAGACGTTCATGCTGAACAATTTTATCATCTCCAAAAATCTGGATGTTTTGCTTCTTTCGAAAACCTGGCAGTGAATCTCGGACCACTCATCCCTCATTGAACTCTGCCCCACCGGCTACTCTTTTGTCAGCAAAGTGCGGACGGCGGGCCGCGGCGGGGTGTCGCTGCGGTCTTCAAGAACAGTCTCTCTATTGATCAGTGAATATTAACAACTTTTTGTCCTTTGAACTGCAATTAATAAAAGTTGGGGATAGATATCCTTTTTATTGTGCTGTTGTTTACCGTCGTCCTGGCCCAAACAGCATGTTTTTAAAAGAATTCAGTGACTTTTTGTCTTGCACAGCCTCGTTATAGTTGGTGATTTCAATATATATGTTTATGATGATTTTGATGTCTTTGCCAGTGGTTTTATGAGTATAGTGTATTCTTTTAATTTCACTTAACATGTATCTGGCCCAAGACACTCAAAAGGTCACCCATTGGACCTTGTTTTTACTATTGGCTTGCATATAGATCACCTTTCTTCAGAGGACATGTTTATCTCTGATCATCACTGTATCTACTTCAACTTGTCTTTTCCTCTCTTATTTTCCCCTGGTTGCAGGGAAATTAGCTCCCGATTTTTAAACTCCTCTACTGCTCAAGTTTTTTCTGATCATTTCTCCCTACTTCTATCCTCTTCAAATTATGTTAACTCCCTAGTGTCTAGTTTTGACAAAAATTGTGTTTCCATTTTAGATAAAACATGTTTAGCTAAAACCAGACTAGCTCCTCCATGTAAGCCTTGCCCCTGGATAAATGACAAAATTTGTGACCTTAAGCGGTCATTTAGAAGAGCTGAGTGATTTTGGAAGAAATCCGGCCTCCAGGTGCATCTGCCTTTTATATTATTTTAATACTGCTGTCAGGGATGCTAGGACTAAGTATTTCTCTGGGTTGATTTTAAAGAGCAGAGGCTGTCCTAATGTACTATTCAACACCATTAGTGATATTGTTGCTCTGCCAACTGTCCCTATTTCCTCTAGCATGGACTGTGAAAATATTCTGGCCTTTTTTGTTGAAAAAGTCAAAACTGTGAGGAGCTCAATGCCTCCCTCTACCCATTTATTATCGGGTCCAACCCCACCCAAGCTCTTGATCCTAAAAAAAAATTCCCCCCATCTCTTTACCAGAACTGTCAAAGTTAATGGGTTCCATGAAGACTTCTTCCTGTACCCTTGATGTCTTCCCTACTGGTTTCTTTAAAGAGGTTTTCCAGTGTATCGGTCCCTGTGTTCTCTCAAAATCAAGGCTATATTTTCTTTCACAAACGGGTCTAATGTTTTATATTATTGGCCATAATTTGATAGTTGAAGGGCTCAGTTCTAAGCCCCAGAATGCTAGATTTCACCCGGATGCCCCAGTTCAGATATTTTGATGAATTTTGTCTTTCAGACTCTCAGAGCTGCTTATCCAATCAGAGGACACGTCCATGCCAACTTCAGCTTTTCGCGGTCTAGCAGGCCTTGTTGTCTCAAAATTCAGAGCTGATTGGCTAACACAACTGCCTGTTAGTTTACTTAAAGCACACAGGAGCCTGCTATGTTGATTTTGAAGGCCTTAGGCAGATTTCATACAACCTGAAAACACAAGATAGCCGAAATATGGTTGGATAAAAACTCTAGCATAATATATAACACTGGAAGCATCACAATCAAATGGATATAAATGAAATAAAGAGAAAAGACCAGGGATAATAATTTCAATTAAGAAAATATTTACAAATAAATGTGCTTTTATGCTCTTAGTGATTGCCTTACAGGCCCTGATGGCCCACCACTGGTTTTTAAGATTCTATGTGATTATATAAACGAAAAGGGCACAGTTTTTATATGGAAGAAAAATTATAAATGGTTTAAAATGTAAAAAGTAAATACTTTATAGAACCACCATTCACGTCAGTTAGTGTTGCAGTAATCACTACAGCTTTGCACATCAGGAGACTGAAAGTTTTACCCAAATAAAAATCAGCTTGATACAATCTGCTGGATTTTCTTAATTAGATATTTTAAACTGTTTGGAATAATGAACAGAAGGGTTAATCAGTGTGTGAATGACTGAATGTAGTGTAAAGCATTTAGTGGTTCACTGAAAAAGTGCTATACAAATGGTGGCCATTTACCATTTAAATGGAATGAATGTGGAGTGTGGAGTACAGTGGGTTCTGTGCTTGGACCGATTCTCTTTACTATATGTATATGCTTGCAATTGGTAAAATAATTAGACAACATGGAATGAATTGAATTGGAACAGTTAAGGCTGAATGCTTCACTTAAATTTACCCATTAAAACCTGATGAAACCAATCAGTTAGGTGGATTAGAAGCATGTCTCGAAGACATAAAAACCTGGACGACTCTGAGTTTTCTACTTTTAAATTCAGACAAGACCGAAGTTGTTGTCTTTGGACCAGAACCTTTAAAAAGGAAACTGCTAAATCAATCACTTAATCTGCATGGCAATAATTTGGCCTCTGGTAATAATGTAAAGAACCTCGTTGTAATTTTTGACCAATACATGACATTTAAATCCCATATTAAACAGGTTTCTAAGATTTCTTTCTTTCACCTCCGGAATATTTCTAAAATCAGAAACATCCTGTCCAGGAGTGATGCAGAGAAATTAGTCCATGCATGTGTTACTTCAATGCTGGACTACTGTAATTACTTATTATCAGGAAGTCCACAAAATGCAATTAAGCAATAAAAGCCTTCAGTTGATCCAAAATGCTGCAGAAAGAGTTCTGATGTTCTGATGTTGAATCCAGAATACAGTTTAAAGCTGCATTCACATTTTTATTTAGTTGTCCTGTTAGTAGCAAACTCCTTAGTAAGCACCTGGACTAAGGAACTGAATGAAAAATTCCTAATACAAAAACAACAAAATAACTTTTTGAATACAGAGCAAAATAAAAAAAAAGTATAGGATAACAAACTTGATGTGCATAACACTAGTATAGCAATGTTGATTATTTAAGTGTATTTATTTTGTTCTTTACAAAATATATGGATTTATATTGCAGCTCTGATTATTTATTTAACTCTCATTCCTCCTGCAGAGAGTATTCCCCATTTGAGAACTGCTACTTTAGACAGGAAGGCTGAATAATTCTCTTGTTGAATTTGCTGATTTGGTTTATTGTCCGCTTGCTTTTATCATTAGGCAAGGCAATTTTATTTGTATAGCACACTTTCAACACAAGGCAACTCAAAGGGCTTTACATGATTCGGTGGTATAGAAACGAAATACATGATAAAAGTATGAAAATTAAAACAGAATTACAAAAAGAAAACATTTAGCAATTTAGGAAAAGCATGAAATAAAATGTATGTAAAATTAAAAACAGATAATACATGAGAATCAATGAATGAAAACATTTAGCATTTGATAATGAAAAAACAATTTAGGCATACAAAGAAAATGTATATAAAAAATAGATAAAACATGAGAAAACATAATTAAATTATTGTATTACTGGGTGACTGTGGCTCAGTGGTAGAGTAGTTGGCTTGCAATTGGAGGGTCATGGGTTCGATTCCAGCTTCCTCCAGTCACATGTCGATGTGCCCCTGGGCAAGGCACTTAACCCCCAAATTCTGCATTGTCCTACCGAGCCATGTTGGGTGTCGGTGTATGAATGCGAGTGTGAATGGGTGAATGTGGCTTCAATGTAAAGCGCTTTGAGTGGTCAGTAAGACTAGAAAAGCGCTATATAAGTTCAGTCCATTTACCATTACTATAGGTGTGCCATGTTTTCTGTATGTTTTTTTTTGCACACTTAGTTTTCATAAAATAATTTTGTAGGAGAAACCAAAGATGAGCTCCAGACAAAGAGCCAGCAGCAGAAGAGGTGTTCCAATTGAACGGGGAAATTGATCAGTTACTTAGGTTTGTACTAGAGTCTGCCAGCAAGTAAACATTTTTGTAACACTCTTGATGCATCAAAACTTGATAGCCCAGTTTTTTACGTAAGGATATTTAGTTTTTGTTTTTTATTATTAGTTTAAAACAGTCATACTTTGCAAACTTAATTCTGATTTCATGATTTTTTAGAGGGTAGGAGAGATGACCTAAAGTGAGGAGATATAGCTGCAGCTCCAGCAGAAGCACCACCAGTATCATCATTAGGCATATGAACTGGTAATGAAATATTCTAACATTATAGATAGTTAATAAGAAAATGTCCTTAAATTCCAACTGTTATAATACCTATTAGAATATAGATGGAAGCAAATTCAAAACAGGACATAATAAATAGAAGAAGTAAAGCCTTCCTTTACTTTATATGTTCGTTCACCATTATAAGATTATTGACTGAGTCAAACAGACTAACAAGGACAATACTAATGATGAGAGGGAGAAGAAGAGAGACAACAGCTAGAGATAAGGAACAGAGAGACACAGCAATAAGGGAATATTGTATGACTAGTAGTAGTAGAAGAAATATCGGGGAGTTCACTGATGGAAAGAGAGAGAGATGGAAAAGGCAAATGGGAAAGAGAAAGGGATATTCAAGTAAGGAAGAGAAAGGGGAGACCGACAAAAGCAAGTGAAGAAAGATTGACAAAACTAAATAACTGTTTGGTTTAGCAGTTTTCAGAAGTTTTCCAAAACACAAAACATTGAGCATTAAACATAATATTATAAGCTGCTGTATATTCAAGGACATATGAAATTTTGACATGCATGCATTGAAAATAAGTGATAATTTAGGCACCTTACCATGTATGATATAGTCTTTAATCGATTGTAACACTTTTAATTATTTTTTATATCTCATCTTGTCTGCGCTAAGCCCATACAATCCTTAAAGGCTGGAGACGCCCCTGCACCCAACCTAGTTTAAAATAAATCTTCTGGTTGTCCCAATAGCAAATTACTTTTTAGATAACTTAACAGGTTCTTGACTTTTGATTTGACACTAAGGTAAAACATTTTACTCAGATATTCAGGATCAATGTCCTGTCTAACTCGTGTTGTAAACATGAATTAAATCTCATTGGTTTGTGTTTGTATGTCCAGAGTGGCTCCCTGATCCACCTCCAGCTGGTACAGTTCCAACCTGGACTCTGTGAGATCAGATCGA
The DNA here is from genome assembly GCA_028564705.1 of Apricaphanius iberus. NCBI lineage: Eukaryota > Metazoa > Chordata > Actinopteri > Cyprinodontiformes > Aphaniidae > Apricaphanius > Apricaphanius iberus. The sequence goes on from JAPXFQ010002837.1 coordinate 875,520, forward strand.
ACCAGGAGGAAACATGAGCTTGAAGTGCTGGCTGTGTTGGAGAAGAAGAAACAGGAGAAACTGAGGATGAGAAGGGATGGAAGGAGGAAGCAATGAAAGCATCTCTGAGTGAGGAATGTTCGCTGCTCCTTCGACTACTGAAGAGGCGACTGGAAGTCTTTAAGCTGGCTTCAGATTTCTTGCTACGAGTGATGGAGGTAGGGGAGAGTTCTTAAAGGGACAGGAGCTAAATGGACGTTAGAGGAGCTGCAGCAGTGTTTAAATATGCTCTTTTAGTCCTCCGGTGTTAATCTCAGAAAATAAGAATAGACTAAACCGTTATCTTTACAGGTTTTTTTGTAGCAGAATTTTCCTCTACCCCAGAGTTAGAGAAGTGAGTAACAAGCCCGGTTATTCTCCTGATTTGGCAGCAGTCCATTTGCGTTAGCTTAGCATAATGCAATGTAAATTAATGGTAGCAGCTATTATTTCATGTGTGAAAGTTGTGAAAATTACTCAATAATCGAATTATTCCTGGTGAACTCAATAATCATATCGATTGCAAATGAAAAGTAAGAAGTAACACAAAGGAATTATAGGAGTTGATTTAGACTTGGGACTACATTACCACAAAGTGCTGCTGTTAGCCGCCACTGCAAGGCAAAAGGACAAGTTCTAGTGAGGACACGAGCAGCAGCGTTCTGGGTCAGCTGCAGCTGTCTGATTGATTTTTTAGGCAGACCTGTGAAGATACTGTTACAGTAATTAAGGGGGCTGGAGATAAATGCATGGATGACTTTTTCTCGGTCTCCTTGTGTCATCAGTCCTTTAATCCTAGAAATGTTCCTTAGGTTATAGAAAGCTGACTTGTTATTACCTTTATATATATATATATATATATATATATATATATATATATATATATATATATATACACTACCGTTCAAAAGTTTGGGGTCACCCAAACAATTTTGTGTTTCCATGAAAAGTCACACTTATTCACCACCATACGTTGTGAAATGAATAAAAAATAGAGTCAAGACATTGACAAGGTTAGAAATAATGATTTTTATTTGAAATAAGATTGTTTTTACATCAAACTTTGCTTTCATCAAAGAATCCTCCATTTGCAGCAATTACAGCATTGCAGACCTTTGGCATTCTAGCTGTTAATTTGTTGAGGTAATCTGGAGAAATTGCACCCCACGCTTCTAGAAGCAGCTCCCACAATTTGGATTGGTTGGATGGGCACTTCTTGCGTACCATACGGTCAAGCTGCTCCCACAACAGCTCAACGGGGTTCAAATCTGGTGACTGCGCTGGCCACTCCATTACCGATAGAATACCAGCTGCCTGCTTCTTCTCTAAATAGTTCTTGCACAATTTCGAGGTGTGTTTTGGGTCATTGTCCTGTTGTAGGATGAAATTGGCTCCAATCAAGCGCTGTCCACTGGGTATGGCATGGCGTTGCAAAATGGAGTGATAGCCTTCCTTATTCAGAATCCCTTTTACCCTGTACAAATCTCCCACCTTACCAGCACCAAAGCAACCCCAGACCATCACATTACCTCCACCATGCTTAACAGATGGCGTCAGGCATTCTTCCAGCATCTTTTCAGTTGTTCTGCGTCTCACAAACGTTCTTCTTTGTGATCCAAACACCTCAAACTTGGATTCATCCGTCCACAGCACTTTTTTCCAGTCTTCCTCTGTCCAATGTCTGTGTTCTTTTGCCCATCTTAATCTTTTTCTTTTATTGGCCAGTCTCAGATATGGCTTTTTCTTTGCCACTCTGCCCTGAAGCCCAGAATCCCGCACCGCCTCTTCACTGTAGATGTTGACACTGGTGTTTTGCGGGTACTATTTAATGAAGATGCCAGTTGGGGACCTGTGAGGCGTCTGTTTCTCAAACTAGAGACTCTAATGTACTTATCTTCTTGCTCAGTTGTGCAACGCGGCCTCCCACTTCTTTTTCTACTCTGGTTAGAGCCTGTTTGTGCTGTCCTCTGAAGGGAGTAGTACACACCGTTGTAGGAAATCTTCAATTTCTTAGCAATTTCTCGCATGGAATAGCCTTCATTTCTAAGAACAAGAATAGACTGTCGAGTTTCAGATGAAAGTTCTCTTTTTCTGGCCATTTTGAGCGTTTAATTGACCCCACAAATGTGATGCTCCAGAAACTCAATCTGCTCAAAGGAAGGTCAGTTTTGTAGCTTCTGTACCGAGCTAAACTGTTTTCAGATGTGTGAACATGATTGCACAAGGGTTTTCTAATCATCAATTAGCCTTCTGAGCCAATGAGCAAACACATTGTACCATTAGAACACTGGAGTGATAGTTGCCGGAAATGGGCCTCTATACACCTATGTAGATATTGCACCAAAAACCAGACATTTGCAGCTAGAATAGTCATTTACCACATTAGCAATGTATAGCGTGTGTTTCTTTAAAGTTAAGACTAGTTTAAGTTTATCTTCATTGAAAAGTACAGTGCTTTTCCTTCAAAAATAAGGACATTTCAATGTGACCCCAAACTTTTGAACGGTAGTGTATATATATGTATATATATATATATATATATATATAATTTTTAGAACTTTCACAATAAAAGTATCACACAAGTTTTACTCATTTCTATTTAAAAACAGTTTTTCCAATGTTTTGGGGTTGAGCCGGTTCCTTTTCTTGCACAGTATTTCTCCAGCCTTTGAAAAAACTCTTTCACATGGGCACCGACGACGCACGGGAGCATAAGGAAATAGTTGCTAATTTATACAAGTTTGAATATAGGCTTTTTGTTTTGCTCCAGTACAGCAGTGGATCCTCAGTTCTTACAATGTTCTTTTCAGCAAGATAGCGGTCCCCTTCTATTGTAGCATCTGCCACCACACTTGAGATGCTTTTGCTGCTGAGGATACTTTGGTCCAGCAAAAGTCCACCTTATAAGAGTAAAACGGGTTACTTTTGCTTTCAAGGGGGGTGTGCTAAGCTAACCATTATGGTCCTTCTCCTATTTTTGCTGCCTTTGTTGAAATTTTAAATAAGAACACAATATTTTTAAGAAGCATTGTGAAATTGAGCAACAAGTCACTGTCACTGAAAACATTCTATTTCCAGTTACTATTGAATAGTAAAATATCACTGCTGCAAAGTCAATTGACCACTCTTATTTTAAAGGAAATCCACTTCCGCTAAAGGCGATAGAATGTCAAACTGAACTGGACAAAACCCGCATCTCTGTAATAACCAAACATTTACTAAAATGATTACCCCCAAACACACACATCAAAATGTTAGAAAAATGTTGCTTAGGTCTTTTTTGCCTTGATGTGGAGCTATAGGCTCAAGTTTATCCTTTAACTTATTCACACTTCCACACCTTATTATGGAGCGATCAACTCAAAATATTCTCACACAGGAGAAGACTTCCTTTTTCTTGCAGGCTCCATCTGTAAAAGGGAGTTGGATTGTTAGTGTATTAACTTAGATTTTGTGAATGCAGAATAAAGTGCCCACACCAAAAGGAGTACATCATTCACAGTGAACGCATACAAACAAACAGTCTTTTAACCAACTCCCAAGTGTAGGAGAAAATATAGCCTAGAGCTGACTTCAGAAGGCTACAACAAGTAGGATGTTCCATTAATACTTCGATAACTCACTAACTCACTATCTCTCTACGAACGCCGACACACACCACATTGTGCCTCGGGATTCAAAGCGATTGTGAGGAAGCGGGTCGCGGAACAAATCAATGACGTCACCAAGACAAACCGAGGCCTCGGTCACGTGATTTCCCCGTTGTTGATACAGGCCTCGAATCGAGACTTCATCTGGTATGCCCACTTTTGCTCGAGACACGCCTCGGAGCCTCGGTTTCATTTTTCCCATCACTAGTCACTGCTGAGCTCCTCGGAGCTGCTTGGTGTTTGGTGCTCAGATTCTCTTCAATTGATCCATTTTTCTCTTTGTTCAGGTCTTTCTAAGTTATTTTAACACACAAGCACACTACTACACTTATTTCCAGTTGGTGTACTATACGTTTTGGGAACCCTTTGTGTTTCACTCGGTTGTTCTTGGTGTGCTAAGATCTCGCTAGCTCGTTAGCTTAGCTTCGTAGCAGTAATGGCTAGCTCATTAGCTTAGCTTCGTAGCAGTAATGGCCCTGGGGACTCTTTTTTTTTTTTTTTTACGTGTCCTGTCTAGCAGTATGCTACTCAGAATTGGTGTCTGAGTACCAAGTACAAGCCCAACAGTTTTACTTTCCCAAGCAGAGTATTACAGCTTCGCTGTAGTACGCCACTTGATGTATATGTATGAAAAATCTTTATTAGTGATTACTGTGGGTTCAATTTCCTGACGTCATGGACATTAAACTGAGACAAGAAGGGAGAAAGGAAGAAGGTGAAGAAAAGAAACCGGACCAACAGAGGCGCGAACCGACGACACAAGACAGGGAGGCAAACAAAGAACACAAGAAAACATCCCAGTCCTCCACCTCTGCCGGACGGCAGAGAAACAGTAATACAAAACAAAAACAACAAACTGTACAGAACCAAACCAATAGTTCGGATCTAGTAGAATAAACAAAGAATTATACATTCACTACACACAAGCATTGATTAATGAACATAATACAAATGTTTCTGGTAAGCTCCTGTGAACAACTAACTAATGATGATAACCTCAGCTTAAGATATGTCCGTCCTCACCAATGTCCCCACACCTATGTATGTGCGAGCATGCAGGTCTGAATAAGGTTTCCCCATGCAAGTGATTGATAGCTGGTGTAAGTAACCGTCAATCCGTCCTACAGGAATCGGCACAGACATGGAGGAGGCAAGAGATGTATGCATCCAGGGTCCCACAGAGTACAGAGTCCACAGGCAGATCAGCGCAGGGTCGATCACCCACCAAGAGAGGAACAGATGGAAGCCCCAGGGGAGCACCCAACAGCCGCAATGCTGGGGCCCGAGAGATCGCAGTGACGAGCCCACGGGCTCCGCCGGTAACGGCTACGCCAGGGCGGGCCCGGATCAGGAACCGGAGGCCACGGGGACCAGGGGCACCCCAGCGGGGCCCCAACCAGGGACCAGCCGACAAGGGCCCCCTGCCGCCGCCGCAGGCAAGGAGGATCCGCAGCCAACCGACGGACAACACACGCCGCCGCCACCCCGGACCAATACCCACCGCCAACAACCCGGCCCGCCTCCACACACCCACACGCCAGGGAGCCACAGCAAGAGCCACAGCGGATGTACGCCCTCCCCAGGCCGCGCCCAGCCGGCACCTGGACATCCAGATCTTCCAGCTCCAGGGTCCAGATCCCGCCCCACGTAGGGCGCCAAGATCAGGGGCCCAGCCAATGCCGGACAGCCCCACCAGGTGAACAGACCAGCCAGCAGAAGTCCTGGAACCGGCAGGAGGACTGGGCGCCAGGCACGGTCCCCACCGATCCACCGGACGGCACCAACCTATTCTATAACCCCGGCACCCCCATAAGAGGTGCCCCAGTCAATCCAAGGAGGACGTCGGCCCGAAACAGCGGCCGCCCGACACACCGGACCACCCAGGACCCGCCCGACATGCACCAGGACCGAGCCGGGCCGCAACCGGGACCCCCAGCCCCATGCATCGAGAGTCATCATCAACCAGCGGGCAGGAGCAACCATCACCGACGGGGAGTGACGGGGAGGGAAGAAGATGCATCAGGCCAGAGAGCAGCCAAACACCCAACCTGACAGGTAGACATAGACAGACAGAGACACTCATACATACCCTCCCTCTCATGCGTACACATTCTTACAAATACAGGACATATATGGCCCTGGGGAGTCTAAGTCTCCTCCCCTTCCGGTCGGCCCATGGGTCCCCAAACCGAAAAAATTATGAATGGAAGTCAATGGAGCAATAAAAGTTATTTTCTGGTCCGCTTTGTCGTACGTTCTGAATCACACATATGTTGTGCTTCAATTTAAATGATAACTAACAATGCACGTTTCGACTTTGTTTGTCGAGTGATTTAGGATTTATTTGATTGTAAAAATACGAATTTGAAATGCCTGAGAATAAGAAATCCGAAGTCGCATATATGATGTAATTTTGCTAACGGGAGTTAGCACTAGCTATAGCACGTAAAACACTCACCTAAAGCTTGTAAAGCTTCTCCTCCATGCTGGCTCTCACTCCACCGACTGCTTTATCCCCGACATAGCTGCTACTTTCCACATGGTCAGATTTATAAAGGTTTTTTCAGTGTTTAATACTACTTTCTTCGTCCTGGAGGCTACGGCCATCACTCTCCTTCTTCTTCTGTAGTTGTAGTCTGCTAGGCGTTTTTACACAAAACCTAAAGCAACTTTTACCTCCGGTTGAAAAGCAGCGTTTTCTCTGCATCAAAATTTTCTTTTAAAATTCACGGACATCATATGTTCGATCCACGGCGCATTTCAAACTGGATCAGAAAATAACTTTAATCGCTCCATTGACTCTCATTAATTTTTTTGGGCATTTGGGGAACCATGGACTGGAAGTAGAAGGGCGTGACTTAGGTTCCCCATTGACATATGCTGCGTTCGAGAGACCATTCAAACCAGTGGGACATGGGACTTATCCTACCTCCAAATGGGAAAAGTGCACTGGAATGCCTGTCGAAGTGGAACCTCCTACCTGCGAACTCGGGGAAGTTTGACGTACCCCGACTTCACCAAAATTAAGTCGGAGGATAATGGCAGCGCCCATGGAGACTCACGTCGTGAGAGGTAAAACTTGAACGAATAGGCTATAAACTGTACTTCTCTGCTTGTAGTGTTGTTTTAGACACTGTAATTTTAACACAACTTGTTTTTCATATTATGGTGTGAATGTCGTTATTATCTGTTAGCATGCCTCTTCACAAACAAAGCGACTATCTGTTTAGCGAGGAGGTCGTCCATGTATTCTGTTTACATTCCACTTCAATTGCCTCGAACGCTTAGAAGTGGGAGCTAGTACATTTAAGGTAGAAGTCCCACGTGCCACTGGTTTGGATGGGCTCTCGAACGCAGCATTATATAAAGAACAGACCCCGCATCGACCGCTACTGCCTATTGCCGCTGATGAGCCGTGGGGCAGCCATCTTGGATCAGTATGCCCTGCTGCTTCTTAATGAAGCATCAGTGCGTTTAATCAATCATAACTCACTGAATACTGATCTGATTTAATGGTGCTTTTCTTTCTGAAACCGTGATACATCGGAATTTGCTTTAATCTCCCCCTCCCCTCTGATCAAGAGTCTGGGTGTCATCCTCGATTCTTCACTATCCTCGCAGTCCCACATAAACAATATTACCCGGTCTATATACTTCCATCAACGTAACATTAACCGCATCCGCCCATCCCTCACCACTCACTCTAATACCATCCTTATCCATAGCCTCATCACTTCCCGTCTTGACTACTGTAACTCACTTCTCTTCGGTCTTCCCCAGAAATCCCTCCATAAACTCCAGCTTCTTCAGAACTCGGCCGCCCGCATCATTACCAGAACTCCCTCCTTCCATCACATCACTCCTGTCCTTCAGCAACTCCACTGGCTCCCAGTTACTTCCAGAATCCAATTCAAAATTCTGCTCTTTACATTCAAAGCCATCCATAACCTAGCCCCCCCCCCCCGTATCTATCAGACCTCCTTCATCTCTCCACCTCCACCCGTTCCCTCAGGTCCTCCTCCATCCACCTCACTGTCCCACCTGTCCGTTTGGTCACCATGGGGACCAGGGCCTTTAGCCGCTCTGCTCCCCAGCTCTGGAACTCACTCCCCCCTGATATCCGTAACATTAACTCCCTGCCTCTTTTTAAAACTAGACTCAAAACCCACCTGTTCCGTATAGCATTCCAAAACTACTCCCTTTGCTTCACTCTGTTTGTTTGTTTTATATTGTTGTCTGTTATTGTTTGGTATTTTATCTATGACTGTAAAGTGACTTTGAGTGTTCAGAAAGGCGCTGTTTAAATAAAATGTATTATTATTATAATACATGAAACTATGATACAAGAGACATTCCTTGATGTAATATAATATTTACAGTGGGATTAACAGTAGTAAACTATCCGGATAAACTCATGAGATGTATACAAAACACAATATGGGGAGAAACAGATCACCTTCTTTTAATGCTTAATATATAGGCTACCGTACACAAACACACACACAAACATATATATACAGTATATATATATATATATATATATATATATATATATATATATATATGTATGTGTGTGTGTGTGTGTGTGTGCGTGTGTGTGTGTCTGTGTATATATTTAAATTTATTTTAAATCTAACGTAAAAACATACTTATGTAGACTTGCTTATGTGTAACTAATACTATTATGGCCACTACTATTATTCCTAAATTGTCTTTTTTAATTAAATGCTATTATTTGTCTTATAAATGGTTGTTTATGCTTTCTCTTATTGATTCTGTTTTAATTTTCACATTTCTGTAATCATGTAAAGCGTAAAGCCTATATATGTAAGAGAGTAGCAGAAAGTCTTAATAAATATATACAATATGAACAAACACACATATACAGACACATGTATACATACATACATACATACACATAAATGTATGTATAAGTTTGACTTTGATGACAGTAATGAAAATAAACAATTCTTTCCCTCTTTATTCTGTGATTACACAATACAAAACATGTGTTTATGTTTATTGGTTCAAATAAAAAAGGTTTATTCTGGTGTGACGTTCTCCTTTCTCCAGCATCGTCTTTAGTTGCAGTGAAGACTTCTCTCCTTAAGACAACTTCCCAGTTATTCTTTGGGAACCTTTAAATTGAAAATAGGAATTAGGGAGAGTCAACACAAAAACGTTTTATTAAGGCATTTAATCTTATGGCAGTTCTTTGTATTTCATTCATATTTTTCTGTCTTCCTATTTTATTTATATTTTCTCCATTAATTCTTCCTTCAGATTCATTCAAACTTGACTTAATAATTTTGAAATTATCAGTAAGGTTGTTTACAAACTTCTCTACAGTCAGATGGGTAGGTATGACATGTGAGACATATTTTTTACCAGTGATATTACTTTTATTTCTACAGTAGCATTCCTGTGTCTGTTGTAATCTAAATCAGTGTTCATATATATACGATAAAGTCTCAGTTAATTTAAATAGCTGGTGAACACTGGCACTAAACATGTAGCTAACATTAGCTAGCATGCAGGATTTTGCTGGTGGACAATAAACACAGGGTAATAATATATTAACAAAATTCAAACAATAAAAATGTTCATTCTTACTTGAAATGTAACCCCGAGCCCAATCTCTCAATAGTCTGTTGATTAGAACAAGAATACATCCCAGAATACTCAGGCATCTTGTAGCTACAGCTGCTGTTGTTTTAGTTTGTCTCCGGAGAGGACTAACGGTCCAAGATGGCCGCCGCATTTCTTGCTTCTCCGAGCGGCCGATGCGGGGTCTATTCTTTTTATATGTCTATGGGTGCCCCACTCCAGCTGTCAACGGTCAAAAGGCGGGGTACACCCTGGACAGGTCGCCAGTCCATCGCAGGGCAACACACAGACAGGACAAACAACCATGCAGACACACACTTACACCTAAGGACAATTTAGCCGGGCCGTGCAGAAACCTTGAGAGCGGCAGGTGCTCAGAGTTCAAAAAGGGGCACATAAAGCAAGATTTTAAAACAGCTTCCAACAACATAACTTATCATTCTGAAAAGCTAACATCTTGAAAATGATTTTTTAAAATAAACACTAGTATAAATAAATATAAATAGCTAAAAATTATACGTGTTCGGAAAAAATGTGCCATGGAATTGTCGAAAATGAAAACGGTTTCATACTTATATAAGCTTAGAATTTCATATGAATTAAGTTTTCAGTAGATCTGAAACCACGTCTGCAAGCAAATGAAATACAATGTTTTATGTAACCTCAACATAAAGACTATATTTTCCTTCACAAAAAGGTATATTTTTTATATTCTTGGCCATAAGTTGATAGTTGGAGGGCCCAGTCCTGAGCCACCATCCCCTCAGCATCAGCATACATTTTAACATAGTCTTTCTGATTTTGTAGATCTAGTGGCAGAAAAATGTCTTCATGCTGTGGGCAATGTTGATGTAGATTATCATTCATACAGGACATGGTAGTTTTGAGTTGAATGAAGGCAACTATACTTTGCTTCTTGTCTTGAAAACATTTCGTATCTCATCCAAGAGGCTTCTTCAGTTCTGTATTGGGAGTATTGGACATATAACTCTAAAAGTTGGGGTCGTTAGAACTCACTGATGAGGCTACTGTTATTCCTAATGGGGCTAGCACAGTTCTGTAGCTCTAAGCAGTCTTGACAAGGTAGGAATTGTAAAAGTGACAATAGCCCTAGTTAAGTACGTAAGTGCTATTTTGGTCATCTGTCTTAAGGTGTTAGATTCTGTGAAACTTCTTAGGTAAACATACTGGGGGCTCTATCCTTACTGCATGTGGTAGTACAATGCTGTGCACTGTTAGTGAATGAAAGATTCCTCCGACTGCAGCAGTAGGCTACCTAAAGTGTTGTCACTATTTACATTCTTGGATGCCAAGCACACGGCACAGAAACTAATCACCAACTGCAGTACACTGATGACTGAATATCTACTGAGCATCCAACTTTTAAAAAAAAGAAAAGAAAAACATATAACTTCATCATGGTAGAAAAAGACCAATAAAATGCCCTCCGACGTGAACAAGAGGTGCTGCTGTTCTCACAGATACCGACCATGCATCATTTCATCACAGGGAGCAACTCAAGGATATCAAACATTTCCTGACAAAGTTCTTACTCAGTGGCAGTAAATCAGGCCGTAATGAATCCAACACCACGTCATTCACATCCCCTGAAACCTGATCCAGGAATTCCAGCCACAGAAGCTCTCCAACAGAAGAATAAATTATTTCTCTGCAGTCCAGGTTTGGACAATAAAAGCAAGACAAAAAAACTTTAGTTTTAAATGTGGTTTAAACTTTATATGTAGTTTCTAGAAGGTGTATTTTTTTCCTGGTGTTAACACATGAATACATATTCTGAACACTTTTTGATGTTTTTCATTACAACACTAGTTGCATAAAGGAGGAACATTCCTGGATTCGTCTGGACTGCCAGCTGGCTCCCCTCCCTTCCCCATCTGTCGATCCTTCCATTACATAAATCACAATAAACAAAACACATACTTAAATTAATAATAAATAGTAAGATACTTCTGTTGTTTGTTGTCTTTAAATGGTTCAACCTGTAAAGTTACACAAATAAAGTCAAAATGGCGGATGTGAAGTAGTTTAATCTTCAAGTTACAGCAGTAAAATGATTTAACCAAAGAGGTTACTAATATATAATGTAAATTAGCCTGTTTATGATAAATTATTCAAAATGACTGTTTGTGTAAGATATTCCTAATTGCATCATACAATTTTTTTGGTAGGATTGTGGAATTTCTCTGCTATCAGTTTATTGATGTCACAAAAAACAGCCTATGTAAAAATTAAATCAGTTGAAATTATTTTAATTTATACTGCATCAATTTAAAACAAATATTGTCTCAAAGCAAGATCAGCAAGATTCGTTTGTTTTCTCTCCACTCTCCGCTCTCTTTTTCGTTTTTTTCAGCATTGCTCTACCAGGACAGCGGGGGGTGCTAAATTTTCATTGCATCTCTGCCTACTTTCACAGCTTCGTTTCAGTTTTTTCTAGGCTTGTGAACGCATTTCTTCCTCAAGGAGGAATGGACGACAAAAAGTAAGTTTTAATTAAGCTGTAAAGCTTTTTACTGGAAGTGCAGCTCATAGAATACTCTAAAAACAAATGGAAACAAACAAAGCGGCCTTTTTTGTTGTTGTCCTACACCGCATTACGTTCAAAATTGCCAAAGGAACACGATTAGATAAATTATCCTTTTAATATGAAGCATGTAGTGGCCAAATGCTGCATTAAGTACTGATTACAGTAACTATAGAGCACCGTTCTGTTTAAATGATTTCTGGCAGTTACTGAACTGACCAATCAGATGTATACGCTCTCCGTTGACAGATAGTTAAAAAATGGGGCTCTACTCCATGCGTCTTTGCATAGGTGATGGAGAGCCCTTCCGTAGGTCGACGGATATTTGCGTTGATCCATCTTGTTCAAACGGAGAAGCATTAACTAGGCTTAAAGTGACAGTGTGTAGTTTTTGCAGTACATCTTTGAAAATAGCCATTAAAATATTATGTAATAATAATTATGTAAAGCACATTAATTGCAAAATATTGGCAATATTGTAAATAATGACTTTAAAAATCAGTTTTAAAATACATAGGCGCGGGTCCTCTTCTCAGGGGAAAGCCATATTAGATGACGTCTTTACTTCTACAAGAGCCCGGACTGACAAAGCGCATGGCACAAGCCCACTATTAAAACATTGTTTCCCCTCAAAATGCAAAAAAAAAATTCGCCATAAATACATTTTTACCTCTTCGCAAGTTCCAAGCGATGAAAGAGAGACTGATGTGATCGTCATGTTTCTGCAAACAGATAATTCTCAGGGAATTGAGCGTTTGAAAACAGCACTAGTTGGACCTCCGTTGTTGAGTTTCTTACTGGAAGACACAGATACCGCATGCTTGTGATAATTTAGGTATGCACTGCCCCCTACTGGCCGAAAATTACACACTGTGCCTTTAAGACTATATTTTGTGAATTTTAAAACTTCATTTCAGTGTAGAAAAACTCACAGCATTCTAAAAACTCCACCTCATTTCATACATAACAAACAACCAGTTTTATTACTACAGTTGATCCTCTCTCCATCACCAACTAGCAGTCATACTTTTACTTTATTTTACTATAAAAATCACTGTCATCATTAATGGTTCCATTCAAATAAAAACATGAAACAACAATAAAAATATATACATTACTTTTGAATAACAATACTATTTCGGGACATGAAATATTGTGATATATCTTATCCATACTTTTTTTACATTATAATATAAAGACATGCTATAGAGATCTGGTAAAGCAGTCGTGGTTGCTTGGGTGGCTGTATGGATTCTTGTGTTTTGATTGACTATTCAAAAAGCAATTAGTGGTTAATTAACAAGACATGAAACTTCAGTATCTGCACACAGCATGTGCATTTTATTTTGAAAGTCTGCCCCGGTGCTCTAACTGTGCTTGAGGGCAACTTAACGTCCCTCCGGCGTTTCATCGGCAGCCAGGGCTCTTGAGACCGAGGGAAGGAAGGGAGGTTTGGGGGGACAAAACTTGAGGACATGCCGCGTCTTCTCCGCAAAATCGTCGCCAACTGAACCGCATCGGAGCTGAAAGAGGAGCGGGGATGTAAAGGACGAGGTGAACAACAGCGGAGGAGAAGATCCCTTCACTCCTATTGATCCTGTATCAAGGTATTGGTTTTAACATATCATTACATGTAAAGAAAAAACATTTTTAATTCAGAGACGGGAGCGTTAAAATAACTTGCAGGAGTTTTGTGTTATCTGCCTTATCATATGATGATTGTTCCTATTTACCTAATTTAAACAGGTTTAACCAACTAATTAACCAGAAAGAAAAAAAAACAGCACAACTGACTTTTACTAGAGGAATCTGCGTATTTAGAGCTGTCACAGGAAGTTAGTTCATAGCCAGCACACTGACACAGTCAGAGGGAAATATGTGCTCCAGTAACTCAGTGGGAACCAGTTCATTATGGCCACCACTCAGGCGGAGGCAGCTGCTTTCCATCATGTTTGTGCATAAAACCCAGCTTTACCTCTCGCTCTGGGTTCTTTACACGAGTTACAACACGTTTCAGATCAGACAAACTCGTCCTGGTGCCATAACTTCATATTCAGATAAAGTCCACTCACTTTCACCTTAACAAGGCTAAACTTTCTTAAAATGTACCTTCTTTCTTGCAATATTTTAAAAAGGTCTTGATCAATAAATGTCCAGACCTTTGGAACGTCTTCTGAAGGTTTCTGCTCATAGTTGAACAAAAAAGTAAGTGGCATCTAAACATCTAAGAGTCGCTTCTTTCTTCTGCAGGACCTGAGATCCACATTTTTCCCCTTACTTCAGCTGCAAGTAACTTTTAGCTCAGTGGGACAAAAGCAAGTTTTCTTTTCATGTGGACCACAGGCTTAATTTCTGATCTCAGTGTAATCAATATGTTTCAAGTTAAGGCAAACTGCCTTCCGACATATGGGGAAAAGTTCAGCAAATGCATAGTGTAGGACTCTATTTACAGTAAATTTTTAAAAGTATTCATCCTACTGTCGCAATATAAGCCAACAAAACGACAAAGTTTCTGTCGGATTTAATTGTGCAGTAAGATGTGAAAACTGTGCCATTTGTTTGTATTCAGCCCACTGAGTTGATACCCTCGAGAATGGGTGGTTCCCATTAGCTCAAGCTTGAAATGGATGGAGAGCCTCTGTAAACATCAATTTCCAGTTGTCCCAAAGACTCTTAATTTGATTTAGGTTGAAACTTTGACCAGGCCAACCTTTGACATGGTTTTGCTTTGATCTTAACTAGGGCTGCACGATTATGACCAAAATAATAATCACGATTATTTTGATCAATATTTTAATCCCAAATATTAATCACGATCATTCATCCAGTCCTGTAAAATATATATTTTTTATTGCACCAATTATAAACATACAATGTTATTTTTTTGTGAAAAATAAAACTTTAGATTTGAATAGATGACTAATAATGCAAAAAAACCAACAAAAACAAACTCCAATAATATATATATATATATTTAAAATTACAAGCTAAATATGTTATTGTAGAGTGCAATCTCAAAGTGCAATTTAATGGAAAGAATTACAGCTTATCCAGAAAATGCCTGTGACATTCCCTGCATCCAAATCCTTAGTATTTGCTATATGCTACGTAGCAACTATTACTCACCTGATAATGTAGTAAATACTGCATAGCAAACAATTGCGTAATAGGCATGAAATCAGACGTACTGCTCAACGATTTTGCATGTCCTTTGACCCGTATGACTGTTCTGTTGACCCAGATGTTTACGCTACGTTCGCCTGTGGTCCCGCCATCCTCTAGCCATTATTTTGTTTATTCTTAACAACTTAAATGTTTAATCAGTCAAAGAACTGCTTCACGTACATTTATCCACTAAACTGCAGCTGTATCAATGGTTCACAGTTCGTCTGTAGCCATTTTTAGCTAGGTCCTTCTTCTTCTATGATTTCGGGGCGTCCACTGCATTGTGGGATAGCGTAGCATCCACCGGCTGCTTACTGTGGCGGTAGTACACTTTCTGGAACTTTCTGCTTACTAGTCAGATCCATAATGGAGATTTGGATCTACTACATTTCTCAAATACTCCTTTTCACCTGCTGCGTAGCAAGCGTAGTGCAGCCATTATGAGTGCTGAGTTGCGTAGGTGTGGTTTGTATTTGGGCAGCTTAATGGAGCTTTAGCCATGCGTTTGGCCCCTGGTGGTTGGCAGACTATTGGTTGGACGTGTGTGATAAAGAGGCACACAGTGAAGCTTGCATTTTGAATGTAAAAATCGTTGACGATCAGGTTCATTTAATTGTGGCCACCAAAAATCGTGATCACGATCATAATCCGATTAATTGTGCAGCCCTAATCTTAACCATCGTTTTTTCAAAGATCTGGAGGCTCTTACAAGTTTTCTTCGACGATTGACTTGAATCCATCCATCTTCCCATCAAGTTTGAGCTGTTTTCTTATCCTTGCTGGGGGGAAAAAATAAATAAATAACGCCTCCCCACGGCATGATGCTGCCACTATCATGTTTTGTGGTGGAGATGGATGATGTGCAGGGTTAATTTCATGTCATTCCCGGAGTTTTCCATGTAGATAAAGAAGCATTTGCTAGCACGGCTAGTATCCATCCATGCAGCGTATATTCTTAGGAATTCTTAAGGGAATTCTTAGATTCACAATCATATCCCGGTTTTTATTGTTTATAAGGGAACCAAGAAGCATACATAAACTGATTATTACTGGTATGATGCATGGAGTAGGCTACTGTAGTGGAAGATTTATTTCAAGATTAATTATTTTCTGTGGTCAGTGATTATTAGTAAGAGCAGGAGAGGAATATTCCAGAATGTTCCAGAGTCATGAATATTTTTGTTAAATGTCATGGACATTTAGCCTTCAGTGATGTAGTTGAATAACGCAGCTGTTATCATCATTTTGACTATGGGACTGTGATTAAAAACTCACACGCAAGAGTAGTAGGGAGTAGAAACAGGCAGGAGAGGCACACAGAGCTACGGAGAGGGAGGCAGACTCATGTCTAGATGGGGAGAGCAATTACCCAGGAGATGGGTTCCTGTCCAGTTCCTTATAAATAATGTTAAAACTCCAACGGAGACGGCATGATCCTTATCCATATGGAATCAAGGCACAGCACTGCAACAGCCTTTCCCTCTTGCGGCGTCCTCCCCGAGCTGCTGCCTTGTGGGTGGTTCTGATCTGTTCATATACAAGATGCCAAAGCGCAAGTACTTTAAGGAGAACAGCAAGCTATAGACACTGTCTGGTCGTCACAGACATTTGGCAAAGTGTACGGCTGATCACACAGCTGGCATATGTGTTCATGTGTTTGACAAAGGTGGCAAAGATCACAATCTCGATTTTGTATCAAAATCGATTGAAATTACGTTACGATCTTGCGCATCGAAATCCAAAAGAGGATCGCGATCACCTCATCATCGCATCTCCTATTTTCTCTGTGCGTCCCACTTGGGAATCCGTAGCAACAGTTAGCAGGCAACCGTCTATTTACCTCATCACAAGGAACCACACATTGCATTTTTCCTAACAAGTAACTCACACCAGTTCTCCTTCAACTCCAACAACACCTGGTAACATTTTAACTGCCTGTATCACATCCCCCGTGATCAGAGCACACATCTACAGGGCACATTAACTCACGCTAGCAAGTAGCTAAAGCTAAGCTGCAGTTAAACCACGGATAAAACAGATAAAGAAAGAAGCAGCGGGAGAGGGAAATTTTGAGTTCCAGTCAAGGTAAGTCCACGTTCGCATTGTAAACAGCAGGACCGCTGTTAACTGCATTTTTCTCGGTTCAATGAGCTATCTGGAGCACTACTTCAGTCGTTCTGCAGTAACTATAAATAGTCACTAGGTGGCAGCCACTCTCTGTTTTTAATCATTTGCTATTTAAACAAGACTGTTACACTTTTACTCTAAATAAATTATTTCAATTTGACCATTAATGTCTAATGTGATACATTGCACAAGAATAATAAAAATTGCATCAATTTTGTCTTTTAAAATTAGATTTACTGTAAAAACTTTAATGCATAAAAGCAATGATCGTAGACTAGTCTAAAAATTACATAGGGCTACAGTATGTACTGTAAAATAAAATAAAAACGAGAATCGAATCGTGACACTAAAATCAAAAATCTAATCAAATCAAGGATTTAGAGAATCGTGACACCCCTAATACTAAACCTATAATAATTCGGTCCAAAATAAGAGTTAATCTATACATTTCCTGAAAAGGATGAAAATGAAAACTAAAGACTAGAATGTTCACTTTTTGAATTTTTTTTTTTTTTTGAGAACTGCCGCTTTTTTACTTTTTAAAAAATTTTCAAAATGTTTATTTCGGCATACATACCTATATATATCACTAGATATCAATATCTCATACATTTCTTATTCCATGACATCAGTAATACATAAAAAAAAAAATTAGAAGTTAGAAACATAATAGGCCCACTTGATTTCTTATAATATTATTTCAGATTTTCTTTAACTTTTGTCCAGTATGTTTGAAAAAGTGATCTATTAGTCTTTTGTTACTGGCAGATTTTCTAATTTGGAAGGCTAGATTATTTCTATAATTATTTATTTTCAGATATTTTAAAGTAATTTTTGTACTTGTGAAAGCCTATCTGAATTTTGTTATTTAAGTCTTCCTTCTGACCACATTGAAAATGATCGCTTAAAATATGTCAAAACCAAAAGTCAGTTGTTTTTTTAGGACTGGGCCAAGTGGCCTATTTATTTTGGAAACCAAGATATTGTCACCCTAATCTACAATCCTTCTTAACGACAATTTAAAGGGACAATTTAACAGTCATGTTTTTGAAATGTAAAAGGAAGCCGGAGCGTCTAGAGAAAACCAACACATTGAACAGGAGAAAATGCAAACTATATGCAGGACTTCTCAAGTTTCAGTTTGAACCAAGGACCTGCTGACTGTGCTACTGTGTGCAGACTTTTAATGGCCTTCCATTAAACCCAGGTTTGTAGAGTGCACCATTTAATAGGTAATCTCTCAAGAGGTTCTCCTACCCCAGTGCAGAGTTATCATGGCTCCTCCTCCCTAATTATGTTTTAGGGGGACAGTCCTTTTATTCCTCATGCATTGTCAAAGGTTATTCCTTTCTCCACTAAAAACCGGCTTAGGAAAACCCATAATTATAGTTGATTCTGTATGTAGATTGGACTTTCAGGGCATCAATCACAGGCTTAAAAAAATCTTTCTGATTGTGCTGAGATTTTGTGTAAGGAAAATATACAACTAGGGGTGTTTATAATTTGGATGTTGGGCAGATAGGAAACTAGACAAGCCTGTTGTAAAGTACTTAAAATATTTTACTGGCTTATCTCAGAGTTATTACTATTACTACAGGAGAGCAAATCACAGTTTTTCTTCTTGAATGTGTTTTGATTTCAATCCAGCAGCTTAATCCCTCCAACTGGCAAAAGAGTTGTGTAGAAATCCGTCGCCCCGCAGCCTCAAGCGGACCTCTGCTCTCTCTGCCACGGCTAATATTTTCATCGCTCTTTATTGGTGTCAGTACTCAGCTCCGGCTTCACAGCCTTCCTCCTGAGAGCTTCAGCTCTCGCTCCAGCAGATGGATTTGTTTCAGAGCAGAGCTTCAGCCAAGTTGCCGAGTAAATCCCAAATGTGGTTTTATGATCTACGCTCAGTCCTCCAGCGTTGGCATGCTTGTGTTGAACTGTGCCCACGCAAACATTTTTTTTTTCAGCTCCACTTACCCTGTTGTATTCCCCCCCCCCTTCTTTTCTGGAGATGCTGCTGCATTTTTGTGTTTATTTTGTACTGTTTTTGTGTTTCCTGTAGGAGAACAGCTGCAATGATGCAGGCAGCTGTAACTGTGCTGACTGTTTTCCTCGGCTTGGACTTCCTGTCAGCTCAGTCCGAGTCAGACTTGGTGAACAACAGTAACATTCAGACCGGTGAAAGTGGGAAGAATATCAAGAATCAGCCGCACATCATCTTTATTCTGATCGACGACCAAGTGAGTTTCTTGAAGAGTTTAGAAAATGTTTATTCTTTTAGATAGTGCTGTGATAAAGTTTAAAACCACCTGACTCCTTCCAAGAAGCCATACTTTAGAGAAATATTTATTCTTGATATCTTTTAAATATGCTTTTGATGAATGACTTATAAATATAGCTCATTCAGGGTAAAATGAACTAATTAATGTTCATAGTTCGCCAGCTAAACGTTCTAAACTCTGGTCTGTTTGTTATGTGGTTGAATTGGGATGTCCTACAGTGTTGAAAATTAACTAAATTCAAGGTGCCCAATGTTATCAGATCCGATTGGTTATCATATTTTGCTTCAATCAAACACTAAGGAGAAAGATTAAAAAAGATTCAACGATTATAAGAGGGTAAACTATTCGAACTGTTTTGATCAGCCAAATTACTTTTAAACTTGGATCGTGCATCACATTAGAGAAGCTGGGTGGTTGACCGGAGAGCTCTTAGTGGAGTGTACACTTTAAAAAGATCACATAAATATGATGCCGATAGACCAATTAAGACTTTTGAGAGTTATTAGTGTTGGGAAACACGGGTGGCGCTATCAGTGTCAAGTTGAAAATGATCGGCAATAGTTATTATCAATATTTTAATATTAATGTACTATTGGTTAAGTCTTCAGTATTAATCATTTTTTAGATGATCGGGTCCCCCACTTCTGTGTTTAAAAGAATAACTTAACATTACCAGACACTTCAGGCTCGTTTGAAGGATAAGTTCAAAAGTTGTGAATAATAATTGTATGCATACACTCAGTAATCACAGACCGCTTCACCCTTTTTACAAGATTTATTCACAAAATATGTCAAGTTTTCCGCCAAAACATTGATTCAATAAATCATGTCTATTCTACGTTGGTAACGAATCTACTCATTTATAAAATATGTAATAGGGATGACAATAGGATCAGAGACAAACACAGAGCTCTCTGTACAGGGGAAGAATGGGGGGTTGTTAGCTGATATCTCACTACAGGGGCTCAAGTAAGAGGTTCATAAAACCTATCTCTGGGCCAAAATGGATGATAGCACATGTTGGCAATGAGACAAAGAGTCATAAAACTTAACTTCGTGCTAAGACAGCGATGCAAGTGGCATGTCTGTAAAGCACTTTGAGAAGCTATGTAGTTTGAAAAGTGCTTTATAAAGAAAGTTTGATTGATTGATGTCCTGGCTCCACATGGGAAGGCCACAGGTTTAACCAAAGACAAAGGGAACAATTAGCTTAGCCTTTCAGCTACAAACCAGCTAATGCTGGCCGGACCGGGCCGGCTCTGTCTCTCAAAAACCTGCAAACAATGAAACAGTCTAAACTTCACATGTCCTGCGAGGCAGTGAGGAGAGTTACAGAGCTTTGAAAAGACCCTTTAACGTTCAGTGAACAAGACCTTGTACATTAAGACTTATTTCCCTAATTACTTTTGTCTAGACCAGGGGTCTGCAACCTGTGGCTCCGGAGCCTCAAGTGGGTCTTTAGACCTTCCACAACGGCTCTGGCACCAAACATGCCAAATAATGTTTGCATGTTCTTTCAATAATAAATCTGGGGTTTTAGCAGGTGTTTTGTTATATATAAAATATTTGGAATTTGACATTAAAGTAACAATACTACATGTGGTAATTAGGTTTAAAACTATGTGCATTTTTACATAATTTTGCCCCAAATGTCAAAAACTCTGAAGAAAATGAATGGGTCCTCTTTACACTAACATTTTATTGTTTTTTCTTTCTTTTATAACCTAAAAACAGGAATAAAATAGTTCCTCTTTATGAATTAACACATTTTAGTCTGGCAGATTATTATTTTTAAAAAAAAAGAAGTTTTTCTAAAGGTCACGTAACATTTGCGGCTCTGAATGAGTTTTGTTTATCTGGATTAAGCGCAGAACGGCTCTTTGGATGGCAAAGGTTCCAGAACCCTGGTCTAGACAACACGTTCAAAATAAATGTGGTTTGGTCCTACTGTTGCGTTGACTCCAGAAGAGTCCAACTGGAACAATTGAAGGCTTTGTGGGCACGAGAAAAGATGTAGGTCCAAGTGGAGGCCTGGAGGCCATACATGGCCGTTCAAAGTCGGACAGAGGGAAAGCTGAGCCCCTCTCAAAGAAATGTCTTGGAACAGTTCGAACTCGTCACCCAAAGCTAGAGCTCCAAAGTACTTTTAGGTAGACAGTAGCACTTTGAAGGCTTTTTTTAGAATGAGAGTTCTTCCCGAGTTGCAGGTCAGAACAAAAGAAACATTTCTGCAGAGAACAAAGTTTGCTGCCCATTTCCCCTTCCTTTATAGATGCGTTTGTGAGGTCATCTGTGATATCACTGTTGGTGCCAACAGACCAATGGGAGAGCTTGTGCGCTGCAGCTAAACATGTTGAGAAATGCAGTCTACTCAGTCCTTCTGGGGGAAAATGGCTTCCAACAATCTACTCAGTTCATGAGCATCATCTCAGACTTGGACACCAAACCCAATGCGATTCATTATCCGGGAAATGACAGGTGAAGAGTTACGAAGGCATGGAGCGCATATTTGACTGGACCGTACACAGACTGGTGGTGACAGAACGCTGTAGCCTAACCACTGACGCAGGAGGAGTGCATGATGCAGGACTTCCTCCTGCTGAAGCTATCAGAAAAGCTTGCTGAATTCTTATCACTTAAATTGGAGAAATGTCCCCTGATTTCAAAACGTTGACTGAAGATGCGATTGTAATTCTAATCCCCAGTGTGGTTTCAGAGCGTGGATTCAGGCTCCATGAGGAGCTTTCAGGCCATAGCAGGTGAAAAGTTAATGGCCGTTGTTCAGTGGCACATCTGGATTCTCTGTTCAGTTTGCTTGGACTGAATATTAAAGAAAATGAATACAAATTAAAAGTACTGAATATGTCATTGTCATTTTAAAGATTGATGAGTAGAAGAATAGATTATGACTGGATTTTATTGACTCCGTCAGTCAAATTGACTGACAAAAAAATAGCTTCTTGCGGATAAGTTATAAGTGTTGAATCTTCTTTGTACCTGTTAAAACACAACCTGCTGCCTTCTGGGGGATTTTTAGGTGTTGTAGAGTATCTTATCTAAGCCAGCATAGAATGTATTGAAATACACAAGAGTTTTACTTTGTTTAAAAACTGTGTGGCTGCTTGGAAGCTAATATAAATAAAAAAAGGGGTTGTTGAAAATGTTTGCACATGCTTCCTGCCTGGGGAAGTCAGTAAACTGTGTGGGGAGATCACATTAAAAGACAAACCACTGAAAAAGGTAAAAATCGGATGCTGGAGAAGAATAAAGCAGACATTAATCTGTTACAGGGCTTCAACGACATCGGCTACCACAACCCCAACATCAAGACCCCAAATCTGGACAAACTGGCAGCAGAGGGCGTGATATTGGAAAACTACTATGTTCAACCCATCTGTACTCCAACACGAAGCCAACTCCTCACTGGCAGGTATAAACACAACTTTAACTAGCTGGACAGAGCTGCACTTTTTCCATAATCCTTAGTATGTATCATAATGACCATTGAGTTTATACTCACCATTGGACAGAATATGATATACTCATTACTAGGGCTGAACGATTAATTGCATGTGCAATTAAATCGTGATTTGGTAAAATGCGATTTCCTAATCGCAAAGGCTGCGATTTGACTTGATGTAAACATATCTGCTAAAGTCACGTGACTTGCAAACAACGCAGGGAGAGAAATAAACGCTGCACTTTAACCAATTATAAAATGACAAAAAGGTTAACAGAATCCAACACTACACAATAGTTGGTACCAAAGAGGAACAGTACATCAGTTGTGAGAAATTATATCTGCTATGAAAACGTTGATGCTGCGCAACGCCAGGTATTATGCAGAACCCGTCTTGGTATTGTTGCTGCCTCACGAGGTAGGCTACAGTACGAACCTTTATCAACACCTAAAAACATCACACCACCATATATGAGAGTTGCACGGCTAAACTGACCGCCACCAGTGTTTAAATTTCCAGTAAACAAACTTCGAGGCGACAGGGATCGCTGACCGAGCTGTTTGAAAGAATCGCTCCTTACGAACATAAAAAAACGGCACACTGAAATAATTCGTGCTATAACGGGTTTTATAGCCAAAAGTATGCTTTGTTAACCATGATGAATAAGCTAGGATTCAATCTCACACACACATTTTAGCCACATTTTACCTGCGCTGTATAAAAAATGCCGACAGAAAGTTAAAGCCGCACCGAAAACAGCGGAGTATTTTGCAACAACTGACCTGAGATCAAACCGCTCTACGGAGCCATACCAGAGTCTGAAAGTGCATTAGATCGATGGAGAATTAAAAATCAGAGCTTGTTCCTTCAAGCATCCTACTTCCTGGATAACCACACGGAGGAAAACATTGCAGCCGGAGGGAATTATTAGCTGGGATCAAAAGGAAGAAAACCTTGATTGCAGAACGACACCGATGACCATCGAGTGTGATGATTAAAAGTAGATAAAGTTGTTAATATTTGCCTTTGTCTTAAAATAAGTAAATAATCTTATGGAATAGAATAAATTATGTATAAAAATCTGTTTATAATACACAATATTTTTGATTGCATTAATTAAAAAATGCATGACAAAAGCCCCACAAAAACAATTGCACATTAAATCGCAATCGCAATATTGAAGAAAAAAAATCCCAATTAAATATTTTCCAAAATCGTTCAGCCCTACTCATTACATCCAAAGTGACATTCCAAGCCTTTATGTGTTATAATTTTGATGATTATGGCCTAGAGTTTATGAAAACCCCTAATTCAAAATCTCAGAAAATCAGAATATTGTGAAAAGGTTTAATATGTTTGCCTTAAAGTATCACACTTTAATCAACTAATTAATCCAAAACACCTGCAAAGGTTTCTTGAGCTTTTGAAAGGTCTCAGTCTGGTTCAGTAGCAATCATAATCATGGGGAAGACTGCTGATCTGACATTTTTGCAGGAAATCTTGATCGACTCCCTCCATATGGAGGGAAAGCTTCAAAATGTAATTGCAAGAGCAGCTGGACGTTCCCAAAGTGCTGTATCAAAGCATGTTAATAGAAAGTTTTGTGAAAGGGAAACGTGTGGAAGAAAAAATAAGAAACAGCAGGGACGACCGCAGCCTAGAGAGGATTATCAGGAAAAGGTAAAAAAAAGTTGGGGAGCTTCACTGAGGCTGTAGTTAGTGCATCAAGAGCCACCACACACTGGACATGGACATGGTTAAAAAAACAACAACTAATCATCAACTCAAATTATTTCATGACTGTTTAACGACGACCATAGCCTCTAATTGATTTACTTTTTCATTTGTATTATTTATTTAAGTTTTAAGTAACCTTAACATGTTTTTTATTGTTTTTATACTGTAATTAAAACAACAAAATCTCATACCAGAATCTTAACAGAGGTGGTTAGAGTAGCCATAAATAATGCTCTAGTAAAAGTACAGTAGCAGTACTTCAACACCTTTTACTCAAGTAAAAGTATAAAGTTGTTATCCAAAAAATTACTCGAGAGTAAAAATGTATTTGGTAGAAAAGCTGCTCAGGTACTGAGTTGGTTTTTTTGTTGTTGTTTTTTTGAGATCATGGCATATGATTTATGATTTAAAGCAGGGGTGCCCAAAGTGGTGCCCGCGGGCCAAAGTTGGCCCCCCAAGTCATTCATTTTGGCCCACCAGGGGTTACCCTGGTCTCACATAAAAGTCCACAGGCATACATTAGAACTGAAATATAACAAATTATTTTTAAAATTGAATTAAAAGGAACTACAATGGGGGGTGTAGAGTAAATTTGTGCACATATTTACATTTTCTCACTTTGCAAGACCACAAATAATAATATTTGATCAATTTAAAAATATCCCATTAGCAGATTCTTTGCTTCCACACCGGATTGGCTAAAACTACTTCCAAGTTGGCTGCTAGCTTAAGCAGTTGTTATCAACATGGAGTGGCATTATCAGTGGTACACAGACAAAAAACATTAACAAAAAATAAATACTGGGAGGAAGAATATTTTTTTTCACTGACATCAGTGCTAAACAAGGTTTAGATATGTTTTACACGAATACATATAACTTATGTCATTTCATTGTTATTTACACAGAAAGGAATATTAAATAACTAATAAATGTGAGTAGTTTACTATTCTTTACTATTGGTGTTTGTATTTCGAGTAAAATTACTACATTTGGCCCTCACCCCCTGATAGATATTAATTTTGGCTATCTGAGGGAAAAAGTTTGGGCACCCCTGATTTAAAGAAAGCTTAACATGGGTAATGTGTATTTGACCAGGGAAAGGTACCCCCACTTAATCTAAAATGGCACAACAGCCTCAGCAGATAGAGCATTAAAATGATGAAGCTTGTGTTCAAACAAAAGGTCTCACTTTAACATAAACTGTTTGTGTGAGTCTCATGCATTTTGGTTAAAACAAGCATTCAGTTTTATTCATCAGATTTACCCGCTGTGGGTAGAGTAGAAACTTTATCCAAGTAAGACTAGCGATACTACATACAAGTATTAATCAAATAAAAGTAAATTACAGTAACTGAGTAAATGCAGCTAGTTACTACCCACCGCTGGTCTTAAACTTGTGTTCCCTCCAGTGGCCAGCAGGGGGAGACATGACAGAAAGAAAAGTAAAAAGTCGTCCATAATAATAAAATGACTACGCTAGATTTGTTGAAATTTCGTCGAGAACCTTTCTGGAAGGAGTTTACAATCACTTCCTTCAAGGTAGATGTGAAAGCCATAAGTAGATGTCGTAGTGACATCTAGTGGCTCAAATGTCAAACTGCAACCAGCTAAATTCTGCCCAACAGCTTCATCAAGATAAATAAAAAAAATTTAATACAACGTTTAAGTGTTCATTTATTAAAATTAGACATATTTTATGTATCCATACACATGTCTATCTATCTAGTGTTGCTATTTACTTTTAGTCATTGTGTCATGAGTATTTCCTCACCCAACGGTTGTTTATCCTGCCGATTACTTAAAGCTGTGCTCACATGTGAGTTGCTTTAATGTTTAACAGATGCTTTAGAAAGACTGAGCAAACAATAGATAGCTGGGGAGTCTAATGCTCTGATTCAAACGTCGGGGCGTTTCTGTGACCACAGATGATTCATGTTTTTACCCTGAAGGATGATGACAGATATTGTTTTCTTTGAGATACCAGATCCACACAGGATTACAGCACTCTATTATCAGACCCAGACAGCCGAGCTGTTTGCCCTCACACATGGACACCCTGCCGGAGAGGCTCCGCCAGGCCGGATACTCCACGCACATGGTCGGAAAGTGGCACCTGGGCTTCTACAGGTGAGGCGTCCGCAGGTGTTCTCCAACTGTTCAGTCGAAAGAATAATATAGAGGCAAACATCTTCTGCAGAAAGCCTATCTATCAGATTAACAATTTCAGCTCTGCATTAGATACACTACTATTTATAAGTTTATGAACAATATTTAAGCTCGTTATGTAGTTTCTGGTGTTTAACCAAAACAGATCACCACATAGAACACAATCTTATATCATCATTATCTTTAATATATGCAATGACAACATTTGTTAAAGAGAAATTACTCAGGTTACTTTCTCTCACTTGTTCTCCAGGAAGGCCTGTCTACCCACTAGAAAAGGTTTCGACACCTTCTTTGGTTCCTTAACAGGGAGTGTGGATTATTACAGGTTAACATAAATTTACATATTAATGAAATCGATCATTAGTCAGGAGAGCTTCCCTCTGCCTACTTTCACCTCCTGTGTCTGTTTGTTTTCTTTAGTCATAGGTCTTGTGACGGCCCAGGTTTGTGTGGTTATGACCTCCATGACAATGAGAGTGTAGCCTGGGGCCAGGAGGGAAAGTACTCCACGACGCTCTTCACTCAGAGAGCCCGAAAGATCCTGGCGAGCCACAACCAGAAGGACGGGCCGCTCTTCCTGCTGCTTTCCCTCCAGGTATCGTTTTTTTTTTTTTCAGGTGGTGCCTACACTTTAGTTTATGTCTCCATGGATGGTCTCAGAGTTCCTAAAAGTGTTTCTTTAGCTGTTTTCCGAACAACGGGGCGTATGAATACTAAAAATGCTGGTTGTAACAAATGCCTCTTATATTGAAGATACTATTAGAAGTGCTTTAAAACCATCTGGTGCTCAAAGTGTGAACTACATGGAATTTCGCTGATACAGTATTTTTAAGTATATTCATAACCCTCAGCTAGGTTGTCCAGTATAAATAGATTTGGGCTTACTTATGTCGTATACATGTTATAGATTAAAACAGACAACATGGGACCAAAATTCTAAAACATTGTTTATAGGGCTCTCAAAATTGGCAGATTAAAGGTGGTCGATTCATTTCTAGAATTATACAATAAAATTTTTTTTTTACACATTAAAGTTCTCCTTCACTGGTGTTTCTTTTAAATTTTCAGTGTTCTCTGGTATGAAAGATTGCTGTCTGAGTCGGTTTCTGTCAAAAAATAAATAAAACAAATTCCCAATTTATTTCAGTTTATGCCAGTTCAGTGTGGGAGTGGGCGTGGAGACTCAACAAAATTTGGGGGCATGCTCATTGAGATTAATGAAATGCAAGTTTCTCTCTTCTGATAGGCTAACTGCAACACTACTCTTACAGTGTCTCTGTTTACTAAAATTAGTAACAGGAGAAAAAAATGGTGCAGGTATTTATGCTTAGACGGAGTTTACCACCCACGTTAGGCAGCATTACCAAACAGGGATCTATTAGTATTTAGTCGTTTTTGAAACACTGTAATGAGGTGGAAAGCATTGGTCGGCCAAAATCATCTATCTTGACTCGATTTCAAAGACCTGTTTGAGAAACAGCAGCATCAATAAAATCATGAAAACACTGAGAATTAAATGTATCTTTCATTCCTGTACCAGGTGGATCTAATTAGCATCATACCCATATTTACACCAGCGGTAATAGCTAACTGATAATCTCTAACATCTGAATGATAGCAAAAACAAGTAATTTTTGTGCAGTTGGTTATAAATTCACACTCCGAGGACACACGCAGACACACATTAATTTAACCTTAGATTTGTTCATATATGATCTATTTTGTCTTCTCTGGCTGGCTGTGACTTGTGAAATTTGCCTATTGCCAAGAGAATGGTGTGAAACATGTAAATAAATATATATATATATAGTGTCCTGCATAAATGAGTACACCCCTTTTAAAAAGTATGAATTTAATCAGTAGCTTAATGAACAAAAGAACAATTTCCAAACTTTCCATAAGGCCGAGTTTTATTTAACACTTATTTAACTCCATAACATGAAATTAAGGTTAATAATCTAATTTAGATCACAAAATCTTCCGTTTTACTCAAATTGGTTGAAGCAAAAATGAATACACCCTGCAACATAAACTACTACATCTAGTATTTTTTATGAGCACCATGATTTTTAAGGACAGCACCAAGTCTTCTATGCATGGTCTATGCAATCTAGGCATCTGTCTTTTGCCATCCTTCAAGAATAACATATTTTAGAGCCTGGATGCTGGATGGAGAGGGACCCTCAACTTGTCGCTTCAGAATTCCCCACAGGTGTTCAATTGGGTTCAGATCAAGAGACAAACTTGGCCATTCAATCACCTTCACCCTGTTCTGCTTCAGAAATGCAACAGTAGCTTTAGATGTGTGTTTTTGGATCATTGTCGTGTTGGAAAAGTGACGGCAGCATCTTCTCCTTCGGTATAGAGCAGTACATTGTTCATTTCATGATACCATCAATGAAATGCAGCTCCCCAACACCAGCAGTACTCATGCAGCCCCACATAATGACACTGCCACCACCATGTTTCACTGTAGGCACCATGCATTTTTTCTTTTAAATGCTCACCTTTACGACACCATACAGTTTTTAAACCATTAGTTCCAAAAACAGTTTTTTCTTGGTCTCATCACTCCAGAGTATAGAGTCCCAGTAGTCTTCATTTTTTCAGCATGGGCCCTAGCAAATTCTAGGCGTGTTTTTTTGTGCATTGGCTTTAGGAGAGGCATCCTTCATGGATGATACCCATGCATGCCATTCCTCTTGTGTGTGCAAATGAACAAATCTTGTTTGCAATCAATGACCCACATTTGTGGGAGTATTTTGTGGTATAGTATATCATGCAAAATGTTGATTCTGAAAGGAAGCTAAAGGTTTTCTGACAAACGTAGAGGGGTACTCATTTATGCAGAGCACTATATATATATATATATATATATATATATATATTTTTTTTTTTTTACATGATTTTCCTCCAGGCAGTCCACACTCCTCTTCAGCCTCCTAAGTCCTACATCTATCCCTACCGGGACATGACTAACGTCGCCAGGAGGAAGTTCGCCGCCATGGTCTCCACGGTGGACGAGGCGGTCCGAAATGTCACCTATGCCCTCAGAAAGTACGGATACTACAAGAACAGTGTGATCATCTACTCCACTGACAACGGAGCCCAGCCTTTTACAGGAGGAAGCAACTGGCCACTACGAGGCAGAAAGGTAAATCTGAACTACATCTGAAGGTTTAGATTTGGCTATATTAGTAAGAGATAGGCGCAGGTTTCTGATATCAAGGTTTTAAAAAGTTGCAGTTTCATATTTGCTATAAAAAAAAACAGTAATTTTACGTGTAATATCCTCAGTGATGAGGTCCCAAAGGTCCAGGTATGCTCCTGTCTCCCCTACCTGTTGCTGCACACCGACGGTCAGCTGGCTGAACGAAGGCCAGAAAACTTCTCCCTATCTTACTTTAAAGAAAATTCAGCTGGAAAATTAAGAAAAAGGCTGTTTTATACAACAGCCAGCAAGCTACAGGTGTAATAAGAAAGAAAAATAATATTGTGCAAAAGTGCATTTATTTCAGTAATTTAACTTAAAGGGGAAACTAATTTATGATATAGACTAATTATAGCAAGATATTTTAAACCTTTATTTGTTATAATTTTGACGATTATGGCACATAGCTTATGAAAATCCCAAATTCACCATCTCTGAAATTCAAAATATTCTATAAAACAAGGATTTTAAATAGAGAAGGCAATGCATTTTTTTATTTACATGGCACTTTCAACACAAGGCAAATCAAGGTGCTTTACATGATTCAGCGGTAAAGAAACCAAATACATTACAAAAGGGTGAAAATTAAAGAAGAGAGTCACTAAAAGAAAACATTTAGTAATTGAAGCATAAAGGAATCTCAAGGAAATTTCAATCGAACGCAACTGGACTTGGTAATTTGTCTTGGAAGACGTTTCACCTCTTATCCATGAGGCTTCATCAGTTCATGCTCGCCGCTGACCAGGCTGGGACTGGTCAAACTAAGTGGTGTGGAGACTCAGCTATTTAACCTCTTGGAAGGCTTTTACAAGAATCATAAAGGAACATTTTTAAGAGTATAAAAATTAAAAACAGATAAAACACGAGAATCGGTTTATGAAAACATCTAACATTTGCTTACAAGCAGTGTATACATTGGGAACAGTATTAAAACAAATAATAATAATAAAAAAGAAAAAAATCTTATCAGTCAAAGTCTGAGTATAACATCAATTTAGGTAAAGCATAAGAAACATATTTATATAAAAGTATGTAAATTAAAAACAGATAAAACACAAGAATCAGTTAAAATAAATAAATGAAGAACTAAAAAAACATGAGAATCAATGAGAGAAAAACATTTAACATTTACATTAAGCATATGAATAAAAAAAGCAATTTAGGAGTCAAAGATGTCTCTTAATAGTAGAGTTTGATAGACCTCTGACAATGATAGTACTCAGTACTCGGCTTTAGTCCCTTTTGTATCAATTACTGCGTCTATGCGGCGTGTCATGGATGCTATCAGTCTGTGGCACTGCTGAGGAGTTATGGAAGACCAGGATTATTAAATAGCGGCCTTCAGCTCTTCTGCATTGTTTGTCTTATGTCTCTTTGCAATGCCTGATAGATTCTGTGGGGTTCAGGTCAGGCCAGTCTGATGGCCAAAAAAGTCAGGTAATCCCATCATGGTCATTGAACCAGGTTTTGGTACTTTTGGCAGTGTGGGCAGGTACCAAGTCCTTTTTGAAAATGAAGTCAGGATCTCCATACAGCTCGTCTGTGGAAGAAACCATTAAGTATTCCAAAAATGTCCTGGTAGATTGCTGCATTGACTCTGGACTTAATAAAGCTCAGTGGACCAACACCAGCAGATAACATGAAACATTTGCTGTCATCACGAAAGAGGACTTTGAACCACTGAGCAACATAGCAGCAGCAGCAGCTTGACAAGAGGAATGCAGCAGTTCAGGGTTATAATAGTTTCCAAATGTTCCTTCGTTAAAGTTTTTATTTAGTTTGACTTGTGATTTTAAATTCTATTTTAGTTTTAATTTGTTTTTACCATTTGTCAGGTAGCTTATTTTTATTTTATTTTTAAATCCTTTGTTTCATTTCAGTTTTTATTAGTTTCAGTTTTAGTTTTAATCTTTTCGTAAAACAAGTTGTGTACTGGGGCAAGAGTACAAAAAAACTTCTTTTTTTTTACTTAAACATTTAAAATTAGAACAGAACAATATACAGAGATGCAAACTCTTGTAGAGAACCTGAGAACAACATAAATGATTTAGAGGGCTATCGGTGAAGGAAGAAAAAAAAATAGGATCAGAGCATAAGTCATATAAAAGACTAAAAACAACAGTTTTACATTGATCTGGTGTCAGATGATTCTAGCACTTTTCCAACTACTTAATAATGTATAATATTGTTACAAATCGTTTAAAAAGCAGGTGAAGGAGGGTTTGGAATTCCTCCATTTACTACAATGAATGTGACATTTGCCTAGTAGTATTTTTACACATATTTTAGTAGTAAATAATCCCAAATTGGACTGTGCTTTCTCTCAACCTTTGTTTACTTGACGCTAGGCGGATTGCTGCAACATAGATGGCTTGACTGACATGTTGGGATAAAGCAGTACAGCCAGTAAAAACACCAACAACCAGAAACTAGAGAGGGATTTTTTGTCCATGTTGTACATGGACAACCTACACTTGCTACACAACTCCGATTGCTATTGTTTGCTTTTTACAGTTGCAGTGTTGGTTAGCAATGTTAGCTTGTAGCTCGTCTGTTATGAAGTTCTTTCCGCAGAATGTTGCGTGTTTATTCATTGCTTCAGTCGCTTCTTCTGAAAGCTTGTCATCCAAAAATGTATTTTATTTGCCTTGAAATGGGGGCGAGTCGATGGGATTGTATCCAACTTTCCCGTTCTGTTGTTTTTATCAAAGCGATTTGTACAACCAAAAAGGCACAACACAGATGATCGCATCTGTTTCTGGTGACAGCACGCAGGCAGAGAGCGACGTAGAAATAATTCTTCTAGATAGTTATGAGACACTTTATGAAACTGAGCACATTTTCTCGATAAGTTCTGTCAGTTTTAGTTAGTTTTGTGAGCACTCATTACTGTTTCAGTTCGTTTTCGTTTCAAATTCTCATTTTTATTTTTATTTCAGTTAACAAACATGTTTTTTTTTACTTCTAGTTTTCGTTATATCGTTCGTTTTCATTAATAACCCTGCAGCAGTTGAAGTCCATGTCCAGGATCTGTGTGTGGTGGCTCTTGATGCACTAACTAGTACAGCCTCAGTGAAGATCCCCAACATTTGTCACCTTTTCCTGACAATCCTCGCCAGGCTGCGGTCATCCCTGCTGCTTGTGCACATTTTTCTTCCACACTTTTTTCCTTCTGCATAAATTTCTATTAATGTGCTTTGAATGAATTACATTTATACGCTTTCCCTCCATATAGAGGTTGTCAATGAAGATTTTCTCCCCACCTGTCAGACCAGCAGTCTTCCCCATGATTATGATTGCTACTGAACCATACTGAGAGACTTCAAAAGCTCAGGAAACCTTTGCAGGTGTTTTAGATAAATTATCTAATTAGAGTGTGACAATTTGATCCCAAAATATTAAACATAAACTGTATGCCATAATCATCAAGATTAAACCAAATAAAGGCTTTAAATATCCCACTTTGCATGTAATGAGTCTAAATCATCAATTTCACATTTTAAGTTGAATTACTGAAATAAATTACCTTTTCACCGGTATTCATGACATGGTCGTTAAGTAGCTGACTGCAGGCTCTACTGGAGCAGGCAGCCCTACTAATTATTTAGCGAACAAGCTTGTGCTACTCTATAAGAATCAGAGCCTTAAAAAAAAGGATTACGCTTTTTACAAAAAGCACATTTACTTGAAAAATGCTATTAAATTCATCTGGTGTTTATTCTATGTAGATAACACTACTGGAACTGAATTAATCTGTCTGGAAAAGTGAAGGATATGATTGGAAAGGTGTGGACAAATATTTGTTTTTCCAGATTATATGCCGTCTCTCTATACAGTAATGTTTTACCCTTTATATCCCTACCTTTTTTCCTCTCGTCTAGTGTCCTTCCTTATGTCGTATCTCCTCTTTTTTTTAATTTTGTCCTTTCCTCCTCCCTAGTTATGTTATCCTCCCTCCATTATGTCCTTAATTACTTCACTGTCTCTCCTTTCCTCTTGCTTTTTGTCCTTCCATCCTTGTATCTTCCATCCCTTCCTCCTATATATCCTTCCCTCCTTTGTGCTTCCTTCTTTCCCTTGCTTTTAAATGAAAAATTAAAACTTATTTGTTTGGAATTGCTTATGAGAAACTGATCC
This sequence comes from Apricaphanius iberus, assembly GCA_028564705.1. NCBI lineage: Eukaryota > Metazoa > Chordata > Actinopteri > Cyprinodontiformes > Aphaniidae > Apricaphanius > Apricaphanius iberus. Next base: position 909,622 of record JAPXFQ010002837.1, read on the forward strand.
TTCTTTATGATTAGTGTTATTGCTTTTATTTATCGCTCTGTTCTTAATTTGCATAATTGTACATACATTTTCACTAATTGTCTTAGTAATTGTTGTTGCTAAATGTTTTAATTACTTTTTTGTTACTGTTTTTGCTTTTGTCAATCACTCTGCTTTTAATTTTTGTAATTTTAATTACTGTTGTTGCTAATTGTTTTAATTGATTCATGTGATTCATCAGTTTTTCTTTTATTTTCTCAGTTTTAATTTTCACATTTCTGTAATCATGTAAAGCACCTTTTAATTGCCTTGTGTTGAAAGAGTGCTATATAAATAAAATGTCCTTGCCTTTTTGTGTCCTTCCTTCTCTACTTCTCTGCCGTTCTTGTTTTCCTGTTGTGCCCTTCAATATTTAATGCTTCCTTTCTTCCATCCTTCCTTCCTCCATGTGTCGTACCTTTCATCCAGGTTTCATATTTAAATCCTTGCCTCTATTGAAATAACCTATATTTGTATTTCAGATGTTAAAATGAACCCGCATGATCGATAACACTAAAAGAAAGATGATTCTGGTTAAATCTGTAATTTTACATTGAAAATCCTCGGGAATTCGATGTTTATTCTGCCAACATGAAGCTCTGGCCACAGAGTAGAACTGGAACAAACCAGTGAATTAATGGAAAAACTAAAGAATTGTGTTTAAATTTCTGATGACTCCCCGGCAACATTTTTCTGTCAGCATCACAGTGGCTGCAGCGCTGATCTCTGTGTCTCCTGATAAACATTGGGGTTTGTGTTGCAGGGCACCTACTGGGAGGGCGGAGTCCGTGGAGTGGCGTTTGTCCACAGCCCCCTGCTGAGGCGTAGGAGGCGGGTCTCCAGGGCTCTGCTCCACATCACAGACTGGTTCCCCACACTGGTGGGACTGGCCGGCGGTAACATAAGCCAGGTCAGCATTTATGGATGATATGTTTTGAGTTAGTTTTTTCAAAGGTTATTCATTATTAGTATGAGTTCTCACTGACTTTGCTTTGATTTTCAGGCTTTCAGAGAAAGCACCTTCACTTTGTTTCTTTATTTCTCATTGTTTAATCAAACTAGATTAGTTCATAAAGCTGCAGAGATGATACTGTACTGAAGAAAAAAACAGCATGCTTATAAAACACTAGTATTAGTTTGTACATAATTGATTTAAAGAACAAAAAAATACACGTTATGAACCTTTAGATTTTTTTTATAAATGATTATGACATGTTATCTTAGAATGGATTGTGTTGCAATGTGCAGGTCATTCTTCCAAGGAAAAGTACAGAAAATAATAACTTATTGATTAATTTCTCATATGTTACCTAGCTTTTAAAAATCATTTAAATACAAGCTACACAGAGAGACGGACTTTAAATGGCACAGATTCTCCTTTTTCAAATCATTTGTTAAACCTATAATCCCGATATTACAGTATTAGATCGTGTGTAAAAGTTGAGTTACAGGTATTATGTTATGTTTCCACTTTTATTTCCAGTGTTATTGTGGCATATCAAAACTTTTTTTTTTCTGTGGTTACAATCCCACTATTGTGAATGGGAATATATAAACAAAAAACCATGAATGCGTCAAATTAGCATTCATTTAGAACATCAGACATTTTAAGGATAATCTAGCATATTTTAGAACATTATAAATCATACAATATAGAATATTTATAACAAAATACTATGGAATAGTTTAGAAAGTAATATTATAAAAGAAGAAAATGTTTTGATCAGTTATAGAATATATTTTACATATAAATGTCATCTTCCTCCTCTTCATCATCGTTACTGAGGGTAATGATGGCTCCTCCTCAGCTTTCCGTAGAACATCTTCGTAGAAATAAGCAAAATATATGTAGTAGTATTATTACTTTAGTTTATTGTTATCTGTATTATAAGCAATAATAATTCTTTATATACTTGAAAGGCAATAAATCTAGACGATTAACGTATAAAATACATAAATTGAGTATATTGAGCTTTGTAATTTTTGTAAGGGAATTGTATTTCTTACTGAATCACTGTAAAATCTCCTAAAGCATCTGGGCACGATTGTGATCATATTAACTTATAATGCTTGTTTGGTGAAGAACGAAAAAAAACGTAAAAGTCTGGCTTAATAGACACATTTACACAATAGAGTGTTAGGGCCATTGTAGACAAAATAATACTATTATAGAGTATATGTCTAGAGAAGCATATTGCATTCACTTAAAAACAAAATAAATACTGCTCTGTTTTTCTGAATTAATGAAATAAGTTTTTTAAATAAAAATAAATACTGCTGTTTTTTCTGACTTAACAAGATAAAGTGGGGAGGGGGAAAAAGTAGGCTAAACCTGAACAGGAGCAAAATCCTCAGGTATTTTTAGAAAAGGAAGTATTTTAAAGTTTCACAATCCCAACACAAAGTAAAATCAAATTAAGCCCATCAAAAGGGACATGCCGTGCAATGGTCAGGCGACCTATCCAGGCTGTACCCCACCTTTTGCCTAACGACTGCTCGAGACAAGCACCAGGCACTGCGCCCCTGCAAATGGATGGATGGAATGATTGAAACAGGACATGTTTGAGTTCCTCTTATTTAGACAGTTGATAATTCCTACAGGCATTGAACATTCATCCATTGTCTATATTATCATCCGTATGGCTGGTGCCAATCTCCAGTGGTCATCAAGTGGAAGGTGTTGTACACCATGAATATGTTACCAGTCAATTGTGGGGCAATGCCATGGAATGCCCACACAGTTTATCTTGTCCAGTCAGTGAAACAGAGCAGTATTTATTTTTATTTTTAAAACTTTATCTCGTTAATTCAGAAAAACTGAGTGCTAGCTATCTATATTTTTAAAACTCATCTCATTAATTCAGAAAAACAGAGCTTTTTATTTCTTTTCAGGTCAATGCAATATGTTTCCTTATATTTACGCAGAAGAAAAACATTAAAAATGTAGATTAATGTTACATATTTTCCAGAAAAACAAGGAAATCTGTATCATTTTTGAAAAGTAACACGTTTCCATGACCAAAAGCATACATTTTCTCTATTTGAACTACAATATATTATGACTTTATAAAGCCAAAAATTTGAAAGAAAAAAACTTCAGCTATTAATCAGGAAAAATTCAGACATTTGCACACCAAAAAAACTACATAATTTTGTCAGAAAAAACGTACATTTCTTCATAATCAGATATTTCCGACAGAAAACACCAATCCAAAAAGATGTCAGTGTTAAATTTACCAAATAAGCATCTGGAAATGTTCAAAGGTCTCTAGTGTTAGCCACATACAGCTCTTTTCCCTGATGAGAACCACTTCTCCCGGGTTCAGGTGAGACGTTCATGGCAAGTCTGAACCCAGGAGAAGTTGATCTGAGCCACTTAGGCTATACTTTTAAAAATATTCAGATGCACATCTTATAAATTTAACACAAATCTTTTTAGACTGGTGTTTCTTTCGGAAATATCTGATTCTCCATTTACATTCACCATATGTTAATTTAACACATTAGGTAGAGGATTTATACATGATGTAGTTAAAGCTTCCATTTGTTTTTATTTTACTCCCACCAAATGGTTTACATATGATACACAATTAATCTGAGGAACCTGAACTGATTTGGTTTGGCAAACAGATTTAAATTGTTCTTATTGATTAAATATTATATATTTTATATTCATGTATTTTATGTTATAATTTCCTAATGTTTTTTAAATTAAGAATTATATTTATTATTAGGATTTCCTGATCCGTTATAAATCTCTGACAAAACCTTTTATTTAATAATGAAACGATTAATCATGTATTCATTTTATCAAATAATTATGTTCATTATTAATTATCTACTAGGTGTTATTAATGCTGTAAAAGCATCAGTCATTCTGGGGTATTTGTGAAATATTATGTGTATTTAAATCCTCATGGAAGTTTATAATTAACTAAATAAACTCCAACCACAGCAAATGTGTTGCGTTTTATGCCGTTGATAAATCGAGGAGTAATATCCCTGCACAAACCTTTGCTTGTGTGCATGGCTCAGAGCCTGGGTTTGGACGGGTTCGACGTTTGGCCCGCCATCAGCGAGGGGAAGGAGTCTCCACGTAAAGAGATTCTCCACAACATCGACCCGCTGAACAAACGTCCGACTGAAAGCAAAAGCCGAGACGACAAGCCCCGAAAGAAAGCGGCTAAAGGTACAGCTAGCAGGAATTAGAGCTGGGAAAATTTATGGCTCGTGAAATTATTTCAACAGAGACTCAGTTTGTTTTTAGTTGTTCATTATAAGGTGTTATTTCATAATTTTTGTTTCTTTTAATTTGGCAGTAAGCCCGTCCAAAGGAGCGGCGTTTAAAAAGCAGAAGAAGCAGAAGAAGGCAGTGAAGCAGAAACCGAATAAAAAGTCAGGATTCAAGTTAAAAACCACCAAGAAACCTCAGATTTATTCCCGTCCTGCTGCAAAGTCTAAGAAGTCCAAGCCTGTTCACAAACTAAAGAAGCATGGCCCAAAAGCCAAGACTAAACCTCAATCCCAGCACCAGCCTAGAGTCTACAACAAACCTCAGGTCCAGTCTAGTGACACATCAGGCGCTTTCCACCACAAATCCAAAACCAAATCCAAGAGAACCACATCACGGAACCACAACCTGTCCCAGTCCAGACCAGCTCAGACCAAATCAAAGAAACAGCTCAAAGAGCAGCTAAAAAAGAAGAGCAAGCAGACGTTCCTCCAGAACCAGAACACGTCCTGGTCTGGAACCCCTACGCCCAGGCTCCAGTCCGCACCGCCTCCACTGTGGGACACATCTGTGCAGGCCGCCATCAGGGTTGGGGACTGGAAGCTCCTCACAGGGGATCCGGGTCACGGCGACTGGGTCCCGCCACAGGTTCTGTGAAATGTTCTTTAAAATGTTTCGTTATACTCTGTCAAGACTAGCAAAAATAACCCTAGACGTTGTTTCCGCAGATGCTTCCCACCCTTCCCGGTCGCTGGTGGAACCTGGAACGCTCCTCCTCGTTTCCCTTCAAGTCCGCCGCCCACAAGGACGTCTGGCTCTTCAACATCACGGCCGACCCGTTCGAGAGGCGGGACCTGGCGGACCAGAGGCCAGACGTGGTTCGGCAGCTGCTGGCCCGGCTCGCCCACTACAACCAGACGGCCGTGACGGTGTACTTCCCTCCCGCCGACCCCCGGGCCAACCCCAGCAGGCACGGGGAGGCCTGGGTACCCTGGGCGGAGGAGGAGGAGGAGGAGGGGAAATATCAGGGGGTTTATAAGAAAAGTAAGAACGCCAGGAAGAAGAGGAAGAAGAAAAAGAAGAAGTGCCGGCTGTGCAAGCTCAAGTCGTTCTTCCTGAAACTGAACACGGGGATGATGTCCAACGGTATCTGAGGGCTCCGATGAACAATTTCAACTTAAATAACACCGAAGACTCCGTTTTTTGTTTTTTTTGTTCAAGGTGTTGTTCTTTTTCGTCCGAGGGAGTCTTGATCTGTCCGCTCAAACGTTTGAGCTTAAACGACTGCTCAATGTTTCAGATGATACACAAAACTGAAAATCACCCAAAAATTCATTTACCTCTATAAATCAGATCAAAATGTGAAACTGTGTGATCATTTCAAACGCTTGTGTCTGCTAATTATACTGAATGTGAACCCAAAAATTATTTTTCTCATTGACGAATAAAAAGTATTTCTACTCCAGAAATGTCATCCACTTACAGTACAGTTAAATCGTTGTTGATCACGGGCTTCCGCCATTAATAGAGATATGGTGTGATTAATCTGGAGCGAAATTAATGTATCTCAGAATTTTTAAGAGTTTTTTTTCTCATGAATTCATTTTAAAAAAACTAAGGAAAGAAACTAATACTCTAGTCTGCATGTATGAAGTGCAAGAAAGTGTGGATTTGTGTTTTTTATTGATTTGATTTTAATGGTAGGTTCCATTTGTAGTCCGAACTCAGAAATTCCCTACTTCAAATTAACTATAACACCCCAACCCCGGAAGTTGGACTTCCCAGTCGGAAACTGTGTTCCATTTGCCTCGGAAGTCGGAAATTCCGATTTCCGAGTGGGAAAACTCAACTGGAACGCCCCCGAAGTCGCACTTTCCATTCGGAAAGTAAGAGATTATTTTGGTATCCTCTATTTACCTCGGAACGCAAAAATTTGGACTTCAGTGTTGGAAAATTCAACTTTAAAATCGCAGGAAATTAGACTTCCCACTCGGAAAGTTGGAGATTTTTTTATTTCTCTAACTCGGACTTTCATTATGGCCGCTCCTCGTATCAACTATAGTAGCTGTGCTAGAAACATGTTTAAATTTTCCATACACACTTGCATCCAAAATCGATGTTAAATGTAGAGCCTGCGACTCTAAACCTAACAAAATAAAAGTCAGGTCTACATCTGAAAAATACATCTTAAAACGACGTGCATAAGTGGTTCTACCGACAACAGTCCCTGGGGTCGCCATATTGGGATTCCAACTCATCCGACTGTATTAACTGGAACGCTCTTTATTGGGGCATAACATTAAACCCAGCTCCGAGTTCTGATTTCCAAAGGAAATGGAAAGCACCAATAACATTGTCTGATATGTTGGTACCATTGTTGGTGGTTCTTATAAGCGCTGTTTTAAGATGTACTTTCCATATGAAAACATCTCTTTTATACCGGTTTTAGATTTGAGGCTCCACATGTAACATTGATTTTTAGACGCACGCTTATTAGTATGTATTATAAAATAAATGTGTTTCCACCACAGACTGCTGTCGGTGAAACGAGAGGCGGCCATATTGAAACAGGAAGTCAGCTCAGCAGAAACATCTAATACCTTAAAATTGGGAAGTCTGACTTCATTGGGGTGTTTCTGTCGATACTTTTGACCTTGGAAATCGCACTTTCCGAGTTCCAACTGCAAACTGAACTCAACATATTTTTTGCGCCAACGCTGACCTTCAACATGGCCGCTCTCGCATCAACAACAGCAGGAAACATTGATTTTTAAAAGACACACTTGTAGGAGTGCGTCTAAAAATCAGAGCCTGCAACTCTGAACGTTACAAAATTAAAGAACAATGGCTACCTACGCGTGTCGTCATACTGCAATCCTGACTTTTTAAGTAACTGGATCGCTGTTTACTTGGGCGCCTTCAACTCTTTCAAGCTCATGTTTCACCGTCAAAAACAGATTGCACCTGACTGGCAGGAAAAACACACACAACGACCTTCATAAATTTTGGAAAAGTGTGGATCAGAACAATTTGGAGAAAATCTGGTGGATTGGAAGCAAATTATGATGAAAATTATTTAGCTTTAAAATCTGCCACTGAATCTCATGAAGGACATCAGATCAATCTTAAATTGGTGTTCTTCATCCAATAAAAACACCAATTTTACATTCTCAGTTTACTTTCATTCAGATTATTTTTTTTATTTAATTTTTTGGTAACCATAATCGTTATAAAGTTAAGAAAATTCAAGATCTATCAGTCTACGACTTTTTGTCAGGAAAATTAAAATGTTATTTGTTTCTTCTAATAAATCTGCTTGATTTTTGAGTCGAACTCAACTGGAATGAGCACTGTTCAACACATTTAACAGATTTTTAAATACAAGCAACTGTGATGGCCCGTCCAATGAGCGCGTGAGTTAGCCACTTTAAATGGTACTTATAGGAAATATTTAGTTATGTGAAGTAATAGTCTGTTGTTCGGAGATGTTTTCTGAGGCTGCAACCTGATTTATTTTTAATTTAATCTTTTTAAATAGATTTTTTTTTCACGTGCTACTTTTTTTTTTTAAATCAGTAACCTGACAGAGTTTGTGGTACATGAACTGACATTTTGTTTTCAACCTGATTAATCATGCTTAATTGAACCACAAGGTCATGAATTTTTTGTTGTTGTTGTTTTTTGTTTTTTTTGCACATTTAGTTTGTTAGTTTTAGTTTTTTGTATCTGAATGCTGCCGTTAATCACGTAGCATTGTTTATGATAAGGATGGCTGTTTTTCTTCATGTATGCATGCTTAAAGTAAAGAGTCCAGGTTTCTGACAGAGACTCGTCACGGATGTTTACATGTGTAATGTTTAACCAAAGCTCATTTCAACAAAGTAGTGGGCATGTATTTCTCTTCTTCATCCCAATCTCTAACAGATATTCTCATTTTTGTCATATGACAGTTCATGTGCATTACATCTCGTGTTTCGATGCTAAAGTTGATTACCGTGAACAACCGAAACCGTCACTTGAACCCGTTTTCCTGAGTTCTCTCATCGTCTACTAGCCTGAAGTCATTCAGTACCAATCATCAAGGCATATCTTATTTGATTCATTAAAACTGAATTCAATTCATGTGATTTTTTAAATTGTACAACAGGAGGTTTGTGTGCACTAAAAATAAATAAATATAATTTAAATACTATTTTTATTGTACTTTTATGGGAGTGGGTAACAGTGGTTTTACAAGAGAGTCAAGCTTGATGTTGGGTTTATTAAACTGGGGTCTGTGAAGGAGAGGACATACATTGAAGTATTCACCTCCTTTTAAGTGACTGACCTAATTCAACAGAGGTTCAGCCACAAGCTTCAGCTGCCGGCATGAGAGAGACAGCAGTTACCTGGGTTCTTCGGTCGTCATTTTTATGGCGGAACAGCGAGGAGAAAGCCGCTGTTGAAGAAAATTCATCAAGAATTGACTACAGTTTGCCAAAAAGGAAAGTTGGAGGCTCCATGGTAGAGTGGAGGAAAGCTTGTTCTGATGAGACCAAAATTGAGCTTTTTGGGCATCAGACAAGATGCTATGTTGTCCTCCGTCCCCACTGTGAAACACGGTGGTGGCAGCAGGTACTGGAAGGCTTGCAAAGGTAGAACAGGGGAATGAATGAAAAACATAGAGAAAATCCTGGAGCGTAATTAGGATCCATCTGCCTGAGAACAGCTGCTTCAGAGAAGATTTATGATCCACACAAACAACCTCGGGCAACCTGCTAAAGGTGGCTTGTATGGCCTAGTCAAAGTCCAAGCCTACGTCCTATAGAGCAGGGGTCACCAAGTTGCTCTCAGGGATAGCATAAGGCATGTTCTAAAAATGCAAAATAATGGAAATGCACTGAGATATTGATAGAAAAAAAGTGTTTCATGTTGGAATGAATCTGTTTCCTGTCTTAATTCATTATCAATATTTGCAATTTGTCAATCTTTAAAACTAGGCTTAAAACTTTCCTCTTTGACAAAGCTTACAGTTAGAGACAGGTTAACAGGTAGTTAGAGACAGGTTAGACAGGTAGTTAGAGACAGGTTAGACAGGTAGATAGGAAGAGACAGGTTAATTTTAGTAGTCTGGTAGAGTAGCTAGGTAGAGATAGATTAATGTAAACCAGGTAGAGAGTGTTAGTAGCTAAGTCTCCTAGTAGCTAGGAGACAGGTTAATGTTAGTAGCTATGCTGCTTTAGGCTAGGCTGTTGGAGGACACTATTAGGGTCTGTTCCTACTTTCTCCCTACTTCTCCCCAACTGCATGATGCGCTGTCAATTCAAGCACTAACCTGTTTTCTCTTAGTCTCTTCCTACAATAGGTGCTCCTGACCTGCCCTGATTGACGACCCTGACTAAGATGGCATTCCAGTGGAGGAACGTTCTCCCCGTCCTGGTACCAACTTCTGCTTCTGCATCAGTTCTGTTGCTCTTTCTGTGTCTCTGCTACCTTCTCCAAACCCCAGACGGTCTCAGCAGATGACCGCTTATGCTGAGACACGTTCTGCTGGAGGTTTCTTCCTGTTAAAAGGGAGTTTTTCCTCTCCATTGTCGCTCCATGCTTGCTCAGTGTGAGGGATTGCTGAGAAGTCACGACGCAATCTTCTGTGGTTCTCTAATTCCTACATTAAACATTGTATTGTAATAACTCTTCTTGTAAAGTGCCCTGAGATGACATCTGTTGTGAAATGGCGCTATATAAATAAACTGAATTTAATTGAATTGAAGTGTAACCGGTGCTAATCTGCGTTGTCCTGGTATTGAATTGCCGTGACACAGTGATGTCTTTGGAGAGTGACGACCTCCGTTTATTTCTGGATACAAAGTAAAAAAAAGGCAGAAAAACGCCATGATATGCCGACTAACAGTCCTCTATAAAGAACAAAGAAATAAAAATAAGTACAACTTTCCACAGCACTAAAAGTTTCTTATGTGTCTTCAAGCAAGTTAATGCACAGCGATAAGTCATGCTGTGATTACAACTGATTTGTGATAATAAACTCCCATTTCATTCATGGTAAGGACACCCAAATCTTTCACAGCAACAGATGCAAAAGGGGCAAGGTTAACATGAACCCTGAGTTTAAAGAAAATCAAACCACAGTAGAAGAAATATTGGGGGATATTTAAAGAGACAGACACAGCGGTCTGCAACCTTTAGCCATATATGGAACATAACATATATAACATATTTTGTGTAAATATAATATAGCTGAATTTATGGGTTACACAAGCAATAAGCATGTGATCAGGCATAGAATATCAACATAGAATTATTATCAAATAACTAAATATCAACCAAACAACTGTTCAAAAGTGTGTAATTGTAATGTACAGGTAGGCCTTTGTATTCCATTGTGTAGCTCTCAGTTTCAAAAAGGTTGTAAACCCCTGCTATAGGTAATTAGAGAAAAACGGGCTGTTAACAGGACCTGACAAAGCTGGAACAGTTTAGCAGGAAGAATGAAGGAAAGCTGCAGATGAGCGTCCTGACTGAGACACAGCCACAGGTTCATCCGCTAAATGCTGACCTGAAGGAGGAGAAAATTTATACAGCCACTTATTGGGCCAAACTTCCAGAGCACTGCAAAGCTGATGAAACAATGAGTTACTTTGTATCAAAGCTAAAACTAATCTTTTAAGAGCAGAATTTGGAGTAAGTTATTCATCACTGGAATTTTATGTCTTAATGTGTCACACGTTTTGGTGTCTCCAGTGTTGTGTTTATTGCTTTTAGTTTATTTGTTTTTGCTTTTATTTTAGTTGCAACCCTTGTGGAAAGTTTGCTATACAAAATGAATTTTTATTTTAGCTGAAACGTTTGTGTTTAACTGACATTATTTTGAAGAGAAATCAGTTTCACTCTGATAGAAAAGCTTTTTTTTTTTGCAAAGACAAATGCTGTTGATCGTGATTTGTAAAAGTTAATAAAAGGTAAAACACCCAAGTGGGATGGTTACTTTTTATCTGCCCTGTATCTGTGAAATAATCTGAGATACAACTGGTTAGAATTATGGTTAAAATAATCCATGTTTATATGAGATACTTATGGGTGAAAATACTTTCCCTCCTGGTGAAGCTAACCCTTCTCCTTGTCAGGAGCAGGAAGTAAAGGTGAAGTGTTGAACCCTCACCTCCTTGAAGTCAGCCGGTGGTTTTCCCCTCTCAGAAGACATGTAGTCTCGAAATATTTTGGAGTGTTTGCTCAGCAACAGAAAGAAAAAAAATTGGCTGCAGCCTGCAGGGCACCTAAAGGGAAAACTGCATTGATGTTTGATTCCTCCACCCTCTGTAAACAAAGCTTTATTTAGATTTCACCCTGTTTTTTAATGTTAAGTTGCAGAAATTACAGTGTAAATAAAAAGACTTTAGCTCCTAATTCGTTGTTCTTAAAAGAAAAAAATAAACAACAACAATAAAATAAAAACGTATCCTGCGTGAAGATCATTTTTGAAGACAACTTTTCTTTTTTTAAATCAAATTACGTCCAAAAAATTAAATAAATCCACATGACTGGGTTTTATATACAACCTAATACACTGAGATTTGAAGAATTTTAATCAGTGACAGAAAACAAAGTTTACAATTTCTGACATAGAAATCAAGAAATTAAAGTCACATCGTACCCAATTTAAGGTTTGATGCACAACTCTGGTTTATCCACCAGGTGGTGCCAGAGATCAACAAGAATAAAGTGTTAAGCCACAAGCTTTTATACACACAGAAAACTGGATTTTCCACGCTTGCTGTCGCCGTCCTGCTTCATGGAGTAATAATTCTGTGTTTCTCTTTATCCGCGAACAAAGATGGAGTCATGTAATCCTCCGGGATTATAATCCCATGAATCCCAGAGAGCAGTCCGGTTCCTGATTGGCTCCATCTGATCCCCACAGTCTTTATTCAGGAAATATCTGATTAAATTAAATATTTTTTGCATTTTTCGTTGTATTTGGAGCATATATTAGATTTATAATGGTAATTAAAAACAGAAACTAAAAGTATCGCTCAATTGAGTTTTTAGTTATTTACTTATTATTTGGGTTTTAAGAAGACATTTAGCTAAAAGTGGCATACTTTAAATTCATTTTTATCAAGTATACGTATTTGTACTAAATTGTAAAATTTTCGAGTTTATGTTAAGTATACTTTAGGACACACGTGTCAAACTCAAGGCCCGGGGGCCAAATCCGGCCCTTCATGGTCATTTATGTGACCCTCTAAACACTACAGAAGCCTATAGATAGAACATTTAAATTAAATTTTTGTACACCCCAATACAATTTTATTAGTAAAATAAAATCAGTGTTTATTTAAACAGTCCTTAATCATTATGTAAAGTTGTTCATGATTGTTTAATTTTAAGGTGTACTTTTGGAACGTGGAGGGTGATTTTAACAGTTTGTTATAGCTTTATCAATACCTTCTGCCACAACCGGCCCTTTAAGGGTATTCATCAGCTTAATGTCGGCCCAAAATGGAAATTAGTTTGACACTGCTGCTTTACGGATACTTTAAGTATACTTCAATAAACTAAAATATGAACTACAAGTACATTTTATGTGGGTCACCATACTCCTCGTGTACTAAATATGTATTTGTAGTTCACATTTTTGGTTATAAAAGTTAGTTATTGATTGAAGTATCAAAGTCCTTCATAAACTCCTACAGAGTTCTGCAACTTGGATCATAACTAGGACTCCCCAAAGAAAACACATTACCACGGTCCTTCAGCAGCTTCACTGGTTACTTATAGAATCCCCGATCAACTTTAAAATCCTAATTTTCACGTTTAAGTGCATTCATAGCTTTGTCCCTATTACCTGTGTGACCTTCATTACATTGCCACTCTCTCCATCTTCTCAAATCTTCGTCAGCCACTCTTCTTGTTTCTTTTGCCCGGCTTATCACCATGGGGAGCAGAGCTTTCAGTCGCTCTGGAACTCACTTTCTCCTGTCATCAGAAATATTAACTTTCTTCCTTTATTTACATCACAGCACAAACTACATCTGTTCGAATGTCTTATTCACTTTAGACACTGATTTTGGTTTTTGTACTGTAATTATTTGCTATTTAAACCTATTTTGTTGATTGTCTATGCGTTATTTTTCTTTTCTGCAAAGCCTAGTTTATACTTCTCGATGTAAATAGTAGTCAGTGCAGCTTTTGGGCAATAGATGCTTTATATTGGAAGGCAAGTTTATCTAATATGGGCTTTTTTGCGATTTTTAACATCAAGAGGTATAGAGAACATCGGAACAGGCCAACGTGTTTGTTTGAACGTGTTTTTAGAGTATTATGTGAGCTGCACTTCTACAAAAAAAGCTTTCCAGCTAAATCAAAACTCACTGTCGGCCATTGCTGCTTCAGTGGATGTGTGCTTACAAGCTGAAGTAAATAAACTCTAGTTGACCAGAGAGGTCACTGCAATGTTTGGCAGACCCACCAGAAGAGGTCTGCACCACCTGCTGTCTTGGTGGGGAATTGCTTTGCAACGCTGACATACCAGTATAAAACGAAAACGTTTTCATCAATACATGTGAGTGATGGTGCAAACTTAGAAACAGAGTAGAATAAACTAGACTTTGTGGCTGTTCCATCCAAAAAGGACAAACAATATCGTTGTTTGGTCCTGGTGTCAGTCAGTGGTGAGTTGGCTCTTAGCCGTCTTTGGTTTTCCACTGACGTCGGGCCCAATTGGCGCTGTGTCACAGTGTCACCGAAACCTCTGCTACACAACTGTACGCGCCCCGACGGGAAGAAGAAATCAGGAAGTGGGCGACCCAAGAGAAATTTTAACGTTGGAGGAGTTCGCAAAGACCAAAAATGGAGGAAAATGGGCGGTTTTGTGTTTCGCTTTGTAACGTTGTGGCGTTTTTGAATCCTGATTCCACAAATTTGCTGCGTCACCGTACCGGTGTGGGAGAAAGTGTTACTCTGAGCCAACAAGGAGCTGGTGCTAGGTTTGATATTTCCACCACCCTATTTCACAGTAGGGATGGTGATCTGAGGCTTCAAAGGTTCCCTGCAAATGAACCGTTCATCACTATGGCTGAACAGCCCAGTTTTAGCTCTGTCAGATCACAGGACATGTCTCCAGAGTAACCTTTCTGTACCTTTGGTGGTACAGAACTGGTTTTACTCTGGATAGAGACACTGGCTTACCAGTTTCAGCTATTATCTTTACAAAGTATTCTACTGAAGTCCTGGGGTTAAGTTGTAAATTTGTTCCCTTTCTTGGGCTCAGAATCGGTCTACTTCCTGAGCTGTATGATGGTTCGACATTCTCATGTTTTTTATACCTTTGTATTATTGCCTGAATGGATGGAGGTGGGAACTTCAGACATCTGGAAAGTACACCTAAGGATGAACCAAACTGGTGATGGTCCACAGTTATTCACTGGTAACTTGGTGGATTTCTGTTGATTTTCCCATTATGTGAAAGAACGAGGGTCTGTGTTTTGTCAGAAGAAGCTTCTTAAGCTTAAAATGAAATCATCCAGAGTTTTAAGACACAAATTTAGTGTATGTATATGCCTGACACTCATGAAAGTATCAAAAATAATATACAACTATTCTGTCTCTTTATTCTGACATTTAAAGAAAACAAAATAACATGTTGATATTTATTGACCTACAACAAACATTTTTACTCTGATTGGAAGAAAAAAATCTTTAGTGTCTGTACATATCTGGTATCAGCTGTGTAATTTTTCTTTATTTCAAGGAATCTGTTTGTTTGTTGTGTTTTCCATGTAGGAGTATAACCTCCCTAAGTCTGACTCATTCAGGCAAATTAGACCATAAGCTGAAACCCATTTGTTTGGTTATTATAACACATATTTAGATCTTGCTGTGTTCCCTCTTACACATCCAGAGCCGTCTCCCACTCCCTCCCAAAGACGTAATGCAGACTCTGTAATCTCTCCTTCATCCTGCTCGCCCTCCAGGGACTCCAGGCAGTACAAGCTCTGTGGAGCCCGAAGAACGGGGGCGGCTGTGAAATCAGGATTCCCATCGCTCAGAGGGCTTCTGCTGACGCTGGGAAAACGTTATAATTGAATCTTGTTCCACAGCAGCTTTGGTCACAGCATAACTTCTTAACTACATGGTTCTACGTTTTTCTCAGAAGGATTGCTTCATTTTGCTACTGTTAACAGCAGGAAAATGCAGCTGTGGATCATTTTAGTTTTCTCTTAACGTCTCAAAGCATCAAACTTTTGCTCTTTAGTGATGCTAACAGCCAATCGGGTTTGTCCCATCATTGGGCATACTGGACACCACCTTGAAATTTGTAACGGCCACGAAAGTTGTAGTGAAATAAATGTCCGATATTTCCGCAGAGGTTGGATTTTCAATATGGAACCTGAGATTAAATAATGGATGGATGGATGTTCAGATGGGTTAATGGATGGATAATAGAAGTTCTGATGGATGGATGGATGGAAGTTTGGATGGATGGATGGATGAAAGTTCAGATGGATGGATTTTCTGATTGCTGTGACTTGTAACGTCAAGTTACACGGTGAGAGGCGAAAATAAAAGAAAGCAGCCGGATAGCAGCTGTAGCAGCCATATATGGCAAGCCGTCTTGGTAAAAAATCTATATCCTTTAGCCTAGTTTATACTTCTCCGACCGCAAATTTGCACTCAGACGCAGAAGTATTGACTCATTCAGATGCATACACTCTCAGTTGACGGAGATGGATAGTTAAAAAATGGGCCTCTACTCCGTGCGTCCTTGCGTAAGTGACGGAGAGCCCTTGCGTTGACGAATAATGGCGTTGCATCAATCCGTCTCTGTCAAAACGGAGAAGCATAAACTAGGCTTTACATCCAGTTTTCCTCCCCCTACAACTTTGAACTTCAGCCAAATACTGTTACTAGCAACTCATTTTTGCCTCGTTTCACATTTGGCACATTAGTACAACCCTGCTTGTCCCGGTGCTCCGCATTAGCCACTTCAGGCCTGGCTAAAACCACCCAACTTGATGGAGCTGGCACAGTTTTCTAAGGAGGAATGGGCAAATATGGTAACATGTGGCAAGCTCTGCAAAGCGACTTGGAGCTGCGATTGTATTAAAAGTGTCTAAGTATTGACTTTATGGAGGTGAATAGTTATGTACATCTGTACAACTTTCTCTGTTACTTTGAAACATTGAAGTTTCAGTTCGCAATGTGACAAAATGTAGGCCAACATTCTTTCCATCTTGTATTAAAGACTTAAGTCATTAAAACCAAGATTCATGCTTTTATCCCTATATGCACCAGGATTAATTAGGGAGTGATCTGTTTGGATGCTTAATGTCAAACACAGCCAGTCAAAATGATCAGCAGGCAACCTTCATCGCCCCCTTTATGCCCTCTGACTCATCAGCTGTAATGAGGCTGACAGTCCACCACGTCGGTGGTGTTCATTATCTGCTAACTGAAAGGCAGCATTGTAGATGGAGACCTGAAAGATTAAGTTGACGCTCACGCTGATGATGAGACCGGCTCCTGAGAGCGTCCTGCTGTCTTCAGCTTTGAACTTAACCTCGCTTAAAGCACCGACCAATGTCACCAAATCCCAAGAAGTCCAATCTTAACACTAGGTTAATTGAACACCAAACCTTTTTTTCCACATGAACAGAGCGGCATGTGGAGGATCTTCCAACATTAAAAGACATTTAAACCAAGATGGGTAATAACTTGGTAAGTTGTTCTGGCCAACAGCACTACAGATGAAAACTAGCCTTTGGCTAATTCTGGCATGTTCCAGTCATACTGATGTTAAATAAATACAACCCCAAATCAGAAAAAAAGTTAAATTAAAATCAAACTGACAAACTAATCTTATTTGATTTGTTCCCCATGCGATTTTGTTTTTCAAAAAACAAACACTTATTCCAATTTTGGTTATTGCAACACATTTCTAAACCTCTGTAATGTTGCCATTCCTTTTCGCAACGCTTAAGACTATGCTTAGGGACCGAAGACACCAAGTAATGAAGTTTTCAGGTGTAATTTTGTCCCAGTCTTCCTGAAAACAAGTCTTAAAAGGTGGACAACAGTATTGGGGTCTTCGTTGATGCATTTTAAAATACTCCACGTTCTCTAATGGAGAAAGGTGGGGACTGCAGGCAGGCCAGTCAAGAACTCGTACCCTCTTCCTCTGCAGCCAGGACTTTATGTTTGCAGAATGTGGTTCTCCATTATTTTGTTAAAATATGCATGGGCATCCCTGGAAAAGTCTTCTTGAAGGCAGCATGTGTTCCAACACCTCAATGTCCTTTTCAGTATTAATGGTTCAATTAGAGAAATGTAATCTACCTTTGCCAAGGGCGGTGACCCTTAACCGATACCAATATCGGTCTCTGTGCATCCCTCATTGCAATAATATCATTTTTATCATATAAAATATCGTATATCGTATCGCCAGATTCTTGCTAACACATATACCTAGTAAACAACAGAATTCTTGCCATCTGAATTTAAAATTTCTCCCAGAAATAATAGTTTTCGCCCATCTTTAAATGTTAAAACAACCACCTTCATTTTTGAAGAACATAATGTCTCGAATTTTATTCGTACTAGTACAATTGTAATTCCGGATATCAAAAAATTAATTTCTGCATTCACAGCATTGCATGCTGCATTTCTGAAGATTCATCTGTTGTGTTGAACCAGGGGAAGAACTAAAACCAGCAGGACACTGGGCCCTCAAGGCCTGGATTTGGGGATACCTGCCTTAAAAGCAACAAGGGGGGGTGCTTAGTTTAAAAAAAAAGAAAAAAAAAAAAGACCTGGAGGTCACCTAATGCGAAGACATGGAGCTCTGCAACATTCAGAGGGTGTTCAGTTAGACGAAGAGGACAAAAACAAACGAGACACGAGGGTCGAAACACATAATGCCCTGGATTTTTATTTCATTTTGTGACATTTCAAAAGGATTTCTTTGTGTTTGTTTGTGTGTGGGGGGGGGGAGGTCTACAAAAACAAACAAAAAACAAAGAGTCATGAATCAAACTGGGCAACTGGAATGGGCATTGCGATAGTGGTACAGACAAAGAAAAACTACAAGTAGCCTTGTTCAGTACCAAACTCTTCACAGAAGAGAGCACTTTTTTTTTAGGTTTTTATTTTTTCCCAAATGAAGGCACCCGATAACATGTGGTTCATGGCCTTTCAGCCTTCAGGATAGCTTTTTCTTTTTTTCTTTTTTTTAAGTAGAGAAAACGTCTAATTTTTTTTCTTCAATTCATACATGTTTGTTATAACATAGAGGCTGGAATGATAAATGTCAGTTACTGCATTTTTTTAAACTCCCTTATATAAAGATATATATATTTATATATATTTATATATTTTTTAGAGCAACAAGTAACAAAAGAATGAAGTTTTCCATGAGCAAATTTAAAAAATAAAAAAGGGGGTGATAAAAAAATATTTATTTAAAAAATAACGAGATGTGAAAAAAAAAAAAAAAAAAGACAAAATGAGGCCGAATGGCAAAAATAATTATAAAAAAAGTACAAAAGCAGCATCAGTCAATTAAACAAAAAAAAAATTTTTTTTAAATCATATAGTGCTTAGATACGTCAGAAGCAGCAAGGTCTTCTGGGAAAGTCTTCATCCCAATTGTTTTTGTTACTTGTCTCAGGAATAAAACTTTTGGAAGAGCTTTGTGGAGACTGAAACTGATGCCGAACGAACCGACACACAACAAACGAATCATAAAATAAAAATAAAAACTACAAGTGTTCAATGTTTAAATGTTGCTGAATGGAGCTAAACACCGACTACAGCTTCGGGGCAGCGGTGACAGGTACAGTGTATTTAAAAGAAAAAAAGCGACAACAAAATTTAACAAAATTATGACATGAATCTGGAGGGGGCAGAGACAACTTTTTGTAAACACCGCACAATAAATAGATCCAACAGCAGGTTCTGCACCATGCATGTGATGACGTACATTTTTCTGTTGTACAACTTTCGCTCCTCGTTATTTTTGCACCAGTTGCAATTTGTCGTTTTCTCTTAATTGTTGTTTTTTTTGTTGCCTTTTTTTTTTACTTTATAACTCGAGTGCAAAACATCACAAATGAACAATTCTGTATTCAAGTAATGTTATATACAAGAACGAGGGTTTTTGTGGTGGGGGAGTTGGCAGGGGGGGGATATTACAAATATGCAGTACTGTACATGTAATTTGCCTTATTAAGAATTTACAGACGATCTCTTATCAACAGTAACAAACAGGGGAAATGGGGGGGAGGGCTGGAGGAGAAAGAAAGAAGGAAATTTGTACGAGACGGGCATTGCAATTAAGTCCCAAAACGGTTGCCGTGGAAACCCAACCTTGCAGCGCTCACTCAGCCACCATTTGCATTCACAACTGACAAACAATGCATAGCACCTAAAAAAAATTAAAAAAACAAGAAAAACGCCGGCGGTGGGCGTCGCCTCCCCCTGGTGGCCGGAGGCTACGTGACTTCCATGGCGACTGTGTTCTCCGACAGACTGTTCAGCGCCGGCTTGTCTTGTTCCAGATTCTCCCTGAAACGGGAAAAAGAAACACCGTCAGCTTTTCAAGCTCAGCTTTTAGCTAAAAACGGACAGAGCCGGGGTCAAAGGTTGGCTGGAAAGTCTTTCAGCTTGTCGGGTCTGAGAACGGACCGAATTCATAACTCGGGCTATGGAAGCGTTTCCGATACTCGTGCAGAAAAAAGGGAAACAAATTTCTCCAACAGGTACCACACAGTATTAGAACAACTGTAGAGAATAAATTAATAAAATATTTACCAAATTCCTGCCAACATCCCCATCTCAAAATGTAACACTAATTTCATATATTTTGAAGACTTAAAAATAAAGTGTTGAAAAGGCGTAAATTTACGAGAAAACTTCCATCACTAAATAAAATGAAATTTCTGCATTGTAAAGATTGTAAATTAACAAGGAAAAAAAAGTGCATTGGTTGGTTGAGAATCAGAAATCACAGTTCTAAAGAAAATATCGATACACCGATGTATCGCTACATTTTATCCCACAATATTATTTCGATATTTAAAAAGCCATATAAATCTATTTTTATTTTATGTTTTAGAATGTCAATGAAACCTTTAATGATGGCAGTAATTTTCATAGCAAAATTAAAAGTATGACTGGAAGCCGTTTTCACCTTTTTTTGTTCCAGTGTATCGATAGATGTAGTAATAAAACGGGATGTTTTATGTATGAAACAGGTTTGAGTCGCAGTTACGGTTTTAGAAATCCCAATATATGGTCTTACTCGTGTTCCCATACATACGGAATCACCAGATTAAATTAAACATCCCTAATTTTCTGCAATAACCGAAGTTACACACTTGTGCAGCGTTCAAAGATTCCTACGTGATGCAGCTCCTTTCTTACACTCTCTGCTGTCCGACGCGTTCATGGACTCATGTGAACCGGCATGAAACACGCACACTTTTGAAAAAGTTCCACTGCGCATTTTGAAAATTCAACAATTAAATCTTACAGGACGGACATTTTCTGTCTGAAGTTTTTTATCTGAAATCTATCGGGGGTTTTTTAAGCACGCTGGAGCATCCTTCTTTATCAAAGGTGCAAAAAAAAACCAAAAAAACATCAACCTGAAAACAGACCTAAAACCTAAAGTCGGATTGGGTAAATATTTATAATTTATAAATCTAAGACTATATTATAAACATGAGATAACATCGTAGTGACATTTTTGCTGCATAATGGGATGAAAGCCTGTGGAGAACAGTGAGGGGAGCTGAAGGAAGCGTTCAGGTTGGTTTGAAGCAATCCCAAACAAATTCAATAAACTGATGTGAAATTAATGGGATTACAGATTATTTTAACCCTGAAGTTTAGCCTTTTGGTTCTTGATTAGAGATAAAATATAACCAGGATTGTATTTTTGACTGTTTTATCCAAACATTTCCACTCATTACAGTTAAAAATCAGAAACGGCTCAAATCTGATCTTTATTAAAATATACAAAATACAAAAATCTGTGCATCTCTAGTTTGCAGGAGTTTAGAAGTCATAGGAGAACAGGCGCGTTCCTGGTTATTCTCACCTGGGCACCATGTCCAGAGGAGAGGCGGAGGCCGTGGCCACCTTGGGTTTCTGACAGTTGGCGGTTGCCGCGTGCGCGAGCTTAAAGGCGGACGTCGACATGGTGGTGCTCAGCGTCCGGGGGGCGTGGACGCGCTTGCTGGTGGGGATTCCCAAACGGAGGGTGTTGTTGTTCCCCAGCAGGACCTGAGTGGCGGCGACGGGGTGGGCGGTGCCGTTGTTGTTACTGGTGGCGGAGCCGAAGGCGGTGGAGCAGGGGTGGAGCAAGGCGGACGTCGGGGTCGCGGCGGTGGGAGGAGCCGGGGCTGCGGGGGACGGGGACGCTGTACTCGAGAGCGACAAGCCCTTGTAGACACCTGGGGAGGCGTTTGAGATGCAAGAGGAAGTTTATTAATGAACAATTTTTACATTTAAATCAATATTTTTTTTTGTTTAAAAAGATGCAATGTGTAAGAACGACACCTAGTGGTCAAATTGGAGTATTACGGTCCATGTAGAAAAATATCATCCCCTCCCCTTTAAAGTTTCATGTCGGGTTGCCAGTTATGGATCAGCACCAGAAAATCCAAGATGAGTTAAACTCAGCAGGTTGAAAACATCTCAGTCATATTTCTATATTACTATTTTTATATGGCATCTTACAATTAGTTTTTCCTAAAGGGCTGGCAGTCATGGTCAGGACATGTTCTTCTAAAATTGCTAACGTTTTCCTTTGTATTCTTCACGTAATCTGCTTAGTTAAACACATATCATTTAGTATAATCTCTTTATAAATTTACTAATAGCCTCTTATAGTTTTTTAAGTTACACGGCATTGCTGTGTTAGTTATATTTATAATACGTTTTTGGGCCATTAAACAGTCGTCTTCTATATAGTTAGTGGGCATGTTAGGTAGAAATTTGCGCCTGAATGTAAAACTGACATATTGCGAATATAAAGTATCTGCACCGTTAGACTGCCGTATATCTAATAAACTACAAAAATGGCTGACCAAGGGAAGGGGGGTGGGGTGGGGTGGGGGGGTCGAGTATGCAGCGCCCCCAACTGGATATAAAGAGATTGCACCACAACGACAGCTCATCTAGAGCTGCAGAGCTACAATAATGAGGAATTTAGACCTAAGAATTGTAGTTCCAATTTTTATAGACCATAACTGAATGATTAAGATGTAAAAAATAATTTACACGCCTGATATGTCCACTGTGACAACTTTTTTTGTACTCAAGCATAGTATTGTTCGGCCAGAACGTTCCTTCTCCCCAGGATCCCAAATGAAGCCAAAATCACCATTAGGGTTTAATAGTTTTCTGTGTCTATCTGATCTTTGGAGGAATCTTCAAACATTTTAACCATGGAAGCAGAAATAAGTCGACATGTTTTGCACCCTTAATGCGTTTTAAAGCTGTGAAAAGATGTCCGCTGAGTTGAGGTGACGGACGTACCTGAGGAGAAGACGCCGTTGACTCCGCCTCCCAGCTCGTCCTTGCTTTTCAGAGCCAGCAGCTGTTCGGCGGTGACTAGGGCTGAAGCGGCGAAATGAGCGCTTTCCTCGTTCAGCGTGTTGGCCAGGCTCTGTAGGGAGGAGGAGGAAGTGTTTAGAGGAGCGGTTTGAAGCCAGACGGCAGAGTGTGAGGCAGACTCTGACCTGTGTGCTGTTGGCAGTGCTGTTGGCTTGCTGCTGCTGCTGGACCTGCTCCAGCTGCTGCTTGTGCATCAGGGACAGCTGCTCCTGATGCTGCTGGTACTGTTCCGCTGTTAAAGCTGCGACAAAGACGTGTTGTGTTAATAATCATCTGGGGAAAAACACCAGTCAGGTTCACTATGGACCTTTTTAACACTAAAGCCAAATGAAAACACCGACTGCTGATTCTTTGTGTGAGAAAGCAGAGAATCAAAAGACGAGTTGGAGGCTCCACATGATCATCAGCAGAGTCATCTCCATCTGATTAATGAGAATCTCTTATTATAATGAAGACCAGAATACAGATGGAGGGTCGCAACCTGTGGCTCTCGGGTACTTTGGTTAAAAGTAACACCCCATTATGTTTTTGCTTTCATTAATAAATTCAGTTTTAACAGTTTTTATTTTGTTTCACTGAATAATTGTTGTGAATTTTCACAAAGAATGACATTAAAGCTCAAACCATCCAAGAAAAACAGTAATTTTTCCGGACTTCGTCTGTTTTATTTTTGAGCTTGTACGGATAACCTTTACCGGTATTTTTGCGGCTGAAGACCTAGTAAGGAGAGCGGACATTGCGTCTCCTTTCAGATTATTTTATTTTAATTGGACTCATTACTGTGAGGCTTCACAAACATAATAAACTAAAGCCTGAAATGCTCGTGTTAAAACAACGTCTGAAACGGCATCAAGAGCAGCCACACCTGAAAGCCTTGAGAGTCTCTGTGTCGACACACCAACAGGTCCAGCACACCTCATGCATTTATTCACCACATCCAGATTTAATTGAGGCCTCTGGGACTGGCGGGGGTGGGGAGGTCAAAGTATGCAGCAAGAAAATTACTTTCACAAAGCAAATGGCGGTCGGAACCAGAGCTGGTTAACAAACGTGGAGCTGGGGCCAATGCAGTAGGGTTGTCACAATCATGACATAAGCTAAACGGGTAAATTATTCAAACACGCGCATTTGCGTAAAAACAGATATAAAGTGACGCATTGCTGCATTTCTCCCGACTCTTGGCTCCTCCCCACAACTGCTGGAAACCTGAAATCTGCCGACATGGTGGGAACATCCAGAATAATGTAATGGGATGCCACATGCTAGCTGTGCTAACGCTACGAGCTAGCGATACGACAGATCATGGTCTGCAAACCACCTGGATGAGCTAAGCTAATCTTATCTGTTGATAAATTAGCTGCACGGACACCAACAGCAGCCCAGTGAGAGGAGATACGCCGGAGCGCCCAGCGATCTACTGCCGTTTGAACCAGAAAAGGATCGGCGACGTGAATAGTGAAGCAACGCAACGACCTAGAGCAACCAGCACTGCTAGGGTTGATCACTGAACATTCAGCAAAATTAGCAAGGCAGCGTTAGCATGGACCAGACCTTTTACTGCACTGTAAAGAATCTCGTTTGTGAAGAATGAGCCTTCATTTGTGACATTTATTCACACCAGGAGGAAACCTACAAAGCATTATACCGTCAAAGTTTTAAACTCTCTCCAGAAAACGGTCCTCTTCTCTTAACGTAGTGTGGACAAATGCTTAGCCTTTCCACACTTGATCTGGCTACTATAAATGGATTTTCAGCGTAGTTTGCGATAAACCAACAGAGCAGCACATCAATTGTAAATTTTCTAGCAAAAAGGATGAAAACGAATTCCAACATTTCATTAATAAAAGCTTGAAAAGCAAAGTGCTGCAGCTTTTACTCTGATAGCCCAGATTAAAAAAACTACTTCCTTCAGAATGGAAACATTGAGGCAAACAAAGCATTAAATAGTTAAGAGGGCTATTGTAGCTCTGGAGGAGCTCCAGACAGCCATAGCTCAGCTGGGAAAATCTGTCGTTTAAGTAAGGATGTCAGGAAGAGCGTAATTAAGGGAAATATTTTAGCATACACATACATTGAAAAAAATAAACAAATAAAAAAAGTTTTAAAAGGAATTAGCAGGAACACATTTTCATCTTCAAAGTTTAGCTGCTGTTTTTGACTCATAAATAAAATTAAAAAGGAATAATCCAAACTACTGTTTCATTGTCCGGTTGACCACTACTCATTCTACAACTTAAAAATTTGACATATAAATGCATTTGAAAAACCTTGATATTTCGGAACAGAATTTTGTAACAATTTAGCTGGGGAGTTATTTGAAAATGAACGCCTACATTATGAAAAAGCAGCTTGGATTCTTTTTTATTTAATCTATGACTCAAAAATAGCAGCTAGATTTTGAAAATGAAAAAAGCATGCCTGCTAATTTATTTTAGTTATATATTTATTATGTTCCAAATAATAAACCTCATATGCGGAGCATCCTGGGCCTTATAGGGGACAGAGTTTACGTGGAAGAAGGCAATCGGCACAGATGAACCAAAATTGACCTTTTCTACATTAAAACACTACGAGGGTTGGAAAACTACCCCCCAACCCCCCAAAGCCAACAGTGAGCAGCGCTGGTGGAAGAGACAGGATCGAGCTCCATCCCACAAACTCAGACCGTGCTTTCTGTTAGAAGGCTTCTCCTTTAGGCCGGAGTAGCAAACGCTGGTTCCGACAACTCAAAACTCAGGGTGACTAAATGTAACTGCACAAGGGTTGCAGCAATTCGTCGAGTTACTCGATTCCAAAAATTGCTTGAGGCAAAAGCTCTGCCTCAAAGCCTCGTTAAATTCCTATGACGCGCACTATACGCGCAGAGATCTGATTGTTCCACATAGACCGTTGATTTGGACCAACCTATGCGAAGCACAACAGCAGAGCGTGACACAATTTGAATTTAGTTGGCGTGATGGCAGAGAGTTAAGATGCCCATAAACGTCAGAAAATGTGTAAAGTTTTGGATCGTTACATTCTAAAAAGGAAGAGAGCAAAGTAGAGCTGGTGTACCACAGCAGTACGAGCTCAATGATCCAGCATCAGAAAACATCCACATGATTTTTCAACAAGCGTCCCATAAACAAGGTAATGTGACCTAAGCCTGTATACATTGATGTTAGCTAATTGTAATACTGTATTTGTAGCGATGTCATGATGCTGTTTGACTAGATATGTTTAGCTTTGATGTTTTTAAATAGTAAACTTTATTCACGTTCAGTCACAAGAGAGTATAGCCATTTCCACACGTTAGCCGGGAATCTCACAAAACAGATATTTTTCTGCGGTTTGGCCTGTCATCTACACGTAAATGCAGATTTTTGTCAAAAAACAAATCTTTAAAAAAAAACTCAGGCCAAAGTGGAGATCTGTGTTTTCTATGCTTTCAGTATCGGTGTGTGGACAACAGTAACGCCACTATCTGCGACAAAAAATGCTCCAACATCAGTTACAGACTCAAAATAAACAGATTTTGCTGCGCTGTGACCAAATTAGGAAAAAAAAAGCTTTCTCACTCTCTCATGACTTAAAGACTTATGAGTGTTTACAATTATTAATAAAGTATTATTCCTAAACATTCAGTGCTGCTGAGCAGGGGCGTATCCAGGAGCTGAATAAAGAGGGGCTAAAGGGGGCCCGGGCTTGGTTTGGGACTGTAGCACCAAAATAAAAACAGAGCTAATCTTTTTTCTAGTGAGGACCCAATCTGAGCTGGTCACATTTTAGAGTTTTTAACTGTTAAAACGACACTTAAAGGCATTTTATTTTGCTAAGGTTTATGTGACTTTCTCGTTTCAAACTCTGCTTGCTTTTCAAACAATTTAAGTGATGGGTGAAAAATAAGTCACAAAAACATTACAACTTTTAACAAAAGCTATAAACCTCTACAAAAACGTGGAAGGACTGTTTAATTTATTAACTTATATTATTGCTATAGACTGTTATTTTGTCAAATAAATAAATACTGTAAATGGGCTTAGTTTAGGAGCCAAATGTTGGAGTTCTGTTTTTTTTTTAGAGATAAAAAGGCAAATGCTTGATCATTTTACAGCCACAAAATTTTCGTTATGCATGATTCCTTTTGGTTTTTTTAAAACGTAAAAGAAATTATCCAATTAATCGAAAAAGTGCTAGTTTAATCGATTACAAAAAGAATCGACAGCGGCAGCCCTAAACTGCACACCAGAAATTATGAAACATATTAAAATTGGTCTCTCTTTTCACACTTGTACACTATTTTAATGGTCTAATCACATGAGACCACAATAAAGCACATTAAAGCTTGAAATTTGCAAAAGTTAATGTAACACACTTGCAAGGTGCTGCAAAGAGGAGACATTTTCGTTTTACCACTTACCAGCGAGGGGTGTGGGAGGGGGGACGACCCTCGGCAGGCGCTGAGGTCGCCCCCCTGCCGAGAGCGGGCGCCTGGCGCCTCGACTGAGCCTCCTGAACAGAGGGTGGGCGTCATCCAGCTGGTGTAGTGGTAGTGTCCGCGGTCTAAAGTGCCTCCAGCGGCAGGACTTTATGTTAGACAGTATCTGGCTGAGGTCCGTGGAGGAGGGAGGGGGACGAACGGAGGAGGGGGAACTTCTGTCTGAGGTATTTGTTTCTGAGGTACCGGAAAACGTGTCGGGAGCCAGTGAGCGCGAAGTCGCTGAGGGAGGGGGAGAGGAAGGAGAAGCAGGCGGCGGCAGCGGTGGGTCGAGGTCGTGGAACGCGTCGTCGTCCTCCGTGTACGCCCGGTCCAGCAGGACCCTGAAGGTCGACAAAAACAACAGCTTCAGTCAGGGAAGCAAATCAACCAACCGAGGAGGAACGGAGGGGGAAGTGGCCGACTGACCTGCCGCCTCGTCCCACACGCCGCCGAGCCACGCCCAGACATCGGCGCGGCACCGTCAGCGTGGTCAAGCTGTAGCGGAAGCGAGCTTCTGCCAAGCCGCCCTCCCAAGGACCGCTCCACGGCCAGCCAGCCACCAGATCCGAGCGAGCCTGGACCCACACAGAGGACACCGGTCAGCACTTCCAACATGAAGGGACCTCAGCTGCAGACAACCCACAGCTGGAAGCGTTTTTGTGTTTGTCACCAAATACGTTTTATTCTTACCGCCAAGTACTGGCAGCCGGACTTCCTGCGAAAGGCATAGGCTCCGTCGGGGTCGTTCTCCTCCTCCGCTTCTGAAGATGCGGAATGGAGCTGTGGACAAGAGGTCAGAGGTCAGGGTCAAGACTAACCTGTATATTCACAAAAATGTTCTCTCGCTCCAGGACAGGGGTGTCAAACTCCTGTCTTCGAGGGCTAGAGTCCATTAAGACGTGTTCCTGGTCCAACACGTCTGAATCAGTTACAGTTCAACACTTGTGCTCTAGGTGGCGCCCAGATTTAAACTAAAATAGAACCAGAGCTGCCCCTGTAATTTGTTCCTTACTGCAAGAATAAATGCGGCGGCGACACCAGACCGGTACCAGACAATCTGCGCATTATGAAACTTCCAGAATCTACAGATTTACAGTTCTGGAGCTAAAAGTTCTATTACAATCAAAAGTTAATGTTGAATTCATCGGAGGCTGGACAGGAAGAACACCAACAAAAAGGAAGGATGGAAGGAAGAAAAATTAAAAAGTACAAATATTCTCCAGATAAATTGTTCCTTTCCATTTGTCCCTATTTGGAAAAAGGAAATTTTTTTTTGGGGTTGCAACAATACCACTTTTTAAAAATCGATGAGATACAGATACTTGGACCCGAGTACTTGCTTAAACAGAGTACCAATAACGATACTTCTACCACACACACAAAAAGTAATGAATTGGAAAACAAGTTTTAATTTTCTCTGCTCATTAAAACAAATGATTGGGAATAAAATAAACTAAAAACATTGATAAAAATTACAACAAAATATTTTTTTTTGGGAAAATAAACATTTTCAATGAAATTATTCCATTTTCTACATTTTAAGTATTGTTTCATGCGGTTGGTGCACTGATATAAGTACATTAAAGCGGTATCGGGCTGATGCCAGTATCTGTATCGGATCCTGTAGATCACATGTTTCAAAGTCATAACTATTTATGTGGCCCTCTAAACTCTAAAGGATTCTATAAATAAAACTTTTAAGTTGTATTAATTTGCAACTAAAAACTGTTTAATCACTCAAATCAGTGTTTATTTCACTAGCCCTAAATGAAAAGATGTTCAGAAAAAAAGATGAAAAGAAATTTCGGTATCATTTAATTTTAAAAAGTACTCGTCAAACGTAAAGATGTACTCATTCAGACAGATATTTATTAATGTTTTTGTGTTTGTTACCAATAGTCTTATCAATACTTTCTACTAGAACCGGCCCTTTAAGTACATTTATTATTTTATGTGGCCCAAATTGGAAATTAGTTTGACACCCCTGCTGTGTCACCATCGTTCTTTGTGGTTTTTCTGGACGTTAGAACCTAATAAGACTAAACCGGCTGGGCTCAGAGTCAGTCGAGGTGTTGCCTTACCTGGGAGAAGGGCTCCTCGTCGGAGCTGGGGAAGTCGTACTGGTTCAGGTCCTTGGCGTTGAACACAATAGGACCCGCGTGGTGCGGCACGCCCGACGACAACGGCAACAACTTCGGCTTCTTCTCGTACTTCCTCTTCTGCCGCGGTAGTTCTGCCTTCTCGGGCTGTAAGAGGAAACGGGCGATGATACGATAAGTTTCCCCAAGTTGCTGCAGTTCGAGCGGAAAACTTTCCCGGTTGGATTCCAAATGGCAGGATCACCTTAGACTTGTAGTCCTTGGAGTCCATGTGGTGGTACTGGTTGGTGAGAGGGACCAGGGGGATGATCTGCGGCCTCACCAGCGCCCGCTCAGCCAGAACCTCAGCCATGATCTCTCCACCAAAGTCCGATATGGAGTTACTGGGGACAAAAAAAACCCACAAAGCATCAGGTGCCGTGCCTCCACTCTCCCAACTATACGATCAGAACACGGTCTGTCGTTTCTCCCTCTAGCTCCTCTATCGCGGGCTGAAAATGGACCCACCGCTTCTCGACGATCTCCAGCGTTAGGTGCAGCAGCTCCCTCTTGCTCTTTTCCCTCCTCTTGATCATCTCCAGGATGGTGACGGCTCGGCTCAGATCCCTGCGGAGCTTCAGCATCTTCTCATAGGACGCCTCGTCATTCTTACGGTTCTGAGCCACAAAAAGGGAGACGCTTCTTTAATCATCATCACACATATATAATTCTAAATTCAATTACCTAAACATTCAAGTGTGATTGATGGTCAGTAAACATGTTGAGGACTAAAGCGATAATCTACCATCAATGCACATTTTCTGTATATAAATATTCAGAATTACACCATTTCTATTTGGATTTGGGTAGAAATGTCAGCCGTTCATGAAAAAAAAAAAAAAAAAAAAAAATTAAAATAATTTAACCCTAAAATATCACAGTAAATAAATGATTATAAAACATATAAAGTAAGAAATAAATAATTTAAGGATTTACATTTTTTTGCATGTTTTGTTCTGTATTAAAAAAGTAAATACATTACTAAGTTAAAGGAATAAAACCTATGAAAAGTCAAATTTAAAACAAAGTTTCAATTATTCTAACTTCTTCCAAGTTTTCCCCTTAACTGGACTTTTCAAAATATATATCTGTATAGTGAGTGTATATCAAAAGCTATGGCATGGAGATGTTGGTAACTGGCATAAAAGTGCAGCAGTTCAATGTTTATTAGCTTATTAACTATAAGGACAGTCAAACTATTTTTTGCCTAACTTTGGTTTAACGTTTGATTTTAATACTCTGCAGGGAACGAAATTAAGATGGGAGAGTTAGTCAACTGCATTTTAGCAGCAAACGAGGTGGAAAAAACATTTAGTTAATGGCAGTAGAAAAACCAGTCTCCAAAGTGAACGCACCAGTTACTATTTCAGGATTCTACAGATAGAACAAAAGCTGCTGCGCTCAAAATAAAACACCTTTTCTAAGTAAAGACATCCGCACACAGTCCACAATTTATGAAATATAGTGTTCAAGTCAATTTTCGTTTGCATCAAACACCTGTAAAAGATGAGGTCTTCGTCATCACTCATCAGTCCTGTTCATATTCGCCCGATTACGTCGAGCTCGCTCGCATCACATTTGTTCCGGTAAATAAACCTAAAGCAACACTTTCAGACCTTTTGCTGCCTACACAGTTGAAAAATTCACCAATATTAAGGTCATAGGCGGGAATAAAATGGCTAATCAGGATAGAAGAAAACAAGCTTCTAATGTGGCTTTTGTTTCACTTGCATAATAGCCTGATTGATTCATTAGGAAACTATTGTAATAGATCTTAGAATGGATTAAAGTGAATAAAAAGCTTGTATATTAGGTTTGTCAATCAATCACTTAATGGAACATACAGGGCCTATAAATAACTATGCACACCCACTGGATGTTTTACCCTCTTTATTGCCTTTTTGAGCAACAATATTTGATGTAAAACTGAACTGACATATTCCTGATTTAATTCAACAGTGGTCCAGCCCACTGGAGCTACACAACGAGTGGAATGGAGCGAGTTACGGGTTAGTCAGTATTCCTGACGGGCTACTATTAAAGCATGAAGGGCTGGACAATATAGAAAAAAAGTTAATAAGTTGATAGAAAATTATTGATAACCATTGTAAAAAGACCTATTTTAAGTGCTATTTTTTAATGAATCAATTTAATAAAACAAAATTAAGCCCTTTTTTTAAACTCCAGTTTTACCATAACTGAAAGCTTGTAAGAAATAAACCTCTGAATCAATATTACATTGAAGCTTCATAAAATGTAAAAAAAAACAAAAAAAAACAAAAAAAAACCAAAGCATTCAGATAGCGCTTAAATTTAAATCATTGACAAATTTATAACGGTTAACGTTACTTTTCTTATTTACTGATGTCACTCAGGTGTCTTGTTTTTTATATTTATTTGTTTCTAACAAACTTTCAGATTTTGGTTAAAAAAGGATGAACTTAAAATACATTTTCCTCATATTTTGATAGATATCAATTATCGATATTAATAAATTAAGCATGAAAATAAAAGTCGATTAAATGAGTTCAAATTTTTTCAACAGCAAAACAAGAAATTTTTAAATGGAATTTAAATAAAATCTGAGATTATATTTTTAGGAAAAAAATCACCCAGCCCTACAATGAATGTGATTATTCTCTTTATCGATGCGTTTTTTTCCTGTATCATCCAACCCTGATCCTAAAGCAACCCTACAGGGCTGGAACAGTTTTGTAGGAAAAATGGAGGAATGGAGGTCCTGACAGACCTATAAACAATCAACCTGCTAAATACTGACTTTAAGGGGGGAATATTTATCACTTATTTTATGATTCATATTTTCATTTAATTTGATAGAAATCAGCTTTCACTTTTACGCCATTTTTTGTGTGTAAAATTGTCCAAAAAGCCAAATTTTCTTCCCGATTGATTTGTGAAAGCAATAAAGAGTAAGAAAAAAAGCTTTTATAGCC
This sequence comes from Apricaphanius iberus, assembly GCA_028564705.1. Lineage (NCBI taxonomy): Eukaryota > Metazoa > Chordata > Actinopteri > Cyprinodontiformes > Aphaniidae > Apricaphanius > Apricaphanius iberus. The sequence goes on from JAPXFQ010002837.1 coordinate 942,037, forward strand.
ATCGTACGAGACAAAGGAAAGAGTTCGTCGCCTTGAACTGGGGAAGAAGATTTTAGTTCAAAGCTTCACTGACTGACAGCAGTTTACCAGCAGAGAGGGTTCCACTTGTACGGCGACGTGTTTTTAACGTCACCGTGACTATTTCTGGCTTTCCACATTACAGTCTGTCCAGCCTTCGTCACGGCTGGAGCATGCAGAGTATTTACACCCCGGCAGACTGGATCCACCCGGTTCACAGAAAGGAAAAAGGAGGAAGCACAAAAACCAAACCAAAAAAACCTCCACGATTCTGACAGTCCAGGTTAGTTACACCTAAGATGTGCAACCATTGGGAGTAAAACGTGGTGTGAGACATTTGTACAAAATGAAGCGAATTGGAGGCCGACCTTCCTCGTCTGCATCTTCTCCGTGCGCCGCCTGAAGGCCACGTAGGGGTCGCCGGTGCTGGAGCCGTCCCGTTTCTCCTGCTTGACGGTGGGGATCAGAGAGTTGGCCTTGCTGTTTTTCCTCTTGCGGCTCCAGTAGTCGAAGACCTCCTTGATGAGCTCGTCGTCTTCCTTCAGCAGCAGCTTGGCTTCAGGAAGACTCACAAGCTAGGTGGTTAAAAAACAAAAACACATGAGAAACGTTCTGATCCGATGCCACGAACCTGCCGTGCGTTTAAAGGCGGCGACCCCGCGGCGCTGACCTGCTGCCCGCTGCCCTTCTCCAGCCGGTCGATCATCTCCTCAAACTGAAGGCAGCTGATCTCCATCTTCTTCTTCAGCTTGTTGACGAAGGCGTCGTCATCAGAGTCCAGGTCGTAGTCTGGCTGCTCTGTGTCCAAGCTGAAAGCTGCAAAGCAGAGTCCATGTTTAACTCAGACGCCTGTAAAAGAGCTCATTCTAAAGAAAGAAAACATCTACATTTCCTCCAGGGTTTCTCTGTTTGTTAGGAGCAAGAAAATATCGATACGCCAATATATTGCAATTTTTTATGTCACGATATTGTGTCAATATTCAAAAGCCTTGTATTTATTTTTTATTTTTAGGAATTTGAATGGGAAGATTAATGATGGCGAGAATTTCTGAGTTAAAATTTAAAGTATTGGTGCCACTGGTTGGTGGCTGTTTTCTCCATTCTAGTGGATAGTCTAGATTTGGTAAAAAAACTGGATGTTATAAGTGTGACAGAGGTTGGAGTGTTTAGAATGCGGTGACACTTGTTCTACAATTAAATTCAGTTCTAAAAATCACAATATATCGCATTGTCCTCTTTTTGTCGCCAGATTCTTGCCAATACACATCCCTAATCATGACAAAAAGTCAGAACCAATCAACAACTAGAAAAGACAGGACTAGCTGAGAAGAGAACCAATCAGTTGTCTTATGCCCAATTTCCACTAGGGCCAGTACTGAACAAAATAGAACGGGTCAGTACAGCCTGGAACTGTAGTGGGCAAGGATGTGGGTAATTTAGCAAAAAGCATCTCATCTCTGTTGTTGAAGATTTAATTTGTGGAAAACAGATTTTTTTTAAACCAACGCTCATAGTGATGCCAATCTAGCCATCTTGTTTTACAATGATACTTTGCAGCTTGTTTTTAGTTGGAAATTAAATTCAAGTAAGGTCCAGGAAAGGATTATTGCAATAAAAGCAAGTTTTTGAAAATATTTTTTATCTTGCAATTTATACTTACGGAAAAGAAAAATCGGGTATGACACAAAAATAAATAAAATACTGCATTGAAAAATCTCTACTGTTCCGCCATTAAAATTGTGTTTTTGGTTTCATTTATTGAATACAAAACCTAAAACAATTTTAAAATAAAATATATTTTTTTCTGAAACCAGGAAGAATGTCTGAACCTGAACCTACTGTGAAAAATAGTTTAAGCACCGCAGTAGGTGGACATGAATCTGGAGCTACCGAATGGGAGTCACCAAAACTAACCACTCAGCCAACATGACAAAATGCTCGGATTCACTGGTATATATACTAATAAGATCCCCATGTTGTTTCAAACTTATATAATTTACGACTCACAATGATTTATTTTTAATTTTAGGCTGCTTGCTGTTAACTGCAGTGTGCTTATCTGAAACTTTAAACTATAGCTTACTGTGAGACAAACAACTCCAGACCAATCAGTGGCTACCAGTGCTGCGTAGGAGTGAGAGAGATATTTTACCGGACCAATCAGTCCATAGGTGGGCGTTTCGGGTCGCTTCGGCACGCTTGGAACCATGGCAGAGGTAGTCCGAAATAAGGGGTCGGCTGGGAACAGAAGCAGGTAATGGCTAACCACTGATTAAACCACGACAAAAGCAAAACCAAGGCAAAAATGCGGAGCAGGTTTTCATGGGGAGAACACGACAATCTGAACAGGCAGATGAAACTTCAATATTCCCTCAAAAGTAAACTTACTTTTAATGTTTTGGTTTAATGAGATAAAGTTGAAGACTAGAATGCACCAATGTTGCTGTCGCAGTAAATGTGACGACCCCAAAATGTGCTTACCAGGCCAATTTACTGAGTGTCACCTTCGTCATGTTTCTTACACTCAGGTTTGTTCCAGTTTTCCATCTTCCCCATTCTGGAAATGGCTTAAGGGCAATTAGACATTATTTTTCTCCAACCTGAGCATCTTTAACCTCTAGTTTAAAAACTACATAACCTAGACCACAGGTGTCAAAGGCCCGGGGGCCAAATCCGGCCCGTCATGACCAATTAGCTGGCCGTCTAAACTCTAGAGGTGCACATAAATAGCAACTTCAAGTTCTATTTATGTGCACCTAAATACTATTTTGTCAAATCAAATCAGTGTTTCTTAGAATAGTCGTAAATCACAACATTGTGAAAAGTTATTTAATTTTTACTTAATATTTGTTAAATACAGAGAGATGTTTATTATTACTTTTAAAGTTTGTTAAAGATAGTTTGATAAATGCTTCTGGCGTTAACCGGGCCTTTAAGGAAACGTATTACCTTCATATGGGCCTGATATGGAAATGAGTTTGACACTCCTGACCTAGACGTTTTAAACTGGGACCATATTATTCTACATTAATAGCAGAATAATTTGAACAAAGTCTGAGAATTAGAAAACCTTCATTTGATTTGTGGAAAAAAAAAAAAAAAAAAAAAAGGCAATGTTTTTGTTTTCTAGATGCACAAAAAACCCACTAAAATCCTCCCTAGTATTGTTATTCTTATGTTTTAATTAGAAATAAAAAATGCTAATGTGTTTGTTTTGTCCACTTTTGTAATAATGCTAATTATTTCCATAATGGTTAAGATGTGTAGCTCATAAGATATATTATTTGTTTTGTACTATATCTGACCAGTGGTGGATGGCATGGTTAGGACCCTGTGTATTAAATCACAGTTTAAACTATATATTTTTGTACATTATTCAGAAGTAGAGAATTATTTTATTGAAAAGAAAAGTACTACTAAAATGACACTAAAAATAAACCGTAAGAAATGCCTTAACTTGTCTAAAAATAAAATACATTTTAGTCAAAAGATTAAGAGTTAGTGCTAGGAAAAAGGAAGGGGATTTTTGTGAATACCAAAACTTTCAGATTATAAGCCGCTACTTTTTATCCCCACACGCTTTGGACCCGGCGTCCTATACGACGATATAAATAATTTATACATTTTCACTGACTATCAGCCTCTGGGGGGCGCAACAGCAGGAAGTACAAAAGTGAGACGGACATGTAGGGAATGATTGTGCAGAGGTAGACGCTACCAGAAGTTTTCACACACACACCCTCATCGTGGAACTCGCACTAAGAAATGCAGATTTTATGTTAAAGGTAATCGAGATGAACGTCAAAAAAGGAAATGGAGCTACTGCCGGTTAGCTTGGCATTTATAAAGAGATGGAGGAGGCAGCGGAAAGAACAGTCGGCGTAAAAAGACGACAAAAGCTTTCAGAGGACATAAAGACAGAAGAAAGTGGCTTTAGTTAGGAAGAAGATGGAGATTGGGACCAATTACTTTACTAAAGTATGTATTTTTTTTCTAACCAGGCATGTTATCGTATTGACAGAGGGTTCTTTGCATTATTAGCTCTAGAGGTTGACTTCCAGAAGCCAAACCAGGGACCGGGTTTAATCAAACAGTGTTCGTCTTGTTCCTAATCAAATACATTTAAGTAATGATCATCTGCTTTAACGAGATTCTGTCCAACTGGTTCATGGCTGGATTATTAGTGCACACATGGTTATTGCGATAATCATACAGTCAAGATATGTTGTGCAGCCAGTGTCTAGTTCCTATAAAGGGAACTTGACACCTGATAATACCAGGAAAAATGAACACACGGCATAATTGTGCTCTCTTCCTGTCAGAACATCCTGCATAAGAAAAACGGCTACAGCTAGTCATGTTAGGGATACTACACTCTGTTTATCTTATCCACACCAGAGTAGTTTTATATAAAGTTGCTGCTCTCACACAGATAGAGGCACCTGTGCTCATAACAAGAATAATTATGAATAACTATGTAACTCTGGGGTCATGAGGTCAACTCGAAAACCTAAATACCAAAAATGATGATGAGAAAGGTTCAGCTGTGCGGAAATGTTGTGAAAGATTTAAATACAAGGTTTAAAAATAGGCCGAGGCTAAATATTGGCCAATTTGTTGTTAATGCTGATTATGTCGTCATTGTAACACCTTTTACCTGACTTCATAAAAATGTTTGTATAATAGACCAAAAGTTAGTGTCATGGTCATTTATATTTTTATTAAGAGAGTCACGAGGTGGAAAGTTTGGGTCTAAATTACCTTTTTAGGTGTGAGTGTGTGTGGTTGATTGTCCTGTGTGTGTCTGGTGATTGGTCCACAGCTTACCCCTCCTCTCACCTGATGACCACTGGAGAAAGGCGATGTTTATGAAATAAAAGAATCTCTCGTCTAACTCTTGTGGATTTAATTTTTGCTCAGAGAGATAGAAGTCGGGCGCGAGCGCCACGTCCAGCAAGATCAGACAGAATCAGATCGAAGCACTTCATTAAAACATGATAAATGTTGTTAAACAAGCAGCATGTGGAGGCCGCAGACTCAGCGTAATTCGACCTACTGAGGTGTTTTTATTGATTGTCCTTCAGCAGGTAAGAACTAAAAGGAAGTTCACAGCTGAAAACTGTTTAAATTATCAAATGGGCTGAAGTAGACCTAATTGATTCAATTAATTCAAATTTTTTGTTGTGGGGGATTTAAAACAGTAAAGCGGGTTTGTGTGGCACACTTTTGCCTCCCTGGAGCCTCCGGAGTGGAATTGGTTTGGGTTTGCTGCGACAGACGTGGAAGCAAGTGACCCCACGTTGTTACATTTCCCTAAAGCACATCACAATCAAAGGCAGGAGCACAACAAAACTGTTCCAACGCTGCATTTTTCATATTCGGCTGGATGCCTCTGTGTCAATTCTCTCTGAGATGAACAAAACCACAATGACCAACAAAACCTTAGCTAAAAAAGTAGGGAGTAGAACTGGGTCCCTACCAATATTCAGCCGCTACCGTGTTGTAACCATCAATACAAACGCTCTCCGTAGCGCTTAGTCAATGATCATGGCACACAAACTGTTAAATGTCGGTCTCTGCTAGAAATCCTGCCTCTCACCTAAATATCGATTCCTGATTGGCTGCAGCGTTCTCGCTAACTTACATGTGATTGGCCGTCCCCGTTGTCACTCAATCTGTTTTTAAACCCAGAGCGGTAAAATCAGCTTGTCGAACGTCTGACTGTTATCGTCTTTAGCGACACCTGCTAGTTGGGTCGTATGAGAGGCATCTGCGAATTTAAGTTCTCAACATGTTTGGCATTTGTTCTGTCTGGGTCACATCAACAAGACTGATTTTAGCGGTGTCATTTACATTTTGTACGCGTCTGTGTGCTGTATACGATTTGAAGGATGTCCAAGAAAAGAAAACTCGATATAAGAGACTTCTTTAGGAGTTGAGGGTAAATTACTTAAAATTAGAATGAAATATAAGAGATTAAAAATAGATTACAAATTATTTTCTATTTTTATTTCTCATTTCTTATTTTCATGTATTGGTGTAGAAAAGAGCAACTGTGTAAAAACACAATTTATGGTGTAAATATAATGAAACCTCATTCTTGATGTGATTTTATATATCCATATTTTGGGGCATAAATTACACATAATAATTAGTAAAGTAAATTGAAAGTAAAGGTCTTTTTTGCTCAGGCAACAACTTTACCATCAAAATGATCAATCTATCCCTAACCGGTTTGTCATGCATCAACATATTTTTGTAAGGTAACAGAGAGGTGTGGAGGAGATGCAGGAGAAGAGCTTGGACTCGACGAAAATGAGGCTGGATATTTACAGGTGAAGGTTAAATAATGCTGGATGTGTTAGTCATGAGATTCAGCACTGTGACAGATCAAATCAAATGTATTTATGAACAGCTTTTCATGCAAACAGAAACACAAACTGCTTTACATGATAAAACTGTTTAAACATTAGAATAAAACAAGCCTTCATACACACAATATAACACAGCAGTTAAACAATGTTAGTATAAAGATGATCCGAATAACAATCAGAGCCTTATATCTAGTAACCAGTGGACACTAATGTGCTTGTATTTGAGTGTTAGTGACACATTTACATTTCCTTTATGTTCATTTCCAATGTTGTTAGTATGTTAATTGACATGACGCACATTTTCACTACAGCCCTGCACTGAAGAGTAAAGATTAGTACCTTTCGAGTTTGCCTTCTTGTCTTTGATTAGTTACTTTAACCTATAACATCTGCATAATGTGAAGTTATGATTGCTAATGCAAAAACTTCAACTTTCACAAGTGCTGCCTTGGGACACTTTTGTGTCCCCACCAATCTCAAAATCAAACCTACTCCCTTGCTAAAAACATCTAACTTTAGACAAATCCTTTGCACAAGTTGTCTGCTGTAAATCAAATAAAAAAAAAAAAATTGAGATTTTATTTTTAGGCCACATCGCATAGCCCTAGGCTGAAGTAAAGATCAAAGCAGAGTTTTCTTCTTGCCCCTCAGCGTTGGATCTTTAGAGAAACCTTGGAGGATCGTCGGACCAAACGTTTCGTCATTTCCACACTGGACTTAAAGCGGCGTCTGTGGTTTGGGAGCACAGCAAATCGTTTTTTCTTTGAGGAAACAGAGAGGAAAACTACCAGTGACAGCAACGCGCTGGCCGAACGGAGAAATTCGCCAAACTCATTTCCTCTGGTTTAACAGAATGAGGAGACCTCACAGACTCGTTTACAGCGAGGAGCACACGACCGCTTTGCAGAAGCTCGGATGGACGTCAGTAGGAAGCTGGAGTAACGGTGCGGGACACTCACGCTGTATGTGAATGAGCTGCTTTGGCATCTTGTATTCTCCGGGGTAGAGGGATTCGTAGTAGGTGATGTTGCTCTCCGCCTCGGGGACCGGGATGACCATGTTGTCCCGCTTCTCGCCGTAGACCTGCTGCGCCGAGATGGCCCGCTGCAGATGGTGCTCCTGCAGAGGAAAAACAGCACAAAGACACCAGACAGGAGGTGAGGCAGACAGGCAAATCCTAAACAAGGATTACAGATAGCCAATCACACCATCTCATCTCCACAGAATCAAGTCCCATCATGTGGGATCCTGTGATCTCGGCCTTCTCCACAACAACTACTCTCTTTCTGCTTCAGCGGCATAGTACTAGACTCAGATAAAACCAATCCACATGTTTACAGAAATCTCAGGATTTTCTCCTGATCTGCAGGCCAACTTCCAGTTTTGAAACATTATCTATCGACAGGACTTATTTTGGAGTTAATAACAATTCAACCTGTAAATGTTCCTGCAATTTTGGTCCAAGATGTTTAAAATGAACTAAAATGAAGCCGTTTTTGAACCACTTAGAGTAGAGATGTAGTTGGGCTGTCTTTGGAAAGAAAACCCTCTGAAGTTTTACTGTTGCTAGATAATATGATCCCGAATACAAATGAAAAGATGCCGTTTTATTAGTTTTCCACCCAGGCAAGCTTCAAAGGTGGATTTAGATTAAGGTGAGGGGCTGAAACACAACGTCTAAAACCTAAGTATTGCTTTTATTCAAACCAAACTTGATAGTAACAAACCAAAATAATAAAATATATTTTTTGAACATGTTTTTCTAACTAAAAACGGTCCAGGGTTGCCAAAATCGTTCCAGAAAAGGCAGTCTTTCCAGGTTTTCATCTGCAGATCATGTTGGATTATCGCTGGAGTTGTCAAAGATTAAATATTTTACTGCAGGACATTAATTGGACCCTCGTGTCCAAGATGGTACTGTTTTTAATCAATAAGAGGCTTTAAAGGGGAAAAGTCAGAAGCAATTTTTTCCCCATTCTGAGCAGTTTGGCAAAAGCGTTGCTTTGTCTATAGTTACGATATTGTCCTTGATTGGCTTACATCATTACGCTCACAAGAATATAAGCAATTAAATGATTTATGTATCTAGAAGTGTGGGGAAATAAAGCAGATCCGACCCAGACATATGCTACGTAGGAACACTATGGAGTTAGAAGAATAGGGTTTTATATTCTAAAGCACAAACAGAGGCTGTAACCAGTTAAGTTTTTCTGCTGGATTCAAACTGCTGCCTCAGTTAACCTGCAGCACATAATTTCTACTCTGTGCATCAACTTTACATTACTATACAACTCCAATCCTCCAGAATTCCCATCATTCAACGGCTGGATTCTCCAACAAACCTGAATCAAAAGGACGGATTTCCTCTTAGTATCAATCTCTCTGCAGAGATCTGATAACAAACCCCTCATCTCATTCAGGCGCCTCGGGAGAAAAAAAAATCAACAGAGTTGACTTATATTACAGAAACCACACATGGAAAAATACTGCTGCCATCGAAACAAAAAAAAACTGGTCATGTTTCTGTCATTTCCTCTGAGGTTTCATGTGTTTGCTGAGAGTTAAGAGCTTAGAAGCTGAATAATAATAAAAAATGTAATAGTGATGAAAATGCTGTGAAGTATTTTATTGCATATGCATCATACAGATTTTAGGGAAGCAGCAAACTTGACTGGGATTAATACACGAACAGAACTGTTTCTTTTCTCAGTTAAAAATGCTCCAGAGAACCAGAAAACTCATTAATGGTGACGGGAAATGTACCAAACGCGATACAGATATAAAAAATGTTTTAAAAATTTCCATAATGATTATATAGGAAAAACAAGTCTGGCCTTTAGCCAGAACATATTTAGCGGACGGACCGGCAGAAACATCGCGGCTGATGCTCGTGTTTCAGCCGTGCTGCAAGAAAGTACAAACTACAGCAAACACTTAGCAGTTTAGTTGTGCAAGCAGCGACTGTTTTCTCCCTGAGCTGTAAAGTTAAAGTGTAGTTTTATGGATGAACCAAAAGGAACATTTCCTTCATACTTTCCCTGTCGTGTCTAATGTGCGACGGACTGCAGTGTGCTTATAGCTGCAGGTTTTTTTTTTCCGTCTCTGACTGGAGCCAATCATCCTACTGGTCACTGACTTTAAATAAGCTTTTCATTGTTTTTGTGTTAGAGTCCGTGGACCGTGATTGGATTATCAAACATATTTTCAACATGTGTTTGATTTGGGTTTTACATAAATAAAAAGGCATTTCTTTGGACACTTCAGTTAATGGTAACAGGATTTAAAAGCAGAAAGGAGTGTGGGAAGGAATTAATAAGAAAACATTCATGGGGTGGGGAATGTAGAGCTAAAATAATCATAATCGACTCCCAGGATGAGGTTTAAATTTGTCCCAAAGAGGACAGAATCTGAACCATCAGCCAAGAATAAAACTGGAAGGAAACTCGACACCACTTTCCATCGCCTGGCTTCATCTACCTGGGAGACGCGAGCCGGCTGCAGGCCTGGATAACTGGTTTGTGGGAGGCCGATTTGAACATTTCCCGTCTAGCTTAACTGCTGATCCTTTAACTGAGGCTGGGCGCAGAGCCAGCGACGGGCAGACTGCCAACGGAGCGGCGTAGAGGGCGTCTACTGCTGTCCCCGAGGCGCACTGAGACAAAGCCGATGGCATCCGAGGAGGCTGAGAGTGAATGAATCAGCATTCAGGAGAGCGGGAAAATGAAATGTTGCCTTGTTAACGTCCTGCAGACACAAACCAACAGGTGAGTCGCCTGCTGAAACAGAGAGATACCCAGCAGCCACCTTCACTCCGACACATTCCTCCACCTTTAACCTTTTACTGCCAGCCTTGGATGCAATTATTCCACTAAATGTTGCATCAGTCTGAGGCGCCCAGCTGCTGACTGAGGCTTCTTTTTGTTTTATTTTTTAGAAATCAAAACTAATCTCACATCTAGCTTGACCTCAGCAGTTTCGGCTCTGCTGCAAACATCAGAGCGTTAAAGTCATAAAACAGCTTCCCATATTCCACTTTTAAAACATAACCGACTCAAGATCTTGCATTTCCACACGTTTATCTGCTATAAAACCGTTTATAGGATGCATGAAGTTCACGTCAACTCCAGCAAGATGGACGTCTTAACTAGGGGCGTCAGTATCTCCATCTTTTTGTCGAAATCAATCGGAATCACGTTCCGCTTCGAAGTCTAAAAGAAGATCGCGATCACCTCCTCCCATCTTTACCTACTGTACTGTCACTAGCATCCCGCTCGGACTCCGTAGCAACAGTTACCAGGCAACCATTTATTTACTCAGATTACCTCGTCACAAGGAACCACACACATTGCATTTTCCCTAACAAGTAACTCTCACCAGTTGTCATACAACTCACAACAACACCTGGTAACATTATGAACCGCTACATCACGATAAGAGTGTCCCTGGGAACAAAACACGTTAGCTGACGCTAGCAGGTAGCTATTAGCTAAGCTACAGTTAAACCGTGGCTACGATGGATGAAGAAAGAAGTAGCGGGACTGGAGCTAAAGGCGCACCTTCTACTCTCAAATTAGCAGTGAGAAAATGTTGAGTTCGCCGTGAGTTAAGTCGACATTCTCGTTGCAAACAGGAGAACGCCGTTTGCTTCACATTAGCTCGTTCATCGGAGGCAGCCAGGGCTAAAAAATAAAGTCACTAGATGGCAGCCACCCACCGTTACTAGTTATTTATTTAAAAAACCCAGTTACATTTTTACTGTAAACATTTTTTTTCCAATTTGACCATTAATGCCTAATGTGATACATTACACAGGAAAAATGGAAATTACATCACTTATGGGTCTTTTGAAACGGGATTTACTGTACAAAATTTTATTAATAAAACCAATTATCATAGACTAGTCTAAAAACAGTACAGGGCTCTGCACCCTAAGAAAAGGAAAAAATAAATGGAGAATTGAATCAAATCGTGACCCTAAAAATCTAAAATCAAATAGAGGATTTAGAGTTTCGTGACACCCCTAGTTTTATACATTTGTGATAACGGAAACAAAGCAGCAAAGATACAAACAAACGTTTCCTTTTTGTTTTCGGTATAAAAACGATTTTACAGAAACTGAGCTTTTATTTTACCTTAATTTGACCTAAACTTACCACTACATTGTTCATATATATTATAAACTACATTTCCCCCTGCTGACAAGAAAAACGAGGTGGGATGTTAGGAAATGTGATTAAAAACTAAAGTCCTGATACAGAAACTAAAACACCAACCATCACTCAGCCAACAGCGCTTTACAAATGACAGAGCTCAGGGCAGCCTTCCTGACAGACTGACCACAGCAGCAGATAGCCCCACTAATTCAACATCTGATATCGGCTTATTGTTTGTACAACTCCATAAAGCACTGTAAAATTAGAGATCGTTCACATGAAGCACATGAATCATTTGACAAAAACTCTTGAGTCTTTTTGCTTATGTTTGTATGAAAAACAAATTCTTTATATTAGACTCCCTGCAGGCAACAAAGCAGCACTACAGAGATGCTCCGCACACAGAGGGGAAAAGTACTAGCTATGAATAACAAAATATTGGATAAATGAAGCAGATTTGTGCCAGATAATGCCTTATTTAAAGGAAGCACTTTATGTGCCCCCATTGACTCCCCTTATATGGATATACGCTGATCGCCTTTGGTTATAAACTTCTCCTTAGGGACTCCAAACTTGTCTGGGGGAGAAAATGAACGTAATGAATGTTATAAATAAGGTCCAGACTGAAAAAAAAACAAACAAACTCCCTTTTAAATATTTAAATTATGACAGATTATGCAACATTGTGTTTAAATAGTACACAACTATATTTAGGAGAATTCCACACTAGCATAACTAGTTTTTAATGATGTGAAACGTGAATTAAACCGGTTGCTGCAATAAGCAATGGTTCCTCATATCTACAAAGCTAAACAGCAATCTTATGTTATTTCACAGGGGTTTGGAACTGGCAACCCTTCTTTCAAATGACAAAAATACACATCGGGCTTAAATTATTCTGATTTATCACGGAAATGCTTCGTTACCTGGGGAGAACGAATGTACCAAATAACTTTAACAGCGGAGGAATTAAGCAAAGAAAAAAAAAAGAATAAATAGTCTCAATTTTTGTTATGACCGAAGCTTAAATGCAGAACAGATTAAACCTCGTGTATAAGGCACTTTTTACACAACAAAGTCAGACATAAGTGCCTCACAGGAGTTAAAAAAAAAGATTGGCAGATATGTAGAATATCAGAAATACATGTTCAATTTAATTAGACAAAACATTTTTCCACAACTAGAAACATAAAATTACAAAATATTTGAGACAAACCTAAAATTAGGTAAAAATATATATTTTTAAATCAAGCAGATTATTTATAATTTTTAAGAATGGACGTGTAAAATTTGGGCCTATATCAATATTTACCGATATTATACTATACTATTACAGTTTGGACACTCTGAAAGCGACCACACCAGTTACTTGCTTCTCTGCTTCAGTTCCCAATAATCCTGCCCCGCAGAACCGCCACAGGACCAAATAAAAGCCACACGGAAAACCGCCTTCCCTCATGAAACAAAACGGAAATAAACATCGGTTCTTAATATCGGCCCAATTTTACTGATATAGACACATCACTCGTCCCTAATTACTTGTGATAATCGTTACTAACTCAACCAGGAGGGGAATAAATCTACCATTTCCTCATAAAAAACAGGACAAACTCCCCAGAGGCGATAGGTGAGTAACATCTGCACCAAGCAGCTGGACGGCGTCCCTCTAAGCTCCTCTGGGTTAGTTAGCGGTGATTTAAACCCCATTAATGCACAGATTAAACCCGATAAGGATTATTGGCGCCGATCTGAGCGCGCTCGACAAACACGTGCACGGCTCATCAGAACACAGAAAACTGATCCACGTCGAATCGGTCATCTCTGCTTTAACTGACAAAATTATTTTATTCACTTTTTTTCCCCCCAAGTATGAAACTGTTGGCCGCTTAGTTGCACATCAGAAACCAGGGATGCGTGATGTTTCTGCGTAAGCCGATATCGATAGACGGCTGATCACTAAAAGGCGGCTGAACTTATCACCAGCTGGACTCAACTCTTTACTTTAAAATCAACCATTCAACGTACTCATGTTTCTCTGTTTTATAATCGACATATTGGAAGGTTATGGCCGTTACAGAAATACTGATATCAGCCAAAGTTTTCCTGTACTTTGTTGCACTTCCATTAATCTGTCCAATAATATGCTGAAGATGTTTTTAACCCATTTGTAGTTTAAGAAGCATAAAAACACCAAATTCTGCTTTTTCTTCTGAAAGACACCATCTTAAAAAAAGTAAGAATACACCAAAGGCTCTAGTAGACAATCGGATGTAGGCCAACATTAAACAGGAATATCAGGATAATCCCTGTTTACGCAAAACGCACATGCAGATAATCGATGGCCACAAATATTTGGGAGTTCTCTGACATTTTGATCTGCCGATCATAGTAAGCCGGTTCAGATCTTTGGCCATTAATCAGCCGCTAACGTACTGGGCCAGAAGTCCTGGATTTAATGCTTAATAAAGCTCGACCAGATCTTATTTGGAGAAAAAGGGGTTATTCTTTCTAGGGATGTAAGAAAATATCAATATGCTAATATATTGTGATATTTTATGTCACAATATTGTGTCGATATAAAAAAAAACAAGTATAGATTTTTTTTAAATAATTTTTATTGGCAAATTTTTGACATAAAATTAGAAATAAACTAAAACTGGATCAGCTAGATGTAGTGATAGAACAGATTTTGAGTGTTTCGAATGTTGCAACAGATTTTCTACGGTTAAAATCAGTTGTAAAAATATTTAGTGTTACAAAAAGTATTTTGATATAATCACAATATATCTCATCGTCCCTTTTTTATCGTGATGCATATTGTATCGCCAGGTTCTAGCCATTACACATCCTTTTCCTAATATCCTGCTGCCATATCTCTTGTTTCAGCTGCAGGACATGAATGGATTTCCAGTTTTCCAACTTAAGGGAATCAAACATACTCTGAATTCATGTTTACGTTGTTGCATAACTTTAAACGCCCCCATCCAGTCGTTCCAGTTGTCAGCAACTCGTGAATCCCAGCATGTTTGTTTGCTTTCTGAGGTCTGATGATGAACAAGTGGAAGAAAAAAACAAAACAGCTTTCTCACACACGATGGTTCAAAAATAGCTTCCAAAAAACAAGCACCATCAATCACTGTAAAAAGTGCTGAGCAAGCCTCCGCTGACGATGTTCCCAGACGCTAAAAAGCTCCTTGCCGTGTTACAGACAGCTGCAGGCAACAAGCTCAGAGGCAAACAGTCGATAAAAACCAGATGAAAAAGGCCGACGGTTGGAGGGAGCGGAGCAGCCAGCAGCCGGCGGATGCTTTGGACATTCCCAGCCAGCGAGGAGCTGGTAGCAGGCCAGGATTTATCCGTGTGCACCGGAGCGAGCGAGGCCAATCACAACAGCCGCCTGTGGGTTCCCCCCCGGCAAGCCTGCAGACGCTGACCTCACTTTCAACCCGACTTAAACACAAAACAAAGTGGCCGGCCCAAAACAAACAGGTTCCCCACGTGCTGCTGGGAAACCCCGGCCGATCCCTGAACGCTGAGAGCTGGTGAACGCGCCAGCTGGCCCGTCTGAATGCCTCCCGACGAAGGCTTTCCATTAGCCGAGCGTCAGGAAGCGTGGGGACGCCACACGTTCAGCCAGCAGACCACTTAACGCTGAGTGGGCCGGCGGTGCTGTCTAGGCGGAGGAGGGAGAGACGGGCAGAGCTGCCGGCTTTTCAAAGGAAAACAGGAATCAAACTAGGCAACCGAATAACAAAACGCTTCAAATTAAATGGATATAAAAAAATAAAACATTTTTAGATCGGTCAGGGTTAAAACGATAACTCCAAGTTAAACACACAGTTTTTGCTTTTAGCCGAACCCCACGACAAAGATGGCTTTAAAAACTAAAACCACAAACTCACATCTGAATATTCAACTGATGCATATTCAACCAACCAACTCGAGTACCTAAGGTTTTTTCCCCCGTTCCCAGGTTAAATATGCATCTAGAATTCAAAAATAATCACCAGATTTGTCGATTTTCAGGCTATTTTGTTTCCCATGAACACAAAAGAGCAATATAAAGTTACAGCAGGTACCGGTCAGGCGATGATTGACAGCAGGATAAAATAATGCAGACTGCATGTTAACAGAACTAGCTAACAGGAAAAAAGCAGCCAGATATCAGAAATGTTCATATTTTCAGTCCATCGCAGACGTGAAAAACATTTAAACCCATTTCTGCAGCTCCTTGAACGCTCAGACAGGTTTTATCACATTCCAGATATTTCAGCACAGAACATTTACCGTAGGGTTGCCAGTCTTTATCATCTCCACATTTGAAGGATCAGGAAACATATCAGAAGCTGCTTAAAATGCCTTTTTTCAGGGGGCGGCATCTACACAAAATTCATCCAGCGGACATTTAAAATCTATCAAGCTTGGATTTCTTGTTACCCACCTAACTTCAATTTTAGGGGGGGGATAAAAGATTCACATAAGAATCTAGATTATTTGCTTAACGACTTTGAATAAAAAAAAAAAACGAAAAAAAAACAACGGTTTTCAAAAAACCCAATTTTTTTCCCACAGGCTTGGAAAAAGTTTTAAGTTCGCTTTATGATGAAGTATATTTAAGTATGTGGCAGTTTACTTTCGAAAGTATAATATTGTACTTATTAAATGTTATTCTTAATACTTTACACTTTTATACTTGTGTGATCACGATTGCTTATATTATCCGTCTGCAGCTGTTAGAGCTTCTTTATTGCTCCTTTCTGGGACAATAAAGGGTCATTCAAACCGATCCCTGCTCTCCTGATAAAATGTCCAATTAGAACCCCTGATTAAACTAAAACAACCAACTTAAATCCAGATAGTTTTGTAATGCATTATCCATTTGTGAAAATAAAAATATACCCATAAATATGGCCCTGATCAGTAAAAAAATATTAAAAAGGTGTTGTTTAAACTCATCTTGATGCTAGGATAAAAAATAATAAAGTTGAGTACATTTTGGGGCGTTTCGAGTTATTGTGAAAAGGAATACATTAGGATTTCCTGTACAATAAAACGGAGGTTTTGTTAGAGAAAATGTTTTTCATTAGTCCCATAACTATTTAATGCTTCTGCACTGACCACCTTTTTTTTCCCTTTTCAAAAACATCTCTTATAACGATCATAAAAGGATCACATCCCCAACCCTATCGTCTCGCTGCCTTGCTTTCTAACCAGACGGAGGTTTAAACAAGAGTCGCAAAAGCAAATGAGGTGGATTAGCGGTACTTGCCAACAACCGACAGCATCAATTAGGACATGTCACTGTGGAATATCGTCTCTGCTGCTCCGAATATAGAGCCGTTAGCGTGTTATTACAGTCATTAGCCCGCCATACAGCAACAGCCTTCAGTCAGAGGCCTCTTCAGATTTGCTGAAAGCCTGACTGCTTCTGCCAAGAGCATCACCAACCATGACGACTCGGAAAATACTCTGATGAAATTAGATGCGACGTTTAATTCTCCCTTTGGGACAAAGCATACTTTTGAACTTAATCATAATAATCAGAAACAATCATCGAAACTGGTCCAAAGAACGACCAGAGCGACAATCAGTTAAAGTAAGCACACCAAGCCTTTCTGAAAACCATTAAATAACACAACCTCTGACAAATTCAATAAATCGTTGAGGAAAAGCTAAACTACCTTGAAAAATTAACGGATATGAAATGATTCAGTATCTAGATACCATTTTTTTCCTTTTACTGGGAGAAAAAAAAAATAGAATGAGGGAATAAAGGCTGCATCATATTAGAAAAACACGAGATAATGTTGCCATGAGAAAATGCCTCGTGGTGTTGATATCAAGCACTCTATCCAGACGAATGGAAATGGCTTTCAGGTTATTCCATCTCAACAACATGGGTTTATTGAAAAGGTCGATGCTGACCTACATCTGCCGTTTGGCTAATAAATCAATATCTTGATGCCCTCTTAAAGTGTTTTCTGCAACATTAAACAAGCATCTTCAAATATAGTATTGGCACAGAAGGCCCAATAGATTATACATCTGTCAGGTAATATTTATGGCAGCTGTACAGCGATATTTCTACAGCTATACATCAACCATACATGCGGGTAAAGGGGCAAACTAGAAAGCGCCAATAATTCTCAATCAAACTATTCTTTATCACTGCGGCAGCACTTTTAGGAGTATTTTATATTTTAAAACTATTTGTGTAAGGCTCAGACTGCAGGCAGTAATGGATTTATAACTAAAAGAAGAAAAATCTCAGTTATTGTCATTGACATTGGGTGAATATCGGGATGAAAATGTAAAAATTCATCTTTGAATAAGTTTACAACTCTGAGAAAGCATTACAAAATATGAATTTAAAAAATGTTAAGTAAACCAGCAAAAAAACAAGAACAAAAACCATTAGAATTTGAGAAAAAACTACCCCCCAGTATCAAAGTTGAAAACAGCTAAAGAAAAATAAAGTAAAATCCAATGTCAAACATATTCAAATATCCACATCAACCTAAAGCAGGAGCAACAACTTTAAATCAGAGCACATTCTAACTGGAGCCTGACCCAGAAACCATCAAACAGGCTGCTCCTGCAGTCTTATGGTAATGTATTTGTTACATAATCTGATGCTCCAGCTGAGCAGAGCGCTGTTTTTTTTAAATAAATGACAGCTAATACCTTTTTCTGTACCCTGCAGACTGTTCTGAAGTCCTCTCGAGGGCCATGGCCGCTGGTCTGCCAGCCTGCTGTGCCATCTGACACACTGAACCCCTGACACCAAAACAGGCTCCAGGGAAAAAATAAAAATAAATCAAAACACCAGATTAAAATAGGTGCAATACCCTGCCTGATTTGCACAGCTTTTCAAGAAAACTACAGCAAAACAAGGGAAAATCCTGAAATAAATAGAAATACAAGCACTGTCCTCACAGAATTCAAATTATCTTTCCAACCAAACAGATTCCCAGTAAAACCAGCTTGTCCTCCCAGTGACCCGCAGTGCAAACACACTTCAGAGAAATCCCTTTCTTGTGAATGGCAGACACTCGTATCTGACTGCTACACATGCTTGGTGATAACTTCCAGTGTATTTACTGATGCCTCGCAGCAAGAAAGCATCAGGTGGACATTATAAACAAGTTCTGTGAGCACTTTCTGATAAAAAAAAAACATCTCTGTTCTATCATGCCAGCATGCGCTCCGACGGAAAAGCAATACAATTTATTAAACATCCAATAACCGTATGTTTTCTGCTCTTACGGCGACATTGTTGACATTTCTGCAAGCTGATCTGAGAGCGGCAGCGCCCCCTCGCCTCGGCGCTACGCTACTACGCCAACACAAGGCCCCCCTTTCCTCACGCAAGACACAAAATGTCGGCATTGCTCAAGTCACATGACCCCTTTGTACTCAGAAGCTCGTCTCATGCACACATAAACCGACAAAACCAGAAAATGTTATCAAATGTGGGGTCCCTGTGTTTTTATCTGCCCAAAACATGCATTAACGTCCCACGAACGGGTCGGCAACTGCCCGAAACCGTCGTGTTTCTCCTCGGAAAATTGGCGGCCATTTTGAGAGAGGTTGCGCAGGAAAAAAAGAGGGGCGCCTCTGATCGTTAAAAAATAAAACAAAGCTTATAACTTCACATTTTCAAACCGTTAAAACATTACCGATTCCTCTTCTTTCTCCATCCCCGTCGGCATCTGCGGCACAGCCCGGTTAATGGATGCATATTCGTGTAGGTCGGGTAAATCCTCACAACGGAAGACGGGTAGCGGCTTGGAAGCGTCCAGCGCCCGTGCCCGAAACGACAATTTACTCATTTTTTTTCACAATTCCAAATGCAATATAAATCTATCCGATCTCCTAACGTTCACCACGGCACCGAGTGGAGCTTTCATGGATGTTTCTGTGCGGTTAGTCTCTAACGTTCGGAAGGTTCTAGCTTGTATTTAGGGCGTCGCCAGCGGAGCTGGGGGAAGGCCCGGATCTCGGTCGCTCTCTCTCGGACTGTTTTTTTCCGACGCTCCGCTCCCTATCGGTGGTTCAGTGCGCCATGGACAACATGGCGGACATTTAAAAACTCTTTTGCTCTGTTTCGCTCGGAGCGGTCCAACCCCCAGTTCGTGGACCGACCATTCCCACACGGTCCCGAGCGCTTGCGCGTTGCCGGGGTTGGGGGAAGGGGGTATTTGTTGGAAACCAACTCCGCTCCACACATACAAATCAATTATTGAACTAAATATTAGATATGGCCGAAACACGTAGTTGTATACGGATTAACGAAATTTAAAAAATGGGAACAAATGTATTCCCCCAAAATAAAGAATGATGCGTATTAAATATTTTAAACGTAACTTAAATTAGAAAGAAACTTATATTATATATATATATATATATATATATATATATATATAAAAAAATATATATATATATATATATATAAAAATACAAGTTATATATTAAATTATATAAAAACATAGCTACATATACATTTTAAAAACAGATTCAATTAATCAAAACAAGATTAACGATTTAAGATGCAGATGTAAGTAATGTTTCTACAAATTCATGCTTGAAACAAAAACAAATCATATACACTCAATTCATATATGCATGTCTTGGAATAGGGGAAACGTAGTTCGAGAAAAATCTACTTAGAAGAAACCTAAAAACGTAATTTGTATGTATGAAAATAGCACACTTGTCTGAATATTCCAAACCATTCCTATTTAAGTTTAAAAATGGAACAGCATAAACAGGAAAGTCATATTTTAAATCATATTAACCCCCCCCCCCAATAATTTATGTTCTATATAATATATAATTACTAGAATTACCCCCCTTTGTCTTAGATTTAATAATAAAAAGTTTAGTTTTTTCACGCACATTTTGTCTCATCCAAACTATTTTTCCCCAACTTAAGCAATGCAGTAAGTTTGACTAAGAAAAAGATCTATTGTACCCAACATCCGCCTATCCCAATAAACACTACAGAGTCGACCGTTGCTGGAAAAGCAGGAAAACTAATTATTCAGATCCACTGAACCTCCTCACCCAAACATGTCACACCTAACCGGTACATAAAAAAGAAAAGGTGTTTACTCCAGGTGAGTCACAGCATGCACAATGCTGCCTCCATCTGGCAAGACGGGGAAATGAACACATGCATGACTTTTTAGGATCCACTCCCATTAAGTGGCATTTCTTCAGATACCATGGGCAATTTAATAATTTTGTAACGACTAAAAGCCTCCTGCCTTCAAACTAACAAAGTCAGAATAATGATAAACCTCCATTAAAGCAGCCTACCTGTTGCTGATGACGCTGATCATCCTGGGTCCAGGCTAAGTATCAGAGCCTCTCTTTTCATCCTTGAATCCATAAACGGCACAAAGATTATCTGGAAACAAACAGAAGAGCTGAAAGTTAAAAACTAATGACTGAAAAAGCAGGAAAAAACGGATCTGCATGTAGACAGAAAATTATGTCTGTTCATATAAAGGCGCAAGATGAGAGACCTGCCCACCACCTGATCTTGATTGCGAAACTTCATAGGATGGATGACACTGCTAGCACACCCTGGTGCAGTTCAGGGGTAAGACCAGGAGACAGTTTGATCTCTTAACCGTGGGTTTTTTAAACGTTTGGCAGGGGAAAAATGTGATGATGATATTTAAAACAAAATGAGGAGAGATAATGTCTCTTAGCAAAAAACAAGTGTTTTTTTTTATTTCTAGCACTGAATCAATCCCTCTCCACAGACAACATCTTGCAAATTGACCTTTCGCTGTTTCTAGAACAATTAGCAAAATGTCCCTTAGAAAGGAAAGGATACAGATGATGGGATTTCTGTGCAAAGCCGTTGCTGAGGCGGCCATCTTTGACGGGTGCAACCAGAAGGAATCATCGTCCTCGCTGCTCTGCGACAGCCTGGCGCGTAAATACTGCGTTCAACCCAAAAGGTTTAATAAGTCAGGTTAACCATCATGACAACTCTCAGAGAAGGAGAAGTTTTTGTTTAATTTCCTCTTTATATGTAATTTAGTCTTGAAATTATGAATAATTAGGGGTGTGCGTCATTTTGATTGACAGGTCCCAGATGAGCCGTCAGCGCTAGCGGCTAGCAGTTGCGCCACCCTGCTTACCACTGAGTCACTTTTACAGTCTACGCTGTTTTGTTTCTCTGATCTTGAAGATCAGCTGCTCCAGCAATGTTTTGTTTGTGTTCGGATGCTAATAGGCCACTTTCTGCTCCCTTTTTTTCCCGGTAAGTTAAATTATATCTGCTGGGCATTTAAGGTAACACTGCTTTTCTGAAAATGGGTTAAAATGATTCAATTTCTTAACATATTGATCATTGAAACTTGTTTTAATTAAAAATCACATCGTTTTAGTGAAAGTTATGAACCAATGATGCTTCATGCTTTCATTTGACAACGTTATTGAATCTGCCAAGAAGGCAGAAGGATAGTAGAGTCTCTCAACCACGTCTTTCCTGGCTCAAAGCTCCCACTAACCACCATTCGCTATGGTTAGCTCAGTTAGCTTGTAGCTACATCCACTCAGGCTGCATCCAAATACCACTTCTACGCTTGATACGCAGCAGGCAAAAAGGAGTATGCGAGCAATATAGTAGATCCAAATCTCCAGTATGGATTGTGGTAGTAAGCACAAAGTTCCCGTCACAGTTAGCAGCCGGTGGATTTGGGCGTATAAATGTAAAAGTGGAGTGATGTTGCTGATTACTTGTTTTTTCACAACTGATTAAATATTTAAGTTGATAAGTTGTTGAAGTTACATAACGTAAACATCTGGGTCAAAGGACACGTAAAATGGTGGATCAGGACGACCGATTTCATGCCTCCTACTCGCTCGTTTGCAACGCAGTATTTACTACATCAACGGTCGAGTAGTAGCTACTACGTAGCATGTAGTAAATACTAAGGATTCGGAAGCAGGGTCAGAGGATCAGTCATCTGTCCCCACCCTGACAGCTCCACTCCTTTGCCCATTTTTCGCATTTTCCGGGTGTGACAAGGCGCGTGACGCAGCCAAGATGGCGGTGATGGGAACCGCCCAGTCCCTTCAGAATTTTGCGGTACTTTTTTCCCCTGATTTTTGCGGCCTTAAATGCCTGATGTTGCGGCAGCTTTTATGAAAAGATGCAACAAAAGTTGCAATGTTTTCATTTGGGATTTTCTTTTATTTTTTGCCAATCACTTACTGTTAGACAGGCAAGCTTAATTGACATTTAGAATATTATTACTTTGTAACATTATTAGCAGAGGAGTTTTTATAAACCTTTTTTAAATGTAGCTTTAACAGATGAAAACTCTAAAATGTGACCAGCTCAGATTGGGTCACCACTAGAAGAACATCTCTTTTATTTTTCGTGCTACAGTCCCAGACCCACCCTGGGCCCCTTTCAGCCCCTCTTTTTAACCTCCTGGATACGCCCCTGCTCAGCAGCACGAACATTTAGGAATAGTCACTCATTAATCATTCTAAAAACTCACAGGAGTCTCTGTGTCTGAGTGAGAAGATATTTTTCTCACTTTAGTCCCAGCGTAGCATTGAGTCCGTTGATTTTGATACTGTAACTTTGGTTTCTACCGGACCAAAAAGCACGACCACCTACGATTGTTTTTCCTCATCGGACATACACAATTCACATAGGTGACCTAATCTTGCCAAAAAGTGAGGGATTTCTGACTTTGAGAAAAAGCACTTTGTAACCATCCTGCTAATCTGGCAGCAGTCCGTTTGCTTTAGCTTAGCATAAACAATGTAAGTAAATGGTAACAATTAGCATTTCTTGTGGGAAAGTCATGAAAATTACTCGATAATCACCATAATTATTCCTGTTGACCTCAATCTTATCGATAGCAAATGACAATGTTGTGAATTCCCTGCTGTGAGGAGGTCACGTCACGGCAAGCTGCTTCACGCAGAGACTGAGGGACTGTTTGCGCATGCGCAGTGTGTTCAATTACCTTCCTGTTCAGTTATCGAGTTGGCCTTCCACCGACAGTCCGTGGTCTGCATTATTCCGTTGTACAACAGTGTGCGTCGGTGATGATGTAAGTTACATGACAAGTAGATGTTGTTTACCTATTTTATTTCCTTCTGCTACTGTTTATTTAGCTGTGTAGCCGTCGTTCATTGAGGTTGTTATTATATTGATGCTAGCGTGTCAAACTACCGGACCGGTAGCCGACAGGGCTTTCCAAATTTAGCTTGGTCACGTGACCTACCTGTGGCGCGAAGCTGTTGTGCTGATTAATGATCCTACACTGACCCCTAGTGGTGACTAGCAGTATTACACGCTATTCGTGTCTATTGTAATTCATGTTATTTTACTATTATTTACCATTAATGCCACTGTACGTTAATTACTATTAATATTGTTTTATTGTTGTTGTCTTCTGCAGACATCACAAACCACACATACACATATACAACGTACTACAGTGTCCTGTAGAGTTGAAAAGAGGCCAATAAAATTCATTCAAAGAAAGAAGTTGCTGCCTCTTCTCTGACCGGAAGATTAGGCCAGTATACACACAGCCAGCATATCATCACCGCAGCTGTTCCGACACAGACAATATTAAGTAACACGAAGGAATTATAGAAGCAGAATTAGACTATATTCTGAAAAAAAAATTTCAGCATCCAAAAATAAATTTACGTGGTTAATGTTTATAGCTAAAATATGAGGGAAAAGTCCAGACGGGCATTATAAGGAGTTGGTCTGAAAGTGTTAATACTGCTTGCCCAAGTGAACTGTGACCCAAACCGTTGTTGGGTCTAGAGGCCGAGCAATATAATAAATATTTTCAATATCGGCTGAATATTTTTTAATAAACCGATAAAAAAAAAAGATTCGGCAGCAGTGTGGCCAGCTGTAGTACTTGTCTGAAGGAAGGACCCCCACATATTCAGAATCAGCCCACTCATATTTTCCTCTTAAGTTTGGTGTTTAATCTTTGACTGCACTATTTTTATATACATTTTAGATTTTAAGATTTACTACCATGTGGTAGTGTGCTTTACTTTGTGGGGATTTGACTTTCATACAAGATTCTGCCTCAATTAGGTATTTGCACCATTATTCTGGTCACTGTTTGATTTTTTTTTATTTTGTAAACTTAAAGAAACTTGAATTTGTTTTATTTTCTGTTCTGAAACCATTTGCACTCAGGTTACTATTTTGAGTTTCTCTTTATGATGTCTTATACTTAAAGTTCAATAAATATTTAAAACGTTTTATTGACTTTTTAATTTATATTGCACACAGTGAGCGTTCAACAGTCGTTCACAATCAATGTGCTGCTGAAAAGTACATATATCGGCACTGGATAATATCAGCCATTTGCAATCAAATTTTTAAAAGATCGGTGTCGGCCTTTAAAAGTGGGGGTAATATGCAAAGTTGACTTTTTGACATGTAACATCCTGATAACATGTTATTTCCTCATTAAAAACATGCCTGAAGTGTTGCTTAGACTCATCCACTTATGTTCGACTAATCTTTTGAGTCTCTGCTGGTAGTTATTGGGGGTGCTGAGACGCCTGCTCCCACCCATCTCCTCCTCCTACCTGATGTAGCTTACTCAGCGGAGTCGCTACAGTGGATTAATAAGCAGATTGGTTATAAAAGTGAGGCTCCTCCATCAAAACTGGTAGGAACTGTGACTTAGCATTTCTAACTCAGACTTCAAAAAATAGCTTCATATTTCTGTGCCTTTATGGTTGCAATGCAAAATGTAGCTTCATTTATCTCTGCACATTTTATTTCAATGCAAAACATAGCTTCATGGTGATTAATATTCATAATATGGTGCCATGGAGATTAAATTTTACAAAGCCGACACGTCTTGTAAAATTCTCTGTTTCTTTCAGGGTTGGATATCGGATCATTGGCGTGTCATCTTACAATCTCAGTCAAATACGGAAGTGATGAGAAGGCAAATATCTTTAAGGTGGATTTTTATATACATAGGATTTTAGGAATGATTTAGGGTAACATTTGTTTTCAGTGTGCTATAGAATGTGCCTGGAGGAAGCATAATACCACTACCACCCCTTTAAAAAGAAACCATATCGGTCAGCCTCTAGTTGGGTCAATGAATTAGAGACATGTAGTTAAGGTAACAAAAAACAAAACGTTTTAAATGGGGCAGACTCACATCCAAGCAGGACGATTTGGATAGGATCCTGACAACCGATTCTTGAAATCTGAATTGATACGCAGCTTTCCTTCATTCAGAGGCTACTTCATATTAGCTGCGACACAGACTTCTACAGGAGATCCTTTCCGTCCACAGTCGTCAGGATCTGCAGCAACTTTTTGAAGAAACCTAAGATGTTAAGAATTTCCGATTAGGGATCATGGAGTTAATTTGTGGTTTTCACTTAATAATAGAACTGGGATTTATTCGCAGTATTAAAAAAAAGGTTGGAAATTCAAAAGAGTGTATGTTTAGAAATAAATTACAGCTCTTAAAATGTTTTTGCCGCCTAGGTTTTCACTTGGTTTTAGTATCATTTGAAAAATCTTTGAAATTAAACCCCTATATCTTGGATATGACTATAAAAAAATGTTTAACACGTGTGTTTAGGATTGAGGACATTGTATTGGGAGTGCAAACAGAGTGTCCATGCTTCCAGGTGACGCATAGAAGTGCAACGTGGGTGGGGTTTCTCCCACAATGGGCAAAGAGTTCGTTTAATCACAGGAAAGAACTGGACAACTCAGCTAAGAGAAGACGTGAACATGTCTGGTCAGTTATTTTTCTGTAAAATATTCCAATCAAAGATCCTATTGAAGGATGGAGACATGACCCCAGGTCAGCCTCCACCTGTTTTCAGGAGCTGTGTGTGTATGGGGTGGGGGGGGGGGGGGGCGGGGGGGGTGGCTTGTGTTGGTTAGATAATAGATGCAGTGAATGATCCAGGCCGAGCAGTTCCAGGGGAGACCACAGGGACAGCCTGGCACTGTTCAGTCACACACCCAAAGCTGCATATGATCCAGCAGAAAAATATTCCAGATTCTCCTGCCATCAGGATGAAAACTCTTCAGTTATGGTGTAAAAAATAAAAACAAATAAAACCCCACAGAGATCATTTAACCGCCTCCTTCAGCCGCTGAGGCTCTACTCTGGAAAAATGCACCAAATTAGATTGTATTTAAATCTACATTATCGTCTAAACATTTATTTAGACTTTTTTCTATATTTACATCTATATCCGGGAGGTGTTGTAGCTTCATGTGGCGAGAGACCGAGTAGGAACTTGTGGTTTATGCTGTTGAATTGCATCCAGCTGACCAGCCAGGAATTTGATTGCGTGTATGAAATCATCTGATGCCAGAAAACACACGAATGACGACGGGCCTCTTTATTTTTGAGTTGAAAAAAAAAAAAAAACATCAAGCAGGAAAATACTCACCGAGTGGATCTGTGTAAGCCTCCGAGAAAGATGGGGAACATTTCTGCAAGTTTAACCAGAAGAAAGAGGGGAGAAAAAAACGAGAGAGGACGGAGAACACGACGCAGCGAGCCACAGAGGGAGTTAACGTTAGCCAAGGTTGGTTCCAGTTAGTTTCACGACAGAACCAGTCGGTGAGATTAAACCGGTTCCCGTTTAACATCCGTGCCGTCAAACGGCGTCCGTCGCTCGGTAAAACTCCGTATTTTCCTTCAGTCGGTCGAAACTAGAGAACTGGAAACCAAAGTGCTACTGTTGGGGGTTAACAACTTTGCTGTGAAACACGCCATCTGATTGGTCGGCCGAGACCACCAATCACCTGTGGAGAGGCTCCGGAGGGGATGAGATCGGAACGCTATTGGCTGGCGCGGACACCATTATGCAGAGGGGAATTCAGTCTCTTTTCAGATATACGAATCATTTTGTCGTTGCCAACCAACGGAATACCGTTCAGTCGTTCCTCGAACGGCCGATGTGCTGAAACTCCGTAGAGATTGCATAGAGATCGGAACCGTACGTTAACGTAGCCGCCATATTGCGAGGGGCATTTTTTGCACAGAATCTAACCACACAGAGTTTGGTCGAGTACCCAAAAGGTATATTTTAACATAGTTTTAACGCAAGTAGCCATCCAAAGATACGACGGAGTATGAGGGCCATTGTAAACTAAATTAAAATATTTTAAAGTAAATTTCAGTTAAAAAACGCAGAAATTCTGAAATTATACATATTTTTTTAGAAGAAAATTGGAAATTCTCTAATGACGATAAGTAGCAAAATTACGAGTAAAAACTCTGAATTTCTGAGATTATTTACACATATTTTCCAGAAAAACAACCTCGGAAATTTTCTCTCACAAAAGCCATAAAATTAGGAATTAAGACATAAATATTTCGATTAATCTCAGATATTTCTTGGAAAAAAACGCAATTCTCTGATGTAGAAAAGTAGAAAATTTGCAAGAAAAAAAGGCATAGATTTTCGATATCTAAACTTGGACATTTTTCACATGGTAAAGTAAGAAAATTGTAAGGAAAAATGTATGCCTTCAATTATAGAATTTTTTTATTTTTTTTATCATAATATTCTCTAATCAGAGAATTACACTTTTTCCCAAAGAAAATATCTCCAATTAATCTCAAAATTTCTCTTTTAAATCATAATTTTAAGAATTTTGTGACAAAATTATCTGGAAAATATGTGCAATTTTTTTCTAAATTACAATTTTACTGCTTTTGACAGAGAATCTCCGAGGTATTTCTGGAAAACATGTGACTTTAGACTCAGAATTTCTGTTTTTTGGGCGGAAATTTACGCCAGAATATTCTTCTTTTGTTTACAAGGGCCCGAATACTCAGTCGTAGAGAGAATTAGCCTACTCAAGAATCAAAAGTATTTGGTAAATACGCTACTTTAGAACTGAGTAACATTTGACAAAATAATGTAATCATATATATATATATATATATATATATATTCATTGGAAAATTTAGGTATTTAAAACACTAAATTGAAGAAAAACAAATCCACAATCATACATGAACAAATTGCAGCCCAAAAAAGACTTTAAAGTCAATTTTCTCAATAGAACAATGCTTACAGTAGGTAATTGATACATATATCTTAAAACAAGGTTAAAATTACTTCCAGTGATAATTTATAGTGTTTACTATATATTAAATTGACCTCATAATGCGCAATAAGCTTAAAAGCCATAAAATTACGTTAGAAAACCCAAGCTTGTGTAGAAACAATCCTTTATAAACAGTAGGTGCATGTCTGCTCTCTTCACACCAGGGGTGTCCAAAGTGTGGTCTGGGAACCATTTGTGGCCACTGGAACGATCTTGTTCAAAAATGATGCAATTTTGGTCCATCTGTAGCAACGGTCGACGCCAGTGGACACTTTTACTAACTCTTTGGGCCAAAATTATTACAGATGTATAAAAATCCTGCAATGGAAGGATTTATTTTTGGGGGGAAAATACTTTCATGTGTAGTTTTATTTGAATAACGTTTTTTTTCTTTTTAAAGGCTTAACCTGATGAAGAAGGCTGCTTCTGTTCTGGGGACAACTGGAGATGATTCAAAAAAGGATTCTTCATAAATTCAAAAAGATTACTGACAACCCTCAGCATCTTCTTCATGAGACTATCCTATGGCAACAAAGTATCTCCAGTCAGAGGCTTTTTCAGTTTAGCCGCAACACAGACCGCTACAGGAAATCCATTCTCCCCACAGCCATCATGGTCTACAGCAGCTCCTTGAAAAATTAACTGGTAATGAGCTACAACAATTTTAGTTCCCTCTTAGAGCAATAAAGTATTTTTGAATTGAATTTGAATCAAGTATCGTTAAGGCGTGTTCACATCGAACGCGACAGTCTAAATCTAGATGAAACATGGTATAGCAGCAAAGATATTTAATTGAATAGATGTCTCATCCAAAAGGAGCCGGCGTTTCAGGACTCGATAAATCATTTTTTAGTCTGGTCCTTAATTTTTTCCCTACTTTCGGGGGTGGCAGCAGCATGCTGTGGGGATGATGATTGGAGGAGCTAAAAGCAGGCCAATAGAGCTCCAAATAAATACACAAAGAAAATGGATTTATTACAGGCTGCACAGTTTGTAGCCATGTTGCCTTGAAGCAAGAAGGTTCTGGGTAATATTTTAATGAAACACATTACTGTAGAAAAGGGATTTTAAAAGATTGTAGATTCAGAACACAGGGCTTTTAAGATTTACCCTTTTAAAAGAGATATTTTCAAATAGTTTTCAAAAGTCTTTTTTTCTCAACAGAAGGAACAAAGTTTGGGTCACGCTCTCTTTGCAAATGTTTTATTTTTAGCCATGTTTGGTTGTCTCCATGTCTGCTTTTGCATTGATTGTTTAAACTATGAAATGAAAAAGAAAGCAAAAACATGTTTATTAAAAGATGAATAATTCGTTTTGTACCATGGATCATTTTCTAATCCTGTTAATTTGTCAACAAAATGATGCCCTTCTGAAACAAAGTCCCAGTCTGCATCAATCATTTGTGTTGTGGCGCAAATTGGAGAAAATACCAATCTTACATTGTAGTCATGGGCCGTAAATGCCCCCCGGCTGCACTTTGGACATCCCTGCTCTAGATTATCCTTAGGCGTGAGTGTGTGTCTGGTCAATACTGACCCACCATTAGGATGACCTTTGACCTGAAGCCTTCACAGGACCTAACAGGGAACACAATCAGTCAGTCAGGTGGGGAGAAATGCATGAAATAACGGCTCGCTCAGACTTGATCTTGGGGGTTGATTTGATTTATTCAATAAATAATTTGAGGAAAAACAGGTTTGCCTGAATGCGTTCCACGACTGAAAGAAGGCACTTTAAAAAATTACGTTGACAGTAACAAGTGTGTTTTAGTCAAAACCCCCGTTTTCTGTAGATCAAAAACATTTGATCGAGGCAAGAAGTAAAAAACACACAAAAAAACCCAACAACTTTAAATTCAGAGTAATAATCTATCAAAAACAAGGCATGTATTTGGTTATGCTGGAATGAAGGACCTGAGTTGGCTTTAAACTAAGCAAAATAAAACCTAACAAAAACAAACAGTAAAGCTGCTGTAAACCGACGTCCTTTAAGCCAGAAGAGAATTCAGGTTCTGAATGATTGTTCAGCTGCAGATTTATGGCTTTAACACAGAACACACTGTACACGTTTCATTTCATACATGGAGGCTTTCCAAAGAGCTTTAACTCTCCAAACCAAACCGATTGGTCCCAAATCCTTCGTCTGATCACCTCCCATTGAACAGAACCCGGATGGCTTCTGCTATCGCTCAGTTATAAAAACAATCTCACAACAATCCAAACTTTGTTTTTCCTTTTTTTTTTTTTACAAAGATAAAAGCAAAGGAAATAAAAACAAACGGTGGCAGAATGCATCTCTATCATTTGGCGACGAACATAATCGTATAGAAAAAATAAAAATAAAAACTTCGACCCTCCCCTCAGTTTCCTCGCCTCTTCCCCATGTACAGTGTCATCACAAAGGAGGGAGAAGCTCCATCATTTCCCCTCGTACTTCGGGTTGACCACAGTTGTTACAGCGCTCTTGTAGATCGGATTCTCACCCTGAAATAAACATTTTTAAAAAGGAGAGCAGAAATGTTAGGTTTCTTCAGCTAACTTCTTTACGTTTTGCTTCCATCTTTTTATTCTTTTTTGGTCCTTGGCGGCATTTCATTTCGCCCTTTGAGATCCAGTTAATATCCAATCCAGCTGATTCATTTATTGATCTTTACTGCTGGTTTTGACAACACTTGGTGGCATCACTAGATGACACAAATCACTCCATCATGAAACAATAGCAAAAGCTCAAGATATTCTCTTCTACATGCATGTTTTAACAGTGAGGAACGGTTCTTACACATAGAACACAGCAAATCTTCATAATAGTCGTGAAGAAATCCTGAACGGACATCTTATAAAGTACGGATATATGGTGCTTTGTTTAAGCAGTGAGAATTTTGGGGTGACTTTAGTGAGTTTTGTTTTGTTTTGGCGCGTATCTAAAACCCTGTTGGTCTTATGGAGAGTGAAACACTTTAAGACCTGCTAAATATCCTTAAAGGGCCGGTTGTGGCAGAAGGTATTGATAAAACTATAACAAACTGTTAAAATCACCGTCCACCTTCCAAAAGTATGTGTTAAATTAAAAAATCCTGAACAACTTTACATAATTATGTGATTAATGGCTGTTTAAATACACACTGCTTTTATTATACTAATAAAACTGTATTGGGGTGCACAAAAATGGAACTTAAATTTTTTATCTATAGGGTTCTCTAGAGTTTAGAGGGCCACAAAAATGGCCATGGAGGGCCGGATTTGGCCCCAGCCCAGGGCCTTGAGTTTGACACGTGTGATCTAAATCATTCTGTTGTTTCTCAGGCTGTGTGTTTACCATCTTAAATCTTTTGCAGGTTTTCTTCCAGGATCGTCATTGATTTACCTACAGTCATCTCATCAACTGTGTTCCCTACATTACTCATGGCAATGGTTTCACAACCATCTCCCAGGTGAGCCCATCAGTTTGGACCGAGCACGTCTAGGTAAGTCTGCAGTTGGCCCATCCTCCCTCCATGCTCAGATGACAGACTAAAGAAGCTCTGGGAGATGTTCAAACCGTGGGATAATGTTTGATGTCTTTGCTTTAATTTTCTCCACAGCGTCCTCACTGACCTGTCAGCTGTGTTATTTGTTCTTCATGATGCTGGTTGTTCATTTCTGATCTCTAGCAAACCTCTGATGCCTATCGAGAACCGCTGGATTCAAACTGTGATCTAAAGAACTGTCTAATTCTGCGTCTTCCTACCTGTTCTGATAACGGCTCTAATAAAGCCCGCTACGAGCCTTCAGCTAACAGGTTAATTTAATAGTGGAAGCATAAAGTTGTGTTTAAAGTGCTGTTGAGGTATAACCAACTCACGGTGTCCCAGATGGCATTCATCTTCTCCTTCTCAAACTTGGCAAACTCCCTGCGGTCGTGGATGATCATCAACAGCTTCCAGATGAGCAGCAGGGCAAGGCCGATCATCACGATGCCCGCTACCACGCCTGCCACGATGGGGATGATGTCAGGACCTGCTGGGCACTCTGAAACAGGGAAGGGCAAACATGATTAGTGACATCTTTTATCATTTTAAAGTACTTGTTAAAACCGAAAAAAGGCTTTTACATATCTTTTCCACTCTGACTTCATATTTTTCCTAACAGAGATGGCGGTATATGTGTGCTTGTATGTGCGTTTCTTTTCTTCTTTCATCCTTAATTACAGAAGAGCTGCAATTACGGTCTTCCACCTGTTGGCTACGCTGTAGGATCGAGGGAAGGTATCATCCTCTTTACCACTTTAAGCCTCCAGCATAAGTGATTGGGCAAGGACCTCAGCCAATTATCCAATTAAAAAGAGTGCTTCCTACATACAGGTCCTATATTATGCAAAATCAAGGAGCTTTTAACCATTTTGTGTTACTAATTCAGCCATTTTTCAGGAATCCTCCTGAATCCTGCTAAACAACTGACTCATAACATAGTACATTTTTTCTCTTCAGAGCGTTAAACCAGGAAGTGCCCGACGTGTCAATGCCGCTCCTGCAGAGTAAACGCCCCCCTCCCCACCCCATTCCGAGGTCTCAAAGCGGCAGCAGAAGCAACATGCTAAGAATCACTTTTTTATTACTTTACCTTCGCAAGAAAATGCTCGTTTGGCTGGGAGAGGTACAGGACTTTATTAACCTTCCTAAAGAAGAGACCAATCGACAGAAATGGCTGGAATTTCCTTCCAGGATCCAGCGACTAACCAGCCATAAGACGAATGTCTGTGACCATAACTTCACCGATGGCTGCTTTGTGAACCTTGGCTAGTACCGGAGTGGATTGTCCGAGAGATTAACTCTTGTAGCCGCCGCAATTCCCACCTGATTGAGTGGCCAGAGCAGTAAGTAAATCAAAACGCTAGCTTCATGCTAATGGGGAGCCTAAGTCACGCCCTTCTACTTCCGGTCCATGGGTCCCCTGCTGCCAAAAATCGTTTTTTTAAATGAATGGGAGTAAATGGAGCGATAAGTTATTTTTTGATCCAGCTTGAAATGCGCCGTAAATCAAACATATCTTGTCCGTTAATTTAAAAAACGCTGATTTTGAAAGGGCGGCACAAATTACTTTAGGTTTTGTGTAAAAACACTTAGAGGACTACAAGTGCAGAAGAAGAAAGAGACCATGGTCGGTAGCCTCGAGGACGACGGAATGAGCTTTAAACACGGAGAAAACCTCTATAAATCGAACCATGTAGAGAGTGGCAGCTATGCTGGGGATAAAGCAGTCGGTGGAGTGAGAACCAACATTGAGGAGAAGCTCTACAAGCTCTAGGTGAGTGTTTTGCACGCTATAGCTAGTGTTAGCTCTCGTTAGCAGGGTGACGTCATCTATCAGACTTCTGAGTTAAAGGCATTTCATTGCAAATTTTTAAAATCAAATAAATACCAAATCACAGTTGAAATGTACATCATTAGTTATCATTTAAATCAAAGTACATAATGTGTGTGATACAGGACGTGAGACAAAGCGGACCAGAAAATAACTTTAATAGCTCCATTGACGTCCATTCATTATTTTTTTGGCCAGCGGACGCACGGGGCGACCGGAAGGGGGAGGAGACCTAAGCTCCTCATATGTTAGCCATTTATGAAGCAGTCTCGTTTACGTGAACTTATAACCAGGGTTATTGCGGTTAACGAAAAGGAACGAAATAACGAAAACTAGAAGTAAAAAAAAATGTTACTTCAATCCGAAAAAAAAAAAACATGAATTTGAAACAAAAACTAACAGAAACTAATGAGCGTTCACAAAACTAACTAAAACAAACCGAATTTATTGAGTACATTTGCTTAGTTTTCTTTTTAAAAAAGAGCCTCATAAAATGTAGAATTATTTCTACGTCGCTCTCTGACTATGATATTCACCAGATGAGATCATGTGTTGTGGCTTTTGACTGCACAAATGGCTTTGATAAAAACAACAGAACGGGAAAGTTGGATACAATCCCATCGACTCGCCCCCTTCCAAGGAAATAAAGGAAGTCTCTGGATTGCAAGCTATCAGAAGAAGCGATTGAAACGATGATTAAACAGTCTACAGCAAAAACGTCATAACAGGTGAGCTAATGCTAACAAAAAAGCTGACATTCCTAACTAACACTGCTAATGCAAACAATAGCAATGGGAGCCGGTGTTACACCGGAGCTGTGTAGCTGGTGTAGGTTGTGTGTGTATCCATTGTGTCGGTGGACAAATAATCCCTCTCTAGTTTCTGGTTGTTGGTGGTTTTTACTGGTTTCTGGTGGTTTTTACTGGCTGTACTGCTTTATCCCAACATGTCAGTAAAGTCGTCTGTGTTGCTGCGGTCCGCCTAGCGTCATATAACTAAAGGTTGAGAGAAAGTGCCAGAGTCCAATTTGGGATTACTTACTTACAGTGGCGGCTGGTGGAATTTTTTCCAGGGGGGGCTATGACTATGATGGCTAAATGTTAGCCGCCAAACAATTATTTTTTTTAACCTAATTAATTACAGGGTAGCTGTGAATTACTCCTGACTAATTAACATTACAAATATGACAAAAAAAAACCAAATTTGCGGTGTAAAGGGACAAATCCAACTGCCATAGTTCTTTTTCATCAAATAAAAGGAGCGATTAATAGATTGTTTTATCTTTTAGCCAGTTGCTAACGCAAATTAACTGGCAAAAATTTTCTGCATTTAAAGCTGACTGTTTCTTATTAATGTTGGACAAGCCTGATCTTCCTCTTAATAGGACTATCCTACGACAACAGAATGATTTTAGTCAGAGGCTTCAACAGTTTCTCTAGAACAGACAGCTACTGTAGAGGAGGAAACACTGAGCTGTCTATAGAGGTACTGGTTCAGACTGGGATCACTCTGTTCATACTGGGAGAACCTGCCAGAGCTCCACTTAAAGCCATTCAGAGTATGAAAAGATGTGAGTTGAAGAAAAGGCTGTTACATTTCTTCTGTTCTTTATTATTTCCACACAGCTGCTGATACAGGTTTGGGTGATATAAATGTGAGGAGGGAGATGATATGTGTGATTTCATATGAAAAATAAGAACAAATGCAAGGTACGGTAGAAACAACTAAAACATATGAATAAACTTTATTTTGGGTTTTCGGCGGCTGTGTTACATATTAAATAAATCAATGTAATATTGACTTAGTAATAAAATGTCACAATTGCCCTTTTTTCCAAAATGTAATCACTCAGCAAACAAACTCTCAATCTAAATAATAGGACTACATGCTCTTATTTTGAAGTTGCGCGTCTACACACCTACTTCCGCTATGTGCTAATAGTTACTGCTAACTATTAGCAGTAATTTAAGTCCGAAAACATAACTTAAACTGAATAATGCATATTTTTAACGCAGCGGTACCGTACTATGAAATGTACTCAAGCTATACAGAGACCCAACATGCATAATTCCACATTAATACAGCGCTTTTTATTATCATTTTACTGCTTATTGGTATTTATATTCAGCTGATAATCAGGTCCGAGCTATTTTACCTCAAGCTTCTCCTGCTATGTTTTTCTCTCAAACGATATGGTTTTGAGTGATATAACAAAATTATATTTTTTTTATTTCTGCATTTTGTGTCTCTTTTCGTTTGTCTCCAACTCCTGTGGTTTTTTTGCTACCCGTGTGCCTGCTGTAGGCAGAGACATGCATTTCTACGGCTGTACGTCTCCGAGCACGTATCAGAGTGTATTACGAAATCACGTTGGTGCAAGCACTCCCCGTGCCCTTTGAAATGCATTGTAAGGTCCAAACTTTGAAAAAAACAATCTCACAATGCAACTCTATGAGAGCGCCTGGGGCCATTTTCAATCTGACTGAGATAGTAATAATAATAATAACAATATTAGACTCTTTTTCTCTTCTCTTTTATTCGTGTGACTCAAGGAGGGCGATACACTATGGATGAGCCCCCTCGCCCTTGGGTGGAGTTGGAACAAATCTCGAAGGGAGAACACATATCAACATAACAATCTCTTTTTTTTCTCTCTCTTTTACATAGGAGACACGCAGATAGTGGAAAAAATAAAATCACGAGGGTGCACGTAGAGAGGAAAAAAAAAAAAACTCTGCTGCCAAAACGTGCTTTAAACTTAAGAAAATGAGGGACAGCAGGTCTCATGGCAAAATTTCGATGCGTTTCAAATAATGGGTTTAATTCAAAGGCAGAGTGTAGAGCTGAGCCGCTCTCCTAAAAGATCACTGATAATGGAAGGAGATCACTACACGATGAGTTTGGGTGGTGGTATTGTCATCTATCTTTTAAAACCATTTCTAAGTTGTAATTTTTTATAATCCATTCATGAAATAAATTAACAGAAAAATTGCTATATCGTGAAGTATATCGTTAGCGGGATATAAAAATTTAGCCATAATCGCCCAACCCTGCTTTCCTGATTTGTATGGTTATTAATCTGGCCCATGTCAATACAGATTTTGTCATAAATTTCTTCTTTTTTTTTGTCTCGGCCCGGTACACAATTTGTTAACAAAAAGACTAAAACCAAAACTGAAACTAATAAAAACTAAACTGAAACCAAGCATTTTCAAAAAACTAAAACTAAACTACCTTACAAATGGTAAACAACTAATTAATAGTAAAATAGAATTTAAAATCTGAAGTCAAAACTAAAACTAATGAAAATTTTTTAACTATTATAACTCCGCTTATAACTGCACTGTCAAGTAACTTAACCGACTTATTGCTCCAACATTTATACTTCTACTATTGTTAATGTTTCATCTCTGAACTATTTTTCAGTTTGAATAAAAAGGATATAGACTTTTCCTCGCCGTAATAAAACTGGACTGATTATCGAGTGGGAGACGTTCCGGAAGCAGCTTGGTCCAAACCTACCGGGCTTCTCCCACACGTGAACCTCGTTGGTGTCGTTCCTGACGGCGAGGGTGAAGTAGAACCAGCAGTCGTTCTCGTCCTTCTCCTTGCAGATGGTCCGGGGGAAGGGCTGGTCGGTGGGCTGTGGGAGCTCCTCTCTCTTCTCCACGCTAATCAGTATGAAGTTCTTGCAGTTCTCCTTACAGGTGTCCTTCTTATCGCCGGTCTGGAAGGTCAGACACTGCACACAATCCCTGAGGGGAGAGAGAGGGAGAGGGATCCATGTGATGCAGTTCAGACTCAAAGAGAATATCTAAAATATTTTAAATCACTATTGCTGAATTTATGTATGAAATTAAGCAGAAAAAGATACATATTTTATTTATTAAGTGAAAAAGTAATGCTTAAAAAGCTCTGAAGGTTCTCTACCGATCTGTAGTTTCCCTAATTATGAACTTCGGTTTCTCATCTTGTTCTTGAATTTCTCTACAACAGGGCATGATGTGCTGCTTTATGAGATCATTGATTAATAATCTGCAGATGTTTAAATATGCTATATAATACAGATTACTTATATGTAGAATATTTTGTAGTATTTTTAATATTCAGATCATCATGATAAATTAGAAAATTATTAAAGGGAGAATTTATTTCAATAACTAAATGAGACGCATCATACAGAGAGTCACACAGAAATCTGTTTTTTCAAGCCTTTCTTTCTGTTAATTTAATGATTTTCTGCCTACAGCTGAAAACATGACATTTAAAATTACAATATTACATTAGCAAAATACAAAAATGTAGGCGTAATGAAAAGTGTGTTCATAACCTTCTTATAGGTCCTTTTAAAAAAGTTACTTTTAGTCTGACGGACTGGAATCATCAGAATGTATATTCTGATTTACTGAGATGTACCTGGATTTTTATTGCCATGAGGTTGGAAACAAATGTTTTTGTTTTTTTAACTTCATTTTTAACCACTCTCAACATCCCATTGAAGAAAATCTATCCATCCTCTTTCAGGAAAAACTATTTTGAAACCTAAAAATAGAAATATAATGGTGGTTGCTTAAATAAAAGAACACATTTCCGAAGGTAGATCTTTCTGAGAAATTATTAGGTGTCCTTTTTCAAAAGGTCAAATAACATTTAGTAACTATTTAACTATATAGTTGAATAACATTTAACAACTTATTGGAAGTTATAAGTTTACTTTTTAATGCACAGTTCAATGCACAATCTGTACTCTAACTTTTTGATTATTCAAATTACCTTAATAACCGTACAGTACTCAGTTTTTGTAACTATTGTACATGATGCAAGTATATTTTCTTCTGTAAAAATTGTGTGTTTGTGTTCTTTGTCCTGTTCTGTTTGTACATCTATTTTTTGCTGCTGTTAAGCCCAAATTTGCCCTTGTGGGACAATTAAAGGATTATTCTATTCCATTGATTTAAGGCTTTAAACTAGTTTCATTTAGCTGGACTGAGGGGAAAAAACAGCTCCTAGGAGTGTACAGGTTGCAGACCACTAAGTTAGTGTATCTGGGCAAATGTATTGTAATTAATCCGAATTAAACCGAAATTTTCCACACAGGGCCTGGTCCATTTTTGCTAAACCAGACATAATTTAAAAACTGATTGTTGCATTGAAAATGAGGCAGCAGAGGGTAATTTGAGTCTCTGATATGTAAATAATATGAATGTAGTTTTAGATAGAAAATTTAATTTTATTAAAACCAAACTTTTTAAATCTCACATCCCCCTAATAAGTATTAGGTTGATGATCAGTTTAGATTACATTTTTTAAAGTTCACTTCCACATCATAAAACTTCTCTAATCTATAGAAGAAGATTTCTTGTATAGTCTTTGTTTTACACTTAAAGGATTAAATTGTGAATTTTTAAGGTTAAAAATTTGATTTTAAATTTTACTAAACAGACGAAAGAATTATGCTGCAGACTGAAACAGTAAAAATAGTCAACAGATCAGAAAAAAAGTGGGGCTAAACTTACAGAGAAGCCTAGAGGGGTGGCCCAAACGTAAAGATCTTTCTGACTCACTTGTGCTCTGGACAGACACCTGGACAGGTGGGACACAGTTCGCAGGTCGGCCCCTGAAACTTTGTGTCCGTGCATTTGCAGGTCCCACAATCGCAGTCGCCGCGTCCGTTGCAGATCTGCCCGTTCCGGGCGAGGCAGGTGGAGGTGTCCATCGAGCACTCGCAGGCGCTGCCGGTGTAGTTGGCGTCGCAGATACATTTTTTGCACTCGCAGCGCCCGTGACCTGGTAAAATAGGGAGAATACGACGTCTTAGTGCACAGTAAGGGACTCAACAAACCAGCCGACATCCGTCGTTTCGTTTTAAAGTAATTTGATACAAGATGAATCTCAGATCCTTCCAAATGTCCTTTCTGGACAACAGATTCTATCTTGTTAAAATATTCAATTGGTTTGAGTCTTAACTTAAGAACAGGACATTCTTTGTTTCAATAGGAATTTGTTCATTGAAATGACAGAAATTACATGTGATGCCCCCCAGGGCTCCATCTTGGGCCCCCTCGTTTTTATTATCTACATGCTCCCACACAAAAAAAAATATATAACAACCAACAATATTTGCTACCATAACTATGCAGATGACACATTCTATTGTACATTACAATGTCACCAGGTGAACCCATCCAGACCCTAAATCAATGCAATAAGCTAATCAATAGCTGGATGTCCCATATGTTCCTCCAGCTGAACTGAAACAAAACTGCAGTAATTATTTTTGGACCTAAAGAGGAACGATCCAGAGTCAGCACACAGCTTGAGTTAATGCAGCTACAAAATACCGATCAGGTGTATAATGTAGGTGTAGTAATGGACTCAGACCTGAACCTCCAGGGTCACATAAAGGCAACAACAAGGTCAGCTTTCTATAACCTGAAGAACATTTCTAGGATTAAAGGACTAATGTCAGAAAAGGACCATGAAAAACTCATCCATGCATTTATCTTTAGTCGGATTGATTACTGCAACAGTGTCCTCACAGGTCTACGTAAAAAGTCAATCAGACAGCTGCAGCTGATCCAGAACGCTGCTGCTCATGTTCTCACTAGAACTAGGAAAGTAGAAGACATCACCCCAGTTCTAAAGTCCTTACACTGGCTCCCTGTAGCTCAGAGAATAGACTTCTAAATACTCCTACCAGTTTATAAATCATTGAATGGTTTAGCACCAAAGTATGTTGAAGACCTGTTGGACCGACCTTCCA
This sequence comes from Apricaphanius iberus, assembly GCA_028564705.1. NCBI lineage: Eukaryota > Metazoa > Chordata > Actinopteri > Cyprinodontiformes > Aphaniidae > Apricaphanius > Apricaphanius iberus. The sequence goes on from JAPXFQ010002837.1 coordinate 982,818, forward strand.
GACCAATTAGGTTCTTCTCTGCATCCCCAGAATCAGAACCAAATTTGGAGATGCAGCTTTCAGTTTTTTGACTCCACTAATCACAAACTAACTACTAGAAAACTGCTATTAAAACGTAGTTCCTTTAAATCAAGCCTAAATACCTGTCTGTTTATATTTGCCTTTGAGTAAAAATAACTGGAACATAATCAGTTTTTGTCTGGACTGAAACTAGAGTGATTAAAATTTCAAGGATCGATTAGATTCCGATCATCAACAGTTAGAATCCATTATCACGATCCGATGCGATCTGCTCCAATTTCATATAGATATAGGCCAGTACTATCCATGCATCCATCCATTTTCTGAACCGCTTCGTCTTCAAGGGGTTGCGGGGCTGGTGCCTATCTCCAGCTGTCAACGGGTGAGAGGTGGGGTACACCCTGGACAGGTCACCAGTCCATCACAGGGCCACATAGAGACAGACAGGACAAACAACCATGCACCCACACCTAAGGACAATTTAAAGTGAACAAATTAACCTGACATTCATGTTTTTGGACTGTGGGAGGAAGCCGGAGTAGCCGGAGGGAACCCAGGCATGCACTGGGAGAACATGCAAACTCCATGCAGAAAGACCCTGGGCCGGGATACAAACCCACAACCTTCTTGCTGCAAGACAACAGTGCTAACATCTGCGCCACCGTGGGTCAGGACTATAAAAAAATGTTTTTGAGCTGTTACTAGGGCTAGGCGATTGATCTATAAAATAGATTCAACGATTTTTCTGTTTATGAAGATTAAATCTTTGGAAATAGGAAATTTGGAAGATTTTTTTTTTTTTTTACAAACGCACTTCTTGGACTTCTATAGCTCAGAGTGACGTCAATCCGCAGAGGGCCTACCACCTTGTTTTATATGAATACTTTACAGCTTGTTTTTAGCTGGACTTTGAACTCAAGTCAGCTCTGGGATAAGATGATTGAAATAAACGAAAAACTTTTGAAAATATTTTTCATCACTTGCAACTTCTTTTTAAGAAAACATGGGTAGGAAAAAACAAAATTAAAATCAGAGATTCTGAGATTTAATTTTTAAGCCATATTGCCCACCCCAGATGTTAGCTTAATTATATAGCCGCAATTCAATTCAACACACTTGGTGAGTTAAAGTTTACAAGGGAAAAACTAGGGGTCGTCAAGATCTCGACTTTTTCATTGAAATCAATCGAAATGAGGTCGCGACCTTCTGCCTCAAAATCCAAAAGAGGATCGCAATCACCTCTTCCCATGTTTACATACTGTAGCGTCACTAGCGTCCAAATTGGACTTTGTAGCAACAGTTAGCAGACAACTGTCTATTTATTCTGATTTCCTCATCAAAAGGAACTACATACACATTGCATTCTCCCTAACAAGTAACTCTCACCAGTTCTCATACAACTCACAACACCTGGTAACATTATGAACCGCTATATCACAATAACAGCGTCCCCGTGAACACAGCACATTAGCTGATGCTAGCAAGTAGCTATTAGCTAAGCTACAGTTAAACCGGGGCTAGGATAGATGAAGAAACAGTGGGACCAGAGCTGAAGCCGGTCCTTCTACTCGCAAATCACCACTGAGGAAATTTATAGTTCCCCCGTGAGTTTTAAACAAGAGCACCGCTGTTTGCTGCACATTATCTCGTTTCTCTGAGCCATCTGGAGCTCAGAATTGTTGCGCTGCAGCAACTAAAAAGTCACTAGATGGCAGCCACCCTCTGTTACTTATCATTTCTGTTATTTATTTAAAGATTTTTACGCTTATAAGTGTAGCAATTTGTCGTAAACACAATAATATTGTAAATAAATTATTTCAATTTGACCATTAATGCCTACTGTGATACATTACACAAGAATAATGGAAATTGCATCACTTATGTGTTTTGAAATAAGATTTAATGTACAAAATTTAATAAATAAAACCAATGATCATAGACTACACTAGTCTGAAAAATGGCATAAGGCTTTGCAACGTAAGAAAAAGAAAAAAAAGAAAATAGAAAATCAAATCAAAGATTTGGAGAATCATGACTCCCCTAGGAAAAACAGTATAAGCCCTTTCAGAACTAAGCCTTAAAACGCCTGTCTAGACTTTTAATTCCTGATGTAGCTGTATAAAAAGGGTAAAACTATGTTAGTCGTTTAAACCGATTTTTGGACTTGTGAATCCATTCAAGTCTTAAGTTTTTTAATAAGAATTGATTTTTCCAACACAGCACTAATTGAAACGTTTCATTACTTTTCTTTATTCTTCCATATTAAAAGTTTGTTTTTGTTTATTGTGTTATTTTTCTATCTTATAAAGCACTGAACTGCTATAAAACTGAACTTGGTTTGATTACCAGCTCATCTATCGTTTTGTGGTTGCATCGTCCTTGAATTTAGGCCCACAATCACATCATACGTTAAGAACCAGTGCTGGTGTCCTTCTCAGGCATTCATTGGGCAAACGGCAGGATGAGTCACGATCACAGGGCGCATAGCACTAACATACACAAATTGCTCCTAAGGGTCATTTAGAAAGACCTTTTAACCTAACAGCCATGCGTGTGGAGTCTTTCATGCACAAATCCTCAGAGTCCATACAGAAAGAGCCCTGGCTGGGATTTAAACCCAGAACCCTTTTTAAGTTCTGAAACACTTCAAGTGGTTCAACAGAGTAAAAACAGAAGAGTCCTCTCATCAGACACTGTTAACACCGATATACACTGCAGTCCTGACCTCCACAGAGCTTGTTGTTGGAGCGGTCACAGTTGAAGTTGTCACACTCGCAGAACTGGCCGCTGTAAACCTCCGTAGGATTGTCCCGCTTCTTGCATTCGCAGGTGCCGCAGACGCAGTCGCCGTTGTTGCTGCAGATGTCCGTGCCGTTGTCTCTTCTGCAGTTGGCGTCCAGGTCCTCGCTCCTGACCTCGTCTCTGCTGCACTCGCAAGTCTGCCCAATACGTCCCTCGTTACACCTGGAGAAAAAAACCCCACAAAGGTGATTTTGGTTTGATTTGGAAATGTTTTGCGAACAGAGAAGAGGAGGATTCCTCACTTGCAGGCTCCGCACTCGAAGGTCCCGCTGCCTTGAGAGCACTTCTGGCTGTTGGGCTCTCCTTTTGCAGCACATTCACAGTCACAGATGAAGTCCAGTACTACAGTCACCTCCTCGTTGAACCCCAGAGGTTTGATCGTGATGACCTCCCGCTTCCCAGGAGATAGACACTTCTGGGATTTTACAGAAATCTCGAAATGGACCTGAACAAGATAAAAGGGTCACACTTGATGGCTCAGCGTCGCAGACTACACGCTACTCCAGGCTTATAGAGTGTTTGTGACCAGGCTTCCCCGCAGTCTCCCTCTTTGCCATTACCTCGTCTCCGATGGAGATGTTGGAACACTTCCGGCCATCCTCTCCCGTTCTAACCACGTTGTTCTTGCAGATGGACTTGTAGGAAAGAGAAACTCCCTCTGGCAGCTTGCTGTTCTCAAGAATGACTTCAGAGGACAAAGACTGACAAGAAAGGGATTTTTTTTATATACCAAAAAAAAGAAAAAAAATCTCAGGATGCACCAATCTGAAAATCTGGGCCAATTATTGATATCCGACAATATGGCTGTAAAAGCAACCACACCGCCTACATTTCTGCTGTGCTTGGTAACAAGATGGAAATAAACAGGGGTTATTAGCTGATCGATTGATTTATAACACGCTTTCAAACATCTACAATGGAAGACCGCAGCACAGAACAATAAAAAAAAGCGACACCTAAACGGGAAACCACAAATGTTACAAAGGACATATGCAAGGAAACATTAAAAGCCTTTCTAAACGCATGTTTAGTCAGTGTTTTGCCATGCACAAAAACACTTACAAGTTCCGATAAATAATAAATAATTAAGGTACGATTCAGATCTCGAGATCGGGCTGATGTTTTCATGTTTTTCAGTGATTGGGTATATTAGCGGACGTGTCGCGGCAATTTTTACCAAACTACCTCCCAGTTAAGTTTGACGATGATTGCACAATAATTGAACACTCTGGAGCGGTGAAAACAAGGACTCTTAATTACCACAAATCAGCACTGCAGATTAAATACAATTCTAATATGGGTAAACTTCAACAAAATAGCTTAACCGTACTTTAAACTATATAAGACATAGAAACTCACCCTCTGGCATTTACCCGCAACAACAAACCGGAATAAACAGAAAAATTTCACAAAATGTAGAAAATGTATTCTAAGAGCTTCCCTGGTCATTTCTTTATTTTTAAGAATTACCAACATTTATCAAAACCAAGTTTGTAAGACAGAGAAACAAATCAGTAGACTAACATCGGTAATGAGTAACATCGGTATACAAAGAAAAGTCATTTTCTTAACCATTATATTACACATTTCTTGAAATTATGTTAACAATTTGATACTTAATTATATTAATGACTGAAACCTTTGATTTAGTTTGTCAACAAAGCTGTTTAATATTCAGTTCAGCTGCTAACGCTAACCAGCTACTCACCTATACCAGAGTGTAGACGGAGCACAGGACACTGCAGCCCAGTCCAGACACAGAGCTGAAGGCAGCATGTCTACACCCCCAGTTGTGTTTTTTAAAGCGTTTTTGCTTCTGAGAACCGGGTGGATATTTTAAAAGCCACGTGTTGGGTAAGTTACCTGGGTAAGTTTCCCGTGTCTCATAAAAAGTGTTTCGCAGCAACCTGAGGGAGGAGAGTCCTCTTTAAGACAACTCACCGTAGTAATTTATTTGGTTTATTACTGCTACGTTTAGTGTTTTGAGCTTCTGAAACATTTTTCCGGGACAACTTTCTCCTTGCTGTGACTGAGGTTAAGTTAGTTTCACGTGGATATTCAACAGACAATCAGGCAATGGTTCACTTACGTACCATCAAAAAATTCAGTTGCAGCTCAAACAGTTTGTTCCTTTTTGTGGCTTAAAAGGAGAGAGTGATGGGCGACGGAGCTGCCTGGGTCAGCGTTAATGATTCGTTTGGAGTAGGAAAACAGTAGGGCTGGGCTAAAATTAATATCACGGTATATTGATCATTTAACCTCGATAACTATAAGTGGACAATAATAAGAACCACCCCCCCAGTCCTTTTCTGTATTCAATGTCCGGTAGCGGGCAAATTTAGATAATGTTCTTAAATTTTTTTTGAAACAGTCTGTAGATGAGTCTAAACCCTTGCTAAATATAACTACACAGTAGCTTCGTCATCAGCGCTTTCCCCTCGGATGGGTATTATTGCCTCTGTGTGACCGAGCGTAGTCACGTGACTCAAGGAAACGCTGATTTCTTAAAGGGGCAGGATCACCGCTAAACTAAAACAAATCTTTTTTTTTTTACATAACAAATTTACTGGCACAGGCAAAATTTCGTTGGTAACAGTCAAAAATGTTGGTATCGGTTTATTTTCGGTATATCGCCCAGCCCTAGTATAGGCTGTTGTATTAAGCTACATGATTATAATGAAAAAATGAGGGGAAACTTCTTTTCTTTTTCTTTATCAAATTTTATCGACCCCTTATTTTTTCCATCGCACCACATGTCTATCGATCGATAGTTCGATAGAAATATCTAACTTTTAGCCCTAATACGTGCTTTCCAACATTGGTATTTACTCAATATAGAGTGAATGCGATCCCATGACAGTGGACAGCAGCATTGTGTACAGCAGCATATAGCCTACCGAAAATACTTTTCATTATAATACTGTACCAAGTAAGTGTTTTGCTTCTTACTTCAGTCTAAAATATTAAAATGAAGCCGATCATTAACAATCTTAAGACTTTGTTTTCATGGTATTTACAACAATAATAGTAATGCTTAGTAATTAAATTAGTATTATAAAAAGTTGAGTTACTTGCTAAAAATATATTTTAGTTTTATAAATATCAAAACAAGTAAACTATCGGATCGGGAATCTGATCAGATTTGAAGTTCAAAGATCGGAGGCCCTAAATTCTGATTCAGACATAACTAATAATTGAATAATAATTAATATCGGCCGATATGCTAAAAGTGACCGCTGCTGAAGCCAATCATCCATCCCAAATCTGTGGTGCCAATTTTTGACAATTTCTTAATTAGCACTATATATGTTTAAAGCAGACTTGAAATAAAATTAGTTGTTATAGATATTAGGTAGAAAAGCCCGCGTGGTATTGGGAAGTATTTTCCTCGGCTTTTTGGCTTGTGTGCAGTTGAGAGAGAAGATAACAGGGAGGCTGAATGAGGAAAATAATTTTCAAACCATGTCATGAATCCAGCTGGATTTGGAAATCCCAGAATTGAGTTATGGGTCTACAAAGTTTACAGCTAGTGAAGCTAACTGCGCTAATCGCTAACATAAGATGCTAAAGACCGTAAAACTGTTAACTCAAATAATTTTGTGTTTGCTTTAAAAAACTAAAACGGCTTTGGAGCGCCTCTCTCACACAGAGTGACATCAAAGTAAGAAGTGTTTATCTGTGAGACGAAGTCTAGATGAGCTATACTGAAGAGATCCGATCCGAAAAATCCGATAATCAGCCCGCCAAACGGATTGGTGCATGCCAGGTTAGGAGTGCTTACGTTGTAGGCATCAATGATGAGGTTGATCACGTTACTGGAGTTGGAGGACAGCGTTCCAACGGCCGACTTGGGAATGAGATTTTTCAGTTCCTGTGAGAGGGATAGAGGGATAAGAGGAGGAATGTTTAAAAACCGGGTCTTAGTTTTGATAAAAGCGGCTGAAAGTTCACCTTGTAAACAGCCTGGAACTCTTCAGTTACGGCAAAGATCGTCTGGATGTTGTGATCACTTAGTTTCTGAACCAGATGAGCGATGGAGGGGTAGTCCTGCAGCAACGCACATGTAAAATATTAAGATGTGTCCAGGAGGAGAGGAAGACATGTATGCCATTTAGATAAGACCTCTTACATAGTAGTGGCTCATTGTGTACATGTTGTTCTCCAGGTGGCACTTCCCGTCGTTGGGCAGGACGATCCCACCCAGCTTGCCATCCCCCGCGAAGTGGAACCCAGCGTCGGTGGAGAACACAAGCAGACGGGTGACGTTCCTCCAGCCGATCTCCTTCTGTAATCGAAACAAAGAGGCTCCTCGTCGTCAGAGCAGAAGCTCCACCAAAAAAAAAATACCGGATTCAGACTCATCGGCAGCAGTAGAAATAAAAGAGGCGCTCACCTCGCACACTGCCACCTGCATGATGGCGTCGAAGCCGCCCTCCGGAGAGTCCAGGTTGCCGGAGATCTGCTGCTGGCTCACCAGGCGGTTGAACTCGTCTCCGTCCTGGGTCAGCTTCAGGACGTTCTTGTAGCTGAAGGGGCTGGTGCAGTTCTGGTTGCGAGAGCAGGGGTTCAGCAGCCGGGCCGGGGTGGTGCTGATGTAGGGCATGACAGTCTTCTCAACAAACGACCCGAAACCTTTAAAGGGATTTCGAGAAAATACGATTACCTTAACAAATAAAAGCCATTCAATTTTTGTTTGCCACTATGGATATATGGATCATATAAGCCTTTCTTTTTATCCAGTCTCTGGTAGAATAAAGAAGTCAAATATATGGAGCCAACTTAAATTGAAAATGTGATTAATGGACATATTGTTTACTGTAACAGGCCTTTTCTCAATGTAAAAAAAAATAAAAAATAGACTTAAAAAAAAATCAATCTGCGAAAACAGAAAATTTGATCCGAATTGTTTAATTCCTTAAAGGCACAGTGTGTAATTTTCGGCCAGTAGGGGGCAGTGCATACCTAAATTATCACAAGCCTGCGGTATCTGTAAGAAACTCAACAACGGAGGTCCAACTAGTGCTGTTTTCAAACGCTCAATTCCCTGAGAATGATCTATTTGCAGCAACATGATGAGCACATCAGTCTCTCTTTCATCGCTTGGAACTAGCGAAGAGGTAAAAATGTATTTTTTGGCAAAACTTTTTTTGCATTCTGAGGGGAAATCAATGTTTTAATAGCGGGCTGGTTCTGTGCGCTTTGTCCGTCCGGGCTCTTGTATAAGTAAAGACGTCATCTAATATGGCTTTTCCCTGAAAAGAGGACCCGCATTTATGTATTTTAAAACTGATTTTTAAAGTAATATTTTACAATATTTTGCAATTAATGTGCTTTACGTAATTATTATTACATAATATTTTAATGGCTATTTTCAAAGATGTACTGCAAAAACTACACACTGTCACTTTAAATATAACTGGGTTATGAGGAGCATCACAATAAAGCACATCTGATAAATAAAAAAAGGCAGTGAAAGTAAAACTGCCACTTAAACTTTTAATAATTCAAAAGGCAGAAAACCTAAAAAAAGGGAACAATTATTTTCTCAGAACTTAACAAGAAAAAGAAAAAAAATGATTGAGACGGACTGTTGTGTGATTAATTCTATGTAAAATTCATACTTATTTCACCTGTAACTCCAGATTATTCACAGATTTCTATATAGATTTAAAATATTCAAAATGCCTAAAAAGCAATGAAGTTGTGAAACTCGACATGCTATTGGCTGCTGCTTGCAATGTGAAATGCAGGCTTTCACAGGGGCGGCTTTGGTCCCCAACCACCACCACCAAGAAGAACATCCTTTTTTCAGGAGATTAGGATAAAGTTGGAAAGAAAAATATTTTTCCATACTCGTTTCTTTTTTATATCTCAACCTGGGAATTATCTCAGATTTAATACTTTTCCAGCGTAGCTCCAGGTTTGAAGTAGTGAAATTTTATACCTTTTAAATACAAAGAAAGAGGGCAAAAACAAAGAGAAGAAGATAGAACTGGTAGGTTTTCTAAAGGAAAACAGAATGAAACAAAAATGAGGAAATAATAATAGCTGTATTAGGATTTGGTGATACAGGGTTAACCGATACGATCTTAAAAATACGGCTGCCACAAACGATTATTTTGACAATCGACTAATCACAAATTATTTTGCCGGTTCTTCGACTTATCAGATGACGTTTCCACCATATTTTGGCTGTAAAAATTGTAAAGTATTCTAAAAACACAAAAATTTGAACTTACAAATCGATTTGATTTCTATAATTGATTCAAAATAAGATTTCCATTTTTTTTTTCAACACAGCTCTAGTCAGGAGCTCAATCAAAACTACTAATTGATCCTTACAGAAAGATTCCTCCTGCCCACAGCCATTTTGACATCTAAAGTCAGAGTAAACATTACATTATGAGAAAATAACTATTTTAATGCAATAACAAGAATAAGCAGCAGATTTTTGATGGCCTGTAAATAACAGCAGCAGCAGCTGCTGTGCTCTGTTATGTGTATGAACAGATTAGTAAAGAAAATAAGTAATTAGTATTTAGTATGCATCAAACATTGCTTGCAATCCAACATTAAACATAAGTTCTTGGCTTGTGGTATTATTTTCAGTGGTTTTTTTCAATTTAAATTTCCTAGGTTACGAACACACCATACATTTTTAACATTCCTTGGATGTACCACAGGTGTGCCGCTACATTGTGGACAAGCTGCTGCCTGTTTTCCTTTAAAAGGACAGGAGTGAAAGATGAAGGTGAATGACGATGTTCGTGCGGGGCTGGTAAAAGAAAGATCAGTTCTCTATATCTGACATTGAATTTTTTTTTTTTATGTTTTAATTAATTTTAAGATGAAGCAACTTCACTGACTGGGTGAACTCAGAGCCATCTCACCGCTGGGAGAAATGAATCGCCTTACTGAAGGCAAGAGTGAATGCAGACTTCAGCTAGTCGGTTCTCCAATCTGAAGGGAATATTGGCGACAAAGTCTCAGAAAGTAGCTATACGTGGTCGGAATTGTCGCTGGATTTGTCACTTGGTCCTTTTTGAAAACAAGTTGTTAAGGGGTCAGAAAAGTTGTTAAAAATAGTTGCAAAGTTGCTAAATTGGCAACACAGCATGTTGTAGCTAGAAGAGGGGAAACGTGATGCCGAAGCGTGCAACAAGTGCAGTGCCGTAACGTGCATTTCGAAGTAATGTTTAATTATAGATACCAAATCTAGACGCTTTTTTACAACAAATTATGTTTGTTAATAAAGTAAGATGCCAAATTTACGACTTAAGTAAAAAAAAAGCCTGTTCTCTGTAATTTCATTTTGCTATTAAGGCCATGAATTTGACTACACTGAATTCAATGCTTTTTTAATATTTCAACACTCCGTGGCTGCCACTCACCAATTCTGAAGTCTGAGGTGATTTCCCGCATTTCCTTCATGAGTTGAGTGCCGAGGTTCTTAACGTTTTTCAAGTCGTCGTCCATGGAGTAGGAGAGGTCCATAAGGTAGTACAGATCAATGGGGTAGTCCTCGGCACGCTTAAATTTCAGCCGGAAAGTCTGCGGCTCGCCTGAAGAAGAGAAAACAAAAAACAGTTGAGAGCACGATGAAAATCTGCAGCTGCTCGGTCAGCTCTTCAAATCAGGATTCCTCCTGAAGGCACACACCTAATTAAGTGTGCATGATTCTGGATTTGGGCGACAAAATTCATTACCAGATCTGAGCTTCAGGGTGAGTTTCTGGGGCTGGATCTGTGTAATCTGCTCAGGCTTCAGTTTCTCTGTCCCGCTCCTGCGAACTGTGACTGGTTTGTCCTGGTCAACTGTAATGGCTCCGCGTGGGTTTTCAACTTGCTTACACTTTCTCTCCGTCAGGGAGTTCAGGTCGTCGCAGCGGGCCGACTTGGGCACACCAACGCTAACAAAATCCTGCAAGAAGGCAAGCACACAGTTAGGAGAACATTCCAGATACGACAAGCTCAACAAACGGCAGAGTTTCCCACCACAAAAAGTACAACAAATGCAGGAAGCCTTGGAAATAATTTCACCCGCTAATTTAGAATATCTCACAATTAGATTTTAAACAAAAAAACTGCAACCTTCTATTTGTTCAGCTGCACTTCCTAAAATGGACGCTTTGTATTTTTGACCAACTAGGATTATGAATTCCCCTAAACTGTATTATAACTACTCTGTTTTTTATAAAGAACCATCCATCTTTTTTTTATCCCAAAATACTTAAAAAGTAGGGAATAAAGTCAGAAATTCTCTCAAATGTATTTTTTACAGGAACAGCTGTGAGCGTCTGGACCAAAGAGGAACAGGAAGGACGCCGCAAGCCAAAACGCCCAGGAGGAGGAACATGAGACAATGAACTCAGCCGGAACACAAATATAACAGTGCTTTGACCCAATTCTTTCAATAATCATTGTTAATGTCTTCCTCTCCCTTCTACACCAACTAAAACGTGAGATTAAAAACAGTAAAAAACAGAATAATATAATCCTAAACGCCTAAATGTCTTCTGTTGTAGTGGTTTTCAAATATAAATCACTTTTCAGTAACAGCAGTAAAAAACTCCACATTTTGGACTCAAGATTAGTTGAATTTCATGACTCAATCTGATCCCCGACGACGGCAAGGCAGGATCCGACAGGAACGGAGATAGACAGACGTGGAAAGCATATCTGCACGCTTGGTGTGCAACGAGTGTTTGGATCATTTATCACAGAAGAGAACGATGGAGCTGATTTGATGTGTTCCTGCAAGTGCTGAACTGAAAATATCCCGGAAGATTGCGCAGTTTGGTTTCCAAAAATTTATATCAGCTCAATAAAAGTAAAACATGAACCAGCCTCAGGCTCACACTCGGCTCATTCTGATCCTTAACAACTGAACTCGTCCAGAAACATAATCGTTTTATAAATTTGAATCCAATAATTTCTCAACAGATTAGCATCGGGACAGAAAACGTCAATACCGAAGACACCAGGGACATGTCAACGACTTCATGCAATCTGCTGGGATTCTTTACATAGAAAACTTTTAACTAACTGGAATGTTTGTGTAATTGTATTTAAATGACTTTTGTTGTAAAGTGCCCTGAGATAACATGTGCTGTTAATTGGCGCAATATAAATAAAGTGTGTAGAGTGTAAGGCAGAAATTCTTAATGATTTTTACACAGACATAGCCAAAACATTATTCTGTTATATGATATTATGTTAGAGCTAAATGGAGAGGAGTGACTACTTCAAAAATAGATAGAAAAAAAATGTTTAAAAAAAAAAATGATTTAATTAACACATTAAAATCTAGTCAGACTCCATCTTTTCTCTCTCCAAATTTTACTCGGCAAACTGATCATTTGCTTGCATTTGGCCACTTTTAATTTTGGATCCTGGCTGGGACTGCAGCCTGGAAGGTTACCATACTAACACCCATAAAATGTCATGGAGTAAAACAGTAGCGGATCTGGCTTCAGCTTGTCGATAATCATAGACGATCCAGGAGGAGACATGGGATAAGGTTACGATGTCAGATGAGACGAAGATGGAGCTTGTTGGTTTAAACCCCGATCGCCATGTTTAAAAAGGAGGAGCCAACCTCCTTTCCTGACAACCAGAGACACGCAGCGCCATTATCTGTCAACGCAAGGGTTCTCAGCCATTCAGGCAACTACAGATAGAGTAGAGCCCAATTGTTTAAACTATCCGTTGAACTAAACGGAGAGCAGGCGTCTATGTTTGGTCAGCCAGAGAGTGTTTCACCAGAACGGTGCTCTATAGTCGATGTAATTAGTAGTCAATGCAGCTTTTGGGCGCTACATCCTTTATATAGAAAGGACAATTTATCCAATAGGTCTTTTGAATACAAGGAGATGTAGAGATACAACAAAACAGAGCGCTGTGTTAATTTGTTTCCATGTGTTTTTAGAGCATTCTATTAGCTGCGCTTTTATTCAAAAGCTTTTCAATGAGTTGAAAATCCAGCGACTGCCCCAAAACTTGAAATATCTGGAGATCTAATATGAAGGAATCTGGTCCAGAACAACAGGAAACATCTAGTGTATGCAGCTGCAAACAAAGGTTCCAGTACCAAATATTCGATCATATCAAATACTTATTATGTGCAATAAAATGATAAACTTTCAAAATCAAAATGTGATTTTCTGGATTTTTTGTTTCACAGTTGAGGTGAAGCTAAGATTAAAGTTACAGACCTCTCGGTTCTTCCCAAGTGATACTATTGATATATGAGTTGGTCTTGAATGTTTTTGAGTTGACCTAAATACATTTTAGTTCTTTCACAATGAAAGAAAAAAAAACAAATAAACAACATCTTCGAGACCAACAGAGACGTTTCCTTGTCAGGTTTCACTCCTAAGACAGTGTCAGAGATTGAACTCACCTCGTCCGTGCACCATCCGCACTTCTCGGACACCTGGATGCATTCCCCACACGACTGCGCGTTGGCCTTGATGCAGACGCTGCCATCTGGAAGAGAAGAGTTCCTCTGAGCCAAGGAGAGCAACACATTTTTCCATTAGCTCACTAACTCAAACCAGCTGCTGCATGACCCAGAAACGGACGCTTCCCAGCTCAAAAACTGAGTCATGGTGGGAAATTTTTCAGACAGCGGACCGACTGATGACGAAACTTTGAAAATGGATGAAAATGTTTGTGTTTAAATAACAAAAATAGTGCTATTCTTATTCACCTCTTGGTATTTCACATCTTATGTGGTAAACACAGGTTTTTACTGTAAAGCGAAAGAAAACACATTTTTACGTTTTTTTGTTTTTGTTTTTTTACATATTAAAATTAACCGGTGTGGCAAGTATTTGTACATCCTTCAGAAGTTAATCAGTTAGTAGATGGAGAATAATTTCATCCTATAAAAATAAATCTGCTCCTTGAAGCCCTAGTTAAAAAAATTCTGAGATGGAAAACTGATAGTTCGCCTCAATCCGAGAGCACCATTCATGCTGTTAGACATGGTAGTGGCAGCATCATGCTGTGGGAACGCTCAGGGATCTACGTCAGTTAAAGACCCCAGCAAATTATGTCTAGCATTTCCACAATTCTTTACACCAACACTGAAGAATTTTATTTCATTTTTTCAAATTTAATTTAAAAATAAAAATCAATAGGGGTGTACATGAATTCTGATTTTTCGGTACCGCCCTGTTCCGAACGAATACACCCGTTTTCTCCTCAAACACGTGTAGAATGAAAGAGAAAAACCACCTGACGTCCATGTGGCTAACGGTAGCATCCAATCAGCCCAGACTCTTGATTTTGGATAAAACGCAAGTTGGAGGAATAGAGAAGGGGATTTTCCCATCAGCTGGCCATGCTGCATTCAAGTCCAGCTGGTAGACTAGGCTGTCAAAATATTAAAACCCCACCAAAAGGATTTAAGTATGTTTTATTCTCAAATATAGGCATAAAAAATTATAAACTTTTCTAAACAATAATAATATTGTTCTCTACTCTGGCTTAGTCTGCTTGTACTATATATCTACCAATATTCAAACAATTCAATCAAATCTCTAGTTAGTTCGAAACGTTGAGCTTCAAGTTATAAAACATAGTACAATTAATGTCAGGAATTGAAAATAAATTCAGGAAAGAAAGTCATATGTCTGCTTATACTATTTTTTTTTCTTTCAAATCTCTACCTTTTTTCAAATTTTTAGGTCATTGAACATTATAAAATCAAATTAATTTTAGGAATTGAAAGGAAGAAATTCAGAAATAAAATTCAAGTTGCTTAAGGCTGATCAAACTAAGAAGAAAACAAAGTCATAAACACATTTGTATTGTATTCTTCTCTGTACTGAAACAGGATTTTTGCGTACGGTTACACCCAAAATTCTACTGAAGGATATGTATTAAAACAAAACAGGGACTTGTTTTACTTTTTAAATGTATAAATACAAAGGAATTTCCAATTATATGAATTATAAAATCAAGCCATCTTGTTTCCAAGAGTCATATTTTTGTGGTTCTACTGAAGACCAAAAAGGCTCTCAAGGTTGCTGAACAAAGTGCGTAACATGATATAATGCATAATAGTATATAATGTGGGTTTATATTTGTGAAGAAAACCTCCAACATAGCAGTCACCCTCTTCCTTTCACTTCGTTTTTATCCATCCTATAATATCCTGATAAAAAAAAGACAATGAAGTTTGTGGTTGGGGTGTGAATACGTTTAAAATGATCCAGAAAGTGCATCAACCCGGTGTAACACTGAGGAAATGTGCCTGTTAATACTCAACAGCTGATATTTATGCCTCTTACCTTGCTGAGCCAGACTGCCTCCGAGGACCGCTGATAAAACAGCTGTAAAAAGCAACTGCAGATTCATCTGTGAGACAGAAAAATGTAAATATGAGTGAGTAAAAAAAAAGGATACATGTTTTTTTTTTTTTACATTTACATGGAATTTGTAAGAAATAAAAGGGATGTTTTTGTCGGATTTATCTCTCAAACAGATGGTAGGCCGTGTGAAAAACCTTGCCGCTAAAGGTTTTCTGTGACCCAGAGTCGACTGCAACACAAACATCACAGTTTAGTGGCGCCTACAGGCTGTGATCCCACCATCTGTGCGAGCGCAAACACCAGAAACGAAGCCTCCATCCTCATCTACCTGCAAGGTTGAGCTGTTCTGAGATGATAAATGCTAGGGATGTAGTGGTACACAAAAAACGTACTCACGCTATGTATTCAGTACACTTTATTTAGGAAAAATATGTTAAAATATGCATTTTTTCTCCTATGATAAACATTAGGGAGAAGGTTTTTCCTTAATTCCTTATTTTCAGTTCCAGAAATTAACTTGATTGGATTGATATTATATTCGATAGGTTTAAGATGAAGGTATAGAACCGACAGGAGATGTGTTTGAATCAGTGTTAATGTTTAAATAATACTTTTCCCATATTCGAGAATAAAATATGCTTAAATCACTTGAGTCGGTTTGATATTCACAGAAGCCCTGAGTGATTTTTATTTAGTAATAATAGATAATAGATAGTAATAGATAAATTGTATTCTTCTATAAAGATGCGGCACAAACTGGTTCTGTTATACTTAGTCGGAGCAGTCGGAGTTACTTCTTACTTTCTCCACCTATCTGATTATTTAGTCTTAAGTCAAATCAGAGAAATTTTATGATTTGGAGCTCTTTAAAACTGCAATTATTGACCGGTTCCGGTTGCTCTCAAGCACAAACGTTTTGCGCTGAATTCAGAAATAATGACGTGGTTTGGTGTGGTCGTCCGGTTCAGATAAAGACAAACCACCTTTGATCAGAACCCCTCACTATAACCCGAACAAGAGGTGACAAAAAAAACAACACATAAATCAGGAGGAACCTAGCTGGAAGACATGCTGTCCAACGTGTAACGACTGCAACAGCTGTGCAGCGGGAACTTCAACAAAAAGCCCAACCTATGAAGAAATAACTGGTTCTTTGCAGAGTTGAAAAGAGACTCAACAGTGAAGTGTCTACAAGAAGTGACTGAGCAGACTGGACTTAAAAAGAAAAACTGATACAGCTGGATTTAGATCATTTCAGGACATCCTTGACGCTGCATCCAGGAAACGACACAGGTAAAAGCGATATTGCACGAGTAAGTCAAATTTATTTGCCAACCATATTATTAGATGGGGGGAAAAAAGCCAAAATTCTCCTAATCTGGCAGCAGTCCGTTGGCTTTAGTTTAGCATTAACAATGGAAGTGAATGTTAACAGCTAGCATTTCATGAGCAAACGTCATATCATCATAAAAATTACTCAATTATTACACATGACCTCAATAAATCATATCGATTGTGAATGAAAGTAACACGAAGGAGTTACAGGAGCCAAATTAGACTTGGGACTATATTACGACAAAGTACCGCCATAAGCTGTGACAGCAAGGCGTAGATGTTGTACATTATAATGCAAGAAAACGGTTCTTGATTGTCGGTTTCTGTAATTCCTTCGTGTTACTTATTTTTGTTTGCAATCGGATCAATTATTGAGATCACCAGGAATAAATACGATCAATAATGAGTAATTTTCGTGGCTATTGCACACAAACTGCTAGCTGTTACCATTCAATTCCATTGTTTATGCTAAGCTAAAGCAAACAGACTGCTGCCTGGTTAGGAGAATAACCGGGCAGGTTTCAAAAAAAGATTTTTCTCACTTCGCTAATTCTGGGAAATAAGGAAACAGACAAAATTTTATGTAGGAAATATTCTGTTTATAACAGCTGAGTCAACAAAAGGCGGCTGGTTGTTGAGCTAATCAGAGTCACTGGGTCTTTCTCGGACCAGACCATCTGAAGAGTAGCACAGGGAGGCTAGAAGCTACCACTTCCTGTGAAATGTGGCCCCATGATTAAAACAGACGTTCAAGGTAAAAGTCAGAGCCAGGTTTGCAGACATATATATATATATATATATATATAAATCCCATCTAACAGATAGATCAGCGTAGCCTCAGTTTGACGTGTGTTTCAAAGGGTAAACATGTTGTTGGTAAACCAACAGCAGGCAGGTATTTAGTAAGTTTGAGCGGCGTGACAAACTGCGTCTTCAGAACGACCTTTTAACACCTGCATTACTGTAGTGTAGTTAAACCTTCACAGGGGAAACACGCCTTGATTATGTGGAGAGAAAAAAAAAGGGAGAGTTGCATAAGCACCGCATGGCTGGCTGATAAAAAGTATGCAACTCTAGTCGCACAACTGTTAGTAAAACCATGAGCTGACATAGTACTGGGCAATATAAAAAGGCATAAGCGAGAAATGACAAATTTACCCAAAGGTAGAGATTTTGATTACACTGCCATACTGTGATTACAAATTTTTATGATGTAATCAAGCTGTGCTTACAAAGGGCGAATTATCCAATGGGCATTATGGGCACAGGCCCAGGGGCCAACACCTACTGCGGCCCCACTGAAGCAGTTTAAGGACCCACACTATTTTTATTTTCAACTTAACAGAGCTCCATAGTTCTTACGGTGCAATTATAGATAAAGGCAGTTTCTACAATCGAAAGAGAGAAGGATGTGAAGATGAGTTTATTAAGAAGTCTGTCATCTACCGACAGCTTCTTTATAAACTGTATGGAAGAAAAATCAGAAAAAAGAAGACATTGTAGATGATTATTAGCCAACGTGTTTGGACAACGCAGCTCTTAGCTACACAACCTGAAGCTAGCTGTAGCAGCAGCTCAGACTGGGTTTATCTGGTGTGTTATGTAGCATTGCGGGGGACAGCTAACGAAAATGGTTGCGGATTCTGATTGAAGGTGGCAGTGGTGCTGTTGCTTTTCATGATCGTGCGACCAGACATCCAGCTTCATCCTGTTCAGAACTTTAGTTGTATAAGAATGTGGTTTTAAAATGTTTTTGTTTTTTTTAAAAACAGGTTTAAATTCTACACATTTTTTTGTGATGGGGGAGGACTATCATAACCCAGCCCTGGTGCTTACATACTTCAGGTACGCAAGGAGGATAAATACTGATGTTCCAAATATGGCAGGTTTTAAATTTGTTTTCATTTGACAGACAAGAGACCAGTGAAATTTTAATTCAAATACCGGTATGTGCACGTTTCTTGTCGTGCAAAATTAGATTCATAAATAAGTGACCAGGAAAGCAGAGAATTATTTTTCATATCATTTAGCTTTTATTATACGATTTACATTTTTTTTGTGTTTCATTGTTTTGGAAAAAAAGATTTGAATATTTTAAATGCATTTTGCACAATAAATAGTTTAAATGACATTCTAAACCTTTTTCAAACTGTTCTGCTGTGCATCTGGAAAGTGATAATGTTCATAAGGAGTTTTGACAAAAAAATAAATATATATCACAATACATAACGTTACCGCACATGCTTTAGATTATATCGCAATATAGATTTGTGGTTATATCGCCCAGCCCTTCAGCATAGCTTCCATGTCAGAACTACTTTTTGGGGCTACACCTACCACAGCCGTTGCTGATTTGGTAAAGGGAAACAATCATAACTGTGTGGAAAAGGGCTTTTAGGTCTCAAAGCCTCTATTATAGGAACAAAGATTTCTCCTGACTTCTTCCTCAATATAATCTTCCCTTCAGAATCTCAAATAGGAGCTGAGGACTTTGGTGAACATTGTGAAACACATTAATTTATGGATTTTGGTCATTAAAATAAACACCAAATACAAGACTGAAGGCAATTAAAAGGCAAAAGCTGTAAAAACGATGATTTGTGCCGTTTATAAACAGAGATGGATAGGTTTGAAAAAAAAGAAAAGAAAAAAGAACAAGAATCAAGGCTCAACTCTGACAAAAGAGGGCCTTGTTTCTGGGCAGTGTGCAACATCTGCAACAAAAAGTATAATTAAATTCAGACCCGACCCCAGCTGTGGAGAATTTCTACACCATTAACGCACCACCCAAACATTCCCAAAGACCAGCTTTGTTTGCAGATTGCAGAGCGATGACCGAGGGACTGGAAGCCATTCAGTCTCCATCCACGACCACGACTTAGGAGCTGACGGAACAATTCTCTCTGAATAAAGCTAATTAGAAAAGAGCTCTGAAGAGTATAAAATAGGGGATAGAAAACTGTTCTGTGGTTGTATCGAAATCTTCAAAATACACATTACTGTCTAAAGCATTTTTAAAACCAAAGAACAGCAAGGTCTTACTTTTAATGTGTATTTTTAGTTGAAAAAGAAAAGTGATTTTTCAGTATCAGACCAGCAGATGACCAATCAGAGCCCATCGAGTAGAAATGAGCAGATTCCATTAATGAAGAAAATCTTCATTAACTAATTAATGTGGTAGATTTTCTATTCTGTTTTCCAATGGCAGAAATGGGTTACGGAATGATGTGAAGACCGAAGTGTTTCCTGCAAACTGACCTCATGCAGATGGACATTTTCTGTAATTCTT
This sequence comes from Apricaphanius iberus, assembly GCA_028564705.1. Lineage (NCBI taxonomy): Eukaryota > Metazoa > Chordata > Actinopteri > Cyprinodontiformes > Aphaniidae > Apricaphanius > Apricaphanius iberus. The sequence continues at coordinate 1,002,584 of JAPXFQ010002837.1, forward strand.
TCCACAAGATTTTGACCTACAAATTAATTTAATCCTCCTAAATGAAAAATGTTAGATGAAACAGGTTATTTTCTCCTTTTTTGCTTTGATTTTGATCTACAGAGTAGGGCCACAAACATCCAACAACCTTTAACTCAAAAACAAACCAATGTATTAAACTATCCAAAACACTAGGGATGCACAGGTATGAACATTTTGGCCAATATATAAAAAACATTAATATTGCTCTTGTGGGCGATAACTAGGGCTGGGCAATATAGGTTAAAAATTAAATAAATTTTTTTATATGCATAATCCGATTTTAAATCGGTTATTTTTTTACTGTGATTTCTTTAAAATAAATTGCAAGTGATGAAAAATATTTTCCAAAATGTGCTTTTATTTTTTTTAATAATTCAATCCCAGAGCGGACCTGAATTCAAAGTCCAACTAAAAACAAGCTGTAAAATATCATTTTAAAACAAGATGGAAGTCAAAGTAGTGGATTGGTATAAGAAATAAATTAAAATAAATAATTGAAATGTTCCAAAAACTAAATCTTCATAAAACAGAACATTAGATTAATCGATACAATTGATTAATGGCCCAGGCCTACTTAGACTCAATTGGCTAAATTCAGAAGGTCAAGGGACCACCACACTCGGGTCAGCACACTTTGAACCTTTTATTGACATATGTCAAAGTAATGCATTGGTATAAAAACAAACAATAAATCTTCATAAACAGAAAATTTGATTAACCGATACAATCAATTCATCGCCAAGCCCTAGCAATAACCAATATTAACTGATATAATTTACATTTACCTACCCTTTAGATTTAAACAATGCAAAAACAACCGCACTGCTGAAATTACTTCTCTCTTTCAGTGAAACCTCCCACAATCCTTCACTGCAACTCCATAAAATGACCAAACCCCTCCCAAAACACACACAGCAACTAGATTTAAATAAAGATTCATTGGTAATATCGGCCATCAGTTTACTCACACCAATAACGATGTTAGGGGAAAAAAAGGACAAAAATCAGCCAGTCCCCACATTAAAGCAGACATTTCATGCATCTGTACAACGTACAGTAAGAGTTTTTAGAGATAACTGTTGCTGGAAATGTAGTAAAAACATTTCAGACCAACACATTACAAAACATCTGTCTTAAAAAGTCAGAAACGGAATCTCTTTACTGTATGAAGGCAAACTTCTGAGAGCTTCAGCATTTTATTTGACAAAAAATCTTACTACAGTTAACTCCCAGGGTTATGGACCACAACCTTCTCCCTACAAAAAAAAATAAAGACGCTGATAACTGCCTAGTTCAATAGTTTAAAAACAAAATACGCCTCAATATGACATAGTACTAGGGGTTTAATGGTACACAAAATTCATGGTTTGTATGTTTCTGGTATATTTTAATCAAGAAAAAAATAATACAAATGCAAATATGACTTTTTTTTTCATTTAATCAGCATGAAAAAAACCCTCTTTTCTTGAATTTCTTCTTTTTAATTACAGAAATGAATTTGATTTTATTATCTTCTACTACCTAAAGTTTAAAGGGTAGAACAGACTAGGGAATATTTTTTGAATAAGCAAAATAGTACAAGCAGACCTAGCCAGAGTAGAAAAAAGTTAGCATCAATGTTTCAATAAGATTTTGCCTAAACATGAGAATAAAACATTCTTAAATAACTTGGAATCATTTTGATACCTTAACAGCCTAGTCTCCCAGCTGTACTTGAATGCAGCCGGGGCAGCTGTTGGGAAAATTTCAATAGCTGCCAATGTAGCCTTTTAGCTATATGAGAAACCATTAATGTTTCCAACTAGCAGGGTTTACTGATAGCAGGGAGTGCTTTTTTGTTTCATTTTGGGGTAACTTTTTAAACTTTTTAAAACCCTTGTTTTGTTACTTCCGTTTCTGCTTTTTCCTATCTAAATTTAAGTAATTTAGATACGATCTACAAAAGCCTTCTGTGACTAGCAAAATTTTCCACAAACCATCTGGAGTTAGGTTCAACAGAATTTTTTTTTGCAGATATAGATCCACAAACTTAACGCCATCAGCTGCACTTTGTTTAATTAAAACTTTGGATGTTTTATTTAATGCTGAGAAGGTAAAAAAAAAAAAGTTTGTAAATTAAAAATGTCCCCTGAGCACTTTTAACATTTTTCCTCCCAGGTCAAGAAAGTTTGGACCCCATTGCTGCAGAACCATCTCAAAGCCGAAGCGGCAAATTGTTTCTCGCCGATCGAAGCCGGAGCTGCTGGGATCTGGTGATCATTACAGCTAATAGGAGCCGACAGCTTCCTGGGGAAATCTAGAGAAATGTGCAGAACAGCAAAACGGCTGCTTCAATCAACGACAAACAATCAATACAGTCTCAGTTTTTACTATGAGCTAATATTTAGAGATCTAAGAGTAAAAGAGCTAATTATGGCTTGGTGTGGTTAGACGGTAAAATTCAGAATAAAACAAAATGGAGGAAATATATCTAAAAAGAAAATGCAACAACATTTTTAGTTATGATAATAAAACTTTTGATGTTTTATTTAATGCTGAGAAGGTAAAAAAAAAAAAGTTTGTAAATTAAAAATGTCCCCTGAGCACTTTTAACATTTTTCCTCCCAGGTCAAGAAAGTTTGGACCCCATTGCTGCAGAACCATCTCAAAGCCGAAGCGGCAAATTGTTTCTCGCCGATCGAAGCCGGAGCTGCTGGGATCTGGTGATCATTACAGCTAATAGGAGCCGACAGCTTCCTGGGGAAATCTAGAGAAATGTGCAGAACAGCAAAACGGCTGCTTCAATCAACGACAAACAATCAATACAGTCTCAGTTTTTACTATGAGCTAATATTTAGAGATCTAAGAGTAAAAGAGCTAATTATGGCTTGGTGTGGTTAGACGGTAAAATTCAGAATAAAACAAAATGGAGGAAATATATCTAAAAAGAAAATGCAACAACATTTTTAGTTATGATAATAATGCAGCTGAAAGCAAATACTTTCTAAGGCCTTACGTTTTGGTTCGGCGTCTCTGATTCCAGCCGCGACCAGGACTTCCAGATCCAACCTTTCCTATGCTAATCTACTGTAGAGACATTCCTCTGTTCACCTAGCAGGAACCTTTCTGACTGTAAACCGGCGGCACCACACATACAAATGTAAATTGTAAGCTTTCAGTACCTGGATCACTTTCAAAAGAGTTCCTCTTTAACGTTGGCCCGTTTTAGACAAGGTCCTATTCTTTTAACGTTGGAAGCATCACTAATTCCTTGACTCAACCCTCGAGGTTGACGGTTCTTCATGACTTTAGCTGCAAGTTTGGGGCCAGTCTGGATTACTCGGCATTGAGAACAACATTAATCCTCACCAAATCTCCAACTCAACTTGCAGAAACGCACTCCCAAACAATGAAGGAACTTCATCGTTACCCTTCGACGAACAAACTGCCTTCTACTACAGCTAAACATTTCCCGTTTTGACTCATCGGTCTGGAAAACCCGCTGCCATTTTTCTGCACCCCAGTTCCTATGTTTTTGTGCATACTTGAGTTGCTTGACCTTTGTTTCTTGGTCACGCAGCTCTTCCATGAAGACCAGATCTGGCCAGACTTCTCGAGACAGTAGACGGGTGTACCTGGGTGCCAATGGTTTCTACCAGCTCTGAGCCGATGACACTGCGGGACATCTTCCGATTTCTAATGTGTCTTTTATCTGCAGCACTCAGTTTCTTTGGCTGAACACCTCATCTACGATCCTCTTTTTAGTGCTTCTTCAAAAGAGCTTAAACAGCACATCTCTGAACCCCCCAGTCTGCTTTGAAATCTTTGCGTAAGAGAAACCTTGCTGATTAGGGGTGTGTTCAAAATTCTAAGGCGATGTCAATACTTAGCCGGGATTTTATTTTAAACAAAGATTTTCCTCCACTCATGTAGAAAAAAAAATCTCCATCCACACATAAGAGGATTAAGGAGTTATCCCAAAGTAACTTTCTATCCTCCAACTTCAGCATGCAGCAGTGATAGAGAATGTGAAAGCAGCCTAACAAAACGCGCTTTTACAATTGATGATACCAACTCAGCTCTGAGGGCGTAAATGCTGTTTCTGAGTGTAAAAGCACAGGTCGCACAAGTGACGTTGGAGCATTTTTTTGGTCACAGATAGTGAGGCTACGGCACCTAAAACTCCCCTTTCCATTTCCATGCGTCCAAACGCAGATACTGAAAACGAAGAAAACGCAGATCTCCACTTTGGCCGGAGTTTAAAAAAAGATTTGTTTTGGGTTTACGTGTGGATGACAGGCCAAACCATATTTTGTCAGATGCCCGGCTGCGTGTGGACATGGCCTAAGAATCTTAATGATTCTCAAGTTTAAAAAAATCGCTTTACATAGTTTGCCTTAAAAAAAAGAAGCTAAAATAGGAATTAAAAATCCAGACAAGACTTGTGAAAGTTTTAATACAGTTTTTTTCCTGGTAAACTGTTACCTTCCCAGTGTTAAGTCATTGAATTACAGGAATATAATTAAGGTAACAGCTTGAAAATAAATGTTATCAACAGCACTGATCTATATCGAACTTAATCAGATTGAATTGGATCGTGATAATTGATTCTAACTTTTGAGAATCAGAATCAATTCTTGAAATTTAAAATCGATACCCAGCCCTGTTGCTGAATCAGTACATTACCTTGTGTCTTGTTGCTGTCCTCCATCTTGCCATGACATGAAACGATCTTCCACAACCTCACCCTGGTAACAGAATTTGGCTGATCCTCACTCAGTTTTAAGCCTCACAGACAGCTATCTCTGTTTCAGTTAATAACTGTTTCAACCAGTGTGTTACACTGATGATCATCATCACCTTTTTGGTATATTTGGTCGATCATAAACCTCACTATAATCCGAAATTAAATAAATAAATCAGACTTTTTGGGCCACATGTACCTATAAGAATCTATGCTGGTTCGAAGTCAAGAGATGGTAACAAAAATTTATTTTATTTAAAATTGTCTTTTTTTTGCTAACTTTTTATTTTGCAAATTGCTAAAAAAAAAAAAAAAAAATATATATATATTTCTGAAAGCATTCTTTGTTTACAGCATTTTTTAACAGTGCGTGACCCAGGTTGCGTAGTTTTTATTAGCCAGACATGCAATGGTTGTGCAAGTCTCATACTTCTCCACATAATCAAGCTGTTCTTGAGAACGGCAACGCCAATCGATTATGAGCAGGTCAGTGCTTGACATGTTAATGATATTCAAGCATTTGAACAGTCTGTAGTAGGGCTGCACGATTATGTCCAAAAAAATAATCACGATTATTTGGATCAATATTGTAATCACGATTATTAATCACGATCATTCATCCAGTCCTGTAAAAGATATATTTTTTTGCACCAATTATAAACGTAGCAACTATCACTCACCTGTTAATGTAATACTGCATAGCAAACGATCGCGAAATAGGCATGAAATCAGACATTCTGCTCCACCATTTTGCATGTCCTTTGACCCGTATGACTGTTCTGTTGACGCCTGTGATCCCGCCATCCTCTAGCCGTTATTTTGTCTGGTATGACTTAACAACTTAAATATTTAATCAGTCAAAAAACAATTACAGTAATCAGTAACATCGCTACATGTACATTTATCTGCCGAAACTGAGGCGGTGTCAATGGTTGACAGTTCGTTTGTAGCCATTTTTAGCTAGGTCCTTCTTCTTCTATGATTTCGGGGCGTCCCCTGCATTGTGGGATAGCGTAGCATCAACCGGCTGCTTACTGTGGCGGTAGTACACTTTCGGGAGCTTTCTGCTTACTAGTCAGATATCTTTATATCTTTATATTTTGAATGTAAATATCGTTCACGGTCAGGTTCATTTAATTGTGGCCACCAAAATCGTGATCACGATCAAAATCCGATTAATTGTGCAGCCCTAGTCTGTATGCGAATAAGACAGAAGTCGCCGTTCACTTTGACACAGTGAGACACAAAAACCACCGTATGCCCACGTCGAGCATCAACCTTTATACATGCATGCATCCTGCAGATGCAAACGTGAATAAAAGCACCAGCTTGCTGAGGTCTCTGCGGCTGCTGCGCTCACAGGACCCAAGGTTAACCACAAGGTTTTACTAATAGTATCTGTTCTAGTGAGAAAACAGAAGTGCACACTGAAACCACTTCCACACTATGGTTGAAGTTCTGCGAGTCCCTTTAACAACAAAACTTCATGCAGTTCAATTCCAAAAGATCGACAGCAGATAAATACTTATTGGGTTTTTAAATACAACTTCTCCAGACTGTAATTCCACGTTCACGACATAACAGTTTAAACGTCAAGCTCTAGAACAGGTAAAAATAATAATAAAACGAGCTCAAGATTGGTTGGGTTTTTTTTCACTTAAACTTTATCGCACCCTTCTCTTTAGTAGGCAACATATTTTACATTCATAAACTACTATTTTACGTTTGAACTAGTAGTGGGCAACATAAATAGTTTAAGGGAGAAATTAGACAAATTTAGCCAAAGGTGTAGATTTTGATTATACTGGTCTACCAGGCTAGTGGTGTTTTTTTTGATGATGTCATCAATCTACGCCTACTTTATACCAGGTACGCAAGGAGATAAAAAATTATGTTCAGTGTTTAACAGTTTTCATTTTATTTAAAAATGAAACCAAAAGGTTTGAAGTTCTTTAGTTTAAATATACGACTAGGGTCATTCAAACAAAATAAAAATATTCTGGAACAAATTTCGGTCTAAAATAAAATCATAAATTCTGAGATTAAAATCACATATTTTTCAGAAAAAAATAAATAGATAAAAATCAGAAGCAAAATACGAGTAAAAACGTGAATTTCTGAGATTAATTGCACATAATTTTCACATATTTTCCAGAATTTTTTTAAAGGCAATTCTCTGTCACAAAAGTCATTAAATTAAAAGTTAAAACAGACATTTTGAGATTAATCTCAGATATTTTCTAGGAGAAAAAAAGCGCAATCCTCTGAAAGTAGAAAATTTGCACGGAAAAAAAAAAAATCGCAAAGTTTCTGTCTTTTAATTGTAAGACTTGTGACAGAATTTCTGGGTGTGCAATTGATCTCAGAAATTCTGTTTTTTTATTACAATTTTAGTACTTTTTGACAGAATATCAGAGGGTTTTTCTGGAAAATATGAGACTATAATTTTAGTTATTTTGGGCAGAAATTTACTCAAACATATTTTCATTTGGTTTACAATGGCCCTAATACTCTGTTTTATAAATATATGCAGGTTTATTTCTGTGCAATATTAAAAGTATCAACATTTTTGTGTTCCATTGGACAAGAATCACTTTTTTAAAAACACATTTTGCACAATAAATGGTTCTTTAAATGACATTCTATATTTTTGCATAGACAATTTCTCAATAAATGTTACTGCTCATGTCTCAGATTATATCAAGATATAGATATGGGGCCATATCATCCAGCCCAAGCTAAAAACTCTTCATTAAAACAAAAATATATAAAAAAAATGACACACTTGACTTATTGATTGGTTATTTATTAGTTTAACCCCCCTATAAAATGGTTTGGGAGTAGTTTAAATTCACCTAATGAATAATAATAACCATCTTTGCTGTAAATGCTCATCTTAAAGAATTATTCTAGTGTTATCCTGTCTCCAGAGATTATATCTTCTACTTTGTAGTAGGAGATCTCTTGAGGGTTTTTTGCTCAAGCAACCGGTCAGCTGACTTGGATCAGGAATACACCTAAAAGTTGAAGGACGGTAGTTCTTGAGAACTGGAATTGCCAACCCGTGATTTCGATTATTCTGTCAGAGCGTGACAGAAAGAGTTGAACATACTGAAAGAACAATGGGTAAAGTCAGAAACAGATCATCTACGGGTCTTTTCAAAGTATTTCTTTTTGGACTTCTCCTTTTTTCATCGATTCCAGCCTGGTTTGACCACTTTGAGAGGAAAGCGGAATTTCTTTGGTTTTGATGTTCACCAAACTACCAAAAAACTCACCTCAATGTTAGGTCTCCATATAAGAGACAACTTATTAACCATAGTTTAGCATTATTTTGGTAGAAGCTATGAAAAAATACCAATCGAAACGCAAACGTTTGCCCTAACTGGTAAGCACCATACCTACAAGTTACTAGAACACACTTCCCATTCTTTTTTTCCCCCAATTTAAAAAGACTTTCGAATAGCCTGCTACTGCAGCATTGTTTAGTGAACTCTCTAGAGATTTTCAAAAAAAACAACTAAAAACCGTTTTATTCACCCAGCATAAGTTCCACAAATAACCTTCCATAACCTTCATTAGGCTGAACCCTGGCTGTGTCGTTAACATTAAAGGTTGAATATGGAACAGGGGAAGCAAAGCGACATCTAGTGTGTGGAGATTGTAACTGCAATGACAAAAGCCATCTGGATGCCAGTTTTAATGCCGTAAGCAGCCAGCATCATGCCCAGCGATGAATCTTACAGGGTAAGCACTATTTTGTACTAATAAGTTTAAAATAGTAAATGAGGAATAATTATAACAAAAATATGGGTCAAAGGCAACAAAAAGTTTTTGTACCCGTCCTCCCTGCATCTTATTTTGGTATCTGAGTGGTATCCTCCACTCCTCTCGGTGATATTCTGTATAAAAGTCATAATTTATACTTATGTAGCATGCGTATTTGACTAAGTTGTATGGTCCGTGACATATGTCACAACAGAAAGCTAGCTAGAAAAATATTTATAATAGCCATTCACCGCAGCGGTGAAAGCGAGCCTGCTATACTGGACAGAGCAGGAGGAAACCGCTTCATTTTATTTCATTTACTCGGTGTGGAGGTTGATGTTCTCATTTCTAGGGACAACATAATATAAACAAGTATTGAAAGCCGTTTTACCGACAGCTAAATTTAGCCATTAGCAAGCTTTCTTATCTTTCTCTGTGAGAAACTTCGCCATTTCCACGTACGTTTTGATGCTGTGAACGTTTTTCATTTGTGTCCATCGGCTGTAGGCTTCATCTAAACTAACTCTGGCTTTAGACACTATAAGGTCGCTCCTATTCTGAGAAAGATAATGAAATCCCTGGGGCTTAGACACGGCAGCTAAACTTTTAAAATTTTCTACAGTAAATGCCTTGTTGCTCCAGGAAGTTGTTACTATACCATATATAATACTAGAGTATTTGGCAACCTGTGATGACGCGCCGCTGTTGGCTGGAAGTCGTAAATATAAACTCAGTGCGGTGGTCAGAAAAACTTATCTTTTTAAATGATTTTAGGTTAAATACAACGTTTAAAGGAAAGGGTTCAGTTTCATTCTGCACACCTTTAAACTTCCCCTTGAAGTATCACTTTTTTAAAGAGATAGCTTTGAAGAAAATTTTTCTATATTCAACCTTTAAGGCAGCTGCTGAAGGATCGGGAATTTCCCTTTGATTCCAACTGAACAGTGTGTCATATAACGCATTATTCTGCCTAAAAATACCACCTTCATCAGGCAGAAACATGAGGTTTGGGAGATCGTTTAGAGTACACGTTAACCAAACGACGGAGCAATACTTTAGCATTATTGTGTACTTTCTGAGAGAGTCAGCATCTTAGAAAGCATCTGGTATTCTCATTTTAGAGGCTGAGCCCCAATCTAGAGGAGGAAATATTAATGAAAAAAGGCACCAAAGACCACAGAGATCAGTGTTGTGGTGTTGTAATCCCCCCTGTTGCAGCTCAGAGTAAATTAGAAGTTAACTTGTGAAGGACAGGGTAGCTTTCCTCATTTCATGCCTCTGCCATCATAGGGAGAAAATCCTCAACTCCCAGCTGTAATTAAAGGGATGAGGGAATGCATTCCAGCGCTATGTCACAGAAAAGTTTTTTAACCAGAACCGAGCGGCTCTCGCTAAAGAGGACTTCATGTCTCTCAACTTTTTAAACACAGCTTTTTATGTTTCCAAAAGGGAGAAATTTACTATAATTAAAAACATTGTTGGCATACTTTTTTCTACATACCAACTTGGTTATGTTTTCATTAGGTTTGTTAGTTAACAACTCAAAAAGTTATAAATGGATTTTGGTTAAATTTTCAGGAACTTTTCTAGTTAAACCCCTTACTGTTCCTAGGGCCCGCCCACGGGCCCACTAAATGGTTGGTAGTCGAATGCTGCTACTTTGTAAACCAGCTTTAGTTAATATATACCTATCTTTTATCATTTGAAAGCTAACAGCATTTTGATTTTAATCATTGATGACAAACAAGGTTACTATGACTACTGTAAGCACAACAAGCTGTTTTCTCTACCCTAACCAACATTCAATAAGTGAAAATACTGCTTAGTAGTCCGTGTATAACATGATAAAACCCCTCGATCTCTATCAAAAACGGTCTTTTTAGATGCACATGGGTCCAATCAAAGTCTGCCAACAAAGCTGTTGGTCCACAGCAAAAATAAATCCATAAAAATGGTAAAATAAGAGCATAGAATTGCTTTAGAATGATTAATAAATGATTATTCCTAAACGTTCAGTGGTGCTGAGCAGGGGCGTATCCAGGAGGTGAATAAAGAGGGGCTAAAAGGGGCCTAGGTGGCCTTGGAATCTAGCACTAATATAAAATCAGAGATATTCTTCTAGCGGGGACCCAATCTGAGCTGGTCACATTTTAGAGTTTTCATCGGTTAAAATGACATTTAAAGTAATTGTTTTTACCAAGGTTTATGTGACAATGTAGCCTCAAACTCTGCTTGCGTTTCAAACAATGTAAGTGATTGGCGAAAAGTAAAATACAGTTATAAATAAAAACATTGCAACTTTTCACAAAAGCTGTTTCACAAAAATGTGTAGGCCTACTGTTGAAAACCGTTTAATTTAAAACTTTTAAATTTGTTAACATACGTCATTGTTGTGGACTGTTATTTTGTCAAATAAATATTTTTTTTCTTTTTAACCCACCCCCACCAGGCGGCCCTTTTAAATGTCTCCCTAATTTTGAGGTCTCAAGGTTGGCAAGTATGACTTTACTTTACCCAGCAGGAAACGAATTACACAGTCTGTCAGTTTTAGAGAAAAAAAAAATTTGTTTGAACCAATCACAGCGCAGAGTTCTGATGAGAATAGCCAAAGGGATGCTGAAAACGGCAATAAACCTACGTTCACACTGCAGGTGAAAGCGCATCAAATACAACTTTTTTGCCCCCATCTGATCTTTTTCTGGTGGTCTGAACGGCACAAATCCGATTTTTTCAAATCCGACCATGGTCACTTCAGTTTGTGGTACTGAATCCGATACATATCTTATGTTTTTGAAAGCGTCTGAGGTTTGAACGGCCATGTCGCTTTAAATCCTTCTTTTACGTCACTGACACGCTGTCTCGTGTCAATAATCAGCGCCGGAGAAAACCAACGAAGGCCATTGTTAAAGCACGAGCTCTCCTTTTTCTTGTGGTCATTCTTTCTCGGATTAATTTGTCAAAATTCTGTCGGTTCCGACTATGCAAGAATTGATAGACTGCTGAACAAAACGCTCACATGTGTAGCCGCCATTTTTACTTCCGTACACAGAGCGCGTTGTGTGTGACTTACTATGGTGATGTCTCATCTTCTTCTGCGCATGCGAGCCGTTTTTTTTTTAGCCTTGAAACGTTCACATTGGAGCGCGTTTGCTGTCATATTGTATCTGTAGTGTAGACGAACATACAAAACAAAACAAAAAAGCGGATTTGATAAAATAAAAAAAAATCGGAATTGAGCATTAAGACCTGCAGTGTGAACGTAGCTTTAGTCACTCGAGAGGTCGGACTTTATCTTTGCCATAGGAAACGGCCAGCATAAAGGAGCTTATTCAAACACAAAGGAAATGTTTAAGCACCGTTACACACAGTAAGTAACCCTAAAGCTTGGTTTATGCTTGCCGCGTCCGCGAGGTCCGCACGGCTCCACGCGGCCAAATTACGTCATTTTAGCAACCATGCCCCTCCGCGCGGCCTCCTCCCGTCCCAAAATTTTCACGCCGCGCACCTAGGAAAATTTGTAACTACGCGGAAAAACATGGCGGACTGGCAAGAGCTCATATTGCCGGAGGTTCGTAAATAGACATCTTTATGATTCGGCCGGTAGAGATCACTGTGATCAACTGTGTTTTAATGGAAGAGAGGACGGTCTCCTTTTTTCGTCTTTTTTCCTAATAAATAGCATAAAAAGTTCTGCTTTGTTTAAGCTCACGGGTATCACCATTTTGTAAACAACAGTGATTACTACTTCTACTATGGTGTAGTGTTGTATGCATGCCGTAGGGCCCTACGCCGCACCCTACAGTCGTCAAGAATATTGGCTCTCAGCAGGGACAAGCCACAAAAAGTATAAACGCTGCAAGAAGGAGTCTCGGCCGGTTCCGCACGTCTCGTTTTCCGCGCGGAATGTTCATGCGGCAAGCATAAACCAAGCTTAAGAGTGCTGGGTCAAAACACACTTTGTTTTATTGTTTTATATTTATTTAACTTTACATCAGAAGGAAATAGCAAATGTGGCACAGATTGAACCCGTTTTAGGCACCTTTGACCTTTAGTTAATCATATATGAGGCAAAATGCTCTTTTTTTGGTTTATTACGTTCATTTTTTTAGTATAAAGGTAATAAATCAGACTTTAGACCTAAAATGTGTTTAGGGTCACCACACAATTCTAAAACTATTTTTTGAGCATATAGTTTATAAATTTTAATAACCGGACACTAAGTGTTACGTTTTCCACTGTATTTAAAATTATATAGGTTGGCAAAAATTGCCCTTAGACATATAGTCACTGTCCAAAAAAGACCCCAGTTATATTTCTACTCCAGATGGTTCAAGAACAACTTTAATTATAATTTGGGTATGCGTTTTAAAAATATTTAGGGTGGAAATTGCAAGAATGTTACGGTGTTAAATAATGAGAGAGGAAGAGGAGGGGACTTCTTGGCTCATGAAGTCGTTTTAAATTTAATCGAGGGCTTCTTTCTTCACACAAAATGAATCAGACATTTTGCCAATCATTGATGACTCACAGCTGACGGGTCCAGAGTTGAAGGGTCGGCGGCTGAGTAACTTGGAGCGACCCTCCAACATGCTCCGGATGGCACTCCTTGTTTAAACAACACAACAGCGTAACTAAGGGAAGTGACTCAGAGGTGAGCAGACGTCTCATGTCTGCTACACGACTGCAAGCTGTCCCTCCAGAGCGAAGATGAGCGCCTTCACATGTTGTAACGCTGCGTCCATCCCAAAGGAGATTGTCGGGAGTCAGATGTAGCAGGATCAGATTTCCCCTCAGCCCTCCAGACGGAAAACAAACCCTCCAGGTTATGATTCCTTTGCAGGAAGATAATCAGGAAGACAAGACCAATCCTGCCCTGCTTACATACTAGAGCTCAACAACTCGCCACGGCTCTGGGCAAGGCTCAACAAGAGCCTCTAGAGCTCTGGTTAACCAAAGTGGCCTGCTTCAAGGTGTTCTGGACTTACTTGGTCAACAACCACGATTTATACGGTCCAAGGTGTAGCCTGACCTCACCAGAGTCAAGTTAAAGTACGACTAAAAGAAGGATGTACGCTTAGCAGCGTTTGTGCTCTTATCTCTCAGCGCTGTCGGCTCAAAAACAAGATCTTACTTGTTTTTTTCAGGCCTCAGGCTTCATAAATACTCTTTGCCACATCCTATTTAATTTATCCTTGAAACAGAAAAATGTTTAATTTAACAGAAGGCGGGTAGAAAATGCATCCGAGCAAGGTCCGATGTCCAAGAAAAAAACTGTTTTTAACTATATTTAGGTTGAAACAAGGCAGGTAGAACTTACTTTTTCTTCTCAACCGATCGATCGTAGCAAAAACATTTCTGCCCATCGTCCACACAACAAAAACCCTACTGAAGAATATTAAGCTCTGAGTGAGGACCATTATTTGTCTAAAATTGTAACATGCAATTGTTTTTGCCCCCAAATGCATGCAGAAATTACATTTTGGGGAACCCGATGCTTATTTTTCTAAAAGTTATTTCAATAATAGTGAAAAACACATTCTAGAAAGTCACCACAAAACGTCACCGTATTAGCCCAATCCTAACCTGGAGTCACCTGCATCCTGAGCGCACAAAGGAGCGTTACAGCAGATCCTTTCTCCCAGCAGCTGCTGTTATTTCTTGACTCGGAGTATATCGTTCTTAGTAACTGCACACTGCTTTAGTTTTGACATTTTATTACTGCTCAGTATTAATTCAGTTTATGTCTAAACATCCAAACAATAAAGGCTACTTCTAACCCCAAACGCGTCATACATAAACACCAGATTACATGTTCTCCCAAAGACTCCTCTCGTCCTTCCTTGTTTGCTCTTTTTGTTGTGCCAAATACTCCACCTACGGCAACACTTACAGGTCTGGGGGAGTAAAAGTAAATAAATGGCGATTCGGGTCAGTCTCAGTGTTGCTGTGTGGATGAAATCATTTCTTCTTCTTCTTTTTTTAAACTATGTTGTGCGTTTCTGAAAACGACATCCCCGTGTGGACGGAGAGACGTTTTACAAACTTCCCCATCGGACTGCAACCTCTGGCTCTTTGGACCCAGCGGAGTTTAGCTTAAAATAATAAAGAACCAAGTAATGTTTAAAAATACAGATATAAAAACAATACAAGTCTCAGATGTTTTTTTTAGTGCAACCCTTGAACTTCCACAACAAAAACTACAGTAAAAGAATAAGTAATATTTTTGGGGATCCATTTTTCCTGTCATCAAATTGAAAAATATGTGCTTTGTCTTTTAACATAAATTACACAAACCCTAACCCCCTCATTTTGCTTTTAAAAATCCAAAGTGTTTTCCTTTATTTAAATACCCAAAACATGAAATGCAATTAAAATAACAATAGATTTATTTAGTAGAGATGTATCCAAAGTTCCTAGCTGTCTTTTCCCCCCGCTAAAAAACATTAAAACAGCCTCAGCCTTAAACAAGATTTATCCAGCACAAATGAGGGAAAAATTGCATTTCAAAGTTGCAGTCCCCCAATATGAGCAACAGAAAACTCCAACGAGAAATATTTTCTACCCCCCCCATCACAATGTGGCGCCCCTGAGGATATGCCACCCTGGAGAAAAGGCCATATCACCCAGACAAGGAGGAAACACGAAAATAACACTCTTCTAACAACTTAATTTCGTGAATAAAAAAGTTCCTGATCTTCTTTAGTACATTGAACTTTAAAAATAAAAGTTGAGACTTTTTTTAAATACAACTCGGACAACTGAGCAGTAAAGGTTGCCAAGATGAAAGTAACAAGTAAGACCACTGTAAAATGACACCAACAATGAGCCTAACCACTATGAGCTAATTCCAATCTAACCAAAAATGTTTTAGAAAACAATAAACCAACTGTTTAACCCCAACCTGAGAAATAGTCAAATTTAGTCCCTCTCCTTTCTTCTTCCCCTTCAGGTCTGCCCTGTTTGGCCGCACAAAGCGGATACTTCTGGCCTGCTTCTCCTGCTAAACCCAAATTAATTTTAATTTCTAGTCTTTTATCAGCTTTAGACAACAACAGCCGTTTAAAAATCCGCTCTTTCTTCGGTGTGTAAAGACTAAGTCACTTTTTTGGCCTGTGACCTCGCTTGTCGTTGATCCACACCCAGAAGTTTTGCGCCTGAAGACAAACATTCTTTGCTTTCTCCGCTTTTTCTTTTTTTTTTTTGTGGTGTGTTTGTCGCTCGCTTTGTTTGTTGTTTCAGTCGCTGTAACCGCGGCAGAGCCAGGTAAATATACGTTAAAACATTACTCACCTTAAGCTGTCGCTTTACAGGGTTTGGGGTTGCTGTTAATTCAGAGCAACATTAGGTCCAGAAAGTGTCCGTTTTTAAGCGAATCCTGCAGCTACAAAAACTGTTATATGGGTCCGCTTTGGTTTGATCTATCACACAGCACCGCGCAGTTAAGACACAGGAGCAACTAACATCTGGTCATTCGTTATAAACCAAGTAAAAGGGGGACAAAAGCCTGGTTGGGACACGCTGCTGCTCCCAGTAAAACACTGGTGGGGGCTTCTTTCTTTTCTTTAATTCCTGACTTCAACAAACCTCTTATTCTACGTCTGACTCCGCCCAGACCGGAAGCACTGCGGCACGCTCAGGTCAGGAGAACAAACACACACCAGGCCTGAACCCTCGCTCACCTCGAATCTGCGTTAAACGCATGCGCACAATCACATGTGTGTAGCGTACGGAACATTGTCCTCGGTTAATATTTATATTAAGTAAGAGTACAAACTAGTGATCCAGGACATTACTCAAGTAAAACTGCGTAGTTTAGAAAACAGAAAATTACAGAAAAAACAAATGTAAAAACAAGAGGTCTCACTTTAACACAGGGGTGCACAAAATTAAAATCTATCGGAGGGCCGAGGGCAAAATCCTAATATTTTATTCGAAATACAGCTGCCAATAGTAAATAATAGTAAAGTACGTTTATTGATTATAGTTATTTAATATTCCTTCCTGTTTAAATAACATTAAATACAATGTTAAGTCATATTTATCAATTTGAAACACGTCTAAACTTCATTTGATTGATTTTTTTAGCACTGCTGTCAGTGAAAAAATATTCTTCTTCCCAGTAGTTTTTAAAATGCATTTTGTCTCTGCCCCACTGATGATGGCGCTCTGTGTTGATTGCAGCCGTTCAAGCAAGCAACCAGCATAATAACCTGTGAATTTAGAAGTGGTTTGATCTATAGTGGTTTTCTATTTACCTTGGAAGTCAGAACTCAACGACTCATGGGATATTTTGCAAAATGACAAAATATGACGATTTGTGGTCTTATAAAGTGATTCATGCTGGGGGGATTTTTGTATTAAAAGTTATTTTGAGATTTGATTTTGAGAATTAGAAGCAATCTTCGGTTAACGTTTTACTTATTAATGTTAAATAAAACTAATTGCTTTGTTAAAAGCAACATTTTTCTGCACTATAAATTTCTTCTTTTTACAACGTCATTTATTACTTAAAGGAAACAACACAACGCACGATTTTTATTTATTTATTATTCCTAAACCAAATCTTGTGTTTTTGTTGTTTTAATAAGAAATAGTCAAACAATTTAATAAAATCTTAATTTTTAACCAAAAAGTCCAACAATGAGATGGTTGTCTCAACAGGTCAAAGTTTCTTTGGCAAGTAATAAACTTTTATTACAATGAATTTGAGCCATGATCCTAGGCTTTCATTTAATCTACAAATGCTGCTTGAAATATTTTTGGAGGACGAGCAATGTAAGCCAGAGTAAAAAGTATTACTATTAAAAATTATTACTATTACTAATGACGAGAAGCAAACAGTATGTACAAAGTAACATGGAATATGTAATGTAATCTACCCTCATCAGTACTTTATACAGTACCGGCAATGCACTGACATCGGGCTAGACTCAGTTTTTCTTTAACAGCCACGTTAATTCTTCAAGACATAGATTAAACAAGGTGTTGGAGAGAAACCTCAGAGCTGTGAATCTCTCGTACCGCCGCATCCCAAAGGATGGATCCAATCCTTCATCCTAGTTATTACCAGATCCTACCATCTGTAACCCCTAACCTTACAGTTATGGCATCTGGTGAGATCTGCTGAGGAAAGATCTGCTTCGAATTTTGACGTGTTGTGTTGTTAGAAACAGTACTTCACATACCTCGTTTGTGACCAGTGATTATTTTAGCAACAAAACCAATCTGCCCATAAATCTCTGACTTTGGCATTAACATGGCATTTTTATCCGTACCACCATCACTACTTTATTTTTCATTCCATTCTCTACAAACAAGTGACATACAATGTCTATGAAGTAGTTCTGCAGTTTCTGAAATACTCAACCATCCCGTCTGTCACCAGAAACTGTCATATTCAAAGTATTCATAGTCTGAACTATAGAAAGTCGTCGTCATCAGATCTGGCAGAACAAACAGCACTTGGCTTAACTCAGTTTGCTCCTTGGTTTGCAAAGGTTGTGCCCGTGTTCAGTCTCCTTGGTAAACAACTGTTGTAGTAGCGAAGGAATTTGTGAAAGTCACTGATCGCTGGACTTTTGCCAACAGTAGTTCGTTTTTAGCGGTGAAACTTGAAAATAGACGACTAAAGCTGTCACAAACCACCAATAAGAGTAGGAGATGTCCATTACGGTTAGCCCTACCGGACATCTCCTATTCTGCTTTGCCTCCTTCAGTTGTGCAATGCACCGTGGAGATTTGAAAGATGTGCTTGGAACCCAAATGACTTGATTAGTAATCTATAAGCATATGGAGGTACACTACCGTTCAAAAGTTTGGGGTCACCCAAACAATTTTGTGTTTTCCATGAAAAGTCACACTTATTCACCACCATACGTTGTGAAATGAATAAAAAATAGAGTCAAGACATTGACAAGGTTAGAAATAATGATTTTTATTTGAAATAAGATTGTTTTTACATCAAACTTTGCTTTCATCAAAGAATCCTCCATTTGCAGCAATTACAGCATTGCAGACCTTTGGCATTCTAGCTGTTAATTTGTTGAGGTAATCTGGAGAAATTGCACCCCACGCTTCTAGAAGCAGCTCCCACAATTTGGATTGGTTGGATGGGCACTTCTTGCGTACCATACGGTCAAGCTGCTCCCACAACAGCTCAACGGGGTTCAAATCTGGTGACTGCGCTGGCCACTCCATTACCGATAGAATACCAGCTGCCTGCTTCTTCTCTAAATAGTTCTTGCACAATTTCGAGGTGTGTTTTGGGTCATTGTCCTGTTGTAGGATGAAATTGGCTCCAATCAAGCGCTGTCCACTGGGTATGGCATGGCGTTGCAAAATGGAGTGATAGCCTTCCTTATTCAGAATCCCTTTTACCCTGTACAAATCTCCCACCTTACCAGCACCAAAGCAACCCCAGACCATCACATTACCTCCACCATGCTTAACAGATGGCGTCAGGCATTCTTCCAGCATCTTTTCAGTTGTTCTGCGTCTCACAAACGTTCTTCTTTGTGATCCAAACACCTCAAACTTGGATTCATCCGTCCACAGCACTTTTTTCCAGTCTTCCTCTGTCCAATGTCTGTGTTCTTTTGCCCATCTTAATCTTTTTCTTTTATTGGCCAGTCTCAGATATGGCTTTTTCTTTGCCACTCTGCCCTGAAGCCCAGAATCCCGCAGCCGCCTCTTCACTGTAGATGTTGACACTGGTGTTTTGCGGGTACTATTTAATGAAGATGCCAGTTTGGGACCTGTGAGGCGTCTGTTTGTCAAACTAGAGACTCTAATGTACTTATCTTCTTGCTCAGTTGTGCAACGCGGCCTCCCACTTCTTTTTCTACTCTGGTTAGAGCCTGTTTGTGCTGTCCTCTGAAGGGAGTAGTACACACCGTTGTAGGAAATCTTCAATTTCTTAGCAATTTCTCGCATGGAATAGCCTTCATTTCTAAGAACAAGAATAGACTGTCGAGTTTCAGATGAAAGTTCTCTTTTTCTGGCCATTTTGAGCGTTTAATTGACCCCACAAATGTGATGCTCCAGAAACTCAATCTGCTCAAAGGAAGGTCAGTTTTGTAGCTTCTGTACCGAGCTAAACTGTTTTCAGATGTGTGAACATGATTGCACAAGGGTTTTCTAATCATCAATTAGCCTTCTGAGCCAATGAGCAAACACATTGTACCATTAGAACACTGGAGTGATAGTTGCTGGAAATGGGTCCTCTATACACCTATGTAGATATTGCACCAAAAACCAGACATTTGCAGCTAGAATAGTCATTTACCACATTAGCAATGTATAGCGTGTGTTTCTTTAAAGTTAAGACTAGTTTAAAGTTATCTTCATTGAAAAGTACAGTGCTTTTCCTTCAAAAATAAGGACATTTCAATGTGACCCCAAACTTTTGAACGGTAGTTTAGCTGATAGAGGGCCCCTTCTTTACATCTGGACGTACGTTTTGCAGCAGACCCAATACTTTGTTGACTTCGTGTAAGGATGTTAGCTGACAGTCCACCTGGTCATCGGCGACATCCGAAAGTCTTGTTGGTTTGTAACTCAAATAAAGAAAAAACAGCTGGGGAACAAAATTGTTTACTTGTTTGCTTTCGGTCAGATCAAACCCGTTTTCAGGTGATGGTTCTGCTGCCTAGCGGAGCACACCGAAGCATTCCACATTTCGTATGAACTCACCAGCATCCCTTATATCAGCTAGCTGCTTCAACAGTTGGATATTCAACATCATTTGTAATTATTCTTTTCTCCTTTAGATAAATAAATCTAAATCGCAATAAATAAAAAACAAATAAACAAATGCGGCCTCTATAGCTTGGTGGCATTATGGTGTAGCCAAGGGGTGTGTCCTTGGTCCCCTTTCCATTTAAATAAATGGTCAAGTTTTTTATAACAGTAGCATACATTATAATGTTTGCGCTAACAACAGTAAAATGTGCATTTCTTTAATTTACATACACATTTTACAATGTAGGGATGCAACGATTCCTTTTTTGAAACCGATACAATACCAATACTTGGATATGAGTACTTGCCGATACTAAGTACCAATGCAGATACTTTTGCCACTAAAAAAAAGAAGTAATCAAAAGATAGGTTTTATTTTCATCTATGCCTGTTACACCAAACGACCGTGATTTGATAAAAAATATTAACAAAAATTTGAAGTGAGAAACAAAACATTTTCTACGAAATTATTGTAGCTTTTTTACATGCTAAGTATTGGTTAACTAACGGATACAGATATCAGTACATTAGAATGGTATCAACCCCCATACCCAACACCGGTATTGGTACATCCTTACTATATAGGACTTACTTTTTTATTTTTTGTTTTGGTGTTATTTAGACAAAAAAGAAGGTTTAATAACTCTATAGTAAATAAAAAGTAATTAAATACTTAAGAATATTTTTATTTTTTTTGTCTGTTTAAAATATTATTACATCTGACCTGCGGCTCTCTGATAACATTTTCATTTTGGCCCTCCGAGGGAAAAAGTTTGGGTCCCCTTGTCTTAGTCTCATATTTTTATCTAAAATGCTAATATATATATATATATATATATATATATATATGTATGTGTGTGTATTTATTTTTACGCTGGATGTTTTTCTCTCCTGATGGGTGAAATTCACGAGCAAACAAACCCTCCAAAATAAGGCAAAAAAACCCGACAACCTTAATCTACCTTCAAAACTAAACCTAAAACTTGCGTTCAATTCGTACCTCCAGTACATTTAGTACTAAAGATTAGCATACTATTGCTCGTGCTTGTTCCAAAGCAGAATATTTAACGAGAAATAAAATCACATGAAATGAACCTTAGAAAGTTTTAATAACACCCTAAGTGGTAGTTTAAAAAATACATTATTAGATGCTTGGTAACCAAAAGAAAAGTGTCGATCTATAAATACAAAGTACTCCAGAAGAGCACTGAAACTTCTCACCGACAGCTATGCAACAGCTGTTGTCTCCAGCTGGCCAACTGATCACATAATGTCAACATTGCACATTTTTTCCATCAACACACACTTCTCCTGAGATGTATATCTGATCATCCAGCCAGACACAACCAGTGAAGGTGTTTCCCTCACAAATTAGCCTCAGGAAACCTGTATTAATCTGCATTTAACTTTAAAGCTTGATAAGAAGAAAAGAAAAATGGTCGCATGACTTATGCTGTCCTCCAAAAATCCCCAACATCTGGGGGTTGTGTACTCAATACTCTGGTGTTGATTCATACACTTCCTAAGACTTTACTATCCTGAATAAATTTGAGTGCTTCTCTTAAAGTATATCTTAAAGCTGTTCTTGAACCATAGGGGTAGAAGCATGGTTGAGGTCCCTTTAAAAAAAGAAAACACTCTGAAGTACCACTGGTTGGCAATCTCTGTTCTAGATGTTAATTTTTATTCATTAGGTAGGAGAGGATGGAGCTGTGTTTTTTTGCAGTGAATGGGTGGGAGACGGGGTGTCTGTGTGCTGAGATTTTTATTGGTTATGTATGATTGTGTTTTGTCATGTAAAGCACGTTGTACTATTCTTTGTCACGAAAAGTGCTCTACAAATAAAACAGATTGCTTGAAACTGAAATAAAACTGTGCTCAACCAGACACGTCTCGGCAATGGTTGGCACCCCCTGCTGGCCTGGTGGGGAATTGCTTTGTAACACTGAGACCAACCCCCTGAAAGTTTCTGTAATCATGAGAAGCAAGAATTTTTTAAGCAAGTGTAGCATAAAGAATGCATTGAATACACTGTTGAGATAGCAGAGGAGTCTACTGAGGGTGCCGAAACTCACATTCTTTGTGTGATTCAAAACCAAATCAGGTACTACAGCTGTGACGCTCACAGCGATAGCATTCTGCTGCTATTGTTTGCACATCTGATTATTATTTTTATTACAATTTAAATTCTGCTAACTTCTTGAAAATCATAAGTTTACTTTTTAATTAACAAATGAACCTGCAAATGTTGTGTATACTCTTATACCGTTAAATATTTTTCAAATTATCCTACTCAAGGTGCTCTTTCCAATCGGAGTATGCAACTTTATTTTTAATACAGCACAGTAGTTTTTCGTAATTTTTGTCTTTAATGTACATTTTGTTGAATTCAGCTTTTATACTTTTGATAATTGCGTGAAGCCAATGCCTCTGTTACCTGCCACTTTGCCACCATTACATCTCAATTTCCCCGTTCAGATCAGATGGAAGCGAGGAAATCCTCCATAAGTGTCTCCAAGGCAAAGTTAAAGGGGTTGGGATGGATTTTCAGGGCGCTTAAAATCAGCAACCCCAATATTTTGAACCTAAATATTGTCCTACAAAGCTGGAATTCACACCAGTAGCTCAAGTATGTAGAACTATGTATAACATTTTTGCGTCATTCAGAAATATCTAAAGCTTTGAGATGGAATGGGATCCATTTGCCAGCAGCCTCATAGTTTGCCTTGCCGAAAAAATGCATCCCATTCTATTATAAAGCACTGGATATTAATAAACAATGAAATTTTTTTATAATTGATTTCTATATGTTTTCTCTGAGCTAGGGGTAAGATTTTTTAAATCTCTGTGACAATATTTAGGTTTAAAAGAGAGGAAGTTGTCGTTTTTCCACCCTCCAAATGTCCATTGGCAAATGGGTAATTTAGGAGAATGGAGATTTATGCGTGATATAATATTTTCCGCAAAACAATGCACGTTATTTGGGCTCTTCACGGCCGAGTCATTATTTTTAGGGTTAAAGGAGATGATACGGTAAAGAGAGAATTAAATTAAATGTGTTCTGTTTAGTTTTTGAAGACGTCTACACACAAACAAGCAACCAGGGAGGAGGTTTTTTTTTGTATTTTATTGAAAAATAAACAAAACAAACTCTATGATAACAAAATTTCCAGGTCTGATCAATCAAAAAAGATTTCACTCCCAAAAATTATTTTCTCACATGAAGGACATGGTATATTCTACCTATTGTATCAATTATTTAGGATAGTATTTAAGAGTTTTCTTAGACCAGCCGATAACTGTATTGTTCACGTTACCACAAACAGTGGATAAAACGTTTTCTTACTAAAATTGTGCACTCTTTGTATCAACACCAGCTTTTGATTGGAAGTTTTTAAAAGTTTAGATGATTTAGAATGTTTAAACTATGATGATGAGGGTAAAGAAAGCTGAGAATTTGACCCATAAACTGCAGCGCACCAACAAATAAAATAAAATAGTCACTTGACATTAAAACGGCTAATACAAGTTGTCAGAAACCATCATTTTCAAAATCAATCTGCTTATTTTCAGGTCGTAGATGCGAAGGCAAATTTTTTTTTAAATATTATAACATTATTTTTAAAACTCGCTGATATGTTAAACAGCTTTCTCAACGTTATCAGAGCGTTTTGAATGGTGGGGATGCAATGCGGCCTTTTGATCATTTAACGTCTGCCGCTCACATGCTGGGTTTAAGAAAAGAAACAAAACATTCTAAGCTGAAACGAAGCTTAGAAAAAAATCAAAGTCAAATGGAGGTGTTTTAATCTCCATGAGGCTCTATGGATTATGAAGGGTTCTTCACAGCAACATGGTGCGGATAGAATATCCGAAACCTTGAAAAGACCCATGTTAAAATTCAAGGATTTAAAGCAACTGAACGAACCTTGAAACTTTTTGCATGAAATAAAAATTTCCAAACTAATTGCATGTTTAGAAGCGACCAGTTATGGGACTGATTACAATAGAAAAAGAAGCACCACTTACAAAAATAAAAACTCACTTGTTCTGCAAAACATGCCACTCATTATAGCAGTCTCGAGCTGCCACAAAGCACAGGGGCGTGTCGCAGGTGGAACACTTGACAGGGGTCTTGGCCTTGCAGTGTCGGCACCTCAGGCGTCCGGCGGTGCTGTCTCCAGAGATGTGCACCAGTCTGTGGTGATTGGAGTTCCTCTGCGCCGGTTCGGCCGTGGCCATCCCCGCCAACTCCATGGCCAGGGTCTCTCTGAACGCCTTCTGGAGCAGAGGAGTCCCCCCTCTGCTCCTGACGTGTTCCTTGTGCAGGAGGAAGGCGTTCACGATGGCGATGTCTATGAAGTGGTAGAAAAAAGCAATGTACCACCTTCGTGTCTTGTGGGCGACCTTGTAATAGCTTATCAGGGCGTCCGATAGGTCAACTCCCCCTATGTGCCTGAGAGGAAAGTTGGGAAAAAAACACCAGATCACCAATTTTTCCCTCCAGTTTCAAAAAAATGTAAGTGTATTTGATACATACTGGTTGTATTCCTTTACTGCTGGTGGAACGGGTATGCCCTTCACAGTAAACTGGCCATCTGTGCTCTTGACCCTTCGTGGGACGGTGTCTCCTCCATGGGCTGTGTGCAGCGTTGAGCAAAGGAAAACATCTCTGGAGTCCTTCCATTGGAGGAACAGCAGGTCGTCCTTCCTCATCCAGCGGATGCTTCCTCTGGGCGACGTGGAGTCCAGGGCGTTAGCCTTGACCTGCGGTGGCACCCGGATGGTCCCGCAGGGCCAGATTTTCTTCTGCAGGAGGTCGCGGAACAGCGTGGGACTTGTATAATAATAATCCACAAAGAGCTTATACCCCGTGCCCAGCGATGTGGTGTCGACCAGCTGCATGACGGCGTTGTAACCTTGGCCTTTCCTGCTGCTTTCGTGTGCCTTTCCCTCGTAAACGAAGAAATCCCAGGTGTAGCCGTTGGAGGAATCTGCCAGGACGAACAGCTTGAATCCCCAGCGTGTAGACTTCCTCTTCATGTACTGCTTCAGCCCGATGCGAGATTTCGATGGCACCACTCGCTCGGCGATGGAGATGTTCTGCGTGGGATGATAATTGCTTCTACAAGCCTCCTTCAGCTCCGCGTATAGAGGTTTGATCTTAGACAGGCGATCGTAACCAGGCGTGCCCCTCTTCTCATCGTTGGCGGCGTCTTCTTCCCTGCTGCTAAGGTGCACCAGACAGCTTATCTGCCGGAACCTTTTACTGGTCATCACCGATCTTGGGAAGGGGAGTTCGTAAAGTTTCGACTTTCTCCAGTAATCGCCGAACGAACAGCACTTGACAAGTCCCATATATATCAGCAAAGCGATGAATCTGTACATCTCGCTGAAGGAAACGTCGGTCCACGGGGCGCCCGGCGTAGACGCCCGCCGGGCACGCTGGTTCGTGTTGTTGATGATCGTTTGGATCATGGTGTTGGTTAAAAACAGCTGGAAAAGCTGCAGCGGTGTGTAGGATGCCGATGAAACGAGCTGAGGTCCTGGTGTGCGCTGGGGTTTGAAAACGGGTGCTGGGGGCGAGGTGTCCCGCACTCCAGTGTCATTCCAGCACTCTTCAGTCATCCCAGGGGAACTGGCTTCGTCCCTGCTGATCCTGGCTCTCCCACTTCCCCCTCTCCCACCTCGGCCATGTCCTGCTGCTTTTCTTTTGTTTGTGCCAACGTTTGATGGGGTGGGGAGGGGCTCACTGGGGAGACTGGGGACCCAGTCCTCATCTGAATCCTCCACGAAAGAACTACGACGTAAAGTAAACCAATAGAAGCACAAATAAATGACTGCCCCGTTAAAGCATTATAACATTCATCTTGTCATACTTCCATTTTTCAAACTCTACACCGTTTTTATAAACTTTTATCAACGCAAATAGTTTATATTGATATATAAATAAAGGGGGGATTCTAGGATCAGAGGTTTAGGGGTAATGAGCAGCTAGGCAAGACAATGTTTTTTACTATTTTGTACTTTTTAACACACATGCGCACACAACAGGAGACATAACGTTGATGGATATGTAGTCAGTTAGCTAGTAGGTAGCGGTAGACAGTCACTGCTCATACAGATATCATAAACTAGAAACAGAAATTATCTTAAAATAAACTAGAGAAGATCCCTTCTTGGTAACTGATCATCGGCAAAATGTAAATCGCTCATTTGCTGGATATTGCATCATGATTTAGTTTGTTAAGAACTTTATTTCTAGTTTATTTTATGTAACTCTTTAGCTTACTGTATCCGTTTTCACTTGCCCTGTATCTGTCTTTGTCTTATTTATGTGCTGCTTTAACATGAATTTCCCCACTGTGGGATTGACAATCCGTTCCATCAGAGATAAACAGATGAACAGAAGCAAAAATATAACCTCTTTGGCAAATTAAATTTGGGATTAAGATGCAATTATTAGTGATTATAAGAAATATCTGAAACATATCAAAGCATCAGAAAACATTTTGAAATATTCATAAGTTAGTTTATTTGTCCTCTTCTGCAGTTTGGTGGACTTCTGATGCCTAAACCAACCAAAATGCTTGAACGAATGTGGGGGGAAAAAGAAATATTTTATAATTGATAAAAAGTCTCGTCCTTCTGAAGTTTGATCAGTAAAAATAAATTATTAAATTATGAATTGTCGATTTACTGATACAGAATAAATTCATAAATACTAATGCAGTGTTTTTATGAGATGTTTTGTAGATCTAACTAAAGCAACCAAGATAACCCAGATGCTGAGAAATACTTATCTCTAAACTATGCAAGCAGTTTTTCTTTGATGTAAAATGTATCTGGTTAATCTATAAAAGAGAGATTGTTTTGAGAAGAAAAAATTAAGCTAACGTCTGCATGCAACAACACAACTCAAGTTACAGTTTGTCTGGTGGAAAAAGCAAAGTTTCTTGCCTTCTGCTGGTTTGCTGAACATGTATGGAGAGAACATAGACTCACAAGATGTGTGTGCGTAATATCTGATTTGTAACTTGTGACAGATCACCCGGCATTCTACTAGCATTTAAATGAATCACTTACGCACAAATCTCCAGACGTGAAACGAGTCTCACAACCCTTTGTGCAGTTGTAACTCTGATCTGTGTGTAAATATAGTTTTGTCTGTGTGTATCAGGTGATTGGTGCATACATACTAAATGCTTTGCATGCGCAGGAGCCGTTTTGAAATGTGTACATTTTACCAAACACTTGTAAGCACCCCAAGTAACACACACAAAATGTATTTTATGGTTTACAAATCACGTTTTACAAATACAAATACCCAAAGTTACACACAAACAGGCTGACACAAGTAACAAATCAGTTATTACACGTACACACATCTTGTGAGTCTATTTTCTCTCCATAAACCTGCAGCTCTCTGCAGCAGACTCCTGCTTGTTGGAGATTCAACCTACTCAAGTACGAGTATGATGCGTTTAAAGACGGGTCGGAAAATACAATACCGCATAAAAAACGTATTTTGAAAACAATTCCTTTCTTTCTTTTTTTTACTTTAAATATTGCATTTCAATCAACCGTTGTATATTTTGTTTAAATTGTTCTACTTTAAAAAAAATAGATAAACCACATATACAGCAAAAAATAAATAAATTCTGCAAGGGTTTGCCGCTTTTACGTCGGTATGTGTTCCACCCTCGAGATGTGTTCCGGTGTTACGTCGGTATGTGTCCCCCCTCCGATCGATATGTGTTCCGCTCCGACGCCTACTTACTCTTCGGAATCCTCTCCAGAAGATGCGTCGTCCCCCGAAGTACAAATGCTGTCCCCATCGCTGTCCTCATCCAATAAGAACTCATCCGAGTCATCGTCCTCCCCTCTCAAGCCCGTCTCCGACGTTTCATCTCCAGCATGCTGCGTTTCTGCAGCGGGATCGGCCATGTTGTTATGGTGCGTTCTGTTTGTACTCGGAAATTCCGACTTTCGAGTGGGAAAAATCAAACTGGAAAGCCCCTGAAATCGGACTTCCCCTCTGCTAAATGTTTTTGTTGGTGCCTTGCCTGGGGCCTGTACCATGAAGCCGGATTAGGTGGCTAGCCAGCTATGTTTCAGCTTAGTATCTAATTAGGTACTATGAAAGTAGCTCAGCTTTCGTTGCCATGGTATCTTACACTGTACGGCTAACCTGCTCAGGGGCAGGTTATGTTCTGGATTCGAGATCTCAGACTGAAGTTTGACCAATCAGCTGTGAGCAAAGAAACATTTAAGTGACGTAACTAATTCCCAGGGTCTGTTCTGTGTTGCAATGGCTTCACCTTTTCTCCCAAATCCTGTGAAACATCTCCGCGCAAATTGTTAGACGAGCACTTCGTAGAGAAAGAGTTTTTAGGGACAGACAAAATCCATTTGACTTT
Organism: Apricaphanius iberus; assembly: GCA_028564705.1. NCBI lineage: Eukaryota > Metazoa > Chordata > Actinopteri > Cyprinodontiformes > Aphaniidae > Apricaphanius > Apricaphanius iberus. The sequence continues at coordinate 1,031,255 of JAPXFQ010002837.1, forward strand.
CCCGATGCTTACTTGTATGAAAGATACAGATTTTCCGCGGAAGGAATGTCTTATCTTTGTGAACTTCTTGAGCCGCACATAACAAATGTGACTCGTTGAAACCATGTCCTTACTGTAGCGCATCCATAATCGGCCGCCCCTTATTGTTGCTCAGAGCCAACTCCTCCGCCGCAGTGTAATCTTGAGGAGTTGGCTGTCCCCCAGTTTTCCTCATTTCACATTTTTTTTCAATTTTCTGCAAACAAGTGTTTGTGATTGAATGTTCAAAAAAATAATAAAAGGTTATGGTAAATATTCACCACCTGAAATCATATTTTTATATTTTGTCTATCTGATGCCAAGAACGTTTGGAGTTGGGGTTGCCTCAAAAAATCAATGAATATCAATCTTTCTTAGGATGCAATGGCCTATACATTCACATTTTACATACATCTACACACATATACTATATATATATATATCAACACGAATACATTTTCCTTTTAGCATTTAATATATTTTTAATATGATAAGCCTACATAAATGTACATTAATTGTTTAACCCACGCATAACGCAATCAGCAATCTTCCACCAAGATTGTTCTCTTGCTTTGGCAGCAGATACAGTGTTACTGCGTGCTTGAAAAATACTTATATATTCTTCATATTTCTGAAGACTTATCTCTTGCTCCTCCGCTGAAAAGTATGTACCTCTCGCTCTATCCATATCACTCTTTTATGTGCACGCGCGTGTGGATTAATCATAGCATAAGGATCGAAGCCTGAGTTGACAGAGGAAGTTGATAAGCTGCGTCATGGCACCAATGAAGCCTGATTGCATCGGTTTGGTTTTGTCGACTCAAAACCAATCCGGTAACCCCGAGTTTGTTCAGCTACCTTCATGGTACAGGCCCCTGTTCCTCTTTTTGCTGTTGTCTCCACGAGATGTTGCACTTTTACTGTAGAACTGCCAATGGGAATGTAAACACCACTACAAAATGGCAAAATTAGAAGACAATCTGTAACCTCGCTTTTATGGCTACTCACATAACTCAAACTTACATACATACATACATTTTTACCCCTTCGCTAGTTCCAAGCGATGAAAGAGAGACTGATGTGCTCTTCATGTTGCTGCAAACAGATAATTCTCAGGGAATTGAGCGTTTGAAAACAGCACTAGTTGGACCTCCGTTGTTGAGTTTCTTACTCCAAGACACAGATACCGCATGCTGGTCATAATTTAGGTATGCATTGCGCCCTACTGGTCGAAAATTACACACTGTGCCTTTAAAGTGTTGTAAAATAACATCAGGTGTATTATGCTGGTTTAAGATGACATTCTTTTTATGTAAAGTCTTTGGTAGTTGGTGAATAACAAGCAGTAAAAAAAAAATCTGGATTAAGTTTAAAGGTGCGTTCACAGCGCCACACTTTGTCGCCTTCACAAAACGCTCACAAAGAGACTAGTTTGAAGGCATTACATTTTTAAGGCCGAAGCGTTCAAAGCGTGTGGGCGGGCCATTCTCTGTCTGATGTTTTAAACAATGGCATATCGTGGCTGGCTGGACAACATCGACGTCAGGTGACGTCACTGCAGTGAGACGCTCTGCGTGTTTGCTTTTGCCTGCATTGAAGCTAGGAAAACAAAAGTTTCAAAAAATGCCACGACCAAAGCACCGCGGAGACTCTGATGGCCTCAACTGTACACTTAACATGTAATCTTGCTTCTCTGAGCGTTGACGTTTTGAGCGCTGTGATGTTCTCTAACTTTGAAAAACTCACAACAGACGCTTTTATTTAAAACATTTATTTGACCCAATTCTTTGGAATGTAATTGTCAGTGATGAAAGTCTGAAACAACAGAGATCGATGAGTCAGGTGCTGAGCAGAAGTACAAACAATACTTTAAGTCACATAAGGCCTCACAGCTTTCTGATTCTTTTTACTTCCTTGTTTTCCCTTGTTTTGTTTTTTTTAGACAAGAAAACTACAGAAACGGTACAGAAAATAAAACATTTGTTCTTGTCATTCAAAGAAAAACAGAAGAAAACAATGGCACGTACATCAGTGACGGTACAAAAAACACAAGGTGATATCATACCAAGTAAATAAAATCGTTACTCGTATATAAGCTTTTTCGAGAATGAAAAACATCTCTGTAAATTGTACAATTCAGAATTATACCACGGCTGTTTGAAACCATGTTAAAAAGAAGCAACAATAACACTGTTCTCAATGTCTTTCCTCCTTTCTTTTCATAAATCAACATCATAAACACATAGATTTTTTTCTTTTTTAAATATATCAGTGCAACATTTGTTTTCAGGACGAGTGCTGCAGGATCCTGTTTCTTTAATGGAGTCTGTATGAAACAGAGAAATTCCTACGGAATAGGAGAAAATACATAATGCATTTGTATGTTTCTGCCCACTTTCGTATGGATTTTATATATATATATATATATATATATATATATATATATATAGTCCTGTTCATGAACAGAAACTGATGACACAGTTTGCTTCCCCGAGTTTTTTTTCAATTGTAAAGCAAGTCTTAAAGAACTATTTGTAGTATTTTGTTTCATGTAAAATGGAGTCTTCAGGTATGTTAACCAGTCTGGATTAATGATATGAATGTGGCACAAATTAAAAACAAACATTGAGGCTCAAACAGGAGCAAAGCATTTGAGAGAAAATTATTATTTTTTAGCTTTGTAGAGATTTTCATATCTGCTCTTTGGAGAAGGAAACAGCCTACTTTTCGTGTTAACATGTTTAGTTGGAATAGACCGTTCACAAGGAGCGGGTCTTCCTGTTGGACGACATGAACTCTTTCAACAAACGATCATCTGTAATTCCAAAAATTAAGAAATTAAAAGGGATAACTCGGAAAAGGTGGTAGAAATTGAGAGAATTCCCAAAACTTTTCCGACGCCAACATATTGTCATACATCTATCGGAGACAAGGACCCTGAGGTTTAACCCAGACATCCTTCTCCCAATTGATTCTGTAGGACCCTTTCCTGGAGACCCCAATGCTTTTCAAGCTGTGAGGAGAGTTACAGTCTCTCCAGTGAATACCAATAGCTAGTATGTGAATAGTAAACCAGCAAAGATTACCATTAATCCTAAACAGATGCTCAAACCCTAAACTGTCGTTTGGGGAGTGGCGGATTTACTCTTGAGCTCATTTGCCCCTGGACTCTCGCTCTTTTGGCCACGATCCATACAATCTGTAACAAAGGTGAGTGTTGAAATATAGATAAGTAAATCGAGGGGTTTGCCTTTCAGCTTAGATGCTTCTCCATCCATCCTCAGCTCCACTCTACCATCGTCAAGACACCTGAAGTCTTCTGCTTAAGGCGGGAGGCAGCTCCCAATGCAGAGAAGCATGGATATAAACAGTCATAGCGTTTTTTTCCATCCCATTGGTGGCACGTTACATACTTCTGAGTCAAATCTGCCTCTTTTGCAACAATCTTTCCATGTACACATACATATTATACATCATTTGAAAGCTGAGATTGATTGTTTTCCAATGATGTATGCCAATCAAGGATACAATCATAGCTGTAAGCTTGAACACCCCATTCAACACCACGTATCATCGATGGAACCCTACCGTCCCGTACAAAATTGTCTTTTTACGTCCACAAGGGTCCGGTTAATGTCGTTTAATAAAATAGCAGCCCTACAGCAATTTTTATCTACATAATCTAACATAGTCTGCGCTGAGAACCTGGATAATTTACTTCCCTATTGTTAGCATGCTCATATTAGCTTAGAAATAACACATTGTTGGCACACAGCCATCTCAAAGTATCTTCTTTGCTGCCTCCAAAGCTCCCGATTGAAAGCCAACAGCACCTTCTGCTTTTTGTCTTGGGTCAAAACACTGCATGGCTGGCATTGTTGGAGCCGGGCCTTCAGCTCCTGGGACTGGATTACCTGTAGAAAATCAAGCCTGGCATTCTGTATTACAACAACATTTCTCAAGGGACAGATGTAATCGCTCCTTTGATCCATGAAACACGAATGACATTGAACCACACCATTTCCAGGAAAACATTGGAAACTAGTACAAATTTAGCACTTGTACAAGAATTTAAGACAATAAATCAAAGTTGTTTAGCTTTTTGAAAGGAAAGTTAGCTCCAATGTGTTCTTTCATTGCCTCCAACGAGGTCTCGAAGTCTCTGTAGCTCATTTCAAAAACTCATTAGCAGAATTTCTGCAGTTAGTTCACATTGTGGCCGCCGTGTTGTCTGAGAGATCTGTGCAGTTTGTACTCTGATACCTCAACATCCTATTCAAGATCCCGCGGAGGAATGCTCGGAGCCAGTTTAACGGTATAATTAATGAACAACCCATTGACTCTCTGTCATTATAGCTGCTGAGGTTGTGTGTTTTTTTTACCCTGTAAAGACATACGTTTCTCTTTCGTCGCTGGGTTACCCCTCAGAAAACTCCAGGAATGATTATCATCCTTCAGCGTCTAGAGAAAGAGGAGGAGTGTGATTCCAAAACAGAAAGGATACTGCAGCACTGGCGTCTTCCTCTATAGAAAAGGGCGCTCAAATATATATTAAAACCTATGTACAATACGTTGTATGTGTCATGTGCCACAAATATGAGGCATTCAAGGCTCCTACACATTTACCATATTGGGAGTTTTCATAGTTTTCTTCAGTTCTGCTGATATAAACATGGAACTCAACAGCTGAGTGAATATATGTGTAACCAGACGCTGTTTTATGGTGAATGTACAGCAATAAAAAAGATGCTGCTTTAGGACACAGTCTGGAAACCTTTTTGCCTTAATCTGTGTAGGGAAACCTGGAGAGAATGCCAGCCGATGGGAAAGCAACCAGCAAAAAACAAGGCAACAGAAAATAGGGGGGGGAAAAAAGGCACTGTCGGAGCAGGTCGGTGGTCCTGCGTCAAGATCACACACTCTCTGACACACACACACACACACTAGCTTCGTATATTAGGACACACCTCAGATGCAAATGTATATGAGAGTGAGACGTCCACACACGCTTTCACACACACGCCAACTTCGCTCACGCTTCAAAAACATTCGCACGAAGAGACGAGCAAAACGACGAACGGAAACATTAAATCTTTCTGTAAAAGTCCACTAACGATAGTTTTCATCTGAATTGGTCTCAACACCAGCATGTGATTACGTGAAGTCAACAAAGCACGCCGAAAAAACAAAGAGAATCCTTAGTTTTCTTCTCTTTTTTTTTTTTTTTTTTTGCTGTACAGGTTCTTTATACACAGTGCCCCCTACAGGTGAGTCTCTTCCACCAACGCTCCTGAGAAATAAAAGTGAAATTGGCTCACTGTTAGCCCACCCTGCCGTCCCATTAGTGGCGTCAGCCCCGTCATTGGCTGCTTGTAGCGCGTCCGCTTGCAGAGCTGTCGCAGCTCCGCCCCTTTCGCCTTTTGAGCTCACGCCTCAGAGTAGTTGTTTGTCTGTCCGTTTATCTTGTCCTTCTTAAGTTTGACGCCGTCCACCAGCTCAAAGTTATAGTTTTCCAGGGCAGATAAGTTCCTGTCGGTCATGCTGCCCTGCGAGCAGGCGCAGTAGAGCACCACGCCGCAGATGGCGCCCAGGAAGACGCCCAGAGCTGACATGGCGATGATGGTGATGAGGATGGGGTCAATTGTCTTCAGCATGTTGCCCGGCCTGCCGAGTTCACCGGTGTCCTGAGAGAGGGAGTCCATGGCTGCAAGAGACAGGAGGACGTTGCAATTAGATGGTTGTATATTAAATTGCAGGTTACCGGTTAAATAGTCGCTAATATGCACATAAAATGTTGTACAAATGTTGTACTATGCATAATCAGTAATAAGTAATTTTCTTAGCTGTATTAACAGAAGCTGTGTGCTGACTCTTTATCGTTCATCTTTTTGTCCAAAGATATTTAAATCGATCGGCACGGCAGCATCTTCGCCGGCAGAGAATATAAACATGGTAAAACGTCAGCGTTTGGGGCATTACAAGCGGCATTTGTACTGCCCCGAGCACCCCCGTTCTACGGAGGTACGCTAATCAAGACTGGATGTATAAATACTGCTGAACGGCTCAAACTGGCTCCAAACTTCTCTGGGGGAATGAAAAAAAACCCATAAAAATTGCTGAAAAATAAGGTCCAGGTTGAAAAAAACTGGAATTTCTCTTTGAATTGAAATGTTTTTCTTAAGAAAAACTATGGGTAGGATATAGAGGCAGCATGTGGGGGAGATTAATTGGTAAATTATTTAATCAAGGTTTGTTTTGTGTAGTTTTTGGTATCAGACATTTTCTGTATAATGGTGTTAAGTGGTGATGACATTGGTTATGGGTTTGGTCCCAATGTACAGATTGGACAATCTTGTATTTTAAAGGAGTAGAAAAGCAAACTTCATAGTGATGAAAAATGAATATCAGGATGTAAAATGCACATTACTTACGTAGCATTAAGATCTGAGTAGGTGGAGACGTCGGAGCTTCTGGATCTAGAGACAGAAACAAAAATCAAGCATCATAAACTCCCGGATGTTTCAACAGATATAAACCTGTTTTAACGTTGTTGACTTAAACTGTTAAATACCAACCCTTGCAGTCCTGAATGTCGAGTCCGTCCATGATCTGGATGTTGTCGACTGCTATGTGGCCTGCGGTGCGTCTCTCTGCGATTCCCTCCACCAACACCTGCAAAGAGGAAGCCTGATCAACTAACGAAGAGTTTTATGATGCCTGCCTAAGGAAAGCAGATGCAAATTAGCAATTGGGATAATTATGGCATATTTACATTGTTTTTGCTGATCTGTTGATCAATATATATTGTCCCAATTTACTAAACAAATAAATGACATTAAATGTTTACGCACCTTTTTAAACAGGAAGTTTATTAGTTGGAGATGTTATCAACTTTTACTCAACTGTCATTTAGCAAATTAAAATTATTTTATGAAGTCTTGATCTTCTATTTTTTTTACTTTTTTTAATTTGTATTGTTTGTATTTAAGTGAATTTTATTATCTTTTAATCTTCTGTATTCCCTAACTATTGTTATATAAACTATTACCAATGCTTGGAAAAGGCCTGGAAAAGAGATTTTATCTCAAGGAACTTCCTAGTAATAAAATAAAGAATAAAATTAATAAATGTAAAGTACAACTAACCCAGAAAAATTATTACTTTGTTTAAATTAAGATTGTATTAATAGGCTGCGAAAATAAAATGTTGTCTTATTCATACACATCACTTTGTTTATTCCAAAATATTACACTTTCATGCAATTATTCGGAAATAAATGTGTAATTTAACCATTTTTCTATGATATTTAACCTTGTTCGTTGTGCTGAAGGATTCAGTTAAACCTTGGAACGAGTAAACAAAGTTTACATCATCAGTGTGCCGACTGTTTCAGTTTTCAGCTGACAACCAAATATTAAAAACATTAAAAAGTGATTCTAAAAACTAGATTGAAAGACATGAAAAAAGTCTTGTTTTTCATATAGTTTGGGATCTGTTAAAACCGTTTCAGAATTCAGTCCAGGGTTTGGACGGTCCATAAATTGCTTGTCCTGCTCGTCTCAATCTAAGGTTACCCTGCTTTACAAAGGGACGCCTGATTTCTGCAAGTCTGCTGAGGATTTCTGATTTTTGACGAATTAATTTTGTTCTAACTGTTAGAAAACTCTCTGGCTGAACCTCTTTTATAATTCATTTCTTTGCTTCAACGTGACGCCATGTTTTCCCGGTGTAAATCCCTCCCCCCCATGCTCTGTGTCTTCATGCTCTGTGTCTTGATGCTCTTTACCTGATATGGGTGGCCGGTTCGTGGAAGTACAACGCGCCCTTCCCTCCACCTGCTGCCCTGATGGCCGCTCCTCGTCCACAGAACGTGGCCCTCGTCGACCCTGTTCCTGTAGCTGATGTGGAGCGCCCCTGCGTGCTCGCCGGCCATGTGGTACCAGAAGGACATGCAGAGGCTGAAGTCCGGCGTGGTGATGGGTAAACTGGCCAGTCGGGCCACCTTCACCTCCTCGCTCCTGTCCTCCCCGGTTTTACTTGGTGCGATTGTGTCCGTCAGCTGCATGTAGATGAAGTTCCCTGGACCACCTGCAGGGGGAAGCAAAACACAAGACACGACATAGTGAGATGAGATCCTTGCAAGGCTTCATGAATGAAACATGCAGGTTTTTCCTTCACATTTCTCAGCAAAAAGAGGCGCTTTATAAAAAAAAAAGCCTGCAAAACTCTCAAGGGTGTTCTGGTCAAAGAGTCTTTTCACGTTCTGAATATCTGCCTCAAACACTCCAAAGACATCAAGGACTTCACAAGGTTTTTCAGGGAAAACAAAGGATTGAGTATCAGGAGAAAGTCAGCCCTGCCGTCACAAAGAGCTCATTTTTTTAACTTGTGATCTGGTTAAGTCAAAGAATCAAGGAGAAATCATTCATTTCGGAGCCGCTGTCGCCTCCACGCAAACATCCATCAAACCCATCAGGCTCCAATGGAGAAGAAGGCCAGAGAGGTGAAGCTTGTTGATGGATTTCTTTGTTGAGTTGCTTTTCAGAAAAAAATAAAGTCGAGCACTTCAAGGTTGTTCCATCGTTTATAAAAATGTTCTAAAAGCTCAGAACTTCTGAAGGTTTATTCTGTTTGCAGCAAAACACGCTGCTTATCGTCACGAGTTACAAATCTCTGGATATCTACACAGAACGAATACAGCCATCTTAGAGCAACGTGAAGGATAATTTTATAGCAAATATCACTTCTCATGGTCATGGAAATTAATGCCATTATTTTTAGGCCTTTAACTGTTTGTTTAAATTAATATGGCATCGAAATAACTTCAGTTGATTTTAACCAGATATGACTTCCTCCAATCCACATATGACTAAAATTATACATATAGGCTCAGATATTAACATATAAGTAATGGTGTAAGGTCATGAAAGAAACATGAAACTTTCATAGCAGTAAACCTTATGTTAAAGAAAGAAAGTCAAAGAATCTGGAAAGTAACTAAGAAAACACAAGGTACTTTCTGGAAAAGTGCTCTGGGTCCTGGAAAGTAACCTACATTTTTCAGAAAACAAATATTTTACAGAACATGCTATTTTAGTTCTAGAAAGTGATCGATTGCGTTCAAGGAAATAACATGTAAGTTGCAGAGAAAGTACTTTGTGGAACCTGATAATTCATCCTGTAAATTCTGAAGGATAGTACCTTTTAGATCCCAGAAAGTAACCTTCAGGTTTCAGGAAATAAACTGTAGGTTTTAGAAGGTAACCTGAAATTTGAAAGACTAAGCTTTACCTTCCAAAAAGTTAACTTCATGTTCTAAAAAATGATCCACTAGTCCGGGAAAAACAACCTGTAAGCTTTAAAGAGGTCCCAGAAAGAAACCTTAAATTTTCAAGAAGTAACCTGAACATTTGAAAGAGTAAAGCTTTATGTTCCAGAAAGTAAACTTTATGTTCTAGAACATAACCTACAAGCTATGGAAAACAACCTGTAAGTTTACAAAGTACTCAGTTGAATGTCAGAAAATATCCTGTAAATTATGGTATAGTACCTTACAGTTCCTAAAAATTAACCTGAAAGTGTGAAAGAGTACTCTTTATGTCGTAGAAAGAAAGCTTTATGTTCTAGAAAACAACATACAAGTACTGGAAAACAACATGTCATTTTTCATAGAAAGTAGTCAGATGGTTGTGAGAAAGTACCCTGTGTTAAGTGCCTTATCGTTCCAAGAAAGTAACCTTCAAGTTTCGGGAAGTAACCTGAACATTTAAAAGTGTAAGCTTTAGGTCCTAGAAAACAAACTTTATGCTCTATAAAATAACCGCCCAAAGTTTCATAGAAAGTTGGTTATGAGAAAGTTCCCATTAAATTCTGTTAGTACCTTACAGTGATTTTGAAAAATCAATCTTTATGTGCTAGAATGCAATTTATAAGATCTGGAAAGTACTCTGTTGGACCCACAAAACCATTCTGTAAGTTCTTTAGGTTTTGGGAAAAGTGACTGGAAATATCTTGTACTCTTAAAAAAGTCATGGTAAGTAACCCATCATGCTCTGGAAGGACTGTAAGTTCTAGTGAGGTACTGTGTATGTCCCCAGAAAGTAACCTGTAAGCTCCAGGAAACTTGAAAGTATCAGGAAAGTCCTCATCCACTATCATTTGGTGAAATGCCTCCACAGCAAGCAGAATTAAATGTGTAAAACGTCCAAACATTTAATCGTAGGTTAGAGGTAATAATGCTTTCTACACTGCACCTGTACCACTGCCAACAAATCATCCACATGCTCCATGCTGCCGCCTCTATGCTTTAGAGTTGATGGGCTGTTTTTGGTCTCCTCCAAACATACTTCCTGTCATTGTCTGAATCTTGCACGTCGGACCATAAAACATTTCTCTTGACCAATCCAATTAATACGGTTTAAAAAGGTGCTTTTCTCACTGACACCCAATCAATATAATATCACCAGTGAAGTTTGAAGGATGTAATTGAATGTGTGCAGAAAAGGCTAAAATAAATCATTAAAAGCTCTAAAGTATTATTTTATTTGTCAAAGAAAAGCATACACTTCTGACCAGAGCTGTCATTTTTTTCATATTTGTATCTCTTGCAGCAGGAATAAACACATTAATCCACTGAGAACGAATTTTCTGCTTTTTACATGACCAAAGAATGTATAATGATCGTGTTTTCCTGATGCTTTTGGGAAAATACAATGTTATTTAAAGGTTTTATGAAAATGTTTTGCTCAGCTCCCTCCCATGTCCGCCCTACCTGCATGGTCGAGGGTCGGTCCTCTGTGTAAAGGGGGCGCCTCGCCGCTCTGGATGAACCACTCCGCTCCTGAACTGGTGTCCTTGGTCCAACCGCATAGCGACGAGAAGTCAAAGTTACAGGCAAACCAAACGTAAGCTGGAAGACAGAGACAAAATGACATTAAAGCCGATGCTAGGATCAAGTAATCTCAAAGCTATTTGATGCTAGTTTTTTCTTGTGCCCACTTCAATTTTTTGGTAGGTTTTCTTACATCTACAGTGCATCAACGCTTGGGAAAATACCAACTGATGTTCATAAAGAACGACTCATAAAGGAACTTTAAGGAGTACATTATCCTTCATCTGAATTACAAGCATTTTATTAACTAATGAGCTACCTCCGTCGAGCAAGGCTCCCCCATCTGCTCTTGTAAAAAACTTCTAGGAAGCCAAAGCAGGGATTACCAGAAGCTTCCTGGAGCCAAGCATCATGCAGCTACATTGCAAAGTTAAATACTCCCATCTCACGCTGTGTTTATCAACTCATTTACTTCTCTCAGGTAGAGAAGGCCTCAGGTTTTTCTAGCATCGTTATTAAAAACATGTGTACACAGAAATGTGTATTTATTCTGCACTCAATGAGGGAAGCAAATGGGACCCAGAAGAAACGGTCCAACCAACAAAAGGCTCCCATGTGTAGAACAGAGTGTAAACCTCTTAATTTATCAAGTAAAGTTATTCTGTCTTATGTAACTCAGTCATATCCACACACGTATGCCCTTTGGTGCCTATTCTAGACCACCCAGCTTGTTTTGAGGCTGAAATGCATCTTTCCTTTTCTGGCTTGCATGTGTAGCCAACTAATTACATCCAAATCGGATAACTTTTGGTCAAGTTTGTATATCTCTCTCTTTAGATTTGATCTGAGCGTAAAAAATTAGCTATATTTTATATAAAAGAGTCCTCAGGGAAATTAGTTGGTAAGGTCACCAAATAAAAAGAGTTTTGTGAAGTGATAACAGCTTCGGTTGAAACTCGTGTTTGGGATCAGCCCTTCAAGAAAGAGAAGCTAAAGAGTAGAGAGGAATGAGAGAAATATCTTTCAGTTCCAGTGCTGGGAATGAAGTGGCGCCAGCAATTTAACCGGAGCTTCAGAATGCGTTCAGGAGACTGTGAGCATTGGATATGGGGTTTTTTACAGGCTAATAGGATGCAGAGATGACTGTGGAGCTGCCCTGGCAGACCCCAAACTGCCTTCGTGTGATGCCTCAGCTCAGCTAATTGAGACCCATGAGGCATTTATTCTCTCTCCAGGAGATCTTCCCTCCGTTCTTCTCTTTTATCACCACACTCCCCTCTTTCTTTCTGTCTGTTTATTCCTCCAGCCTTGCTTCTATATCTCCAAGACCTCTCAATGTTTTCCACTCCTCTCTCTCGGTTTAGGCCAAACTATCAAACGTTGGTATTTATGAGGGATGAGAACCATGACAAGGTCCTCTTTTATTAATTTTGATTTAGTCTTTTTCTAGACTTTTGTTCAAGATTTTTTTTTCTGGTTCTGGATGCCATGCAGTAAGAAGGATTTTTGCTCTTACGTTTTTACCTTTGGACGGTGGTTATAATACATTACAATATTACAAATAATGCCCGTCTAATTATATGGATTATGGATTAGCAGGGCTTGCCAGCAACTGTCACCAGACTGTCAGACAGTAACACTCTTCAGTCAGAGGCTTCTTCAGATTTGCTGCAAAACTGACTGTTACGGAAATCCTTCCATCCTACAGTAACACGAACCACAACGACTCTTTGAATATAGACCTGGATGATTTGATTTAAGATAACATTTATTTTCCCTTTTAAATTTTGTCCATACAGCAGTTTTTTAGGATGATGAGATACTGGTTGTTTGGACTGGTAACGTGGAACATTTTTCTGCAAACCTAGGAGTCTAAGGATAAATGAATCTAAATGTTTGGTGATTGAATTCATTTGGAAACCATTTGAAAAACCTTAATGTCAAGCAGATTTCTTTATTTATTCAAACAGAAATGTGGAACTGTTTGTTTTTTTTTTCTCCGATGTAACTTGACCTCAGATGTGACAGATTTTATAGAACAGACTTTGTAAACATGGGGGAAGTTTGGGAGAATATCCTCACCTGGAATGTCAATGTTGGGGATGGCGGTTGTGAAGCCTCCTGTTACAGACAGATGGGACAGTCTGGGTTAGGTCAAAGGTCAGGGAGTCATGTCCCACCCGCACAGATGTCAACAAAAACACAAAATACATTTCCCTCAACAGAAAAGACTACTTTCCTAGTAAAAGCCTCATTATCTGGTAGTTAATGATGAATATTTGAGAAGGGAATGAATACATATTTAGCAAAAAGTAGTCATAATTTAGTCAAAAACAACGTCTTTTATTCCCCGACTGAATATGTCTGCTGCTCATTTTGCTACTCAGAAGGAAAAAGGTTTTTCCTTAGCAGAAAAAATTAAAATTTACGAATTTTGAAAAGAGCAGCTCTAGGAGGGAAAGTTGTGTCATCTTACCAACATGTTGGTCGTAGTCATAGGGACCCTCCATTTCATCTCCACAGCCCTGCTGCCCTTCCTCACAGTCTGAACTGGGCGTCGTGTTGGGAAGTGTGGTCGGCGCTGCAGTGGTTGCACCAAATGTGGTCATGGGGAGAGTGGAGGAAGGCTGGGTGGTGGGAAGCCCTGTCGTTGTTTTCTCTGGAAAAACAGTTTAAATAAAGGATCAAAATTTGATCAAAAGACTTAAGAACAAATTTATGAATGTCACAGTTTCAAACTAAATATTTAATTAGTAAAGAAAAAAATCTAGCTCTTATATAAATATTTAGTTAGCAAACTAAAGTTTGCATGTTAAATCATTAGCTTGCTTACTAAATATGTAACTACAAAGGAAAATATTTATAGTTAGCAAGCTAAATATTTAGCATGTAAGCTAAATATTTAGCTTGCTAATTAAATATGTAACTAGACAGGTACATATTTAGCCATGAAACTAAATATGTATCTATAATGCTAAATATTTTTGCTTCAATCTAAATATTTAGTTAGCAAGCTAATATTTAGCTTACATGCTAAATATTTAGCTTGCTAACTAAATATATAACTACAAAGGTAAATTTTTAGCTATAAAGCTAAATATTTAGCTCCAATCTAAATATTTAGCTTGTATGCTAAATATTTAAGCTTGGTAACTAAATATTAATTGCCAACTTAAATATTCAGTCAGCAAGCTAAATACTTAACATGCTAAATATTTAGTTGGTAAGAAAAAGATTAATCTCTGAGCGAAATATTTAGTTCATATGCAAATTTACTTGCCAACAGGTGGAAGTGGACTACCAAAATAAAAGCTGGGTTTTGCACAATTCTATATAAACTTCTGCCAGTTACCGGTGGATTTACATAGACAGATGTTTGAAAGTTGCAGCTTTTATTTTGATAGACATTATCACTTATTGGAAAGTGAATTTACATATTAGCTAAATATTTACTTTACCAACTAAATATTTAGTGTCAGACTATAAGCTCGCTAATCAAACACCTTTTTATAAAACAAAAATGTATATATCAAAAAATAATGGGGCGGGGGGGGGGGGGGGGGATAAAACTTTCAAATGAACCTTTTTTTATGACAGGCTAAATAAATCAAATTACATTTAAGCTTTAGAAAATAATATCTATTAGAACATGTGGGTTTTACCAATGTTTTACCGATATTTATGTGCTACAGAATATGTAAACTGCAAAATGTACGCCGTACTATCTGGAAAAGTATTGTGTAGGTAACCTGAAAATATAGAATTTATCTTGTACATTCTGGGAAAGTACTCTGAGTCTAAGTTTCAGGAAATTATCATTTGTATTTCTTTGAAATATCTAATAGCTTCTTGAAAATAACCTGAATGGTTTAGAGAGGTACCAGATGAGGCCAGTCCAGGAAAGTTCCCAGACCTGAAGAAACTTGTTGTCTTGTCACGCTTGCAAATAAAAACTTTTATGGAAATAAATCAAGTCAAACTTGAACAACAACAACAAGAGGCTACAAATCCCATATGGTCCCCGTGTAATTACGGCGTGTCTGTGACATCCTGAGTGGGATGGATGGAGGTTTGTTCTCAATGCAGCGAGGATGATTTAACCAATCTGCAGGCATATCACGCAGCTCATTAGATTCCTTCTGCTAGCTTGAGTTTGATTTCGTGTGCTTGTGATTTTGAGAAAACAGAAACCCGCAGACAGCCTTTTTGGAGTTTCAATACCCCCAAAAAAGGGATTGCCGACTGATGTCACATTTTAGTTTCAAATAATATTTTAGCTCCACTGAGTTTTAGGATTTACCAGGTTTAAAGAGTTTGCACATTAACATTTTTTCCAATTGCCAGAGGGATTTCTTATTCTCTTTATGCGGTTCTGCCCTCTATCTCTAACACGCATAAAAACAATTTTTTTTAACTGCTTGGGCAGATTCTTATCATTCTCCCTGCAGGGCAACCAGATACTCCACCAGAGAGCCAACTTCCTCCCTTCATCTGTTCCTCGCCCGCCTCCTGTGAAAGGTCATGCCCTGCCTTCCCTCCCTTTCTCCCCTGCAGCTCCGACCAACTGCAGCAGCAGCAGCGCAGAAACAAACCCGCCTTGGCATGTCTAGGCCTTTCATATCTACCCTCAGAGAAGTCAGCAGACCAAGAGTGCCAACTTGTTTGTGCAAAAGTATCCAAAAACTATTTGGCTTATATTAACATATTTTTGTTTGTTTGTTTTAAAACAGTAAAACAACAGAGATGTGTCGGATATTAGGAAGAACCACTCTTGATGCCATTGTGTTACTATGATGCAGCATCTTAACAAAAGCATCTGAAATATGATCTATTAATGTAAGATTAACAGACTTATTTGTCAGTGCAACTTCATTACCTGGTTTACGATTTGCTGTGAAATAATTTTGAGCAAATATAAGATTCTGATTTTGGATGGATGGATGGATGAAGGATTGGATGGGTGAACAGTTGGATGGATGGATCAATGGATGGACAAATGGATGGATGGACAAATGGATGGATGGACAGGTGGATGGATGAACAGATGGATGGAGGATTGGATGGGTGAATAGATGGATGGATGGATCAATGGATGGACAAATGAATGGATGGATGGCTGGACGGACGGATGGATGACCAGACTGATGGATGAACAGATGGATGGATGCATGAACAGAAGGATGAACAGATGGATGGATGTATGACCTAATGGTTGGATGAACAGATGGATGGATGAACAGATTTAACATATGGTTGGATGAACAGATGAATGGATGGATGGATGGATGGATGACCAGATTGATGAATGAACAAATGAATGGATGAGACAGATGGTTGGATGAACAGATGGATGGATGAACAGATGAACAGATGGATGGATGGATGGATGGATGACCAGACTGATGGATGAACAGGTGGATGGATGGATGGATGACCAGATTGATGGATGAACAGATGAACAGATGGATGGATGGATGGATGACCAGATTGATGGATGAACAGATGGATGGATGGGCGGATGGTCGGACTAACCTTCCAGTTCGCAGCCCAGCAGCTCCAGACGCAAACCGACTCCCTCTAGGGTCGCTCTCTCTGGGTAGATCCGGACGAATCGGGTCACAATTGGACCGATCGATCTCACTTCTGGGGTCTCCTGGTTCTGATTCCCAGTGAATACCTGGAGAAAAAGAGAGCAAACAACCCGGTCAATGTCTACATTTATTTAGCTGTTCATCTCTGGATCTACAGAAAGGTTCTCGTTCATAGAGCTCATTATAACATTACTGTGGTACCAGGAACCAGAACTACAGTATCAGGGAAGCTGTTTAAACTCAGGATTATTATGAAGATATCACACATTCTCGATGAATAAAAACATGAAATAAATATAATAAAAAAACTGTGTTGTGGAGTGTTTAGCTTGCATTCAGAAGCTACTTCTTTATTGTAGAAAGTGAACCAGGGTGGGTGGTTCTGGTTCTGGTCCTGCTGAGCCTTCCTACTTCCTTTCTGCTCAGGAACGAGACAGGAAGCAGAGGGGCAGGCTTGGAGAGGATGGATGGAGGAGTGTGCAGTAAATCAGCAGGGGGCGGACGGCCATGAAGAGGACATGCTTGAGGATGTTGGAACAACTGGACCGGTCCAGGAGGGGAAACAGGGTCTGAGGAGCAGAAGGGTGGACTTCCTGATGTGGATCTGAAGGAGTGCTGGGGTTGGACACCGTCCAGATCTGAACCAGGATCCACTGATTGGCTCTCAGGATGTTGGATCCGAGGACTAAATACGTTTTACAGGTTCATTATTCTAGATTTGTAATTTCAGCATAATAACCATTTTGCATTAAAATGAGAAAAGTTTGAAAGTCCAAATTAGGAAAGGTGTTGCTATGACAACCACACAAATAACCACAGCACAGTCTTTTTGGGAATTCTGACCTTTTATAACAATCAAAGTTACCATGACTGCATCCATCCATACATCTGTTCATCCTTCAAGCTGTCCATCCATCCAACCATTAATCCATCCATCCATCCATCCATCCAAAAATACATCCATCCATCCATCCATCCAAAAATACATCCATACATCCAACCATTAATCCATCCATCCATCTATCCATCCATCCAAAAATACATCCATCCATTCAACTATTAATCCATCCATCCATCTGAACATCTGTTCATCCTTCAATCTGTCCATCCATCCATCTGAACATCCATCCGTCCGTCTGCCCATCTGAATGTCCATCCATCTATCCATCCATCCATCCAGCCATTAATCCATCCATCCATCTGAATATCTACCCATCCATCCATCTGTTCATCCTTCAATCCATCCATCCATTTTGTTCCATTTAGAGGAGCAGCTGCTGTCTTCAGCATCTGTTTGAAAGGTGAATACTTTATCTGTATCTTCAGCTTCTTCTTCACCTCCACAGACCAGATCATCAACCCTTCCCCATCACTCATAAAAATCCCTCTTTTCCTCAGTGACAACAGCTTTTTACCGCTTTAAGACACTACTGGTAACAACCCTCAGAGACACTCAGGCTGCCTATAATAATCGAAACTAGGACTAAATGACAAGGGAAGGCAAGTTTATTTTAAGAGCACAATTCATATACAAGGCAATTCAAAGTGCTTGACTGTTGCATGAATTAAGATAACTGATAAACAGAAGAAAACATTAAGTTAAAAAATAATTAATTACAATAAAAAGCAAGAGTGCAGATAAAATATTTTCAATTGTCATATGCACGGGTAAAAAGAACTGTTTTCAGCCTGGATTTAAACATTGGTAGAGTTGAGGCTTGTCTCACCTCCTCATGAAGACTGTTCAAGATTTTAGCTGCCTGAAATGCAGCCTCACCGTGTTTATTGTCGACTCTGGGAACCACCAGGAGACCCCTCCCTGAAGTTCTCAGGGCCCGAGATGGTTCATATGTCTCTAACATGTCAGAGACCTAAATGTAATTTAAATGCGATCAAAGTGAAATCGGCATGTGGGAGCTAACCTTCGGCCTTGTGGTGTTCTCCTCCTTGATAATAGTCCAGCTTTCACCATCCAGGCTGTGGCCCACCCTAAACTTCTTCATGTAAACGTTGCGGTCACGGTGTTTTCCTCCCTGAATCACCACACCGCTCACCATCTTGTCCTGGCCCAGATCCACCTTCAAAGTGACACAGGCAGAGATTACGGACTACTGTAAAATGCGATACATATATATATAAAAAAAAAAAATCTTAACAAGATTAGAAGGACTCTTGGTGTGTTTCAGTCACTTTCTAAGATGAAACAGAAAACAGCTTACAAGAACATTTTCACATGAACACACAACAGCGGAGCCGCAGACCCACCTGTAACCACTCATTCTTGAAGGGCTGCCTGGTCTGCTGCCCGGTCCACCCCGACCTGCCCGTCAATAACCGGACGTTCTCTGCCACCCAGCTCTTGTCGACAAAGGAAGAAGCGTTGATCTGAGCGTCGGAGATCTGCCCCGACACCATGCCCAACATCAACGAGCAAGGGTAGTCTGAAAGATGGGAATTCAGAGAGAAAAACACGTGTTCGGTTTTAATTAAACTTCGAAACAAAAACACAAAAATCTTCTGGAATTTCAACGATACGTCAAGGAAGGAAAGTTATGTCTGAAACCAACGTATCATCTGACTTTAGGAGGATTTCTTTTTAGGTCTGATTGTATGGGGGTACTTATTAGCAGTCAGTATCTTACCAGCAGTAGAGAGGAAAACAATAAAAGCGATCAGCCTGTGAATATTCTAATTAATCCAGGTCATGGTTATCTCAAGGAAATCGCAGTTGAACGCAACTGAATTCGCAGTCGAACGCAAAAGGTCAGGTAAAGCTTTGATTAAAGGTTAAACCTTTAATAAGCTTGGATAATATTTTGAATGTCATAGTAATGTCTGCTTAAGTAGTTCTAGTTTTAATTAGTTTATTTTACTTTCTTTTTGCCTATTTAAATAATTATATGGTAGACTCATTATTCATTTATATAATGTGTGAGATTACCCAGATCATGAGTAAATATTTTTTAATTTAAAATTTACAAAATCTAAATCTTCTCAACAAAATGTGTGCAAATGAGACAAATTTGTTTTTATTTTGACCGATAAACTCATTGGTTATAATAATTTACCGTTTATCAACCTTAAAAAAAGTCCAATATTTTTATGTTTGTTGCCCAACACAATTTTTTACATAATTTTGTGCTAATATAATTTTGTGTATCCACCTTAATTGCTTTTTTCCACATGTAATTATGGTTCTCATGTCTTTATGCTCTTATGTACTTTTTATAATTATATTTATACATATATTTTTCTTAGTTTTTTTCTAAGTAGCTATTTTTAATCATATGCTTTTTTTGTTTCTCTACCACCAAATCATGTTAAGCATCTTGAATAACCTTTTGGTGTTGAAAGTGTTCTAATCAAATAAAATTGCTTTGCCTTGCCTAATTATCAAAATAACGTAAAATAACCTTACTTAAAATATTTTTATTTAAGGTATATCTATTAAATTATCTGTTTTCTTATTTTATTGAATTTGATCAATTTTAAGAAACTCAAACATTACTTCTAAAACATAATTTAAATTGTTACAAAACTATTAGGAGTAAATGCAAGGCAGTCTATTTCCTGAACAGGGCTAAAAATAACAAGCTGATTTCTTCTATTCAGAGATACTCAATACGTCGAGTCGGCTTTTCAACAAAAGCTGCAGAACGAGAGTTGAGAGTAAAAAATGTCTTCTCCTGTGGGGAAGAACCTAAATGTATGCATAGACCTGTCCAGAGAAGCCAGTTCTCCACTCAGCCTTATAGACTTCATGGAGCGTTCCTTCTGAGAGTTCTCGTGGCGTATTGGAGAGGGGGAATTATGTCGGAGGATGATTAATGAGCCGGAATGATCCTGCTCGGCTTTAGAGTAATGAATAACTGTGTCCTTCAGCGGGGAGGTTTCTCTCGCTTCGGAAGTAATAATTATTTAAAATCAACAAAAAACAGTGGGGGGTTGTAGAAAGAAACAAGATAAGCACCAAAAGAAGCCTATTTGTACTGTACAATCGTCTAATGGACCTGCAGCTGAAGGGGGCCCAAGAACGGTGTGGTTTGGGTCAGTTGTATGGGCCACTTTTACAATGGAGACACAAAAAAAACCTGACCTGCTCAGTGGAAATGAGGCATTAACAACCAAACATGTCACTATGTGAGCGAAGAATACACATCTCAGAGGATGAGCCTGAATCATTTGGTTTAAAATATAATTCAATTAAATAAAAACACACTTTATTGATCCCAGAGGCAAATTAAGTGTTTTTGTAGCTCAGACTAAATCATTCTTTAAGGAGTTGTTGTGGATCACGATGGCTGTGGGCAGGAAGGATTTCCAGTAGCAGTCTGTGTTAAAGCGAAATCCTCAAACATCTCCTTTATTTTCTGCACATTCAAGATAAGACGATTGTTTCCAAAACATGCCACAAAGAGGTCCACAAGCTCTCTGTCTTCAGCTTCTTGTCTACCGCTGATTTCAGAGTCGTTGGAAAATTTCTGCAGATGACGGGCCTCTGTCTTATACTGGAAGTCTGAGGTGTACAGAGTGAAAAGGAATGGTCCGAGTACAGTACCCTGCAGTGTTCCTGTGCTGCTGAGCAGCTGGCTTGACAACGCAGGATGTCTTCCACAACACTGAAACATTCTCCTGGGTAAAATGAACTCTTCTAACTCACCAAAGTTATTAGTAATTACTACTTTATACCAGCAGATGGCGGACATCTGAAACTTACATCTAAGCCTACATTTTTTGGTGATAATGATGAGGTTTGAAAATGTGCTATGACTTGAGAAGACAAGGTAGTAGGCTGCAGTCACAGCATAGAGAGAGCGAGTTTTAGAAAGATGAAAGTCCATGCTGAGAGGTCTGTTCCCTAATGAATTCCCCATCGTCAAATGATGGCTGATTCAGATTCTGAAGAGGAATACACATACTCAATTGTCAGTTGTCCAGTGAGAAGGAAGGTGCAGTCTCATCAGCGTGCAGCAACAGCCAGTACTGTCCGCCATGACGGTCCAAGAGCACTACATAACGGGTCCAATTCTGTTCCTAACTGCATGGTCGGGGTAGCAGGGGTGGTTAAAACATTGCTAATAGTGAAAAGAAATAGCAGGAATGTAAAAACCCGTGTAAATACCAGCAGACACGATGGAAAACCCGGGACAAAAACAGACTGCTAATGGTGGCAGAAACAGCAGTAAAGTTCATAATAACTAAGATGATGGCGGGGGTTTGCTCGAAAGAGTATCACCAGTGGATCAGACATTTTGAATAACCTGTTTGTTATTTTGGGGACAGAGAACTGTAAAATTAAGCCCATTGATTTCCTGTTTGTTGCCTTAGATAGGGAATACTAGAACCTCATTACAAATGAAATAAATCAATATACCCAACTGTTCTTGGGGAAAACAAACTAAGAGAATGGACAGATATACAGTGGGGGAAATAATTTTTTTACCCCTTGCTGATTTTGTGAGTTTGTCCATTGACAAAGAAATTTAAAGTCTCAGAACAGTATAATTTTAATGGTAGGCTTATTTTAACAGTGACAGATGGCACATCAAAAGGAAAGGAACCCCTACCAACCATTAAGAGTTCTGGCTCCTGCAGAGTGGTTAGACACTCCCACTCAATTACTCACCCTCATTAAAAATACCTGTCTTAACTAGTCACCTGCATAAAAGACACCTGTCCACAGAATCAATCAAAGAGTCTCCAAACTCTCTGACATGGGAAAGACCACAGAGCCGTCCAAGGATATCAGAGACAAAATTGTAGACCTGCACGAGGCGGGAATGGGCTATGATACCATTAGCAGGAAGCTGAGAGAGAAGGTGACAATTTTTGGTGCAATTGTTCAAAAATGGAAGGAGAACAAAATGATCATCATTCGACCTCGGTCTGGGGCTCCACACAAGATCTCGTCTCGTGAGGTGTCAATGATTCTCAGAAAGGTGAGAAATCATCCTAGAACTACACAGGAGGAGTTGTTTAATGACCACAAAGTAGCTGGGGCCACAGTCTCCAAGAAAACCATTGGAAACACGTTTCATCTCAATGGATTATAATCCTGCAGAGCTCACAAGGTCCCCCTGCTCAAGAAGGCACATATGCAGGCCTCTCTGAAGTTTGCCAGTGAACACCTGAATGATTCAGAGAGTGACTGGAAGAAAGTGCCGTGGTCAGATGAAACCAAAATTGAGCTCTTTGGCATTAACTCAACTCACCATGTTTGGAGGAAGAAAAATGCTGCCTATTACCCCCAAAACACCGTCCCCATCGTCAAACATGGAGGTGGAAACATTTTGATTTGGTGTTGTTTTTCTACTAAGAGGACAGGACAACTTCACCGCCTCAACAGGAAAATGGACGGAGCCATGTATCGTATATCATGAGCGACAACCTCCTTCCTTCTGCCAGGAAACTGAAAAGGGGTAGTGGATGGGCGTTCCAGCAAGACAATCATCCAAAACATACAGCAAAGGCAACAAAGGAGTGGCTCAAGAAGAAGCACATTGTCATGGAGTGGTCTAGTTAGCCTCCGGACCTTAATCCAAAAGAAAACCTATGGAGGGAGCTGAAGCTCAAGGTTGCGCAGAGACAGCCTCCATTCCTCCAAAAATGTGCACAAACTTGGTCATCAATTACAAGAAACGTTTGACTTCTATGCTTGCAAACAAGGGTTCTGCCAATAAGTATAAAGTCCTTATTTGTTAGAGGGTTCAAATACTTAATTCACTGAATGAAATGCAAATAATTTATTTGTCATTGGACAAACTTACAAAATCAGCAAAGGGTCAAATAATCATTTCCCCCACTGTATGTAGAAAATATAAATATAAAAATCAGTTTATAAAAAGTTAGGCGTGTGATTATGGTCCCATTACAAACTTTGGGTAATACTGAAGGTTTTTCTCATTTGCAGCATGCCTTTATCTATAACCACATTAAAGCTACAACATTTTGAAATAGTGATAACAAAGCTGAATGTTTTATAGAAACCACTCTGACACCTACAGAGAAAATAAGGCATGGTGTCCCGTCTCATACCTGATATTCTGCAGCCGTAGACCTCAAAACGCAGACAGATGCCCTGCTCCCAGGTATAGGGGCGGATACGGACGTATCGAGTCAGAACCGGTTTGGAGAAGAAGGAGTTGACTACGTCTGTTGGATTTTGGTTCCCCATAAAGATCTGGAAATATGAGGACAAAAGTAATTTTGCACATTATCACTGCAAAGTTTTAGAAAAACCCAATAAATATTCTGACAGAAGAGTCTAAATTGCAATGATCAACATAAAGTGATCTGATAGGCTTTACATATTAAGTATTTTACATCTTTATAAAGGATCTTAAAAACAGTTATCTGAAAGTTTCACATCTACATTCAGTTCACCTTTCTTATTAAAAAAAAATCTTTGCTGTATAGCATTAGAGCACAGTATGTCTTCTCCCTTTCTCTCACAGCCCATTTCCAGTCTGATAACTGAGTAAAAGCTACTATTGCCACATAAATGTTGCTTAAAAAGGCCCCAAATAATTTGATAACTACCTGAACACACTCCTCAGGCTAAATCCATGAGAGCAGTGTTCCCAATGCAGTTTGGAATTGTCAGGAATAAGTTTTTTTTAAATAGTTTTTCCCAGCTTGGTTCCAAGGGTAAAGAAGGGTATGAAAATGTTTTTCAGCTTACAGATTTTGCTTACCTGGAAAGACAAAAATCACTTCTATAAATGCTGTATTAATATAATATAAATATTTAGATAGTCTGTATTATGTTTTTAATTTGCCACATCATGACAACATTTTAGCAAACAGTAGTTTGGGTTTTGAGATACTTAGTGGTAACCTCCCCCCACACCCGAGACCTGCACCAAAATCACTAAACTGATATTTTGTGAAACACAACTCAGGCATAAGAATTTACGATGTATGATATACAGAACATAGAATTAGGGCCTGATTTATCAAGATAAGGCAACGCTAAAAATTTGCGACAGTAGGTTGTCCTTCATTTGCGGGTGATCTACTAAGATTTCGTGAGTAAATCATAACAGGGAGCAGTATTCAAATGAGGATTTTGTGGCCACTAATGTGAGCTGCGCCACGGCTAGACAGAGGAGGAATATGCGCATGGATCCATTATGTGTCTTTGGAAAAAAAAGGGGGGGGTGAAACACGTATAAATTCTATGGCTGTTAGAGTTAATTCCTATTAGAATATTGTGAAATATTTTTCTCATTTGTCAGTAATAAACTTAATGCATGCTGTGTACATGCGCCGCTCTCTGCTCCATGCAGGCATCATATTCCAGAGTCAGACTGATTAAAGTTGCAGCATGTCCAGAATAAGGTCGCTAAGATGTCCATATTCTACTAATGTTGTTGAAGTGCAACGCACTTTATCATGGCCTCTGTTAAAGGTATTTTGGAGGATCTTGTTCTTCCAGGTGGATGATCTACGCTATTGGTCCTCCTATTTGTCAATCATCCTGAGAGTTTGCATGAACACTCTCATGTTTATCTGTAGTGCTACGCCATTATCCATTCATTCTGCCTGAGTGGCTAAAAAAGGGAGTCTTTTAGTTGTATTAGAGGAAGAGAAAGTGGTGAGACGGTGAGACGTTTGAGAGGGTCTCTACTTTAATGAAACAAATGTGTGCCGAGTATCCTACTAACTTCACTGCGGTAAGTTTTGCATTTTATTTGGAGAAATTCGTTTTTCTTTTCTTTCTAAAAGTGGAAAGGGCGGTTCTTTCCTGAAATTCGTTAAAATCCTTCACCTTTCCTTTAAATGTCCAGTTGCAGTATAAAAATTTTTTATCTTGAAAATGAATTTTGTTTTTATAATGTCCTATATGTAGCCTAATTGATATTGTGGTATTGTACATGATTTCCACATATATTATTGGAACCCAGGAAGATTAACAACTATGGAGGAAACTAATGAGGATCCATGAGGATCATAACTCACTGCGATCTCAGCGCGTCTTCAGCAATTGGACACACGCTGAGCATGCAGTGAGTTATGACTTTGGGGAAAAAAACAGGAAAATATTTGCTTACCCACATGTTTAGTGTTAAATACTATTAGTTTATATTGTGTGTGAAGGACATTTTTCGTTTGTCAGTAATAAACGCATGTTAAATGTGGTGGCGCAAAGTTAAAAAATTCCTTTCAGAAGCACTATATATAGGTGCTAAAATAGATGACACAAACATGTCAATGTTTAGTAAATCACACTGCGCCAGGACCACCTAATTATTTGCCTGTTCTCCTCCCGTCTTCTGATGGAAACGCCCACATTGCATTTTCAGCATGGGGAAAAGCACTAAATGGATTGCGCGTGTCTTACGCCGGGTTTAACAGGCGCAATGCTCTCTGCGCCATGTTAGTAAATCAGCTACAGCCTGTTTTTGTGACGCTGTGCAGTTTGCACTGGTTATAGCAAATGCAAACCGTTAATGAATCAGGCCCTTATAGATTGATGAAATTGTCCTTGTGTTATTGATTTGGAGATAGACCTTGTCAAAAGCTGTCCAGATGCCTCTAATCAACAAAATAATGCTAAATCACCAAGAAGCTTCAGCCTTGTATTGTTTAACAATTCGTGTAACATGCTGACTATGAGAAGAAGTAGTGCTGATATATACATGAGTCTTTTCAAGTTAAATTTTAAAGATAATATTTCAAATCTAGTCATTTAAATTAAACATTTTTTGATATTTTTTTATACAGTAAATGGCAATAGAACCCAATTTGCATCTGTAGATCTTTGCAACCTATTTCTATTAGATAAGCTTTTTAATGACATCATTACCTTAGGTTTCGAGCCCTGCTTCATTGTGATCCAGTCTTCTCCGTTGGTGCTCAGGTCCACCTTGTAGGAACGGACGAAGTATTGCTTTTTGGTCTCCTTTGAAATCGCACCCTGGGTCCCGATGCCTGTGACGTACCTGAGAAACCCCAAGTCGACCTGTAAATACACAAAAAAAGAACTCCCTCATTAAAAAGCATCAGCATCAGTTTTTTACCTATCTGAATGTTTTGTGCCGTGTTGCCTTCAAGGAACCTTCCCTGAAGGTTCTTTTAAGTGTTTCTGGAGATGGCTGATGGATGTGTTTTTATTTTTTAAAGCTAATTTGTTTCTTGTATTTAGTGAGTAGAAACATTGTCCATCTCAAGTATTCATGAATTCACCGGCGGCTGTGTCCCTAACCACCCAGATTTCTGACGGTTCACCAAACTAGAATATAAAATGGTTAAATTCCTGTATGGCAGATAAGAAGCCCACAAAAAAGAAAAGAAATGGAAAGTGAAAATTATTAGAAAAGCTAAAAATATTGCTGCTGTTAAAAAATAGTAAAAATGCACAGCTTTCATTTCACTGCGCTGAGTTAAACAATAAGCTACTTAGGTTAATTGTTAGCTAGCTAAACACAGAAAGTTTAAGGCAGAGGTGCCCAAAGTGGGGGCATGTGGGCCAAAGTTGGCGCCCCAAGTCATTCAATTTTGACCGCCAGGTGGTTGCCCTGGGTATTACATAAAAGTCTGAATTGTTCAGTCACCTAATTGTGCAATGTAACCATTCTTCCACAGCTGATAGTGTTAGTTTATACTGCTTATTGGGCTGCACTTACACTTGGTGCTTAATATACAATTTAAAATTGAATTACAAAGAACTACAAGGGGCAAGTAAGGTAGATTTGTGCACATATTTACATTTTCTCACATTATAAGACCGCAAATTTTCATATTTGATAAATGTACAAAATCTTCCATGCGCCATAGTTCGCAGGTTGCCACACTGGCTGCTAGCTTAAACAGCCATTAACAACATGGAACAGAAGAATATAGTGGCACTTCCCCATCTTGTGACCTCTGCTGTCGTCTAATCATGTTGATGCGTTGCTGCCGGCGACATAATGGAAATTATTGTTTGCTCATGCTCCAAGAAGTTAAACCTCCTATAGCGTTACATTTTTTCCGTCCGGTTTGGCTATAGATGAGCTTAACAAAAATAGTTAACATATAGAAGGCATAAATATCAAATTTTTTTCAAATTTAAGACCTTTGTAAAAAAAAAAATTCGATTTTAGCAACAACATTTTTGACTTTAAGGCCTTAGGTTATAAACATGAAATTTAAGACCCTGCAGCTACTGTGATACATGGACGAATAATATGTTTTCACTGATATAAAGAAAATCAATCAAATATGGAAGTTTAGATATTTTTTAAATGGATAAATGTGACTTATTTGTCATTTTGTTGTTACTTACATGAATGAATCTTGAATAACTGTACAATAAATAGAAGTACTTTACTATTCTTTCCTATTGGTATTTGTGTTTCAGGTAAAATATTACATTTTCTCATAGCCCTCTGTAGAGTTTGATTTTGGCCATCCGTGGAAAAAAGTTTGAGCACCCCTGGTTTAAAGGTTTTACCACCCAACACATTAGCGAGATTGATTATTAAAAAGAAATTATTAATAATACATTTGTAATAATTTTTAAAAGTATAACATACTAAAATAAAGTTTAAAAATGGAATTAACTTTAGAGTAAAAGCTTATATTGACGTAAAAAACAATGTGGCTAGCGGTGGACCATGGTAAATACTGTTGTTTCTTAAATTCAGACAATCTACTTGCTTGGCTGATCCTCGAACATAGCAGTAAAGCGTGGCTGTTTTTTCCTACGATTTAGTCAATTATTGTTTTATCAGGTAATAGAATTATTTTTTATTTTTTTAAACATAGGCCTGCATACAAAAGCAAAGACTAAAAGAAAGTAATGCAGCAAATGCAGAGCTTTTTCACAGCTCTGTATTTGGCGAGCTTAAAATCCTCCTAATGAGCCAGGAATGTTCCTCTTATTCACAGTGAGGCAGTTTTTTTATTTAGTTTGATTTAGGGTATATATTACAAATAAAGCTACCATTTGAGACACATCACAGGACTCTTCAGACACTCTTAAAATAGAAAAAAAAAAATTCAATTACAACTGATTTAATTTTGTTTCACTGCAAGTCAGCTAAAGGCAGAAACCGTCAAACTTGATTACTGTTCTATTTGTGATAACAAATTATGATCTTTTTTCTTTCTTATATATTCAAAAAGCCTTTTTTTTAATCTATAAGTGAAGTTCCAGAAACAGAATCACATTTCTTGGAAACAATTTTTCCTTTCCTTATCGTGAAATTGTGATCAGAGAGCTGAAAAGTAGATATAAAGAAAAATGTGTGCGAAGTCTGAAAAGAAGTCTGTTCAAAGAGCTTACCAGAAAGCAGACGTGAAAAAGATTAATAAGCTGATAGTTATCATCAAAGAGTGGCACAGATAGCATAAAGCCCTGCAGTTTTTACATGGTAAACAATTAATAGTGGTAACCAAATGCTGTTCTGCAGCTCCGCACATACAGTCGTCATCATCAAAGCACTAAATCAAAGTATGAAATCAGTTTAATCAGAGTGTAATCAATGCCTCTGCTCTCCCTTTGACTTCAATTACAGCCGCGTTTGTTGAGTTTTGGCATTAGGAGTTTGAGGCCAGAATAAGATCATATCTTCGGTGTGTGGGACACCCTCCATATGCACCGTGTAATTATACGACCGGAGAGACGCTGCTCTGCATGGGAAGGCCCCACAGGGCGGGCGTCGACCTCTCCTACCGATGCTTTCTTTAGGAAAAGAGCAGGAAATAGCACGCCGCAGGTCCCTGCGGGATCCATGATTGACAGGGAGACCCCTGGGAAATCATGTTGCGTGGGATTGGTCTCCGCCGCTCCCACGTCTGTTCTCATATAAGTTCCCGTGAGATGCATCACTTGTTTGCACTAAGCCTTTATGAAAAGGTCGCGTGTTGTAAAATTTCCTAACCAAGCACGCCGTTTAGAGCTATGTTGTTCATCAAAGACTAAACATATGATGCCTTGAAATTGAATCATGTTTTATTTTGAGTGTTTTATCCTAAATACTAGCAGACAGTTTCAATGAAGCTGTTTGTAGCTCATGATGTTTGGAGGAATACAGAAACATTGAAGGGGAATTTCTTTCACATTTAAATCTTACGTTAAACAAGATTCTACCATTTCCGCTTTTCCTCTCTGCATAGCTGACAAATTCAGACACATCTAGCCAGAGAGTGATGCAGAAAAAATAGTCCATGCATGTGTCAGTTCAAAGCTATCGAGATTCTGAAAAATCAACTAAAAGCCTTCAGCTGATCCAAATCGCTGCAGTGAGAGCTCTGTTCAGTTAATTTAAAACTCGACTTATTATGCATAAGCTATTAGCATAAGCCAACCGTATAACAGATATCTAGTTGGGCCTCGATAACAGTACTTCGCTCTTAGAATTCCTCCTGTTTCCAGGCTCTCTAAAGCAGAACCGGAGACAGATGTTTTAGTTATCAGGCTGCTCTCCAGTGGAATCAGCTCCTAGTTGTTGTCCATAAAGCAGACACCCTTTAAGGCTCTTCTTTAAATCTTTAATAAAGCTTTGAGGTAAAGTCAGTGTTGCCAACTCCTCAGTAAGGAAAGTAGCTATTGGCTGTCCCAAAAGTCGCTAGAAGTCGCTAAATGACGTCATCGCCTAATTTGCATAATTGGCAATTTGCAAATAACTGTAACGGACGCTGTAGGAGAGAGGAATAACGTCGTGGGAGAGACAAAAGTGAGTAAAAAACACCCTAAATATGTTTAGAACTACAAATGTACAAAAATAATTTCAACATTAACAACATTTAATGATTTTAATGCTTTGTCTAGATCCACATTACACACATCAGTTTTGTCCTGTATTGTTAAATGTTATAACAGCAAATTTAATCAAAAGATTGTTCTGTAGGGTGAAATTGCTAGCTCTACAACCAACCCTCCTCCTTTATCCGGGCTTGGGACCGGCAAAGTGACCCAAAAGACACACTCTGGCAGAGTTACTTAGGCTTTTTTTTTTTAAGTTTTTTTTTTTTTTTTTAGTTTTTTTTTTTTGCTGAGCTAGCTAGCAAGATCTTATGTCACAGAGAGGTAGGCTACACACACAGTGGACGAGGTGAATAAGTGACTGAGCTGCTGAGGTTGTGTGAGTCAAATGCAGTGATTTATTTGTGTGACAGCGTCACAGCGAAGAAACGTTTACATTTAAATCCCGCTCTGCAAGCCAGCGGCGGCTTTCTTTTGCGCAAGCGCATTTCATTTGCAGTCCGGACGCCGAGTGGTGAGGGTCTCCTCTCTCTCTCTCTGCTCCGCCCATAGACTGTAGATGGGACTGCTGCGCAAGGCTACTGTGAGACTGGCCGCCTGTAAGTGCTTTGGGACGGGGGAGGGGCTCACGTTGAGGACAGTAACTGCAGAACAATACGTGCTTCACGCCAGAGTCTCCAAAACACCAGATAAGTCTCCAATAACACCAGAAAAAGTCGCTAGATTTGTCGCTAGTCGCTTTTTTGAAAAAAAGTCGCTATAGGGGTCTGAAAAGTCGCTAAATCTAGCGACAAAGTCGCTAAGTTGGCAACACTGGGTAAAGTAGCTAAGGCTTTCCACACTAACTTATTTCTCCTACTACTCTCCTTTTACTGCTGCCAGTAACTTTATGTTATCTCTCTTTATAGACTATGCACATGCCCTCCTAATTCTGTTTTTAACTGAGTCTCTCTCCTGAGGAGAGTCACTCAAGTAGCTTTACATCCCACTTATTGGATTCCTCACTCTGAGCTTCTGTGTTTAGCTTGTTAGCTGTTTCTCAAAATCCAAAATGTCTTCTCAAAATCCAAAATGGCCAAAGACCATGGACAATTTGTATTATTATTTCTTTTTTGTTAAGAGAGAATTATTCCTGTATCTCCACGTGTTTGCTAAAGTGGATATAGTGCTGCAAATTTAATGACTCAGGGAATCAGCTGCGCCTCAAACAAGGCCACCTGTGTATCCTGACATCGTATTTTTCGATACGCAGGTGTACTGAATAAATCTAGCTGTTTTCTACCTCAACACATGCAGAATGTTTATGTGAAGAACTCAGAGCGCCCATACAACATTCAGCGGGGGAGCTTTGCAGTAGGACAAAACCGAATTATTGCCTTAGGTCAACTGCATTCGTACTGCATGAATACATCTTAGTCCGGTTTAAGTTAAACCGAAACGACCAACTCTTAATCGAGTTAACAGATTCATTAATACGGTTAGAAATCCACAATTCTCTGCATGTAAAGTTGTATTCCGGCCTGGGCACGCCCCTTTGGGAAGAGTTGAGGCCTCTGTCGGGAATAACCACCACCACGACAATACGACAGCAACAATGAGTACGATCAAACAGCACAATACTCACTAAATATTCTCAATTTCTTTGCACTTTGTCCATATCCTGCTTTTACCCTCTGCTATACCCTATACCCTCTGCTTCACTGCCGCCAGCATTTGATTACTATTCATGTGACGCTCTAGGCCAACTGCAAGGATGCCAATGTGAAAGAGCGCATGTCGTCGCCTGGCGTTGCAGAGGCGAACACACTTCATTCAATTATTCTTTTTTCTGAGTGACATGTAAAGTTGGATGAAGGCTCCCAGAACTAGGGTATTAGCTGGATTATTGAAAAATATTTAGATGCGCATTTAAACGTACTTACTGATCCTAGAATAAAACTAGCTGACATCCAAATGGCTACTAGTAGAAGGGATTTTCCAGCCGCCCATGCTGCATTTAATACAGCTGGGTAACTAGGTTGTGTAAATTTCAAAACAACTCCAAAAGGATTTGAGCATAATTTATTTTCAAATATGGTCAATGTATTAATATAAATACTTTTTAAACATTAACACTGACTGTTTTCAACTGTTTTTATGGTTTTCTACTCTGGCTGTCTGCTTGTACTATTATATTGATTAAAACAAATAAATCTAGCCAAATCTCCAGTCTTTTAAACTTTTTTTTAAGTCATCGAATATAATAAAATCTAATTTCAGGAATTGAAAGCAAGGATTCCAGGAAAAACGCTGTTGTTAATGCTGACCAAATAAACAAAAACTGTTATATGCACACTTATATTTATTTTTCTTGATTAAATTACACCCCTATTGCTTTGACCAACTGTTGGATATCTCTGTGCTTGTGACTCACGTATGTCCCAAACTATGACAACATCTAACAATTTTTTCCAGTTACTTGAAGTGACATTTGAAGTGATTTTTCTGTTACCGTACTTAATTATTTTTTTCTATCTCTTGTTTATTTTTTGTCATTATTTAAAAAGTAAGTCAAATGGGAGGTGGGACATCAGATTGACTCAGAAAAGGAAAGGAAAATTATTCCTCTTTATATTTGCTAACAATGTTACCTACATTTGGAGTAAAAAATTGTTCATAATTTGCCAGTTTAGCCGCATCAAGAATCCATGGCTTAAACAAAACCTATGAACCACAAAAAGAGGAACTTCAGTGATGGTATCGAATGTCAGTCGTAGCAGCCCGAGGCAGGTTTAGTACAGAAAAAACAAAAGCAGACAACATGTGATATCAGAGCAATCTAGCTTTGGGGAAAGCTCGAGAAAAAGAAACAGTAATTTTTCAACATTCTGAACACTAGTTCTTCCAAATTTATGTAGGGAATACAGTCACTGTAATTTTACATTTAAAAAGATAATGAATTTAATAATAAAATGAAATAAATAAAAACTGCACTTAAAAAGTCAGGGAAATGTGATGTATTTGTTTTGCTGTGTATAACTGAAAATGTCTGCATCATCAACTGTGTAATAGAAAAATGAATGTTGATGGTTAAGTTTAAATGCAGCATAAGTACACAATAACTTATGGGACGGAGCCACCAAAGATTAAACCAAACAGAGCTGATTGAGTTTCCTTTTTTAAACAGGAAAAAACACTCAGTTACAGTAATCCTTTAGCTCTTTATTCCATTTTCCACACTTCCTCCATCAACTGTCTGAAGGTAATTGGCCTTCAATCTCCTAATAGCTCAGCGCTTGGCACTGCCAGCTATTTATAACGGGGAAAATAATCACACTTAGGACTTTTTAATGATGGAAAACAAACAGCAACAGAACATAAGAACATAACTCATTTAAATTTGGAAAATTAGGGTGACCTTAATACTGCCATATCCTTTCAAAAATGGGACCTAGATAAATAAAAAAAAGAAAAACAATAATTACTCAATTCCTATCTGGTGGTACTCACTAATATCTCCTACTACTCTCCACATATTGCTGCCAGTAATTGTTTCCTCGTCATAGATGACGAATTGGCTGACAGTGCTGGCAGAAATAGCCATGCAAGGGATGGCGAATTTTTTTTAGCAGACATTATTTTGCTAAAACACAATTCTATGCAATTTAGCTTTTGCACACCACACCCAACCACCATGATTCTACGGTTTGGGTTTGCCACACATTAGAATGGCATGGAATTGGAATTGGTGGAGTTTAACACAATGACAGTTTATAAATGCAAAATCCATTTATTGGAATTTATTTATTCACATAAGGCACTTTTTCCAAACGGCTCGTAGAAGCACAAGATTACTGAAAGAAAACATTTCCCAACAAATATATGGATATAATATCTCTCCTTTAAAGGCAATAAACCGTTTACTGGAGTTCCACAAGGTTCGGATCTCGGGCAGACAACTTTATGTTACATTATACTTAAAAAAAGTTGAATTTATAGAATTAAATTGAATCAATATAAAATCAAAGGTTCTTAGAGGTTTTTGTTAAATTGTTATAAATAATCAGGATTTTTTTGAATAATTGCAAGATAATCACTTTTTTATTGTGTGGCAATTTTAAGCCAAACCTTTGGTTTTTATCCCAAAAAGCAGAAAAACCTAATCAGATTTGCTCTGTTTAGGGAAGTTTCTTCCTTGAAAAACAAATCATCCTTTCTATGGTTTTTTGTCTTAATGATTCAGAAATTAAACTTAAGATCAGCTAAACCTGAAGTCTCATGACGTCCTTTAGCATGCAAAACCTGTTTTTAACAGTCTCTGTTGGCTCATGATACTTTCCAGGTTTCCTGGGTTGGGTAACTCTTTTAAAGCTCTCTGCAGGAACTTAAGCCGCATTGTCTGCCGGTGCCCTGGCTTTGACAATGTATCTCGCTCAGACAAAGCCTAAATGTGTTCTCCAGATGTATACAACCAAGCTCTTCCTGATGACAGCGATGTAATCCTGAAGTCAAATGAGCGTCTATAAATACCAGAAACCAAGGAAGGAAGCCTTCCTTGGTTTCACGTCACCACTCTCAAAAAACCCGCAAAAACTAACTGATTTAACAGAACTTATAAAGCTGTAGGGAAAATAAGACTAAAACCACTGATTTTTGGGTCTAACTATATATTTTTTAAGATGAACCCAAGCTTCTAAACATTTATCATCTCTGCTTTTTAATTTTAATTTTTTTTTTCTTGCAGATTTCAAGCATGTAGTTTAAATGAGTCACTACATTGAGAAATATGATTACAGACTTACAATAAAGCCAGATAATGAGCCCACTGTCTGCCTCCATGCCGACTACCAGCAGGAGGTTTCACCCCAACAACATTATGAATAGTAACTTGAAAATAGCATCAATAAAATATACATGCCTGTAAATAATTAATAGAATTTCTTTGCAGTGGAGGGGACAGGCATCATAATTTTCAGCTTAAATAAGATGAATCCAAAGCCACAGGCCGAGAGACGCGGAGCAGAGCTGGCACACTTAATCAAATAAAATGGAAAATCCTCTTCACAGAAAAAAACCCTGTCCACTCATTACTTTGGAAGCTCAATGAGGAAGAGCAACAGGACCAGTTCAGAGGGACATAAATCACACAGGCAGATGCGGCTGGTCTGCTGTTTCTTAAGGAGAAGCTGCCAAAAAGCCTTTCATGAACCGACTTTAACAACAGAGACACAGATGCATACAAAGCTGACTTCATGCAGTAATCAGGATCTTTTTACATCAAGTCTGGAGTCTCAGGAGCCTGCTGCTGTAAATCTTGTGACCGGACTAACTGAATCTGTCGACACGTCCTGCACATGATGGAGGGCAGAGAAGCACTTTGCCGTTTCCCCAAGAGTCTCAACTCCCAAGCCTAGTAAACAGCAAGACGGTGGGACCGGTTGCCTTGCAGTGAGAGTGGCAGATTTGTCCGACTAAAAAGGGGGAAATGGGATGTCTGACGAGTCCAAAGAGGGGGAAACAAAAACAGGAAGAAAAAAAACAATAAAGGTACAGTGAACTCCCAGTATTTGTGGAGTTTAGGGACCTACATGAAATCCCTATTTAAAAACAAATGTTCTTTTCAGCAGCAGGTTTAGAGGGAAAGCAATAAGAATAGCCAGATCACCCAGCATTCTACCAACATTTAAATGCATCACTTATGCACAAATCTCCAGAAGTGAAATGTGTCTCACAACCCTTTGTGCAGTTGTAACTCTGATCTGTGTGTAAATGTAGTTTTGTCAGTGTGTATAAGGTGATTGGTGCATACGTACTTAATGATTTGCATGCGTAGGAGCCGTTTTGCATTCGTAGTTGGTTTAAAGTTAGTGTAATTTGAAATTGTGCATATGTAAATGGATTTTGTATTTGTGTCTTTTCTATATTTGAGTGTACATTTTGCACACAACATGTATTTTACGGTTTACAAATCAGGTTTTACACATACAAATACCCAAAGTTACACAAAAACAGGCTGACACAAGTTACAAATCAGATATTACGCGCACACACATCTTGTGAGTCTATTTTCTCTCCATAGCTTTCAATCTTTTCAAAACCGCCTGGGTATTTGAATTTTGTCTGTAAAAAAAAAAAAATAATAATAATAAGCATTAAATATAATTAAAGTGTCACGTGAACTACAAGTGTAAATATATAAGCAGTCAATATATTCCCACAGCTACTTTCTCACACTCCTAGAACTGGGCGCGTTCATAATTAACCTTTCCTTTAACCCGAACTGAGACTTTATTATCACCCACTGTGAATGTACCGCAGTGTTTGTAATGCAACTATTTGAATAAAACAGGAATTAAGACATGGGAACAGAAAACTACTGGAGGGTCTATTGAACGTCTTTACAGTACTTCCACACATCTAAAGTTTCTGCTAAAACATAATTGCTTTTGCAGAGTAGCCGTTTTCCTCCCTGCCCGGTTATTGATCCAAGTTTCTAAAGTTTACCGTCTCATTAGTTGTGTCCTCATTATTTCAAGAGAGACTTCAAAACTGTTTTATACAAAATGGCAATTCTTGGACACATTTTTAATGTCGTTCGTGACCTTAATGTAAAACCAGCAATTTCCATACAGTGTATGAACTCATTAACCCCAATTAAATCTCTGTCCTTCATTTCCTAATATCCCAAAGGCCCCAGCTCTGAGCCAGTAGCTAAAAGAAGTCCCCAGACAGACAATAGAAAGCCACAATTACTAATCCAGTGCTATGGTGATTTTCCTGTCTGCTTCCTGTTGTAACCCTCACAGGAGGGAAGTGAAGGTCTGCTCCTATAGCAGAGGGCATTGTGAGGCTTCCTCTATGAGTTCCTGTCCAGGACAATGGGACAGAGCTGGACCCCAGCCACAAACTTCTTATTTGTTTTATAATTCTTACTGCATTAGGTTGTTTTCTTGACCCAATGCATGGAAGAAAAGCAAGCATTCTTGTTTGTGCTTCTAAATTGAATTATAGCTAAGAGAGTTCATGTAAATATCTAAAGTTTTGACCACCTCTGAAACAGTAGACTGATGACTTAGCTCTCAAGAAGAATCCAAATAAATTGTGTCTGGTTCCTGTGATTTTAGCCTCTGTGGTGAACTTCATTCTTTTTAGGGGCCTTAAAGAACACAGGAAAAATCTGTATTTACGATGTCTTTAACTCGCCAGTAACCTTGTTTAGTTTTATTCACTTTGCTCTACCAAATTCAGTTTTACTTCTTAAAAGCACAATGTCCTGGAGCAAAAACGAAATACCTTACCTGATGTCCGAACTTAGACCTAATTTCTTTTAGAACAATGCTAGAAAGAACAGTGGAAATGAATATGAAACGTGTAGCAAATTAAAAATAAACAAACTGAAAGTACAGTAACTAAATTCTGTTTTAGTTCTCAGGTTCTATCATTTAACTAATTTATGTAAAAGTGACGCTACTTTTGCTGAGTTAGGTTATTTTTTATGTCTTGGGGTAACCTAATCTCATTACATAGTTAAATATATATATTTTAATACATTGTTTTAATATTCATTGAAATGTTCCTTACACTTTTTTGGCAAATATATTACCTGGCGTAAACATTTTTAACGGTTGCCCACATTTTAGCATAGCTAGTGAGGGCTAGATAACCTTCAATTTTAACAAAGAATTTGATAATTAATTTGTACAAATGTGCTTACTTTGTGGATAAATGAGCTTTTTTAGTTGTTTTTTTAGTTACTTTACTTATCACACATCAGAGCAAGAATTATAATGATTACATTAGATAATGTAAAAATGTTAATGAAACCACATTTTAGCATAGCTAAGTACAGGCAAAGTGCTGAGTAAATATAGGCCTACTGTACCTTTGACATAAGGTTTCACGTCTATATACTATTATTCAAAATTTTTAAATGAAAGGATATCTTAACCAAGCAAATTTTCAACAACTAGAACGAAAATATGCATCATATATAATGTTACCATCTTTAGCCTTCTGTCTGCTTTGTAGGATAATTAAGCAAGAGCTAACTACTATTGGAAAACTTGATTTTAATACTAAAATTGACACTGTTGAATATCAACTATGCCAATTACCTTTACTGTTCCATTTACCTTTCAACTAACATGATTATTACATCCAGTTATGTTCGAGATAAAAGAGCTAACCTGTTTAGCTGTTAGCCTATGTAGAAGCGCTAATTATTGCTAAAAGCTAAGTCAAACTTGGTTTTTAACACGATAATTCCAAAATTCCATATTATAATTATAGCTCAGTGTGTTGGCATCTTCCACTAGGCTAAGAATGGTGATCTCATCAAGATATAATGAAAAACAATAGAAATACAGGTTACACATTTAGCCATTAAGCTACATTTTACATAACAGGCTAACTGCTAGATAAATATTTGCTTTAAGAAAAAAAAAACAATAGTGGATATTAATGATCTTTTTTCCTTATTTTCTTGTGTATTTGAATAATCATATTAATTCCTTTATTTAGCTTCTGTTAGATCAAGTATCACGATTATGTCTACATGTATTTGGTCGAAAAAACGGTTAGCCTGCTAGTAGCCTACATTTAATGCAAGTAGCTTTGTACAACTTAAGACAGATAAACATTTAACTTTATATAATCTAAGTGCACACAAATTATTACTCAAACTAGCAGTCCAA
This sequence comes from Apricaphanius iberus, assembly GCA_028564705.1. NCBI lineage: Eukaryota > Metazoa > Chordata > Actinopteri > Cyprinodontiformes > Aphaniidae > Apricaphanius > Apricaphanius iberus. The sequence continues at coordinate 1,070,060 of JAPXFQ010002837.1, forward strand.
ATACTTTTGGTAACATAAAATAGGGGTAAAAATATCTAGGTTCAAACCTGTGTAAAACCACAGTTTTATTTATTTTATTTTACCCTCTTTCAGGCCGAAGTCAGACATTTGCCGGCTTCTTTTAGCCAAATCCCAACTAAAATATTTCTATAAAATAAACCTGAAATCTTTAAAAACGATGATGCAAAATAATTCAGTTGGTTAACCTATGTCAGTGTTCAGATGAGTAAATTTAGTCACTTTAAGCAATACAAGAATGTTTTATGAATGTTTTATGTCTAAAATTAGTAAGTGCATGCTGCTATGTCAGATTCCAGAGTGGTGATAGGAAACTGCAGGAGAGGTAGACGTAAATAATTAATGCATGTTGGCTTTTTCTCCCCCAATCTACTGTCCCTATGACGTGTATAGAAGTGGTACAAGTGAGTGAGCAATATTCAGAGCAGATGTGGGTGAGTTCTCAGCGGTGCAGTGCAAGGCAAACAGAGGAGCAATGTTTTTCCACAGGGAGATCGAAGGCTTTTATTTTGAGATCAGACTCTGAAAGTGAGGATTAAAGTGACATAACTTCCAACTGCTTCACTTGGGGGAAAAAATTACTAAATAGGGCAAAGCTAGTATGTTCAGTATGTACAAATCTTATTTGTTTTCTGACAGTTTTTTATTTGAAGCCTTTCCAAATTGAGTGTCGTTTATAACCATTAACGGATTACTGACCTGTATCCATTCCCTGGTGGTGTCGTCAGAGGGTGTCCAGCCGTTCTCCGTGTAGTTGAGCCGGGACCGTTCTGGGGACCAGTTGGAGTTATACTGGGAGGAGGCCGTGATCTGGTCAGAAGAGATTTCCCCAGACTCCATGCCTAGGGGCTCCATGCAGGCAAAATCTGTGAAACACATAATGAAATGTTCAACAGCTCTTAAACAAAAAAACAAACAAGACTAATCACTGGATATTTTGCTTTGTCAGTCATACTAATAGTTTGTCATCTTAAAACATCTACCGACAAATGTCATTGCTATAATTTACATTTGCTGTTGTTGTACAACTCATTTTAGGTGTAAAACATATATCAGGGTATGTACTAGACAGGTCCCCAGTCCAATATAAGGCAAACATGGAGATAAGCACCGTGTTTGATAACATCTGGGATAAGTATTTCTGGACTGTGGGAGAAAAGCCTGAGTTACTAGGAAAATTCCATGTTTCCCAGAGAGAAAGGCAGATTTGATTACTTTGAGAGGCTCTTAAAGATATTTGAAACAACAACAATCTGCTATTTACACCTGTTCTGGCAAAAACCCAGATTATCACAGAAAATACTGATCATGGTTTCCTGAAAATTATTCTTTTATCAAACTTATTTTAGGCAAGCAGTGCCCAAAATGCATTCCGAGGGCCATTGGTGTCCCCTGAACAGCATTTAGTTATTAGGTGGAGACTTTTCTTCTGAAATATCAAAATGTAATGGAAAATGTTAGGAGTATTTTATCTGCACTCTTGCTTTTTATTGTAATTAATTATTTTTTAAGTTGATTTTTTTTTCTGTTTATCTGTTTTCTTAATTTATGCAACTGTGAAGCACTTTGAATTGCCATGTGTATGAATTGTGCGAATAAACTTGCCTTGCCTTACCAAGTATTTATCATTCTAATAAAAATGTATCTTCCTCTCTTTTTAATTTTAATAATATTTAAGAGACCACAAATATCTGTAAACTTTTATTTGGTTGTACAATGATTCACAGTTGCTTTTTTTCCCCTAAATATGACTGTTTAACAAAATAATAGCATGTTTAGTTTACAATTGAGCAGGTAAAAATATCTGTTTTTTTATTTTGGAAGAAATAATATTTTTGAATGCATATTTTTGTGGCCTTCAAGCATTTTAGACTGGATGCTTTTGGCCCATGTGGCAAAATTTTAGGAGCCCTCTGTTTTAGCTGGTTTAATCGCTAGGATTACTCAAAATTAATGTTAAAAAGTTATTTGTCAATTTAGAATGTTTTTTTTCTTCTTACGATTCCTTGCAGGTTTGTTTCTAAGACAACCATTGTAGTCAGCAGAAAAATATTTTGGAGTAGGTTTCTGCACAAAAAACTTTTGAGATTAATGTAACATTCCAGAAGAAACTTGAAAAAAAAAGAAGAAAAAGTTGAAAGTTACTGAGAGAAATCTCAGAAATGTCAATCATTAAAAGCGTATTTTTGATATTTGAAATACGATCTTTTCTGATATTTTAAAGTCTGAAATTGTGAAGAAAAAACACCCCTCAGATAGGTATTATGAAAAACTCTGAAGTTTGCTGAGATTTTGTTAATTTTGAAAAAAGTGCCATCCTTGTAATAAGTAGGTTTTTAAACTTACAAGACATCTGGAAATTTTCAACTCTTCTAAAAAAGAAATTTTCCAAATTTTTTTGGAAAATATTTTAAATAATAGAGTTTTTTTTATTTCACAGTTTTGACTTTTCCAAATGAGAAACTGTCTGCATTTTTTCTGTGAAATATTTGGCATTAATCTAAAAATTTCTGAGTTTGTTGGGGGGAAAATTTACTCCAAAATACTTTTCTTTTGTCCAGAGTGCCCTTGATACTCCATTGTATGTTTCACTGTGATTAAATCTGTTTACCGAGGTATAGATTCTTGATTTTTATTGAGAGAAAAGTTTTTAAGGCTCTTGAATACAAACAGATGTAAAATCATTCTTAACTTACAAAAATTCACATTTTTAATGCTTTAATGGGATGATTTCAATTGTAATCCTCGTCCACGGTATGGTTATGATTTTTATGTGATTATAGAAAATTTTTGACTAATTTGATGGTGAGGATACAGCATGTAAAACTTTAATTGGCACATTTTGGTGATAATGGAGGCTGAGACTATTAAAAGAGAGGCATTTCTGCAGCTTAGAGTCGGTGGAGTCCTTTTCGTCACAGCAGGAGAGTCTTGGGAAGGAAAAGGGAGGAGGACACAAAAGGAAGTGTGGCTGTTTTTGTGTGTGTGAGTAGGAGGGCTGTCTGGAGACACAAGGTCTGCAAGACTGACACAAAAACACTGCATCAATTCCTGAGCTTCACAAATAAAAACGTGGGCAGAAGTCTCACCAAAACTTGTTATTTTGGTAAACTGATATTTATCCGTCCCTTCTGTGTCCAGCTGGGACACCGACATCTCAGGACAAAGACATAAATCCTGCAACTGCTTCAAAGTCTTCCAGTAAGATTAGTTTCCGGTTGACATAAATGTTTCCCCAGAGTGTCAACGTCGGCCTCCGCAGGACCTTCTGCAAACTCACCTCTGAGGTGAGCGACATTCTTAAACCGGGTCAGCGATGGCAAGGTCAGCAAAGTGCAACAACCACACGGTTCAAACGCAGCTTAAATCTCTACAGGCATCCCAACAATGCACATAGCCGGATTCTATTCAAAGCTTGTGAAACCAGAAAATACGAAGAAAAAACACCCAAAAGCAACCATGAGAGAATAGGAGAAAGTATCCAACTCCCGATAAAAGTCTGGTGTGTGAAATTGGTCAGATTGCTCAGCAGCGGAAGATAACGACTGCAAGTGGGTCGAAGTGATAAAAATATGAGCTGCGTGCTCTAGGAAGAAAATCTGAATTTAAATAGTCATTAAAAAGCATGCGAGTAGATTAAATTTAGATCAAACTGTGGCTACAAATAAATCCAAAAGTTGCTTTACATCCCAGAAAGTGGTTTTATTTGTTTTTCCTGTTGTCTGGGAAATTCAGAGCACATAAGACTGAGGATGCAAGTTCACTTATTTCCACATTCTATAACCTACAAATCTGGTCCACATAAATCCATCTTACAAAAATTAAATTCAGGGAGATTCTAAAGTTTCGATCAATAAACCTAGACTCTAAACAAAGTGACTATTAAAAGCCTTTCAGCTGCACCATCATTAACATTATTACTGCTGGAGTGTAATCGCTTTATGTTAGTCATTTAATAACGGAAAAGTCATTTGCAGTCATATAACAGATATTTGACAACACAACCACCGGGGTCAAAAGGTTATAATGCTTTAAAAAGGAGAAACATCTTGTGCTTTCATTACGTTAATGAGTTGCGTGACTTTATTTATGTTTTAAATACGACATAACATCTCATTACGTGCTCAGTTGGCACTGAGAAATGTGTGTCAAACATCAGGAATAGAGGTGTTGAAGAAGTGAGTCAAAACATATCACACATTGTTAATCCAAGCCCCAGGCTTAATGTGTGTATTTAACATAAACGAATAAACTGCAGGCATAGAAAACATTACTATTACAAGATTAAAAGTTAACATGATTTGCAGAAGTTTCATTTTAAATGTTTAAATGTGCAGTGATACTCAGTGGTTTTTAATTAGATTTTCATATTGGTGCATTCCCAATTTTTAAGAGTTTACGATAAAAGACACCTTTTAAAACTCCATGATAACAAGATGAAATAAATGTTTTACTCCCACCAATTATAACATTAATTCTCTATTTAAGAAGCAATCTATAACAACTACAGAACTGTTACATCGCGTCTCACCTCCTTCTTCGTGCCCTGCAGGCCGGCTTCGCTCTCGGATCGTGTAGTTGGCCGTGAACCCCTCCTTGGCGATGGCGTTGTCAGTGATGATGGTCATGGACAGGATGCCTGTATGGGAGACAACTCGTCCTGGGGAAGTGTTGCCACAGTATCTGCCGATGTGAGGACCCACTAAGAAAAAAAGATGTAAAGTAGGAAGAAAGACAAAGTCAGCTCCATCAGCCATTAAGAGCAGCAGTTTGGTTTCCCTTAACACATTACATTTAAGTTAAGGTGGAAATAGCACAGACATGTTCTCCTTTTTAAATGAGTACAAGTTTTGCCAAGTAATGTTGGGATAAAATAAAATAAGATTTCAAAACAGCCTATATTTTGTCATAAAAACAATTAAAGTAATACATTTTACTCTGAATGTCTCACATTCCTATTTTTCTTTATATCAACATACTGGTATATGTATGCTAGCAACGTTGTAAAAAGTTTTGTTGCTACATGATGACATTTTCCTGGCTGAAAATGATGGCATCCATCAAATATTATTATGCGTTATTACTTTTTGTTGTTGCATTACTGCTTTAGCTGTTGCACTGTGGCTTTTTTGTTGTTACATTGTGGCTTTTTGATGTTGCGTTGTTGCTCTTGCTCTTGTTGTTGCGTTATGGCTTTTTGTTGTTGCATTACTATTTTAGCTGTTGCACTGTGGCCTTTTCTCGTTGCGTTGTTGCTTTAGCTGTTGCACTGTAGCTTTTTGATGTTGCGTTGATGCTCCTGCTGTTGCGTCATGGCTTTTTGTAGTTACATTACTACTTTAGCTGTTGCGTTATGGCTTTTTGTAGTTACATTACTACTTTAGCTGTTGCGTTATGGCTTTTTTGTCGTTGCATTGTTGCTTTAGCTGTTGCATTGTGGCTTTTTTGTTGTTACATTGTGGCTTTTGCTGTTGTGTTGTTGCTGTTGCTCTTGTTGAGTTATGGCTCTTTGTTGTTGCTTTAGGTGGTGCACTGTGGCTTTTTCTTGTTGTGTTGCTGCCTTAGTTGTTGTACTCTGGCTCTTTTTTGTTGCATTGTTGCCTTAGCTGTTGCATTGTGGCTTTTTGGTGTTGCGTTGTTGCTGTTGCGTTTAGTGTTCGTGCTGTTGCATTGTTGCATTTTGTTGTTACATTGTTGTTTTAGCTGTTGCATTTGAGCTTTTTGTTGTAGCTAATGCCGTTTAATTGCAGCTTTTCAGTTGTGTTGTTGATTTTACTATTGCGCTGTGGCTTTTGCTGTTTCTGTTGCTTTTTTACTGTAGCTATTGTGTTGGAGTTTTTGCTGTTAAGCTGGGACTTGTTGCATTGTAGCTTTTTCATTTTGTTGACCATTCTGGATGACTGTGACACTCTCTGTTAAACATTTCTTATAGCTACAGCGGGCCGTCATGATTACGTGCTCTATATCCACAGTTTGATTACTTTTATAGGTTTTCATAGTTATGCATATTAAATATAGCTTCTAATACTAATTATGGGGAAAACAATTTCAAGAATGTATTCCAGTGTAACATTAATTATATTATAAATTAATAACCTTATATCTCTACTACTCAACTCTCTGGTTAAATGAACCGCATCTATTTTTTTTAGCTTTCCCTCTATATTGCAATTCCTTGACAAATACTAAGCTGGTAATTAACTGTCATGAATTATCTGAAAGTGTACAGAGTGAAAAATCAATACTTTTTTCATGAAGTAACAAATGCATTCGGTCCATCTTATGAATACCAGAGTAAATTGGTGAAAGTAATTCTGCTGTGCACCAGGCAGATCATTTTAAATCGAGATAAACGCAAAACACTGAAGTGAGCATTTGTTATTCAGGGAATTAATCTGTCGGGAAAATGAATATCTGAAAGTGAGGAGAATTCCTTTTTCATTAAAAGCACATAGAGACGGGGCGTTTTATATCTAATGACATTTAGAGTCATGGGTTGGTCCCACTTATGAGCTTTTTTCTTATCATCGAAAGGAAAAATTACGCTTTTGGTGCTGCCTGGTGCAGATACTGTATCTGCTCTCTTACATGTAACAAAATGTATTATTTTAATGAAGTTTATAGGTAAAGGACTGAAAAAAACGAATAAAGAAACATGAAGTACTCGCACAGGAATGCTGAGCTCCAGTAATCTGATGGATTACGTTTATCAGTTACAGTCTGAAGCAGGTACTCGGCGATCTGTGACGGATTACATTCGGAGCTATTTCAGCCTTATCTGAGGACGTGTGGAATGGTTTTTACTCCAAAGCTGTCGGCTCATGCAGTCAGACCTAAATTAAGGGAAAACTAATCCTGGAGGGAATGTGGAATCACATGCAGGTAGGGAAACAGGGAGATAGTGAGAAGAAGAAACTAAACCTCACTTCTTTTAGCAGCTGAGTGCTTGATTATCACTATGGTTCAATTAAACTCAGCAAATAAATACCGCAATTCTTTTTAAAATGGTTCTGTTCTTTTTGTAAGCAGGTTCAGCACCTTGCATGCTGTTTTTATAGTAATTTTATGTAACAGACCAAAGTAAAAAGAAGTGAATGATTGTAAAGAGTTTTGATTTTTTTTCCTTAGCTGCCCTAAGCCAAAACTGTGTCCAACCATCAATTTGCTGCAACTACATCTGCAAGTTCTTTGGGATATGTCTCTACCAGCTCTGGGAAATGAGATTTTTGGACGTTCTCCTTTGCAAAACAACTCAACTTTAGTTAGATAAGATGAAAAGCAACACAGAGTATCAGTATTTTTGTATCTTACTACAGATAATCAACTGGATTTAGATCCTAGATGCTCCAACATCAGAATAATGCTATCCTTGCCACGCTTGTCAGTTTGGGCGAACATGCATTTCTTTATGGGTTTGCAGGTTTTCCATCCTAATTATAATGGGGGAGGCGGCAGAAAACTGTCCTTTTATTTAATCAATTAACATTTTTAACGTCCTGTTGACAGTACGTTACATACTCCTGGATAAAATCCCCCATTTTTTCAACACCCTTCCTATATATATATATATATATTATGTTACTAACTCAATTACTTTTTGGGAAAAGTAATTCCTAACTATAACTAATTACTTTTTTAATGTAAAATGCCCAACTATGGGGATGGCAATTGGCGGTTGGAGTACAACAAATTAAGCTTCATTACTGTTGACCAGATACACACCAGGCTTGTGGAGGCGTAGGGTTATAATCAGTGTTGGGCAAGTTACAAAGAAATGGTAATGCATTTCACATTACTAGTTAGAATGTCAAAGATTTAATGTGTTTGCCTTACATATTACTGTCTTAAGAATGTAACTGAGTTGCACTACTTTAGAATACTTTAGTTACTTTTGGTTAAATATTGTAAATATCGAACACGACTTCTAACCACCGTAACTGAACAAAATTAAGTCTCAAGTTTCTTTGCATGCCTTCTATTTCAGGGTAATGTTTGTTAAATCTAATCAAAAGAAGGTGCTGAAAGTATTCATCACAAACATGGTTGACAAAGATGAGACTCCGATGTCTGAAGTCTAACAACAGATAGCTAGGAAAACGGTGTGAATAATGCTGCTAATTAAATGTACAGTCGATCTTTTCCTCAGCCGTCCTGATTCTCTGATGTTTTAGTTCCGAGCAACAGGAAGTGGATCTTTTTCTACCGTATCCAATTTGATCTGATCTGTTGCATTAGTTGGCCAGAAAAACAATTTAAAATGCATTTGTAACTTGAGTTACTGATATTGTAACTAGTAATATATTGCTGTATATTTTGTAAGTAATGCATTACATTACTCAGTTACTGAAAAAAGTTATATATTCCTGTAACTCATTACTTTGGTAATGCATTACTCCCAACACTGGTAATAATGTGAAACAATTCAGGGTACATTAATAATTTTACTCAGCATATGATGTTAAAAGTAAATACACGTTAAGTAAAGTACTTAGTAGGGAAAGAGCTGGCCCTTCCTTCTTTTCTTTTATAAGTAGGCAAAGTTTCCTGTAATCTTTCTGCACGGTCCGTATCAACACTCATCAGATGTTCTAATAGGGTTTATAGGCCACACAGCCAAAATAAACTACTAGGTGATGTAAAAAAACAAACAAAAGTCAAGGTTTTGAAATTTATATTTTGAAATTACATTTGTTTTATTTTCTGAAGAAAACCTAACAAACTGCAGATGTTTGTTAGTCTGATTAAGCTGAATTGTTAATTAAAAGAAGCAAGGAAAAAATAGGCTCCATAATCCAGTCTTTAGAAGTCCCTGTCAATGCACAATGAACAGCATGTTGGTCTGAACCCTCCTGCAGAGATGCTCCCTTATCTTCCCTGACAAACACGGGAACGTTTGGCTCAAACAAACCCACGCATGTTCTTGAGCACAGATGCACCTGAATGCACACCGACACACATCCTACCGCAGATCGTTTGACAGGAAGCGTCCTGGCAGCTTGGGTTCGCTGGCACCGCTTTAAAGTGCATGTCAGTATCTGTGTACCTGTGCCAGTCTTTGTGTCCCCCGTGTTCCAGTGCCCGTCTCCTCCCTGGCAATAACCAGGGAGAGAAAGCTCTCTGGGCACAGCACAGAGCATTGTGGTCCATCCGTAGCAGTCGTCACGATGCCCGTCCAAGATTCGCAACTCTGGCCATTTAACTCTGGCTGTACGGCTAATTAGGCAACAATGGAGACTGAAACGAGCCGACCAAGCTTTGAGGAGTGTGAACAGAGGGTTGAGCAGGTTGCGTCTCCGTCATTCATGTGCCGATTTTCCAAATGCGGCTGGTGAAAGAACAAAGGGCAAACTGCGTAGGAGTCTCCCCTTCGCTTTCAGTACATCCAGCTGCCATTTGTGCTAAGAAAAAATTGGTTTTGAGTGAAAAACAGCCGAACCACTGACGACTATCACCTGCTTTACGTTTCTGTTTATTTCTCCTTTTATTTTTTCTGAACCTCCAGTGGAACTGAGCGCCAGGGATCAGTTTGAAGCAACATGTTAAGTCATCCTGACACGGGGGAACACTGACGTTGGAAGAACCCTTTAAAGTCTTCACAGAACCTCCCCAAGTTGTTGAACTCTGAACTAGTTCCACATTTACACCCCGAGTTAAGAGGAATAACTTCCTGCTGGGCCACTAGTGAATTCATATCAGGTAATAAAGATCATCAACCCAGTTTGTGTTTCTGGGTTTTTATGTTGACATGTTGAAACATGTTAATTTAATTCTATTAACTTTAATTCAGAGATCAAAATTCTAAATAAAATCTGAGCTAAATGTGAGCTTGATTAAAGTAATTCATATAATTAGTTTTTTTAAATTATAAACTAATAAATACAAGATAAAACTGAACGAGATCAATAACTCTAGTTTACACTTCAAAGTTTGTAAATGTTGACCTAAATTCATGCTAGTGAGTTCTGGAAACATTTTCAAAATGTTTGTGAAAAATCTGGATTTATTTCACATCAAAGTCACATTCTATCATGTTTGTTGCTGAAAAGCTAAAAAAAAGTTCTGAAATAAAATTTCAAAGTAACTGATATTTCCAGCTAAACATTAAAGATGTCAAAATCAACTATTTCAATTATTCATACAACCTGCTCAAAATGAGAACATTTAGAATTGAATTCATATCATGGGTGAAGTAGCAAATATGTTCCTAGGTTTCTATTTTAACATTTAAATAAAATCCAAAATAAAAATTCCTAATTAATATTAAAAACTTAACATCCAAAAAGAAAATATTAAAATATTAAAATGAAGTAAATATTCTTTAAAATGTAAACAAGAATAATTGTACTTATAGGTACAACATTCACTGTTTACAATCTAAAAATTCTGAACTAAACTTATCTTAAAGGTAAATTTAAAATTAATTCATGTTTCTAGTTAAAAATTTGACAAAATTATCAAGTTTCATTAATATAAAATAGTTATTAATATGAAATATGATGTCAATATTATTTTATGATAAGTATTAATATGAAAATGTTTGTTGTTCAATAAAAAAATCTTTAATTAACATTTTGAAAATGAATTAGTTTAATAATTCATATTTGCAGTTCAGAACTTCAACTAAATGGTTTTAAAAGTGAAACGAGAAAAAAATCTAAATTAAATCTGTTACAGTTGAATTAGTAAATTAATTAATGTTTGAAATTTAAAATATTTGGAAATAAATTTAATTAAAAACAGTTCAAAATGTTAACATTTTGCATTTAATTCAGATCAAAGGTTAATCTGTTGTTCAACATTTGAGTTTTTAAGCAAAAAAATTGAAAAGTGAACTAGTTCAAAAAATACATTTTTGTTTCCAGTTAAAAATACGAAAACTAAAATTAATTTACATAACCTGTGTGCTTCAGGTTGAGTCCCTAAATGAACCTCACCTGCGGGGAAGCCATCCCAAATCTCCAGCCAGTCGTATCTGCAGACGGCGCCGGGCGGCGGCGTGGTGTCGGGCTCCATGTTGAAGCTGTAGAACTCCACTATAATCTCCGCCATCTGTGGGGCGAATATCATGAAGGTGCAGTCCAGGTTGTTAGGGTACTTCTCGGGGAAACCCGGTGTCTCGATGACGCCGCTGGGAGCCGTGAAGTTCCTGGAGCATTCTGGACCTGTGGGGTGGGGATACAGACGAGGTCAATCAGGAGTCAAACTTTACTGTTAATGTTTGGTACCAAAACAGAGACAAAAACTGTGCTGAGGTTTTTGGACGTTCAAGCCTCATAGTCGGTTCCACATTAGTGAAACAGATCAAGGTGATCTCTCACAGGTGCTGCAGATGGATATAGAGAAACAGGCCCACATGATCACACATCCTCTACTATACATCACAGTGGGCTGGAGGAGGTTTTCCTCCATATTCATACTTCGCTTCACTTCAGACCCACTTTGCTGCTGATCTTAATTTAATCAAAAAAAGGCAAGTGGTTCTAGTTAAAGTCACAGTCGAGTTGTGATGGGATATAAATAGTCTTTTTTTCAATCAATTAGGATGTAAATATAACTAGTGATTGATGTGACTCGCTGACCTTGAGGTTCTACTCTTTGGTGCAGGTCTTAAACAGTGAGCTTTGAAGTTTTTTTTAACTCTCTCTTACCGGTACCAACAAGACTTTGCAAATCGTGAATTCAAAAATCATCTTTTTACATCAACAAGGGTAAATTTAATGTACTCAAATAAAATATCTTGGCCAGAACAAGTCGTACGTCACGAATCCAACATAATCTGATGCTCAATATCTTGATAATTCCCTTCCTTGTGTGTATTTCTCATAAGGTTTTTATCATACTTACCACTAGCATGTTCACATTAGCATTAAAAAAACACAGCACCGTTCTTCTTTGCGATTTTTATAAGTAGGTGGAACACAATTTTTTTTTGCATTACCGCCACCTACTGGTATGGAGAGTGGACCAGAATGTCACTCAAGGTTGCACTTGCCTCTCTAATGGTGCATTCAGACCGCAAGCTTTGTCAGCATCTAGCAGCGCTCATACAGCGACTAATTTGATGCATATACACAGAAGATACATTTTTAAGCTCAATCTCGCAAAGCTAGCGGATCGTGGTTGGCTAGGCAGCGTCGACGTCGAGCAACGTCACTACAGTGAGTCGCTCTAATTGGTTGCTGTGCTGCGTCAAGACCATCAAAAGTTCATCTAGCTGAACTTCTGCATTGCTAGCTTTATGAGCTTTGAAGCTTGAAATGCAGGAAAAGCTCGAAAAGTTGACCAAAGCTCACAAAGGCCTCAACCATAGATTTAACATGGAATATTGCTGACGCTGCTATTTGGGGCGGTGTGAACGTACCATTAGACTGGTGACGTATTAGCATTGTGTCTGCTTGTCCTACTTTTGCTTTTTATTATATATTATATATTAAGCCAAGCTCTAACGTCCATTTTGGAATACAGCCAGAGAATGTCTAATAAGAGGAGAACTTCCAGTCTCACTGAATTTCCGGCTTCTGAACTGGTTGCAGTTCCACTCTGGTTCCATATGAGGGCGCTCTCATGACGAATGCAGAATGAATGGAGGTCTATGGAGCAATACCCCTCAAAAGCCATTTTTCTCAGATTACCATTTTTTGTCTAGTTATTTGAATATATTCAAATATTCGAAAGGAGATGCAAAGAAATTACACAATGCTGGGTGTTAGAGTTTTTAGAGTCACTTATTTGCTTTTAAAAGTATTTTAAAATGTCAATGAAAAAAAAGCTGGTAGGTTGGAAAAAGAAACTTGGGCAAAAAAGTACGCCTTAACATTCTGGTGCCGCTTCAGATTCCACAATGCTGTCAATGAGGACCTCTGGTTGTGATCAGTCCTTCACTTACCAATCAGCGTTTGTTAGCAAAATGCTAGCGAGTTATGGGCAACAACAACTCAACCTGTAAGAAAACGAAAGTACATATGTTTTCGTTCATACAACTTTCGATGTATAACCCATGTTGAACTTGAAAAACCTACAATCAAATCTTACATTTCTCAACGGCAATCAGGTGAAAGAGACAAATTTAGCCGTGTAGCCCAATAGACTCCCATTCATCTTGCACTCATGATGATCGTCCCCAGTGGAACTTTGGTGGAACTACAACCAAATTTTGTAACAACGGGGACTGAATAGAGAATCGCAAGGCTCTCTGTATATGGGCTCTGATACAACCGTGTCGAAATATCATCTTTTCTGCCTCTAAAAGTCCCAATTAAGAGCCTAAATCAACCTCTGCTGGTTGTCCAAGGTCAATACATTGCATGGTTGTAATTTAATTTACACGGGAACGATATTTTCCTGACCAGCCTGCTCACTGTGCTCAGCGGAAAGATAAAGTTTATACTTCATAAAACCTAATTTGTTAAGCCTTTATCTTTAAATGCTACTCCGAATTTAGAAATGGGAAAATTTTGGAGAGGAGCCATTTTGTTGCTGATGCAGCTCGACACACATCTGCCATAGATGGTGTGGAGGTGGCTGAGGAAGTGGAGATTGGTCCTGTTCCCAGTGGGTTGCCAAGTCCTCTGACTTGATTAAGTGCTATACAAATGAAGACAATTTCGAGATGAATTACATTTTTCCTGTATTTTTACCATTTTCAAGACGACTGAGGGGATCGGATCTCTCCATCTTGTTGTATTTATACCACAGAAAAATAGGTAGCAATAGAATACAAAATAGAGGGTTTTTAGACACTGATTTTAATCTAATTTATGTTTAAAAAAAACGATATCTTACTGACTTTTTCCACTGCTAAATACATGAACAAAAATTTAAGGTCGGATTTTTGTAAAAAATCTAAACGTTTTCTACTGCACTAAAAAGTAAATTCATTTAGATTTAATTGGATATTAGCTTGTGCAGAGTTTGACCTTTACAGGCAGCTCGGGTGTATCAACATAAACCGACATGCAAAAAGAAATTCACAGACGGAGTGAGTCAAAGGTACAAAACTTAATAGAAATATTCACTCATATAATTAGTTAAAAATTTCATTTTTATAGCAAAACAAAAAAAAATCTTGGAGACCCATGAAAGTGTCAACGTTCTGTCAAGATTCCTGTATATTCTTAAAAAAGAGAACATACTTTTTTTTAATTTTCCCGTTTCACTAGATTTTTCTAAAAGGCTTTCTAAAATGTTTTTAAAAATAAGAATACAGAATTTTATCAATATGAATATATAATCTATTTTTTTTTAATTAGACAGAAGACTTCAATAAAGTAGGATAAGAAACATTTAAGTTTTGTCATTTAACTACTGAGGTAATTTTTAGAAGGTTAAATTTATCTGTCATATAAACTTAAGGTTTTTAGCAATTGTTTAACCTTTTGTAAAGTTTTAACTGCAGCATGATATTTCTTGTGAAAACAGTTTATTTCTCTCAACAAAGGAGTTGGAGTTGATATGTGCTCTCTTCGTGTTTATTCTTCTTTTGAAAGACTTTCTTCTGCTTAAAAGGTTTGGGTTTCGATGCTGAATGAATTCACCTCTGGCAGAGTGTTTTAAAAGAGCTGGAAAGCAAGAGTTTTATCCCACCGAACCAAAAGCTCAGCATGCAAACAACTTCCTTTCTGTTGATCAGATCTGTATGTTTAACAGTTTTCCCAACAGCTCCGTAGCGGGTCCAAATGACTATCAGTAAAACTGCAGATAAATAGACAGCTGTGTTTTATCTTTGGAGAGGAGTGATTTTTCCCTGCAGTCTGTTGCTATTCACCTTTGTAAAGAACAAAAATCTTCAGAGAGCTGTTTCATGACTGTTTTTAGCTTGGCTGGCCACTAAAATAGCTTTTGTTTGTTGTGCATAACACTGTCACCAATGTCTCGTCAATTCACACTCAAATCGGTTTGAGATTTCGTTATAGCATCTTGTATGCTTCAGTGCTGCAAATTTAAGTTATTAGATAACAGAGAAGAACTTTTTTTTTTTTTACTTAAACTTAAGTAAGCCCGGTAATCAGAGTACATGGTCTGAACAGCAGCAACAGAAAGCTGCCTAATGCTTTTCATGTTACAGATGTGAACCTGGAGAACCTATCTACCCTGAGATCTCTGAAAAAAAATCTTGAGCTTGATAAAAATGCTCCAAACCTTTGTGAACTTGTAATAGAATAAACTCAGCATCAAATGAGAGAAAACTCAAAAGGTACAGTTCTGTGAAAAGGCAAAAAGATACTTAATTCTGTCACATGTTTAAAAAAAGACCAGAGAAACAATGTGTTGTTTTTTGTTGGAGGGGGGAATATTTCCATCCAGCAGTCTGGTAAACAATAATTCTCTTGTATTTCTAAAACTTCTTGAGTCAGATGTTTATTTTCTTTCTTCTTTTTAGCTGGTAACACATTATTAATTTACATCACCCAGGAATATGGTAACCAACAAATACTTTCTCTATACCTCTATGGATATCTCCAACAACAATCACTGTTACACAAATGTTGTTTCTGAATTTGTTAAAAGAACAAACTTGTAATTTTTTTTTTAAATGTTCAACTATTAGATAGAAAAAAAGGCAAAAACAAACAAACAACCGAGCCAAAGTCCAAAAAGGCTTACACCTACATCAAGGGCTGTGCTATATGGGCTCAAATCTATATTGCAATATAATCTAAAGCATGTAGGGTAACGATGTGTATTGCCGTATATTATTTTTATTTCTATATACGTCCAAATTATTTCTTTTGAAAATTCTCACTTTCCAAACACATTACAGCAGAATTTTAAAAGGTTTAGAATGCTATTTAAAGAACATTTATTGTGCAAAATGCATTTAAAAAATATTGAGTCCTTTTTTCAACATAATTCAGCACATTTCTCATAAATGTAAATAAAGATGGAGAAATTAAATAAAAGCTCAATATTGGGGAAATAAAGTTCAAAATTTTCTGCTTTCCTGGTTACTTATTTATAAATTTAAAATCGCACAAAAAGAAACCAGCATATTTTTGAATAAAAAATGCTTACAAATGAAAAACAAACTTTAAACTTTGACTATTTAGAGAGAAGACAAACACTGAACATCAATATCCTTGGGTACCTGGTACAAAGTATGTAGGCGCAGCTACCTTTGGCTAAATTTGTATCACTTCTACCTAATACCTTTAATATTGCCTACTACCTACATCAATAAAAGCCCAGAGGAATATCAAAGGAGAACAGTTGATAGTAAGGTCGGCCGCTTGAAAGCACGGATGCAACAATACTACCTTTCTTCAAACCCATATGTTACCGATACTTGTGTCTCAGTACCTGCCGATACTACTAACATATTAAAAAAAAAGCAATGAATTGGAAGACAGTTTTTATTCTCTTCTCTGCTTGTTACAATAAATGATAGGGCGTTAGGTGAAAATAAAATATTAATAAAAATGACCACATTTCAAGTGAAAAATAAACATTCTCTGTACAAAATGTCAAGAGTGTCCACATTATTAAGTATCGGTTCATAGTATAGGTTAACTAAACGATAGTGATACGAGTACTATAGAACGTATCAACCCTGATACCCGATTCCAGTATCAGTATTGGTACATACCTACTTTGAAAGGGCATAATAAAGTGACAATGGATGAGTGAAGTCTATTGGTTGGATCAATCACTACATTTTAAGTACTTCAGCTAAAATTGATGAACAATTTTCATCACAAACTCTACTAAATAACAGAGATAAACATGTAAACAGAGCAGCAGCCATTTTCCCCCTCAGAAAGTCATCTCCCCTCTATAAGCCTCTGCTGACTCTCATCCGTCATCCCTGCCGGCGGCTCAAACTTCGACATGAGCGATGCCACGAGACAGAGACTGATGCCGAGGAAGGGGAGAAGACACAAGACCTGGATGAGGGTGAAGCATCGCTCCGAGGCAGCGACGGTGCGTGTGAAAGTTAACATGTTGGACGAGGAGGAGGGTTCTCATGTTGCCGGGCCAGATGTGACCCGTTCGAACATGCGTGCAAACGTGAACCAACACACACACACAAAGGGAAACGCATGCTCACACATACCGCCGAGGACCCCTTGCTGTTGACACAGGTGGTGTCATTAGAGGGATGACATGATAAATGATGAGGAGCGTCGGTCGGCGAGGGGTGAAGCATGTTTCCATCCCGCTCTGCTGGCAAGATATGAGGAGAGTCTGTGAGCTACGCAGCTGGGCCCACGAATGTGTGATGACACTTCAAAGCATCAGAAATCAGCACTGATGTATGAAGTTCATGCCAAAAGCAAGGAAATACTGTAAAGAAACTTAAGGACATTATAATTCAAACTATTTTTCTGCTTTTTGCAGTATTTCAGTAATGTAGAAAGGACTACTTGTTCAATAACCTCTTCTTAAGTGTGTATTTTTTGAATAATCTCTTTTGTATAATCATTTTTTTTTGTTACAATAGAGAGTACCCCTGGTTCAGGTATTTTGTTTTTAGCGGTGTATATTTGCTGGATGAAATATTTGCTAATGTCACTCCCATTATCTTTGTATAATTCCTTTTTTCCCCCATAGAAAGTACACCTGGCTTAGTGACTGTCTTTTGTGGAGCATCTTCTTCTTGGACAGTGCTTTAATAAGCCAATCAGTAAAGTAGAAGCTGTATTTCTGTCCAATGCAAATGTTTTCACAACCGGTTTTCCAAACGGAGCTACTGACAAAAATATTAGTAGCTTGTTCTTTGCTTTTCTTACTCATAGAAAGTATGCCTGAATCAGTGGTTGCTTTTAGGGCTATCTCTTTCCTGGATGAACTAGCAGAATTGAAGCAGTGAGTTGCACATTATCTATCTTGGTATTTATGTATTTTCTATGTCTGAGATTTAATCTTTAGCTCTTTGTAGACTGAGGGGCTAATTTATCAAGATTCTTTATAATGACCGCAAAATTAATCCGTGCGCATTAATTTTTAATTAATGCGCATGGATCTAACATGCGTCTTTGGCACAAAAGTTAGGCTAAAATGCTATGAATTCTGTTTTTCGTTCGTTACTAACAAATGTAATTGATGCACTGCTCTCTGCTGCATGCACACATTGCAGGGTTAGACTGATTAAAACTGTAGCATGCCTGACTTTAGTTTTTAAAATATCATTTATGATGCCAATTATCATTTTGGTATTGTATACGATTCCTACATTTTATTAATTGAACAGCAGGAATGTTAACCACTACGGGGGAAACTGATTAGGATCCACTAGGATCATGTGCGACAGAAATTATGCTGAACTGAATGACAAGATAAAGAAAAGAAACAAGGAAAAAAAAATAACAACTGCCTCTGACCGAATTCCTCTATTACCTCCAGGCCTACCTCCCTTTCAAGTTTGGGTTTGTGATAGTATACAACTACAAAATTGCCAAAGAAACTTGACAGGCATTGTTCTTTGCTTTTCTTTCCCATTAAAAGTATGCCAAGGTGAATTAAGTTTTTTTTTGGGATGAAGTAATTGGTAGAACTGTGACTCAATCTCTTTCGCCATCTTTGTTTTTCCTGTCCACTAGAAAGTACATCTGCCTCTGATTTTTTGTTATTTTTTAGGTAGGTCTCTTTCTAAGATGGAGTAATTGATAGAACTGCATCTCCTATTATCTTTATGTAATCTCTTTGGGGTTTTTTGCCCAGTAGTAAGTATACCTGACTCTGATTTTGTTTTCAGGTGTCTCTCTTTCTTGAATCAAGGAATCAGTAGAACTGCCTCTCCTGTTATCTTTTTGTAATGTATTTTTGTCTGTTTAGGGGTTTTTGTCAAATAGAAAGTATGCCTGGTGCTACGATTACTGAGATTTTATTTATTAGAGTTTCTCCTTCTTTGCACAGGGTCACTGATAAACAGATTGCCACTATGTAAGTATGCCCGTTTCAGCTGGTTTATTTCTATTTTTATTTATTTTGGTTATAGTCCCTAATTGAAATATGGCTGCAGTTAAATGAGTGTTTTTTTTTATTTTTTTATTTAGCATAGAAACTATGCCTGGGTAATTTTAGTTTTTTCTTTCTTTCACATGGATAGAGTTGTTGATAGAGCTGCGGCTAAAAAATTTTTCATACAAACAAAGTACTCCTAGCTCATTTGAGTATTTTTCATGAACAGACTCACTAATAAAACTGTTGCTGCCACTTACTTTGTATAATTAGTTGATCTTTCCTCTTTTCTCTAGAAAGTAGAGCCATGTAACCACTTAGTTAATGTACTTTTTTTTTTTTTTTTTACATAGATGACCCTTAATAAGCCATGGCTTTAAAATCGTCTCGGGAAATCTTTTCTTTTTTAAAAGACAGAGACAGACATGTGTTTCTGGTTAAAAACCAACCAGAAAAGCCGAGTTGGGATGAATATAGCCCCAGGATGATGGCGAGAGATGTCCCACTTGGCTATCATTTATAAATGAAATCTACGCTGTGGTCAGAGGAAAGGGTGGAGCCATGCGACCAAACGTTGCTGCAAAACACTCATTAACCCTCCGCCGCAGAATGCCATCTTTGAAGCCGAACGGAGCGTGTCATCTGGACCAGCGCTGGAGCTTTTCGTGGCAGTGTTTAGGGTTTTTTTCTTGTTGAAGAGAGATGAGAGGAGAAGCCACAGACAAATGCAATGAACAGCCAGAGATTAGGAGGGGCCGATTGCAACGACAAGCAGGATTTCACGCAAAGATTGCGACACTAACCCCCCCAGTCTCACTTCTGGTCCTTGTTGTTAGAAACAAGCGGTAAACCAGGAAGAAATGGTTTCCTGTGTGAAAGTCACTCTACATCCACACTAACCAAGCGACTTCCTCATGCTGGGGTTTTGTTTTTTTGTTTTTGATGGCGAAGCAACACTGCCCTCCTGCCGCGCTAACATCTAAAAAAAAAATACAGCTCAGCATGACCACAATGAAGGAGCATAAAAACATCGCTTTTAATGTCTGACCGAGCAGCAAAGTACAGCAGTTTTTATTTTTATTTTGTGTCAAATATTTCAGTTTCCTGAATGCTGAATCGTTTTATGTCAGAGAATATAAAAATAAAGATTTATTACTGTTTTAGAGTCATTGCCAAAGAAGCAGAAAAACACTTAAGCTGTTGTTGAGCGCCACCAGGAACAAGCTGTGGATTAACTTATGCGTTTTTGCCGAACACCCAGTATCCATTTTTGTTTTTTATTTTGCCTGCTGTTTTTGTTTCCATTTCCATTTATCTGCTTTTCTTTTTGTCTGCATAACCGACAGTTGTGTGGGACCTCAGGCTCATTTAGCTAATGGGCTGTTTGTCCTTGGAGGCAACAGGGGTGACCTGCAGATGAGATGGATGCTATGGCTGTGAGAGAGCGCTCTGAAACTAGGACAGAAGAGTGTGTGTGTGCGTTGGCCTCAATATGGGTCCTCCACCTCCTAACAAGTTAAAAACAGCACTTGTTCTCACTCAGGTAATCCCCCTGCCATGGTGCTGCCTTTTCTTCTCGCCACATTTAAAATCCATTACAGCCGGAGCAGCAAACTGTAGCCGGCTGCTAAATGGAGCTGCTGCTCTGCTTACAAATAGGCTTTAAATTCAGTCGAAGCCTGCAGCTTTCTCTTTTTGTCTCCCTTTCTGATTTGGTTTTTGATCTGGGACATCATTCTGAACAGAGCGCTGACACCAGGACCCACTAAAAGAGAACTGAAAGAAAACAAGAGTACAGTCGAATACACTTTGAGTCTTTATGAAAATGTATGTCTACTGCAGAGAGTACCTGTTTCACTTTGTTAATTTGATTTATTTATGTCTAAAATATGAAATTAGTTTGTTTTTGTATGTTTGGAAACAAAATAAATATATTAAAAACATTATTTATTTTTGATACATAGCCAAGCAGTGAAACGATACAATCTTAGTAACTTTAGGCACATTTAGCAATGCAAAACGGTGCAATTCATAACTATTTGGTTATTCAAATGCAAAAAGCTGATCTTTATAAAAGCTATTTAGTTAAATGCAGTCAGATTCTGACTGAAGTCTTATCAAAAATAAATAAATCTTGAGTCTGAATATAGAATATTTCAGTTTCATCCCTTTGTTCAAATTATATGTGATTCCCGTTAGGTCTAAATTTCTCCAGCTGAATCCAACGTGTTCGTCCAACAATTGAAATTTCATTTTTTACAAAATAAATGGAGGTAAATTAAGAGTAATCGATGCAAACAGATCAAAAAGTGTCATTAAACGTTTTCTAAATCAGGGTAATCAATACCATGAACCGATACTTAAAATGTCGAAACTCTGCAATAATTTCACAGAAAATGTTTATTTTTCACTTGAAAATTTAGTTTTGGGGTCATTTTTACTAATATTGATTTTTTAAAAATATATAATATTGTATAAGGATTGGCAGTGGTATTCGATATCGGCAAGTGCTCAGATCCAAGTATTGGTATCATATCAGTTTGAAAAAAAGTGGTATTGTGTCATCCCTAGTAGGCAATATAAATCTTCCTAAATAATCCGTATTTTTCAAGGTTATTCTTAATTTAACCCTCTCCAATTGAAACCTTAATACATCCAGCTTTAAATTGAATTACTAAATTGTTAATTTAAAAGAAAAAGCAATTTTATATCACTGGACTAACCCAAAGGCCTTTTCAGCCTTAAAACTTACTAATGTGATGTCTTATTTGGGCATTAAACATCTACATTTCAAAGGTTGTGTTTTTCAGACACTATCTCCATACAGTAATTGATTAAAGCCAAGAAAGATTCTTCTTAAAAAAATCATACATTTAAATGCCTCTTAGTGAAATGTTCTCCACACCTTAATGATCTACATTTACAGAATCATAACTCAGACTTTCTAATGTCCTTCTGACCTCAGTCCGTCCTGATTGCATTTTGCAGAAATTTGCTTTCAGGTCACAGAGCAGTGACTCCAAAAATACTCCGGCGAGGACGAGCCTCTCTATTTATCACAGCGCTCCCTAACCGTCCACATGGGGATTGTTATTTCAGGGAGACGTGTGACTGCTTGTTGCTCTCTGGGGAGCTAACATTAGAAAAGTGAGTAGGAATCTCATGCAGGCATTGTTTTTATCTGATTTATGTCCAGCCTCCCCCCTTGGTGGAAAAAGAACTGAAGTGGCCACAGGAGATTCTCCATGTTTGCGGATTTAGCAAATAAAAATGCAAGACATGGGGAATGGTGGTTCCTAGTCCCAACACTAGTAGTGTTTATGTAGGTCTTTCCTGATAGTGTTAGCTCCACTGGGGACGCCAGCCCTTCATTGGGCTGTTGAGTGCTTGCAGTACAGAGGTCAGTGTACCAGAGGCTACGCTCTCACCAAGGACGTCAAACAGAGAGATATTTATAAACCGTGCTTTGCACTTAGGTTATAACAGCACCAGAAGTTCCCTACTTAAACAGGTAACCGTGCTGGCTTTGCTGCTTTGGAGATTAACATCTACACCAGAAATGAGTCATATCCAAATAAATTCTAGTCTAATTCAGTATTTCCTTTTTCCAAAGGTGTCTAGAAACAAATTACGGATATTCTTTACCTTAATTAAGAAGAACTCCTGGGTTTTTATACTTCACTGGGGATACCTATTTTTACACAATTATCTTTACTTCCTATTCCTTAACTAATTTCTATTTCATAGTATAAAAAAAAAAACAAAGAAAAATATACCTATCCAGATCAATTGTGTCAACTGGATAGAGTGAATTTGACAACAGTTTGATCATTTTAAACATCTACCTTTCTGACACCATATTGGTTTTGTATGCGATCTCACAAACCGGTTGTTGACAGCGCATTGAAGAGTAATGGAGGCTTTGGAGCTTGACTCTGACCTGTGTGGCAGGTTACAGCTGTGCTCCAAAGAGCCCCATAACGTGCCAACCGCCAGTGCTGAAGCGGAATATGCTGCAGGATTTCCTCCCGGTGAAGCGATAGCTTGCAGGTCAGGAAATGAATCTTTGAGAGAGTCTTTATGACATCTGATCACTTCAATTGTCAAAATAATCCTTGTTTTTACAACTTTGGCTGATGTGGTTCTCATAATTCCAGTCTCCAGTGTGGCAGAGGAGCGGGTTTTCATCCTCCAGATATCTGTCCGAGGCCAAAATAAAAACCCTCATGACAATAACCTCTGCAGCAACCCCGATATTTGATTATGCACAAATGGGTGTGCATTTCTATTCCATGCGAACCAGAAAGAAGTTGTGAGCTTTTGTCCATAATAGCATATTAGCTGGCACCAGTTTTACGTTTTTACTTTTACACAAGTAAAAAGCTTGAATAGATACTTAAACAGCAGCCTTTTAAAGGTTGTCTAATAAATGTTAACACCTCTGCCTTCTTCAAAGTTTCTGCCGTAAGTGAATAAAATACGTCTACGATCATTCGGGTTCGGTTTTAAACCCATTTGAAGAGTAATTTCTAAACATCTGCAAATTCCAACATCATTCACCACTTGTGTCAAGGTCTGGAAGATCACAACTACCAAATTCGAACTGACCTGTAAATCAATCCCGCTCAGCCCCAACCGCTGGACACAAAGCAACAAAAAGCATTCATCTCCAAGTTCCCCAAAAACAAACAGACTCTGACATTCTCACCATCCTGGTCCATTGAGAAGAACTTTTTGGGCTTCATTTGTGTTTTAAGTCATAAAACTAGATAAGCGACTTTTTTTATTTTTTCTCGAACTGAAGTAAAACATAGAAAAATGTCTTTTTTGGATAAAGCTGTGTGGCACACCGTCAAAGTCAACTCAGCTTGACAACCATAAACAAGAATTTTGATGTTTGTTTAGTGGTAAAACAACTGTGTTGTATATTCTTAGCAGTAAGGTGCATATAGTTAATATCTATCCCTTAAAGCATAGTGGTAATGAGCTGTCTTAAGCTAGCCACCTAGGCTATTGTTAGTTTAAATGATAAAAAATGAGTTTAACATATCACCTTGCTTTACATCAGAAATGTCTAAACTTGTTCCTAAAAGGGCCAAAATCATCAGGTTAAAAGCGCCCATGTGCCACAAAAATAAGATTTTTAAAATAAGATTTTACCTGCCTAACAATAAAATAACAGGTGATATTTTAACACATAAAGTAGGAAGCCTTATAAAAAAAGGCTTTTTAAGGATGGTAGATTGAAAACACAGTGCTTTTAAGGTTTGCCTTTTTTTAAATATATCATTTTCAAATATTTTTCAAATATTTTAGAGAGGCTGAAAAAAATAAATTTTTTTCTCAGTCAAAAGAACATGGTCTGTGTCACGCTTTCTTGGAAAATATGTGTTATTTAACTATGTTTGGTTGTATGTCTGTGTTTGTGTTAATTGTTTACGAAGTCAAATTAAAAATAAAGCCAAAATATGTGATTATTAAAAGTATAATTAGTTTTGTGCCATGGATCTTTCTCTAATCCCTTTAATTTATCAACCAAAATCATGCCCTTATAGAAGGAAGTCTCCATCTACATCAATCATTTGTGTTGTGCTGCCAATTGCAATAAGTATCAATCTTAAACGGTGGTCAAGGGACGTGGAAAATCAGTCCAATCGGTCGTAAAAGGCCCCCGGGCCACACTTTGGAAACCCCTGCTGTACAACACAACGTTGGTCTTCAATGATGTTTCAAAGACGATTGACACTATGAGAGAAGACGTTTCCCATTTGCAAATAATCTGAAGAGCTGTGCCTCTGATTTCAGTGTATTTTCATGTTTACTCCTTTGAAAATGTGCACATCCCTCCATAGCACAATGCCAACCTTTCAGAACGTTTTTTCAAAAATATAAACTATTGTTGCATCCAAAATTTGTCAAGAGCTTTTTTAGGAACTGTTTTTACACCGACTGCTCTCATTTTAAACTTTTTGTTAGCTGTAGCGGCTTGTGTGAGTGAGCAACATTAAATAAGGAGGGTGGGGCTTAGCAGGACTGAGTGCAATGTAAATCAAATTAAATAGACATTAATGTTTGATTACAACTCAGGAAGTACCAAGGTTCTAGCCTAACGTGAAGTGGAAAGTGCTGGGACCCCAGTGACATTGCCGGTTGTACGCAAGTTCTGCATTGTCGTCAACATAGAGAATGCAGACCAAGACAGGAACCACAAATCTACACCTACAGCTGCGCACATTGACACGTTTTGTGAAGGGAGGAGACAGATTTTGGGCTGTTTAGACACTGACAAGAAGTATATTTCGATGAGTCAAGCATGGTGACTTCATGGTGGCTTCAGTACCAGTGGTACTGGTGCATGGAACAAAATGGACTGGATACAGAAAAATTAGGTTTTCCAAATTCTTTAACTTCCTCTCATTTTCCCAGCTAAATGAAATTTGGCCACAGGTGGATGTTCCAACAAGACCATGATCGCAAGCATGGATTAAAACAGGTCATTCAGTTCCTGTAAAGAACTCCCCAAAGTCTAGACCTAAACTTTGTTTAAAATCTGAGGACCATGTCAGAAAACTTGGTCCGAGTTGGGAGATAATCGAAAATAACTCAAATATACGAAAATATTCAAATTAGTGTGGGTGTGTGTGTGTACATCTGAGTCTGTTTGTACAGATTTATAATAAACAATATCATATAAATTGCATGATGAGGGAAAGAGTATTGTTTTGGGTTTCAATAAGTACAGTTTTACTGGTTTTTAGCATCAAGATGTGAACAAAAGTCATATTTTGTGCTGCTTTTATCCACCAATAGAATGTTTTCATCACCATCACTGCTTGTATAGTACACTATAATCTGAGCTGTCATTGACATAAAGCTGTGAACAGCGCATAATGTGGTCTGAATGAAGACTGGAGGGAACAATAAAGCAAAGGGAAGCAATGTTTAATTGTTGGAATTGCATCACTCTTATAACAGATGGATGAAGCAATAAATATTGTTTTTCATCTCAGTAAAATTTGAGACCTAAAATTTGAAATTGGAGTATCTTAAAGAAATATATATTCACAGAAATCTCTTGAGATTAAAACTAAGACAAACATAGGGACATTTCTGTTCCATCTTGTCTTGTTTTTTCTGTATTTCCTAATTGAACTGAATCCTAGTATTGGAGTGAAGACTAAAACTCTTCAAATACACAAAAACTAGGAAAGGTTTCATGTTACTCATCTCCTGCTGCCATTAGGAGAGCTTCTTCCCTCCAGTCAACTGCTTTTTAAAATTGCTTTTATGATTAAGTTATTTTTTAACACAATAGGAATCTGAACATGGCACAATAAAACCCCAGGAAAATTGGATCACCGTCCTAAATAAACTACCTGTCTTGAGGACTTCGTATCGAACAGAAAATCCAGCCCCGTGGGTTTCATAGTCGGAGACAAACTTGATGAGGAGCTGGCTGCCGCTGGAGATGATAGGAGAGGGCGCAATTTTGCCGCAAAACTTCCCAACCATGGACGAAGAATCATCTCTGTCGCCATTGTAGACTTCCAGATAGTCATATCTGCATGAGAAATAGAAGAGATAAAAGATCAGTTTCGTGTTTTACAGAACATGATTAAATATGCCTCCAGTGGACGTAAAACATGTCACACCTCTTAAAAAACTAAGACATTACATTAATATTGATCAACATTTTTTTTTATCTGTCAGTAGATTAATAGTGGGGGGGTTTTCAATTGAAGAGAAAAATATACAGCTTTGTATGGATGGACCGATTTCTAACTTGTCATATCTTAAATGCTATCCATGTACGTCTAAATAAAACATCTCACTTTAATGATTAAAAATTCCTAAAGTGGGAAAGGTATATCTAAATAGTAACCCTTCTCTTGTAGAATAAATAAAATTACTATCTCAATATTCTCATTATACAAAGTAGTCTCTTTTATATATGCAGCCCAGTCACAGAAAAAAACAACAACCAGTTGGCTATGTGCGTGTCGCTGCTCCATATACACACCGATAAGAAAATGTCAGCTCTTGCTCAAGTGAGTAAATAAAAAACATATTAGAAAGATAACAGTATAAACAGAGTCCGAGGGGATGTGAGAGGGAACATGAGGTTCTTCTTTCTCAGAGCCAGGAAGGAAGAAGAAGGAAGCAGTATCAGCAATGTGAAAAAAAATGATTCCCACTGTGAAACTTTATCAGCCTTTGCTGTCTGTGTGGACCTCCTACCACCTCAGCTGTCCTTTATCAGCCAAGCTGCTTTCAGCATGTATCTCACGTTTAATGCAATACCTGCATACATGCCAGAATTTCTACTGTGTCTATTATCGGTTGCTCACATTCTTCAGCCTAAATATGTTTTCCAGGGTATAAATCATCTTAAAATAGGATCTTCAAACCTCAACTAAATGTCAAAAGGTGCCTATAGGCCTACTCTGTAGGGTTTAGCTTTGAGAAAAATAAGAGTTTCTTAGAAACCAAGTTAAAGGTATAATGGAGTTTCTCAAGGTGAGCTAGTAAGTGTCGAATGGTTTTAGGCAACAATTTCTCATAAAAGTAATATCAATTTTAAGCTTGAGGGGAAAACTTTAACACCTAACAGCTAATATCAATCAAGCTAACAGCTATTAACAGTTAGTCGATGTAAAACTAACCACTACTCAAGCTGCCAAGCCAATACCTAATCAAAGCTAGCAGCTAATTGCAATAAAATTAAAAAGTATGCAGACAAGTAGGCCAACCGTCATGTATACTCAGCTTTTCAGCATAATGTTGGTAGTTAATTAGTGCCAAGCTAAGTCCCTCTAAAAGCCAAACAAGGTTAAGTTAATCAGGGTGAAACTTTTGTTCGAGGTAAAACTGAGATCAAGCAAATTAATTTTCAAGCTAATCTCTAAGTAGAAAACTACCTACTAGTAACTACCTAGAGTCAAGCTAACCTCTAATCATCATCAAGCTAACAGCTAATCATTGTTAGGCTATCCTCAACTTGGAGTTCCAATCATAGTTATGCCAACACTTTTTAGTTTCAAACAAACAAACATTTTAAGGACATCAGAAGTATCATTGTGACCTGTGACATCTTTAAACTCAGATTAGATGCATTGTGCTAATTAGAGTCAATCACAGGAAGCTAATGCTGATCAAAACCATGCTAAATGTCACTCAGAGCGAGCCATGATAAAAGCTAATCAGAATGTTGCTAAAAACAATTAAAGTTTAAAAAAGTGCAGACTCTGTGACAGTTTTTTTAAGTAAGCAACAGAAACAAAGGAGGGCAGGCAATGGAGGGACTGAGCCACAGACAGACTGAAAATGACAGTGAAGCTAACAGGTAATCAAGATCAAGCTAAGATAAAGACAAATCAAGAGAAGCGTACAACCAATTAGTGTCAATTTAAAGATTAAACTCATTGGGAGCAATTTGATGTCTTAGTTTATCACCATTAAACTATAAATCCTTGATGTAACATCAGACCACAGAGAGTATCGAGTGAACATACACATAACATAAAAACATAAAAAAGGTTGAATTGTCACAATTTTGACTCCGGCCACTGCATACGTCATGTATTTTGGAGAGGTTCAAGTTTAAACTCTGTCCAAAGTCTATTGAACTTCTTCAAGATCTGAGAATATAGGGTAGTAATGTTTAATTTTTAAAGGAAAAAATATCTACAGACTGTGATGGACTAGCGGCCTGTCCAAGGTGTATCCCGGCTCTCGCCCAATTCCTGGTGGAGATAGGAACCAAACCTTCTTTCTTTAATGCTAAATGTCCTATGGAGGGTAACCTTTAAAACATAAATTTTATATGGACACCTGAACTGACGATACTATAGATGAGGGGTATAACAAGCACGTTTTGCAGGATTATCAAGATGGGCATAGGTGCAACTGTCCATCATTACAAATTGTATGCAAAAATAAAATAAAGTAATAATTCTTCAAAATGGTTGGGCTTGGATACAACTCGACCCGAAGACGACTTCCATATTCAAGAGCTAAGGAATGAAAGTGGAGGTGTGTAACACCAGAAGTTGCTACAGAACCAAGACTTTGCTGGTTCACACTTGGCTGACAAGCCACAGCAGCTTTGGGATCACTGTTTTAAAACGAGGTTTGACCTCTAACCTCTTAGACAAGAAGCAGGGTAGAATATCAAAATATTTCCTCAGCTTGAGGGTCTGAGGCTCTCAGTTAAGAATCTCTAGAATTACAGGAATGTATGACTAATGAGACGGATTTATGAAGTACCACAAACTCTGAAACTTGTCAATAGTGTCAGTTTTTTTATGTGTTGTGCCAACACTCTTCATTTTATATCACAGTAACGTAAAATGAGCTTGTTTTTACCTTCCAATTCTATTTGAAAAAATATATATAACCACCTTGAGCTACTGTTACAGTTTAATGTATGCTGCATGATATGTAAAATCAGGTTATGTGAGTCTAAATGTGAGGAAAGGAAGGAGATTTTGTGGAACTTCAAGCCCGGTCAAATCTTTTAAGTATGTGTGCCACTTTTGATGCAGTTTTTGTTTAGAGTTTAATACTCTAAAGGGAAGGAAGTCACAAACTTTGCTTTTAGTTTCAATCATCCTGCATGCTGATGTGAGTAAAACATCTGCATAGTATTACTGTATGTCAGATAAAATAAAAAATACGTGGGTCATTGCTATAATATTTGAGTCACAGTTTAATTGATTCTGTAGCATAGGGTCAAATGATAAATATACATGACCTTTGAATCTTAAGACAGTTTCAATAAATCTGATGCTGTGTGATTTATCTACTAAAATAGCTATTGTGTCAAATGTACAGTATAGCTTATGGTATCTCCCCACGGCACAGAACAAAAGGCAGCTATGCAATAATGTGATGGGGGTCATGCTTTTAGATAACCATTTTCTTTTTTAATTTTTAAGGTATTTTAAAGTATGAATTATTGTAGTTCTTTGTAAACAAATCCATGCCCGATGTTTATAATACATTTAATGCCCTAATGATTCATAGTTCATGGTTAAGGGGTTTACTAAGTAAAAAGGAATTTACTCATGAAAATTAGCAAAAAAAGCAGCTAAAGTTGACAAGAAAGATTTTTAAAGACTACCACAAAACTACTGAGGAACACAACTTGAAAGGTCTTGTTGCCTAAGGGCTGACCCAGAAATGTCACATAATACTGTACCTCACAAATAAATACTGAATGAAAATAAAAAAAGGCCTAATGCAAATTAAAATGTACTACCAGCATCCACAACACTCCACAAAACAACAAACAGTAAAGTCAATCTTTGAAATGTGAGTTTATTAACACAGATACGCTTCAAGTTATTTATTCTGAAAACATGATGGGCATAATATTAACTTTAACCCTGTACAAGCAGTCACTGTCAGACAGCTCAGGGCATAAACACGGTTCTCTATGTTTAATACGGCTAAATCTGCACATTTTCTGCTTCTGAGTTTGATTCCTGTTTTGTCTGCTTTAAACCCCTAGTGAGAAATGGATTTACACGCTCAGCTGTAAAGTGTTAACGTCGACGGTGGTGTTTAGGTGATGCCATTATCATTCATAGCTTCCAGACTTCTCATGCCTGTACTCTGGCTTCTCATAAAATACGACCTGTAAGGAGCAGGAGGAGGGAAGTGTGATCACTCGCATGCAGATGGCTACCCTCACTCAGTCGGTCACTCCAGCCAGTCCTGGAGGCAGTCAGTGTTTACACAGACAGGCCGTTTAATGAAGTGGCTCTGTCTCTTCACACTCTAGTTAAGGACAGTCTTTCAGTCCACAGCCATGCCGCCCCCTTTTTCATCCTCTCACATCTTCCCATCAACCACAGACGCTGTTCATGCCTACCAAAGGCAGCTGTCCACATAAAATTGCTCAAGGGGTGAACAATCATCATTCCATCTGGAGGCCCACAAGCAGATGCCTAAACGAACCTTTTAATGCCATTTACTAGCACTCCCTTCCTTGAGCAACAGATGCAATTTTGACTGAATATTACTGGCTTATGTTAAAGACCACAGTGCAAGCAGTTTAGCTTGGTTTAAATTCCAGACAGTACAAACCAGCTTTAATAGCTATATGTCTAAAATTAATCCTATTTAACTTAAAATACCTATTCAGACTTGATGTGACAACTTTTTAGCAACTGATCACATTCAAACTAACCAAAAAAATTTTTTTTCAAGCTAAGAACTAATCTGAGGAAAACTAACTATCTTAGTCTGAACCCAGCAGCTAACAATCAAGCAAATCCCTAACAACTGAAAAGCTAAAAAGTAATTAGATTCAAGATAAGACCAAATTTGAGTCAAGTTAATAGCTAATCCAAGTCAAGATAACGGCTATTCATTTTTAGGCTAACAATCAGTTGGATTCAAGCAACCAACTCAAGCTAACAGACAATTATCGTCAAGCAGGCTACTTAGCATATTTCCGATAACCGCTAGTCATAGTCAAGCTAACAATAATTCAATTAAATTCACTTTGATTAATAAAGTGCCAATTCATCACAAATGTCATCTCAGGCCACTTTGAAACATCCATCCATCTTCTTAACCAATTCAGGGTCACGGGGCAGCTGGAGCCTATCCCAGCAATTATCAGGCGTTAGGCAGGGTACACCCTGAACAGGACGCCAGTCTGTTGCAGGGCCAACACAGAGAGACAGACAACCATTCACACTCACATTCATTCCTAGGGACAATTTAGAATGATCAATTCACCTATCATGCATGTTTTTGGACTGTGGGAGGAAGCCGGAGTACCCGGAGAGAACCCACGCATACACGGGGAGAACATGCAAACTCCATGCAGAAAGACCCTGGGCCGGGATACGAACCCACGACCTTCTTGCTGCAAGGCAACAGCGCTAACCACTGCGCCACCGTGCAGCCCTCACTTTGAAACAAATAATTAAAACTGAAATTACTAAAGGGGAAGTGAACTGATACCCTAAATGGACAGAACAGATTACTGGATTTTAGCTGTGGGAGGTTCTATCAGCACTGTTAAAGTTTTGGAATTGATTGGAAAAGGATCACTCGGGCACTGTGCCTTTTAGCACCACCGACTGCTCAAATGCCACTGTCACTGAATGCCACTGAATCTTGAGACGCTGCTCAAATGCCAGCGTCTCAAGATTCAGGCTTACAGCTAATCGAAATGAGCTAATCGGCTCAACAAATCTAGCATTCAAATTTCTTTCACCTGGTTTAACTGATGATTTGAAATGGGTTACAGCTGGATTTTGTTTGTACAGGGATCTATGTTCAACTTCGCTTTAGAGTTCAACTGGCGGAAAATTAAGTAAATTGTCACTGAGAGAAGGTTAGAAGTTTTAAAAAGTTGTAAAAGTTGTATCCCATCTCTTTACCAGATTAAATCACTGCCTCGTGTTCTGTCCGAATCAGAAGCTTCGGCTTTTCACTTTTGTGGCTTCTAAACTCCCGCCAGCAAGTTAATAAAGTTTAGGTTTGCCCTTCATCTTCCTGCCTCCTCCTTGCTAGAGTTTGGTTTTCCCATCTTTAACCATTCACCACAAAACTCTTAAAACAGCAGCTGTATTTTTTTAACAAGGAGAATTAGGAAACCACTGTATCATGCCCAATCTAGACAGTTCAAGAAATTTTAAAAATTAGCAAAAATAAAAATAGAATGATTACACTTTAGAGTAAAACCTAATTATAAAGGGACCACAATATCTCTGAGAGGGTGTACACTTTTATACAGCTAGTGCAAAACATGCTAAAAACAAGTGGCAATCCTTTTTTCTAAATTTAAAGCAAATGTGGCAGCGTCCTACTTTAAATAGATCCGACAAAGATGGAAACGGGAATTTTATTCCTTCCCACCTCTCTCTCACTAAAGAGTCCTCGGGTGTAAGCATACACCCTCACCCTGCTCTACTCATATATTACAACTCATTAACATGCCATGCCATGTTGTGATGCGATCCCCCTGTGGCCGGCTTCTTACGGCACATCTGGAAGGAATCAGAGAAGAATTTAAGGGGCGAGTTCGGAGCCGCTCGCCTCCCGCAAAGCTAAACCGGAGCGAGCTGTGATTCACAGTTTTTGCAGAACTACCGTGTCCATGTGTTCTATCAAGCTCAGTTCTTTGTTGTTTGAATGCTTAAAAAAAAAAAAAAAAAAGTCAGCTCAAACATAGACATTGGTTCTGAAGATTCATGGCCAAATACAATCTTGAAAGAGCATTGAACTTGTTGCATCGTTTGGAGCAGAACATCCTTCAGTTCTATCTAAATTTCTGAAAATTTCAGTAACGCTCGTCACCTAATGCTGGAGCTGATGTGATGTGGACCTTGCAGTGTCATTCCCACTGTTTTTTGTTTAACTCCATCAGTGTTGATGATTCAACCAAGAAACCGAAGAAGGAAAAGTTTTGGGTAAAGTATTGTCCTGTTTTAATAACTGAACAAAAACAGTAACATGACATCTTAAAACATGACGGAACAAACTCAAACTGTCTGAAGTGAAAAATGTGGAAAAACTCTGATTTAGATTGACATCAAAAGTTATTCATCTTTTTACTTTTGCTATTATATATGTTCCACCCATGCAAAGTCCTCTACTTCCAGCATTATGGATGACAATGTTTCTCTCTCTCGGTGTGTTTTAAAAAGGGAGATCTTTCCTCTGTTGTTCACAGAGAAACAGATGCAGAAGACTCCAGTAGCAGCCTGTTTTAAGGACTCCATCATAGTTATTTTAGGCTTATCCTTGAGACCTAATCTGTAAATTAGCAGAGGCTCTTTTGTGTAGCACAAATAAATAATGCAAGGGACAAGAAACAACAGTCTGTACTATCACTTCTGCAGGCAAACACCACAGCAAATACTTTGTAGAATTAAGTTTTTCTATCACTTTTGAACTATTCGGTTTCACGCAAACGTTGTTCCAAGTAGACTTACGATAGCTTTTGGTGCAGATGATGCAATTCAAGCAACCACAAGAATTGACCCATTATTACTCTCTTTGTACCTTTCTACCTCTAATTTGTTTTGCCTGACTTTGTCACCTCTTATGATGAAAAGAAATCAGGAAGTGAGGTTGTTTTGTCTTCATATTTTTATGCATTGCTACCTACTAATACAGCTTGGGTACTGCAAGGTTTTTGAATTATTTAAATATATCTAGTGGAGTTTAAGTCTAGTACAAGGTTGCCATTGTTAGGGTTGGGAACCACATTTGAATCAACAAGTCATAGTAAATCATGTTTATGCTACAAATGTTCAAATAAATGTAAAAAAGACATTACTTACAAACAAGGGTCTAACCATACAAAAAAAAAAATACTGTTCGGTACGTATTTGGGAGTTTAAAGTCGAGGTTCGGTATGTTTTAATCATGAAAAAAAAATAGAAATGTGCATATATGACAAACAAAATAGTAAATGGCCTATTTTTTTTGCGCCTCACTTAGCCCCTACAGACCCCAAAGCGCTTTACACTAGTCATTCAACCATTCACACACACATTCACACAGTGGTGATGGCAAGCTACATTGTAGTCACAGCTTCCCTGGGGCGCACTTACAGAGGCGAGGCTGCCGGACACTGGCGCCACCAGTAGGCAACGGGTGAAGTTTCTTGCCCAAGGACACAATGACCGAGACAGCCGGAGCCGGAGCTCGAATCTGCAACCCTCCGAATGCAAAATGAACGCCCAAAAAAGAACCTTTTTCCTAAATTCCTTCATTTCAATTCCAAAAATAAATTTTGTTTTGATATGTTCTATAATTTTAAAAAGTTGAAAGTATAGATTCGATGGAATTTTTTAAAATATATAAATAAAATTGTTCAAGAAGACATAGCTAGAGTGGAAAAAAATATAACTACAAGGTTTAAATAATATGTTCCCATATTTGAGAATAAAAAATACCTAAAATATTTAGGAGTTGTTTTGTTAATTCAACAGCCTAGTCTCCAAGATGAACTTGAATACATTAGCGGCTGTTGGCAAAATCCCTTCTCATCAACTGAGAATACGCCGACTTGCGTTTTATCCAAAATCAGGAGTTCGGGCGGATTCGATGCTGCTGGTATCTATGTGGACGTGTGCTGGTTTTTCTCCAGTATCAGTGATGTTTCCTTTCAGCTTGACATTGTTCCAGATGAGTCATTCTCTTCAGTGCAGAGCGTGTTATGGACCTTATTGCTGTTGAAAGATGCGTTCGCTGACACAGTTCTGGTTCAGTCAATCTTTATTTTTCTGTATTGTAGCTGCATGTGAAATCATTAATTTTCCAAATTAGCGGAGTTTAGTGATAGTTGGGGGTCCTTTCTATTTTGCTGTGGTGTCACTTTTTAAAGGTACCCTGCAGAATTTTGCTCTCCACTCTTAGTTCCACGCAAATATTCCGCATGTGTTCAGGTAGACAATGGCTGTATTCAATCGGTACACGTGCGTACCGAACCGACAGGGCTGTATTACTTGAGGTTACTACTGTCTTTTATTGTTTTGTGGGTCAAAGACTTAGTCTGTAAGCCGTTGGATTACTTTTAAACATTATTTAGCAGCTACCTCTGCTAAAGAGCTAATGTAAGAGCTTAGTTAAAAGTGTAGTTCAAATAAGTCAAAACTTTAATAGTCATTCATAAACAGGACTTGGAGTTTTAAAATATTTTAAGTTATAGTTTATACAATTAAAATGCTAATTTTCTTGCTTCTTGTATCAGATAGCTGCTCTATAGAACTTTTGTATGAGCTGGAAAGTAATTAGCAAGGATAATTGACGGTTGATTTTATGTTGTGACATTTATTTCCATATTTTCTTATTTAAAGCAGTTCATTTGTTAAGTAACAATCCTTTAATTTATGAAAAAAATGGTTTGAAATGTTTCTACTTGCTGTACAGGCTAAGCTTGTCTGTAAGCTAGAACAATAACCACAAAATGCAGCTCAAGCTGGGGGGCTTTAACCTATTTTCTTCTCCACGACTTTTCCACACCTCATTAAATGTTGGGTTTTACAAAATCGTGCTAATATTAGGATTTTAAAAAATAGCAATATCGCATTCACACAAATCTAATACAAAACATTTCTCCCTCTCAGTCTAGATTGTTTTCAGTATTTGATACATACAATGAATCATATGTTAAAAAAACTACTTACAGATTGAAACACTAATGCCTTAGATTACATTACTTCTGTTTTGAAAGGTAGAATACTAAAATGTCTACAAAATCTTATGACATTACCAAAATCAATGGGCTTTTACATTTAAGATATGGGTCTAATATATTTTACAGCATAAATACATTGGTGAAAACCTTTATTGGAGCACTTTATTATCATTTGGGCAGAGAAACAACTAAATGGAAATTTTCTGTGAGATAACATGATTTACTTGAATGTGTGAGTCACTTAGCAAGAGGCCTTTAGGTCGAAAACAGAGGAAGTGTGAAAAGAGCGTGATCAATAGACTGTGTAAAAGCAGGTGGCATCATAATGTGCTTCCAACTCTAAATACAATAAACACACATATATGTACCATCTGCAGCCTCCCAGCAGAGCCCAGAAGATGACTTGTCTGAATTTATCGGTCATCTGACACAGAAAGTGCCCGTGTTTTACAGCATCTGAACACTGTGGCCTTCTGTGTAAGTGTGTGTTTGTGTTCCTATCTGTGCTGACGAAAAGCTGTTTCACAGTCCCATGGCGGAGGCTTAGCTTGCTGCTTGAAACAAAAGCCATGTACTTGGTAAAAGTGGTCACAGGTTAAGGTTAGGTTGAGTCTCCAGGGAATAGCTCTCTGAAGAGATTGTTTGTGCAAACGGTTTAATGTAGATCAAGGCCCTCTTGAAGTTTTGATGGCGGAGCACTAATTTGAGTCACCAGAATGTGACCAGAAACCCTGGTGAAAGAATGCACACATCAAACAAACCCCAAACTTTCTCCCTGGCTAGTTTTTTCCTAGCAGTTTTATAAGCTGCTACATGTCTTGCCTGTTTTTGATCTTCAGAATATTTCCGAAAAAAACAACACACATCATGATCACTATTGGGAAGTGAAGAACATGCTGAACCAAAAAGGACAGCAATTTAATTTACAGGTTTGTCTATGTTTCTACCATCACCAATGGTCATAAGAGAATGAGATCCGAAAACAAGCGACAGAAATTAGCTTCTTCTTGGGGATGGCTGGACTCCACCTTAGAGATAGGGTGAGGAGATCTGTTTATCCTCTGTTATCCGGTGGAGTCTGCATCGAAAGGGATTCAGTTCCTGGGTGCTTCACTTTGGAGGTATTCCGGGCACTTCTCACTTGGAATAGGGCCCGGAGAAGACCCAGATCTCATTGAGTTGACCCTATATCCTCAAGAGCCTGGGAATGCCTTGGAATCCCCCTGAATTAGCTGAAGCATGTCACCGCTAAGAGGGATGTCTGGATACTACTGCCTAACAGTTTAATATTTATGGGGGCATTGCTTAAAAGTTGTTGGATTGTTTAAAATTTTTGTAAAGAAAAAGAAAAAAAAAATCTTACAGAGGACATAGAATCCCTGTTTACATGCAAGCTACCATTAGCTCTGGAGCACAGCTAGCTACTAAAAACAAGAACGTAAATAGCTTAAAGACTTCTAAGGAATATTATTTAATGAGTTTTGGGTTGTGAGTAAGTTTTTATTTTAACAGAACATGAGTGACAAAAAAGTGCACAGGGTTAACCAAACCGTCAAACTTGTTCCTGTTTATGTACTAGCTAGTAGTAGCACAGTAACTAACTGCTAAGGAAAAGTGGACCAACGAAGAACTTTTCTGAGGCATTACATAAAATTGCCTAATATGTTGTGTGGTTGTTCACAATTTTTCTTAATTCTGCATAATACACAACAGAAACACAAATAGAGGTGAATAGCAGAAATGAAATTTTCCCCTCTCAAAAACAAGCTAATGTTAGCACCGAGGCACATTGTTGCTACAGGAAATTATAACATTAACAGTTTAAAGCAGCCATTGCACTGTAAAATAAAATAGTAGTCGTTCAAAGTTATTCTTTAAATATGATATTGTTTCCAACAATTGTCCAACAACAGAAAGACCAGGTCAATAAAATTTTAAATGGTTGTCCTTTTTAATATTTTCCATCTATGCATTAAAAAAAACACTTTTTTAAATTTAGTTTATATAAAACAAGGCCAAATGACTTTCAGTTAAAAGTAACAGATAAGACATTTGCTTTATGGGGAGCCAATGGAAGTCAATGCAGCGATAAAAGTTATTTTCTGGTCTGCTTTGTTTTACGTCCTGAATCACACATAAGTTGTTCTTCAATTTAAATGATAACTAATGATGTACATTTCGACTGTGTTTGTCCAGTGATTACGAATTTATTTGATTGTAAAAATTTGCAATTAAAATGCCTACAAATCAGAAGTCGCATATATGACGTCATTTGGCTAACAGGAGCTAGCACTAGCTATAGCACGTAAAACACTCACCTAGAGCTTGTAGAGCTTCTCCTCCATGCTGGCTCTCGCTCCACAGACTGCTTTACCCCCAACATAGGTGCTACTTTCCACATGGTCAGATGTATAGAGGTTTTCTCCGTGTTTAATGCTCCGTTTTTCGGTCTGGAGGCTACAACCCTTGCTCTTCTTGTTCTGCAGTTTTAT
The DNA here is from genome assembly GCA_028564705.1 of Apricaphanius iberus. Lineage (NCBI taxonomy): Eukaryota > Metazoa > Chordata > Actinopteri > Cyprinodontiformes > Aphaniidae > Apricaphanius > Apricaphanius iberus. Next base: position 1,108,637 of record JAPXFQ010002837.1, read on the forward strand.
TCCGCTAAACATTTTTACACAAAACCTAAAATAACTTTTGCCGCCTGTCAAAAATCAGCGGTTTCTCTGCATCAAAATTAGTCTTTAGAATTCAAGGACATACGTTCGATCCACGGCGCATTTTAAACTGGATTGACCCTCTTTTTTAGCAGTAGGGGACCCATGGACCGGAAGTAGAAGGGCGTGACTTAAGCCTAGTTTATGCTTCTCCGACCACAAATTTGCACAGAGACTCAGACGTATTGACGGAGATGTTTCCTGTTTATAGTACTCCGCTCTTCCACTCCATTCTCTATTGTTTTGCTCTACCAGGACAGCAGGGGGTGCTAAGTTTTCATGGCGTCTCTGCCTACTATCACAGCGCCGCTTCGGTTTTTTTCTAGGCTTGTGAATGCATTTTTTCCTCAAGGAGCAATGAACGACAGAAAGTAAGTTTTGATTAAGCTGTAAAGCTTTTTACTAGAAGTGCGGATTATAAAATACTCTAGAAACACATGGAAACAAAACACAGCAGCTGTTTTTTGTTGTTTTCCTACACCTCCTTGTGTACAAAATCGCCAAAGGAACAGATTAGATAAGTTATCCTTTCAATATAAAGCCTATAGTGGCCAAACACCACATTAACTACTGATTACAGCGACTGTAGAGCCCCGCTCTGTTGATGCGATCTGTGGCTGTTGTTGAAATTGACCAATCAGATGCATACGCTATCCGTCGATGGAGACGGATAGTTAAAATTTGGGCCTCTACTCCGTGCGTCCTTGCGTAGGTGACGGAGAGCCCTTGCGTTGACGGATAATGGCGTTGAGTCAATCCGTCTCTGTCAAAACGCAGAAGCATAAACTAGGTTTTAGGCTCCCCATGTGCTACACTCACAAATTTTCAGCATGTCTAACCTTTTCAAAACATTTACGGTTAAAATATGCCCTTTGCTCTTTGAATCATGCAAAGTCTAATTAATCTTAAAGAAAAAACCTGGTGCAGACTGATATGAAACTGACATAAACTAACCTTAAAACACATTACTTTGAAAGCCAAACAATGTCTTGTGTTAAAAATTGACAAATAATGTGTTTTTAGGCTTTATAATCTGTAAGAACAGAATTTCACAATTTACCAAAATGCAGTTTTTAAAATAGCTTTAGAAACCTCCCTTTTTGTTAGTTATGCAATAATACAAGAGCAGAGAGCTACAAAGTGCTGCTTCATGCACAATCATGCAGCATAGAGGATGTGGTAAAGCTAAAAAATGAGTAATTCATGCCAGATTTGCCCAAAAATATTTTGCAAACTTTATATTTTCTTTCCTTTTAAACTTTACCCTAAAGTGCACTCAGACAAATCCGTCTGTCAATAAAATTGTCTAATTCCTAATATTAAAAAACGATATAAAGAAACAATCCATATACAAATACAACACATATTGAACTTTAAGCTAAAGAATGAAGCATTCAGAAAGTGAAAAACATTTTTCTTTCAAGCAACCCGTGTCAAATTCAAACACAACCAGCAACAAAAAAATAAACTAGGCTAAACAGTAGGAGCAAGAATATCAACATCCTTCACCTTATTTGGAGCCATAGCAGCAAAAGCCTGCCAGGAAATTAGAACTAAGTAAAAAAAAACAAAAAGGGGAGAAATTTGTTCTCATTTAAAAAGTCTTAATCTGACAGAGGAGGAAATGAGAATGCCGCTTCCACCCCCTGCTTTCTCAGACTGTTCGAGGACCTTGAAGGATGAAATGAGATTTTCTGTAAACTCCCTGGTGTTAAATGTGGAGAAGCAGAAAATAGAAGAAAAGCATGTCGGTTTATGACAGATAGTTTTCTTCTTCCTGTATGAAAAAGGTCCAAACAATCAAATCACTTTAATAGAAAGTGCCACATCCCGACTCTGTCTGGGTAACCCTAAGCTTAGGTAAACACAGAAAGCTGTTTCCATGTCTGAATCCTGAGCAAAGTAAAACCTGTTGGTCAGTACCTGAGAGATTTGGGAGGAAAATGGCCCTTTGTCAACAGACACTCAATCCACACCTCTCTCAAGTGAGCTGAGGCCAAAGCAATAAACACAAAGTCACTTCCAATGCATTGTGACATACGGGAATCTTCAACAATATTCACAAGCAGGCTTAAATTCAGGGGACTTGTTCCCTGAAAACATTTGTCTTTAATTATCCCAATGTGTTCAGAAGCAAACTTGGAAACTCCACCAGGAATTGTCTGAATGTGGCTGTGAGGGAGAATAGCTGACAGACAGACGGACGGGAGGGGTGGCTAAGAAACGTGAGAAAAATGTTAGAGAGCGAAGCCGCCCGCTGGTGGTTGGATTTAATGACGAACATTTGAAAAATAAACCTAGTTATATGGAAATGAGCCCATTTGAGGAATTAGATTTTCAATCATACGGACATAAACACACAAATATTTTCTTGCTTTCTTTAAGGAATCCCACTTGTGAAGCTCCAAGCTAACAATTTACCATCATAATTGACATGCTGGGAACCGATTTTACAAGAATGGCGTATGATTGATTTAGGATTGTGAAGCCTATATCCTCATGAGGACCAGATGGAACATAAGATATCCCCCTTATGGTGAAATCTGTCGTCACTAACACACCATTTCTCAAAATAAAGGTGTTCATTTACAGCTCAGATGTTCTCCTTCGGGATGATATTTCAACAGAGTGACTACTTCCTAATATCAGTCATCCTTATGTTGATCATAAAAAGCGGCGGAACAAATTACAGAGTAGTTTCTCCCTTCGACACTCATGAAGACTGATACATTAATTTCCTTAAAGGCTGCTGAGTTCAATTCACTCAGCAGCAGATTGATAATCAACTGGAGCTCATGACACAATGTTCGCCAAGTTCCTTAATGAACTGAAAAGTTAAAACAATAAAGTTTCAATGACAAAAAATACATCACATGTTGTGGATCACAGAGCAACGCACTCTGAAGTTCCTCCGCAGGTGATGTGCGCAGATGGCTCCAGAAAGGTACCCCAATCCCCTTACTCCTGTCTGCTGGGTACACCAGTCTTCTATTTATTGTGAAATACATTCTACAGGCAAACATGCACACAAATGTATGCCTTGACTTAACAGTTATTGCGGAAATAATAGCCAGACTCACAAAGACCTTGAGGCATGAGTAGCCGAACTTTCTGGCGGCAAAATGTCACGTTTTATGAGCCTATGGTGTTCAGCGTAGGAGATGAAAGAGGAAAAGATAGCCTCCAGTTCGCCTTTTGAGGGAACAATTCAGAGCTGAAATACAATGGCTGTAAATTGGAGTTTGCAAGCGCACCCTGGGCTCTGAAATGATTTGATGGGAAACAACGAGTCCTTTCGCAGCAGGGGACACATTGGGTGAAATCAGACAAAAATCCCTACATACAACCTGTGGCAATTACTTAAAAATGCAAATCGTGTAAATGTTTTCAGCTTTGTACAGTTTTCACAGAATTGTACAAATCTATAAAATATGCAAAAAGGCCAATTCTTTCAGATTCCCAACCAAGTGACACTGTTTGATTTGTTTTGCAAGGGTTTTGCCCAACAATCATAAACAAAATATGGCTGAAATGAAAAGAAAAACAACGAAAATAAAACCACTGTACAGTAGTAAGTGTGCTTTAGTGCTTCTCAATTGGCAATCCTTAATGAAAGCCCCAAGTGTTGGGTTGACCTACAAGATGTAGGTCACCAGACTGAGTATATTCATGCATCTATGCTTTTAAATTTCTGTTTTTGCCTCCCACATGTTTATCTTTTTTATCTTTCCATGTGCATATATGGTTTCTAAAACTGGAGGTCAGTCCGTGGTCTTTCCTACCCAGACAGACACAACACATTCTTTCACAAGCCCAGCATGAGAAAGACTTTATTGTCCATCCATGGCTACTGAACAACCACTTCTCTGCTCCAGTGCAGACAGGGTTTCCTGTCACACACATTTAAGTAAGGACAGAGCCTCCCAGGCTGCTCGTCTTCCCAGAATGGAGTTCAGGGCACAGTTTGACCTGGTGATTGACCTCCAACCTCCTGTATCCTGACAGTGACCTCATCTTGGCTGGCCATCTTGTTTTCATTGAGGAAATTAAATGGGACTTGGATCAAACGGAGCAAAGTTTGGTCACAGTCATTTCTGTCTTTTCAACCTCTGAGCAGATGCAGGTGGCTTTCAGGATGTAGTCACATGTGGGTTGATTTGATTTTTCACACATTTCAGGCTGAGAACATCAGGAGATGTTTTCTCTTCAAAGTTCATTTTGAACCCCTGCTTTTTAGTTCAGAAGTTGTATTTAAAAAAACGACTTTTCTCACTTGTACAGACATGCACTTTATCAGATACGCATGTTCAATCACCTATGCACATAGGTAAGGAAATCAGCCACTTACATGGCAGCATGAACAAGAAACGGAGGCTACAGTTTCTACAGGCTCACCATCAACCCTCTTACATTTTTATTTTGTTGTTCAGAAGCTAGTAAGCTTGGGAAACAGTGCCTTACAGAATCAAATCGATAAAAAATGTACAGCCGGTCTGAAGGCCAAAAGGAGGTCGAACCTGGTACTAGTAAACTCTGCCAAACAGCACACATCTCTTTTTTTGTTACCTTTTGCAAGGCCAGTCAAGCAATGGGTTAATCAGCCCAAAATACCTTAATTATACCATGTTTATATTCTCCTTGGACTTAAGAATATCTCTGCAGTGCTTCTTGATTGTCTTACGGGCCGATTTGGGGACTTAACAATAAAAAACATAATAAAAAGCTGACGAATCTGCCAGCAAGAATGTAAAGCCTGGCGAATCTGGCTCGGTGCAATGTGTATTACGTCTAAATCGGCCCAGAAGAAAATACAGAAGCAATCCTGGGGCGTTCGTAAGTTCAAGTGAATATAAAAACATGGTCAAATTAAGGCGTTTGGGGCAGATTAAACCTTATTACAAGCGGAATGTGGACTGCCCCTACCGCTCCTGTCCTATGGATGTCCGCTGATTGAGGAAGTGAATATTAATACTTTTGAACGGCTCAGGCTGGCTCCAAAATTCTCATGGTGAGTAATTAAAACATAACATTTGCTGAAAAATAAGGTCCAGGTTGAAAAAAAATACTGGAATTCCCCTTTAAGGTCATTTGTTAGGAGGAGGTTAGCCATGTTGTATTCATTTAATCATGTGATTGAGCACAAGAAAGAAGAAGGGGTGTGAAACAGAGAATTTTTCACAATATCTAAAGACCAGGTTAATATATACATATATACCCAAATTTCGACTGACTAAAGGAGATAATTGGTAAGGAACTATTTAATGGCTTACGTACCATAAAAGACTGTGAAAAGGTCTTCTGTGTGGTCCAAATTTACCGACTGTTACTAACATCTGCATATAAGGTCCAGATTGATTCAGAATGAGCTTCATCATCGCTGCAGAGTCCAGCTGTTTGTCCTGACATAAGTCCCTTTGTCACAGATGGGGGTGGGGAGTCATTTGGAGACATCTGGACTGTATCAGCGATGCAGGCTGTAAATCCTGGGATTGCTGCTGTGTGACGTTGCTGAATGGGTTTCCCAGCAAACTCTCTCCTCGTTAATCTGCTCGTTAAGAATCTTCTTATCTGCAGTGTGTAAAATTCTGTGTAACTCGCCTGGTCTAGGAAAACCACAACAGGCCCAAGGTTTACTCTCAGGAAATACGCTTATTGTGCATGTTCTGTATGTGTGATTTAATGCTCAGCTGTGGCTATGTGTGGACTATTCTTTTTGGTTGGCGATTGTACATTACCAGTGCATTAGTTTTCCCACATGTGTGAGTGGATTCACATAGTTTGTGGCCCTAATTGTTTGAAAAGCAATTCTAAACAATATTCACTTGAATAAAAGAAACAAAGGCAGGATTTATAGTTCACTCTTCCTCCCATTGGACAAATATTTGCTGCTGAAAGAGCAGAAACAGCTGGTGAAGGTCTTTGTGTGCCAGCGTTTTTCCAACGCTCCAACTCTGATGTGGGAAGCAAATGGTTGAAAATCATAATTACATTTACTCCTAAACTCAATTTTACTTTCAAGTCTAGAAACTTTGCACTACATCAAGGAAAAATAAGGGTTTTGTTTAGGTTATTTTTGTTGGTGTGCAAAAAAAAGCATGCTCCAATTTAAATGGCATCAATACAGCAGCAAAATCAGCAACAAAACTCACAAGTCTATTTTTAAAGGTTTGATTAATCATTTGAAAGGGTTGGAGTATATTAAGACCACTACTAAAATTTAGTTTGATTGAAGAAACTTCAGCAACTGCAACCTTTTTGAAATAACAAAGATGAGGCGGCTTCAAAAGTCTCTAATACAAAGGCTTTGCCTATTTTTTAAACAAATTTTTTAAAAAGGCTAAAAAAACTGCAGGTGAATTCATTTCAATATCAAATAATTTTTGTTGGCAAACAGTTAATCTCTTAGTGCCTGTTGTGTTTAAAACTACTTAAGTAGAGTGAATTCAACATGAAATCTAACAATCTAACATACATTCATGATGTATTTGTTATATTTAAGGGGACAGTGTGTAATTTTCGGCCACTAGGGTGCAGTGCATACCTAAATGCGGTATCTGTGTCTTGGAGTAAGAAACTCAACAACGGAGGTCCAACTAGTGCTGTTTTCAAACGCTCAATTCCCTGAGAATGATCTATTTGCAGCAACATGACGAGCACATCAGTCTCTCTTTGATCGCTTGGAACTAGCGAAGAGGTAAAAATGTATTTATGGGGAAACTTTTTTGCATTTTAAAGGGGAAATCAATGTTTTAATACCCGGCATGTTACGTGCGCTTTGTCCGTCCGGGCTCTTGTAGAAGTAAAGACGTCATCTAATATGGCTTTCCCCTGAAAAGAGGACCCGCGCCTATGTATTTTAAAACTGATTTTTAAAGTCATATTTTACAATATCTCCAATATTTTTTCAATTAATATGCTTTGCGTTATTATTATTACATAATGTTTTAATGGCTATTTTCAAAGATGTACTGCAAAAACTACACACTGTCACTTTAAATTTCGACTTTTATTATTGAACTACCAGTTGATAAGCTTGTAGTGAACATGCATTTTTAGTTTGCTGCAAACTAATTCTTATGTTTGTAGGAATTAGTAAAACACATGATTTTAAGTACTGTTTAAATGAACAATCTCATTTTAATAAAACAAGCTTGAGGATTTAGTTCAGTGTTTCCCAACCCTGGTCCTGAAGGCACACTGCCCTGTTTTAGATGTTTCCCCGCTTTAACACACCTACTCCAGATGATTGCAGTTCAGCAAATATCTGCTGATTAGCCCCCAAAAATCAGTTGCGCTGATTCTGGTATGCTCTACAACTTAAAAAAGTTAAAAGTATAGAACAGACTACATATTAAATTTGATTTTTTAAAAAGCAGATATAGCCAGAATAGATAGCAATATAACCATCTGTGTTAATGTTTAGACATGTTTAAATAACACTTTGAACATATTTGACAGTTGAAAATACCCTCCTTTAAATTCAGCCATGTTAAATATATATGAATAACAATATAACTGTTTGAAAGCAGTCAGTGTTAATATTTAGAAATGTTTAAATAATACTTTGCCCGTATTTGAAAATAAAACACACTGAAATCACTTTGGAGTTGTTTTGATATTTTGAAAGCGTAGTCTCCCAGCTGCACTTGAATACAACCGGGTATAGACAATTGAGGTTTACATCTTTTTATGTAGAAAGAAGTATAAATATTTCACAAGTTAAGCATTTAAACTGTTAAAATAGTGTAGGTTTCCTCAGGATTGTTTTGCTTCAAACTCATTTTCAGCCCAAAAATGCAGTTTGCAACATCAACCGATAGATCCACCAGGCAGCAGCAATTCCAATGAGGCAAAACTGGTGACATTTCCAAACTACAAACACATTTTATTTAATATTCCGGGAATAAAGCAGGATTAAAAGAATGGAGTTCATTAGCTTTGAACTTCATGTGCATATTGTACCTTCTAGCTAGTATGCTTTGGCCAAAACACTCAACAAGCAAACCTATTCTCTCATGGTATCCTGCAATCAATGGTGTGACAATACTGAAATGGTATCTATATAAAGGCAGAGGCTGAACAGACCAAGTATCTTTTGACAGACAGAACCAGAACTCAGGCTGTGCAAAGTCTAAAGTTCACCGTCATTTGTCAAACTCAGCAGAGGAAGGGGGAGCATGTGGTGAACAGAGAGAGAGAGATAAAAAAAGACTGATGAAAACAGGACAAGTGCTCATGGAGTTCAGAGTGAGAACAGACCGGGATGAGGAGAATAAAGCAAAGTGTCAGAAAGGCCTGAGGCAGCAGGAGGAGAAACAGTGAGAGGACTGTCCCTGAGGTCAGGATTAGACTACCACAATAAACCTAACAGACAGAGATCTTAAAGCAGTCTTTATTCGTCTGATCTCCTGCTCTTTGCCCCTCATTTCTCCATGCATCCAAATGTTCAATGATCAATTCAGACGGATGAAAAATGTTCTCTCCTAACCCATTGTTTATCTGCCACATTTATTAGCCTTTTGTAACCACGCAGGATTATAAAAAATTAGAGCAGAGTGTGACTGCTCCATGAAATGGAGCTCATCCAGCATTTTCTCCATCAGTTCCGCACAACTTCATGTAAAACATGTCTTTTGAATGGTTATCCATCTAATCCTTCTGCCATCTGTTCAATAAATTCAACACCCATCAATAATCTTAAATGCTGCCCTTAATTAATTGGTTGGATACCTGCCCCACCTTCCATCTATTCATCTGTCAAATCCTTGATAAGAAATCAATCTTATGTTTCTACCCTGCTCTCCATCATTCATCAACCGCTGTTTTCATCGTTTTAGCAGTTGTCATCCTTCTGGTCATGAAACTGATTTTTTAAACTCTTCCAGTTCATCCAGGCGTCCACCTTCCTTCACCCACATTTAAAGCGATTTATTTATTTGGTTTAATGGAGCCTGCGATGGACTCGCGACCTGTCCAGGGTGTACCCCGCCTCTCGCCCTTTGACCGTTGGAGATAGGTACCACCCCCACCCCCACCCCCCATGACCCCTCAAGGATAAGCGGTATGAAAGATGGATGGATTGATAGATGGATGGGCTTCATGAAGTCGTTCAAGAATTAAGTTTATTTCTCCAGCTGAACAACAATCAGCTATAAAAAAAAATGTGTCTGTTGGCCTATTCCTCATCCATCCATCTGAACATCGATCCATCTGAACATCCATCCATGCATAATTCCAAACATCAGTCCATACATCCGTCAGTCCGTTCGTCCATTGGAATTAATAATTTTATAGCCCAAAACATAATTCTTTTCCACATCCTCTGCATTGATCAGAACGCCATCAGTCCAAATGCTTTTAATTTTATTTTTTTATACAATTTTTGTTAAAATGACTTTATGTCCTTCCTTTATTCAATCAGTCCTTATATTGCCTCCATTTTGACACTTAACCCTATTATTCAAGAACCCATCAGCCTCCCATCTGTCGATCCATTAATCTAATTTTACCACACGTCCATCTTTTTTTTATTAATTTAGCGACTCTAGTCAGCAGTTTATTCAATAACAATCAACCTGCTGCCCGTCCATTAAAAACTACCTGTATGTAGTGGACATCTTTAGATTAATCCAACCTTGTTTTAGCCATTGTAATTCATACCTCAGCACATAATTCAGTAATCATCCGTAAAAAAAAAAAAAAAAACTCAGCACACGAGACATAAATAGATAAAAATACTTCCATCTTTCATTAAATCATGAATGTCAACCAAGACTGACTGAATCGTCCCTGACCGTCACAGATATGCGTACACATACCACCATGTCTTGTTTTCCAGTTCATGTGATGCTTTCTTGGCTGTAAGACGTTGGTCTTGTGACTTTGACTCAATTCGAGGAGAACAGTTTTTACTGTTCTTGAACCCCAGACAGTAAGGAGTGACTGTTCCTCCATTACATTCCGTATAAACTCACAGATATTATCAGATGGTGCCTTTCAACGGAATTTGCCCTGAGTACTGACGTTGAATTCATGTCACACAACTAGCAACATCAGTGGTGCATGACACTAGAGTTATAGTGCTGATAAAAAGGAAGGAGAGTTGGTTTGTTTCTAGCTTTAAAGTTACCTCTTGGTGCATTGTTATGAATCTGAATCTGCAGAGTGTGCAGACTCTAGCTGTTTGCACACCAAGCATACTGTAAGTGACAGAAACTTTAGGCTGCCAGTAAGTGTGTGCACGAGAGTGTGTTGTGCAAGTGCGAGCTGCAGACAGAGCCAGCACAGCCTTGTGTAGGAGGAAAACATTTCAGCCAACTCCTAAAGAGATGTCCCAAAATTATCCGGGCCGCCGACGCATGTTCCTTATCTGTGCCTCGGCTTGGATTTTTCCCGCTCTCGGCAGGGATTCACTATTTCCGTCGCGGATGTGAAACAAGACTCGCTCTGGTTGTCGCTCCAGGTTCCAGGCGGAGACAACGAGTGAAAATGATGCTTAGGGTGGGATTAGGATGGCTTTATGAAACATGGACACATTTAATAAACCATATCAGAAACGTATTGTTCTGAAATTGTGAATATATTCCATGTCTTTTCTTTTTTGTCTTTTTTTGCCTTGCTGCCTTAAATGTCAGCACCCAACTACGAAGAGGATTCAAAGTTTATCAAATGAACCTTTTAAAGACACCTCAAATACGGTTCATTTTATTTTTAAAAAGCCCTTTTATTGTTTCAAATGTTGTAATAAGGGAGCAACATGTCAAATACCAATACTAATGTCTAAAAAGACAGATTCCTAATCACTGCACTGGCTCCCCGTACATTTTAGGATCGATTTTATGGTTCTTTTAATGATATTTAAGTGATCTTAGGCCTTCCTATCTATCTGAAATGCTTTTACCATTTAAACCTTCGCGATCTGTGGCAGCTGTCTCCTTGTCATCCCTAAAGCCAGGACCGTCAATTTAATTTGATTTGATTTGATTTGATGACAGCTGTGGTAACAGTGTTTTGGTGTTTAGCTGTTGTTCCTAAAGCAGGGTTCAGTTTTAGGACCATAAAAACATAAGAAAGCAACATTTTTTTATGGTTCCTAGGGATGCACTGATACTGATACTGGTATCGGTTCTAATGTACTTGTATTGGTATCGTGTAGTTAACTGACACCATTAACCAATACTTAAAATTTAGAAACGCTGCAACAACTTTGGAGAGAATGTTTATTTTTCAGTTGAAATGTTACTTTTGTGGTCATTTTTATTAATATTTTATTCTTTAACTGAATCAGCATAATTTGTTGTAACAAGCAGAGAAGAAAATAAAACCTGTCTTCGAATTCATTGCATTTTTTGTGTGTGGTAGAAGTATCGGCATTGGTACTTGGTATTGCCAAATACTCAGATCCAAGTATCGGTATCGTATCGGTTTGAAAAAAAGTGGTATTGTTGCATCTCTAGTCCCTAGTAAGTCTGGAAAACGGGATAAAATAGTCAGTGCAAATACATGCAGAAAGCCAACTGAGCAACACAAACAAACCAGATGTAGGCTATAGGACTTGTCTTTGAATGAAACTAAAACAGCTGATTTAAGATGACAGATCATGATTATGCCCATCGGTTTAAACCAAAAATGCCAGAATTTGTTTCCTCTAATTAAGACAATCTTCTTATCCACAGGCTCCAGAAAACTGTTTTGTACTTACATTATTCTTAATGTTTTGTTGCTTTAGCAACTACTTGGTTTGAGTTTCCTCTTTGACAGAGAATTGGAGGATTTCTTACAACACTTTAAGGTGATCTTGACAGTTTTTCAAGCCTCCTTGAAGATGTCTGTGTTTCATTTAGGCTTTTCTGCCCTTTTTAACTCCAATAATTGACCGTTTTCAGAGGAAAGGAGAGAGAGGTTAAATAAGTCTGACCTATGAATCATGCAGACATAAAAAGGTTTCTTAAATACCTCATTGAATTTTGATTGTATCCATAACTTACACAAACATAACGTCTGCCACATAGACAACACTTAAGAGATATTAGCTCAATCCTTTAGAAAATGAGCACAACTTCTGAAAAAGGTAAGTTAAAAGTCATGTTTCCCTAAAGTATAGAGAAAGGTGATGTGGTTTAAAGTCTTTGCACTAATCGGTCAGTTCTATCTTCAGCTGAAGTTCAGCTCTAGGTTTAGCTGAGAGGTCTCCAGCCCAGACTCTGGCGCTCATGCTGAACCATCCGTTAGTAAAACACGGCAAGCATCTCTCCAATATGATCTCGGGAATTTTTTTTTTGGGAACGTCGTCTCGCCAAAAGGCTCAAGGCCTTCCTCGGCGAGTGAGTTTCCCACGTTTGACTCGTTCCCAAAAACAACATCGCTCCTGCCAAGCCCAAGACTTATGTACTACACCGGCTCATCATCTAACACAAGCTCTCACAACAAATAATGAAACCAAACGAGCAGAGCAAAAGGCCCTCAAGGCAACAGCCAAATGACTTGTCGAGGTGGCTGCTGGGTGGTCAGGCTGTATGATTCCTGCAAGCCTTAAAGTGGAAATGTTGCCACCTCTGACTGTTGGAATGAGTCAGGTGTTTGTGAAAACAAGTTTCAATTGGTCATGACTTAAAAAAACAAAACACCCATCTTTGTTTTCTGAAGCCATTTATTAGCTAATATTCATCCCCCATGAAGGTTTTCACTGGGAATAATTACATTTCACAACTCCCAGTTTTATCCCCAAAGTTAACCTGCTCCAGATGCATTTTCCCAACTTGTTAGGTTGCAACTCAGGCACAAGACAAACAACCCAATAAAGGACACATGATATCCAGTATCTGTCCAGAGCACTAATGGTTTATTAGTCCCTTGGTGCTGAAATGTGAGCCGATAGTATTGAACAAAGCCCCTACATCTGTGAGGCAGACCTGGACAGCATGCAGAGATTTACACCACAGTAGTTTGTGGAGCTTTTAAAAAGGACAAAGGAGTTGCCATAAAAAAAAAACAACAACACACACACACATGGAAGGACGAGCACAACAAGAGTGTGTTTCTCATGTCAATGAGGGAATTTAAGAGGATGACGTGTGACAGTGGTTTCACTCTGAGGCTCTTTTGGCGGGCTTTTCAATAGCATTCAATACTGTTCATCACAAAGTTTTAGTCAAAAAAGGCTTGACTACATAATTATGAAACAACAACCAACAAATACATTTGACAAAACCGATTGTGTCGCCTCTGAAAATTAAACTGAGGCAAAGCAACTTTATTGGTAAAGACACATTTTCAAGAAAAAGACAATTTCGATGTGCTTTGGATGATTAGGGGATAAACCACCCGCTTCGGATGTGATCAGCCCACTAAATGGCCGTTATTAACGGTTATCACTCTCATTAAATGTCGTCAGACTGTTCCCTCTCTACCTACTGAAACATACTTTTCCGTTTGGTGTTTAAAACCTCTTCAAATTAGGTTTAGGCATTTAAAAGAAAGTATATTTGTCCTTCTCTGATCTTAAGGTTAGGACATAAAGCTTGTGGGTTGGTTAAAATTGGTTAGATAACTCCAGTTACGATATGCTACTCTGACGAAGTATTTTTGACACGTGAAGACAGTTGACTGGTATCACCGATAAGAATGGTAGATAACCTACTAGTAGGTAGAGAGGGCACAGTCTGACGACATTTAATGGGAGTGATAACCGTTAATAACGGCCATTTAATGGATTGACAACATCCGAATCGGCTGATAACACAAAAACAAAGGTGAAAGCATAAAATACTAAATTAAAGGCACATAACATAACACAATAAAAAAATATTGCAGTCCAGTAATTATGTATTGCTTACCCAAAGGCAGACTTGATTTAAAGGAACGTTTCAGCAACTTTGCAGTGGTCTGGAAATTTGTTTAGGTTAAGGGGAAAATATCTACTGAACGTTGCTTCTACATGTTTGGTTCTAATTCTAAACTAACTTTATAAACTAATACAAATATTTTGAAGTCTTTTCTCTGAGCGACAAGGAGCCATTGGAAGGACTTTAGAACTGGGGTGATGTGCTCTACTTTCTTGGTTCTAGTGAAGATGCAAGCAGCAGTGTTCTGTATCAGTGGTGGTTCTCTGATTGACTATTTAGGCACACCTGTGAGGACACTGTTGCAGTAATCAATATGGCTTAATAAAAAAGGCATGAATGAGTTTTGAGGTCCTGTTGTGTCATTAGTCCTTTAATCCTAGAAATGTTCTTTAGGTGACCTTGTTATTGCCTGTATGTGACCCTAGAGGTTCAGGTCTGAGTGCGTTAATACACCTAGATTTCAGGGCTGGGCAGCAGCTTCTAGCTGTATTAACTGAACCCGTGTGCTGACTCTCAATAATGCCACATTCATTCATTGATTTTGTCGATGCATGCAATTAGGGTTTGGATGGGGTTAATATGTCTTAAATGAGACCTATACAGAGCAGATGTGCATCTCAGCATAGTGGATTATCATAATCTTTTCATTAGTTTTACTCTTTTAAGATAAATGTCGCCCTTAAGATGCAGTGACCGCAACAAGAAATCAGGGTTGCTTTTCAGTGAAGTTTTTGGCAGTTTCCTTCTCTGGAACATAGACGTTTGTTTACACAATGCCAAGGCCAGAGGAGATCAGCGATAACCTTAGAGAAGCCACCGTTGCTGCTCATCAATGTTGGAAAGGTCTTAAGGCTATATGGAATCCGTCATTTAACACAAAGACATTGTTTGGAAGTAGAAAACATTCAAGAAAGTCTTCAATATTTCTACTGGACTGCTGGAGTAGACGTAACACCAACTTCACCCTCACGTCAGAGTGTGCAACGATCAGAGAAATTATAAGCAGATCAAGAGCTCCTTCTCTGTCTCTACAGGCCACAGTTTGCTTGTTAAAATATTCAAGTCCATGAAAATACTTTTAAAGCTAATACTAATCCTTTCATAAAAACTATTAACAATTATTGTTTCCTCTGTAGTTTTTCCAGGAGAAAGCATTTTCTTAAACCAAGTATTTTCTATGAGGAAATCACAGCATGACTGAAGTTTGCAAAGTTTCATGAGGACTAGCAAAAAAACCTCAAGAACAATGTCATTTGGATGGATGAAACCAATAAGATGTTTAGTCAGAATGTAGAGTTGTATGTTCATAGAAAAATAAAAATATGGCATATCAGCAAAAACACCCCAAACCAACTGTCAAACATGGAAGTGGAAGATTGAATCTGGACCCGGGCTTTAACATCCTGGCCGACGTATTTATATGCAGGTTCAATATTTCTACATGATTATTTATTACTTGTTTGCTCATGATTCAATCGTATATATAAAGTGCACAAGCTCCCCCTCCAGCAAAGAAGCCCCACAGCATGATACTGCCACCCCCATACTTCACAGTTGGTGCTTCCAGGCTAACAAGCGTGCCAGTTTTTCCTCCAAATGTAACAATGGTCATTATGGCCAAACAGTTCTATTTTAGTTTCACCGGACAACAGGATATTTCTCCAAAAACGAAGCTATTTGTCCCTGTGTGGATTTACAACCTGGGATCTGTTTCTTTTGGAGTGATGGCTTCTTCCTCACTGAGTGGCCTTTTATAGCTCATATCGAAACAGGATAATTTTCCCTGTGGATAATGATGCTGTCTTAAAAGCTTCAGCCAGTATCTTCACAAAGTCAGACAGAACCCGTCTCCAATCTGGTTGGTATGACGGTCCGACATTCCCACTTCGTCCGTACTTACTTATAATTGTTTGAACAGATAAACGCAGAACCTTCAAGCATCTGGGAATTGTTCCCAAGGATGCATCAGACTGCTGCAGCTCCACAATTCTCTTCCTGATAACCTTGGCTGACTTCTTTTGACTTTGACATAGTGTTGAATCAGAAAGCAGCGTGTTCCAGGTGTAAACAGCTGATTTTGAAGACGTTAATAAATAAATCTCATATTCTCCGTCTAATTAAAGTGGCATTTAGAAAACGTGAATAAATTTGGAAATTATAACTAGTGTTGGGCTGATACAAATATCGGAAATACTCGCTGATACTGCTAAAAAAATTATCATATTAGCAAGTACTTCTGCTTAAACATGATCCAATACCATGCAATTTTTTTTTCCTACCACACCCTGACATAGGCAGTGACACATTTTTGCGTGTTGGGTGTTTCACATTGCTAGAATGCAACTCCGTATTAGATAATATTCTGCTAAATGTAACACTAGATAGTTTATAAAGCATTTGGCTTAGCATTAAGTGAAAGAGTTTGTTACCTTAAACAATACAAACAGCAACACACACAGTCGGATTAGTACTCGGTATCGGCAGATATATATACACCATGTATCGAACAGAGAAAAATGTTTTGGAAGATCTCTAATTCTAACTGACCTTAACATCAAACAGCATATGTTCATGTCGATGATAAATCTTCTTCACACTCAAGGGTTACTTGTGGAGTGCCAAAGGGTTCTGTGCTTGGACCGATTCTCTAAACTATATATATGCTTCCAATTGGTAAAATACTGTAATTAGACAACATGGAAGGAATTTCCACAATGCAGGTCTACTGGTAGTTCCTAGGATTTCTAAAAGTAGAATGGGTGGCAGATCTTTTAGTTATCAGGCTCCTCTCCTGTGGAACCAGCTCCCAGTTTTAGTCTGTGAGGCAGATACTCTGTCTGTTTTTAAGACTAGGCTTAAAACCTTCCTTTTTGATAAGGTTACCCTGAGCTATTTTTGTAGGTATGCTGCTATAGGTTTAGACTGTTAGAGGACAGACTGACAACTTTTCTTCACTCTTCTACTTTTCTCTTCTACTACTCTCCAGATTTATTTTTCCTCTCCAGTTATAGCGATTGTTAACCCAGTTTTCTCTCAGTATTTTTCTCCCCATAGAAGCTCCACGTGGTCTGGTACCCTGCTCAACTATAAAATCCCCTGCTGGATGGGAAACATCAGTCCAGATGATGCTCAAAGTCACAGAGCATCCTCCATGCTGTCTCTTCTCTGTCTTCTCAGACCCCAGGCGGTCGTGGCAGATGACCGCATGTACTGACGGTCGTGGCAGATGACCGCTTGTACTGAGCCAGGTTCTGCCGGAGGTTTCTTCCTATTAAAGGGGAGTTTTTCCTCTCCACTGTCGCTACATGCTTGCTCAGTATGGGGGTTTGCTGAGGAATTGCTATGGTTGGAGTCTGCATGATCTGCAGATGACATTTGTTGTGAATTGGCGCTATATAATTAAAAGTAAATTAAATTTAATTGAATTATATGGTGCATATAAGCCTCAAGTTTCAACAGTTTGTGATTTCACATTTAATAATTTCAAGTGTTGATATTCTCTTCTGGACCTCGCCTGGACCAGAAACCCCTGGAGGACTAGATAATGCAATTGAATAAAACTTTATAGTGGAAATAAAAGCAAACTGTCTGGAGAATAATGCAGGGACAAAATCTCTATTATGTTGCTAAATATCCCACTTATTCCAGTAAGACTAGAAAGAAAGATCACAGTAAGATTTAGGGTTACACAGCTTAAGTGGGTTTTTTTTAACGTTATTTGTAATAATTTGGGGGAATAAAATGTTACAGAGAAGAAAGAAACGCTCCAAGTTCAAAGGTCCAATAAATATCTGCATCCATTGTTTGAGCAATGGTCCTAAAAGCAGCATATCTGACCCCCAAATTTCCCGTTGCAACTAGATCTCTGTTTAAACATAGAGCTATTAACAAAATGTTTCATTGATTGACATTATGCAGACAGTTAAAGTATGAGGAAAAACATAAAAAAATAAAGTATGAATCCCCAAACAGAAAGTCCACCAACAGATGAAAAACATGTTCTGTTTTCCTGCAGCGAGCAAACTGAACTCCATCAATCAAAGCTGCTGCAAACCACTTTTTGTTGAATTCACTGTCGGAGACTAACAGCCATAACCGAACCTTCTGCCTTATCAAGTATAATTTACCCATCAAACTCCATTTCCACTGAAATTACCCTCTCTCTGCTGCCTCTCATCCACCTCCCTGAGAGCAGACCCGCTTCACCAATAGAGGGCAGAGTTTGCCTCTGTATCCAGGCAGGATTTGAATGGAGAGACAGAGAAAGTGAGGAAGGGTTTGGAGGTTTGGAGATGGAGAGAGCAGTGGCAGGGAAATGGGGAGGGAGAGACAGAGAGAGGGAGAGGGAGGGAGTCTTACTTGCAGTCTCTGTCCTCCAGATCGAAGTGCGGGTTGAAGTTGATGAGGATTTTCTGACCAGCCTCGGGGGCCGTTATCACCCACACGCAGAGCTGGGAGGGTGGGTAGGCGCTGGGGTAACCTGGGGAGGTCAGGTAGTCCGCATCGTGGATCACTATGTTTCCCCCGCATTTATCTGCACCACAAATGAAGGCAGAAGGTGATTAAAAAAAGCAAAAAACGGCACCTTATTACTGATAAAACGAGTTGGCGGTAGGGCTCCGCGCCCAGGGTGCCATTCTGTTAGAGGGTTGTGTGAGTCCTAAAAGGTCTCATCTATTGTGTTTCTGCATGTCCTGAGTTATGAACAGTGTAAACATGATCAAAAAACAAGTTAGAAGTTACAGTGACTGAATTAACAGCACATTTCACTGTTTTTAAGGACTCAGAAGGGGATTTAATCAATTTCAGGTAAAAATCTAAAGGATTTGGAGCATTGAAATCTGCAGGGAATCATTTTACACTAAAGAGAAAGACTTTAAAACAAAATGAGACTTATTTTTTTTTGTTTTGTTTGTTTTTTTAGCGCCAGGACCAACTTAGATTGAAGAAGGAAAAAAGCAAAAACAAAGAAAAGTCTCTCCGGTTACACCACCTTGACACTCATCACTGATTTGTGACATCCCTATTCTAGTTCTGAAGAAAACATGTAGACTATATTTCACAATGATGTTATGTGATATGAAATAAATTAATTTTTCAACTGCCATCAGTGTTCACAACTCTGTCCGACCTTTAGCATCTTGGACACAACCATCTGTGCCAAGCGTGATCATCTCCCGCAGAGAAACGCACCATCTAACTGGCAGAATATATTATTGGCATGCAAGTAGAAAGGGCGCAGGAGGGGGTCGCCCAATGCGCATTCTTTCCAAGAAGTGCCACTGAACCGGAGGCAGAATGTGCTCCAACTTTACAGCAGGCTATTTAAAAAAATTTGCGACACAGAGTGAAGCCGAGTCGCTTCGGTGCCATAAGGTGTGATCGCGCTCTTCAAGGTGAGGTGCAGCAAAACAGGCATCGTTTTTCAATTTGATGTTCCCTGTAAATGGCTTATGGAATTGCCTGTTGCCTGGAGATCATTCTTCAGCGCGCAACAGCTTGAAAAATGTTGCCTTTGGATGGATCTACAAGACTGATATTTTTAAATCTCTAAAATAAAGGAAAACAGATTTAAAAATATTTGTACATTTATCATTTTTGAATCATTATCAGTAATTGATTAGGGTATTATTCTAAAATACCGGTATTTCCTTGCAATAATCGCTTTTGTTTCATCCTGCAGTTTTATTTTCCTCATCTGTTAGTAAATTAAAAATAAACCGATTTTGGTCCAACTCCAGCCCTGCAGGTGTACCCCTAAAGCCAGGTGGCTTCCAGCAATGCTGATAAAACCACGCAAAATGCGGGTCAATAATAAGACTGAGTGCGTAATGTCAACCTACCAGTCTGAATAAACGGAGACACCGAGATGATTTGGGTGAAAAAGAACAATAGACATCCACAACGCATCCTTATTTTATGGGACCACACAGATAATATGATAAACCAAAAAAAAAAGGTAGAAAAGACCAAAGAACAAAATCAGTCGTCCGGAGAGAAGATGGAATACCAGAGATTCTCTCAGAAGAAGAGATTTGGTGGTTGTAGTGTCCCCAGCATCCTGCGTTTCACAGGCAACAACTTGTCATCTCCAAGAAGAAGATAATCCAAACGCAAAAAAAGAAGAAAAAGACCCAAAAGTGGAGGAAAAATCCGACGAACAAAAGTGGTACCTCTGCGCTCCCGATTCCCGTTTTCAAATCTGACACCCGGCAGGAAATATTCACACGCTTCCAAGATAGGGAATAAATTAAAACACAAGACCAAAATCACTGTTCAGTCGGAGAGGGTGTGAGAAAACCGGAGCTGTCCTGTTGTTGGATCCGTGTGGTTTCAGTCCAGCTCTCTCTGTCTGCTCGCAGCTAAACCGTCAGGAACAGAGTCGGGTCGTGAAGGAGCCAGTAACGGCGGAATTTCCACTCCCCTAAAAAACATTTAAAAAATCCTTCTCCGAGACGCCTCTGTGCGCAACCAGCAACAAGCGACCGCCGCAGAGGAGGGTTGGAGCAAAGTGACACCGGTGCGCCCTCTGTGCGCTCCCGACTCGTGTGTGTGGGGCTGAAAGAGGAGGTGGTTCACGCAAACTCACGATGGCATGAGGCTCCGTGACACAATCAGATGTGGACAGTATGACTGAGGCAGAATCTGTTCCCTCTGAAACGACACACGCCAGTTGTTACGACGATCAGTTTAAACGCTCATTTACATCCTTTCGGTTCTGAAATTATGAAGTTTAATGTTACTCTAAACTAACTTTCAAACATTTCATATTTTAAATAACCATATTTTTTCGAATGACCATTGTGACTGTTCTCCGCGTATTTGCTTAAAATAATTTAATTTGGCTATTTATCCGTGCATCTGATTAATGCAGAACGAATATCTAAAAATGATTCTATTTTATGCCTTTATTTCTGTCAATATACGAATAAATAATAAACTCAATAGATTAAGGTACTTAGGTAGGCTACTTTTAATCTGACAAACAAGCTGCATTGACACCCATTTGACTATTCCAGCCAAAAACCTTTAATTCATTTTATTTATGTAGCGCCAATTTACAATTTAAAAGAAAAGTCATTTCAATTATACAAACAGTATAATCAGTTAAAAGTTTTCAAATCCCCTCAGATTGCATCAAGTCTGACGTGAGGTTGTGCCCAGTTGCTGCAGGTTCCAACCTTAGTAATCCCTCATACCGAGCAAGCATGTAGCAACAGTGGAGAGGAAAAACTCTATTTGAACAGGAGGAAACCTCCAGCAGAACCTGGCTCAGTGCACCAGTTTCTGATGTGATCAGCCATTAAATGCCCGTTATTAGTGGTTATAACTCCCATTAAATGCTGTCAGACTTTGCCCTCTCTACCTACTGAAACTTACTTTTCCGTTTGGTGTTTAAAACCTCTTCAAATTAGGTTTAGGCATTTGAAAGAAAGTATATTTGTCCTTCTGTGACCGTGGGGTTAGACCATAAAACTTGTGGGTTGGTTAAAATTGGTTAATTAACTCCAGTTACGATATGCTACTCTGACTAAGTATTTTTGACACGTGCAGACAGTTGGCTGTTATCAGGGATAAGAATGGTAGATAACCTACTAATACGTAGAGAGGGCACAGTCTGATGGCATTTAATGGGTGTGATAACCGTTAATAACGGCCATTTAATGGATTGGCCGCTTCCGAATTGGCTGGCTCAGTACAAGCAGCCATCTGCCACGACCACAGAGCAGAGACACAGAAAGAACAAAAGAAACTGATGTAAGAGTTCTTTATATATTAGAGAAAGCAAAAAAGTTAATAACAGCTTCTATGAATAGAAAACCACTGAGAAAAAAGACGTAGACGGCTTGTAGAGGCATTTGAGCGACAAGCCCCTCTTACATGGTAACAGTCTTGGTAAATGCTCGCGTTTCTTTACAGTTTTGAATCTAAAATATTAGTTATGCCTTTATAATTAACCAAATAAAAAAAATAAAAAACCCTCTCTCTTCGTGAACCCAAACATGCTGTGCCATCTTTCTCCTCATTCTACTACTTCCGACATCAACGTCTTTTTTTTTTGCTCGTACGAACATCCGGTTGTTGATCACATGACTGGTGTGATGCGAAAAAGGTGTTTCCATTGCTGTTTTCCGAAAGATATGAATTTAGATACGCTTGGGAAAAAAACCTCGCAAAAGCTTTTTTCGAAATTGCTGCTTTTCCATTAGGCAAATTTATTTTTGCAGCTTCAATTTGCGATATTTCATGGGTGATGGAAACGCAGTTAATGTTGATTTTATACCCACAGTCATATGTTCTGCTTAATGTGTCACTTGTGTTGAGTTTTATTGTACTTAAAAGAGCATATATATTAGTTTCATGTGACTTATCTTTAAATTCTTGTCAATTTTCTTGGAGTGCATGACACGAAGATAATTTAAGTGTAGTGTATACCACATTTCAAGTAATAACACCTTATTTTGGCAGAATAAGTTATAGTGACTCAAAGTATTTAAGTTGTAACAACGTGATTTGAATTTAGATATACTGGCATATATTAAGTAGTCTCACAATACTTTCCACAATTAATTTTGTTTACTTACTTTTTTAAAGTTAATTGGTTTCCTAAATATTTTCAATTAAACTTAAATTGTTAGAATTTACAGTGCACAAATCAAAACGATATGCCCATATGTTTTTCAAATTATATATATATAAAAAACAAAAAAAAACATCTGACCAGTATTTCTGTTTATTTCGATATACATTGTTGCTTATTTACAAGTATTTACAGTATTTACTGGCCTTTGAGATCATTGAACAGTTATTTTGTAATTCTAGGCATAAAAAAATTTAGCTTTACAAAAGAAAAACAGCTGAAAATCAATCTTTATGTGTTATTGTTTACTCACAAGCTATTATTAACGATATAGTACAGCTAGCTGCCACTGGAAAACATTTCTGAAAGTTAGAACATGTTTTGATGCCTTTATTGATGTTTGTGTAACACTAACGAAGAAAAACTAAATAAATAAAATTCCATTTTACTTTGGTGTGAATACAAGGCTAAGGTAAGCACTCCAGTACAGCTAGCTGCGACAGGAGTTAAGAACAGCAGCAGTTTAAAACTCTACTAAACCATTGCTTTGAAATGTTGACTGCTTGCTGTTAATTTAGTGCTTACTGACTGAGTGTCAAAAATTCTGGTAACATTACCATCAACATTTTAAGATTGGCAATTTTTATGGAAAATGATAAAAGCTTTGGCCATCATTCTACAAAAAAAGCTAACAGTTTTGCTGTGCTGTTAACAAAATAATCTGAATGTCCACTTTGTTTTGGGAACTGGAGTGTGTAAATGTCAGTATTTGTAATAGAAAAACGTGTTTACTGCAAGTCAATACATAAAGGAAAAGAGTTGATCATTCAGTCATTTTTGTGTGCTATTTTTTCATCAGATTACTAAAAAGCAGTACATCACTGAAAGAAGCTTAACGGCTCTCTCAATACACTGTCCTCATATTAGCTGACAAACTTCTGCAATCTGGGTCAAACCGCCCTCCTTTTTCCATTTTCTTTTTACAACATGAATTCAGACATTCTTGTTTCCTTCTCTTGGGCCCAGAGTGGTTCAGGGGCTGGTTAAGGAACCAAGCTAAATGGGTTAAAAACCCAACCGTCTAGATTGTATAATGTTACATTTCATCACAGGTCATGCTAACAACTGCATAAGAAGAAAATAGGATAAATGAAAACGTCCCAAATAAATAAAATACTGACCTTGGTCTGCTTGAAATCTCCTCTGCGGACCTCTGGTAAATAACACAAGACTGCAGCTCCCACATGTACACGCCTCTAATTAACAAAAGCTTCCTTGTTCAGCACATCTATAAAATTGTGATTATTAAACACTTTTTTTAAATTATACATTGTGCACCAACCATTGCTGATCTTGTGTAAATCTATTAGGCAGGACTCTCCAACCTTCAAGTCTTTTTTTTTTGTAAATAAAAGCTGCTCACTTTCCCTTAGAAGTCTGCATCTATGTCTGTTAATCTCTGCAACAGTTCCTCAGATTAAGGTCAACATCTCAAAGGATTTATACTTCTAAAACAA
Source organism: Apricaphanius iberus (assembly GCA_028564705.1). Classification (NCBI taxonomy): domain Eukaryota; kingdom Metazoa; phylum Chordata; class Actinopteri; order Cyprinodontiformes; family Aphaniidae; genus Apricaphanius; species Apricaphanius iberus. The sequence goes on from JAPXFQ010002837.1 coordinate 1,132,636, forward strand.
AAGTGAAATAAAGTGAATTCTTTTCTTATTTAAAACAGTAAAACAAAAACAAGGAAAAACGAGACAATTTTCCAACTCTGTAGGCTGTATATTTACCAAATGAAAGGAGTAAGAAACACAGGAACAGTGGTTTACCTTCAGGCCAGCAGCTGGTCTATAAAAATTTAACACCATCAGAACAAACACCAAGAAAAGAAAGCAAACTGTCACATTGAATACAGAAGCATGAAAATATCAGCACACCACTGGTCCAAGACGATACATTAGTTTAAATATTTAAAATTACTTTATGTTTTAACTTGAAATATATTAACATTAGCACCTCTCAAGGCAAGAATTACAGCTTGTAAAGCTATTCCGTAATGAGATCACCAATACAATCCTCCTTTTATCGCCTATTTTGGGGTATTTTTGAGAAGTGTGATACTTCTAGCCAAGAAATATGTTTTAATGTGGAGACTGAGAGCACCTCTAGAGGCAATCCATATTGAAAAGCACAATTATTTCACCAAGTAATATCTAAAAGGGAAACTTTTATTTCTGGCGCGAAGCGGATTTATTTCTGTTAATTTTGACAATTATGATGTACAAATAATGAAAACCTTTTTTTCAATGATCTTTATCAATGGTTCCCCAGAATTTTCTGTCTGGTGGTTCACTATTTTAGAGAAATATTTGCAGGTTAAGCCTCTTAACTGTGTCATATCAATCATTTAGGTTCCTAAATTGGAACAGTGTTGCATAGACACGTATCGTGTCAAAAACAAATGTTCAATTGTATCTTTAGACTCGATATAATTTAAGCATGAATTTAGCTTAAATGCTTAGATTATGAAATTTAGAAAAAACAAAGATCACAGTCACAGGTCAACGCTAGATCTTGGAAACCAACTAAGTAATTCTCTATGTGCTATTGTCTGGAGATGTCAAAATGTGACTTTTTGTCCCTGTTTTTGTCCCTCTCTGCATCCGTTTCCCAGCTGTTTTGAGTTTCCCCTGATTACGTTCGTGTGTGTATATATGTTCACCTGTGCCCTCATGTCTCTGCTGGTTCATTGTCGTTAGATGTCGTCTGACTGTGTCGTCTCTGTCATATTCCTGTGCTGTCCCGAGTCTGGATTTTTTTTATCATTAGAGATGAGCAGAAGAAGCTCGAAACAACACTCTGCATTTGGGTCCTCATTTCAGCAACAGATGACAGGAGACTGGTCATTCTTGGCACTCAGGTTTTGTGTTAAATCCTTGCTGGATTTCTATGCTGTTACTTTCAGAGGGTATTCATTTGCTGTCGCCTATTACTCCCCCCAATTACTTCTTTTTGCTGTGGTTTTATGTTATAATGTGCAGTTAGCATTAGCATTACAGCATGAGTATCTTGGATGCTAACCAACTGCTAAATTGTTAGAAGCTGATAATGTACTTCACTTTATGTAACGTGTTCACCCATAGAGGTTATACTGTACATGGTAGTATGTGTGAAACTGCTATGATCAGACAGAGACTGTCAGAAAGCTCAATAAAGTATCTATACAAAATATTCACCAGCTTTCATATGGGATGCAGCCATGTTTAATTCTGAGCTTCTCTGACTTTATATACTAACTTCAGGGAACATTCTGATGTCTCCAACAGGTAATTCAGAATGTCCAACTTTCAAAAATAAAGAGGACGTCATTGAGGTTAAAACGCTCCTTTGGTGACAAGAAAGCTACAGTAGCAAAGCTAGCAGATACTTGTAGTGCTAAATACTGTAAGTAGTGGAAACCCATAGTGTATTTTTTTCCTTATTTTGCACATTTAAATAGTAAAAGAAGCATGAAGGCTGTAAAGTCATTGATGCCACTGATTTAAACATAATTAAACGGTCTCAATAGTTAATAACTTTTTTTTAAATGTTGGGTTCCTAAACTGTGTTCAGACTTCAGGTAGCGTTGTTATAATTACAAATGGGAACTTGGAAAATGTGACTTCAGAGTTGAAAGAGAATCCACCTTTAGTCCTGACAGTTCTCTTGGTTGTGTAAGATATGACCAGCGCACTAGCATTAAAACCTAGCCTACAGCACAGCTAGCTGCAACAGGAACAAAGTTAAGCAGTAGTTTAAAACTCCAGCAAACCACTTCTTTTAGAGTCCGCAGTTATCAATTTCGGCCATGTGACCTGTAAACTTGCATGATATCAGGTTCAGACCTTTTGCTGTTTCTTTTTTTACCTGTTTCTTTGAAGACATGGCTAGATACGTTTCTGTGGACAGTTTTTTAGCTTTGATCTGTTTTGGTAGTCATGTTTGATTGGTAACCCTGTAAGAGTTCATTTTTATTGTATTGCTAGCTACAATTAGCCATACTTTTTATTAATTTGAAGTCCAATACCTTCCAATAACAAAGAGCACACACACTTAACCTACTAGGTTAATTTATAGATTCCCTTCTCAGTTAAAAATTACACAATATCCTGTCATGGTTAGGTGTTGGTCTAGAGTATAAATAGTGTGGGGAAAATAGCAGCCAAACAGAAAACTTTGAAAGGTCTTCAGACAGTCAACAAAACTGCTCATTAAGACACATTTTAGAGAGCGTTAAGAGTCTTTTTTTGGAAGGAAAATTAAAACACGAGGGGTTGCACAAATAAACTTGACGGAACCGACTGTCCTCAAAAAGAGAGAATTATGAAGTCAACGAGTTCAGATGAAAAGGAGTATGAAGCAAATCAAACAATGAGCAGCTGGACTTTTCCTAGCATAGCAACTCACTAACTATCCTCTCAGTTTGTATTAAAATCCTAAAATCCCAACAGACTTTAATGCCTCCGCTCAAATGTGATTCAGAATCCAGTATTGGTCTGCAGACTATTTTTTCACACAATGGAAGACAATATAAAAACGGTTGGCAGCAACTCGCCCTGCTGACTCTGCCAAACATGACAGAGAAGCCATCAGTCAGTAAGTCAGTGTTATTTCTGCAAAGCCAGAACAGAACTTCAGCTTTTGAAGACTGATTACAACTATTTGCTTTTCTGTTGACGGATCATATTTTGTTATCGGCATCTTGACATTTTCACATTTCATGCAAAGCACTTCCATTAATTCACAGTCATTAAATAGCCTGATAAATTACTCTATGTTTATGTTCATTAATCATGAGAAGTTTTTTTTGTTTACTATTCTTTTAGGTCTGAGTGGAAAATATTAGATAGCAAACAGGTTCAGGTGTCAAAATCAGCATTTTCCACCAGATCTCCCTGTTTAAAACACATTTCTGGCCTTAACAGGACTTCCTGGTCAAATTCAGGTATTTTAGAAAATATATCTTGCAAATAAAAAACCTTAAGTGGTCAATAACTAATCTCGGGATTTTAATCTTGAAAATATACCAATGAGATGTTACTGAACTAGACGTTTGCTCCTGTTTGTGGTGTTTATAGCTGTTATCTTGGAGTAGGCTTGGATTTTCAGAACCTCTGGTACTACACTTGCTTTTTGTAAATATGTATATATATTTATTTATAAAGCACTTTTCAAACTACAAAGCTTATCAAAGTGCTTTACAGATAAAATGGTTCTGTTAACTGGAATGGTTTAGACCAAGGTTAAACCAGCTGGGATGAGAATTAGATCCTCTCTTATAGTGCGTTCACACAAAGTGTCATCGTCAAGAGGAGCAAGATTACATGTCTGTGGTTGAGGTTGTCGGAGATGCTCTTTCTGTGATTTGGCTGCATACATTTTTGAAACTTTTCCTGCGTTTCAAGCTTCAAAATGGCAAAAGTCATCTGCCTGACCGTCAACTAATCCAAGCGTTTCTCTGTGGTGACGTTGGCCGACGTCAACGTTGTCTAGCCAACCACGATCCGCCATTGTTTAAAACATCCAGCAGAGAAAGGCCCACCCATGCACTTTGCGAGCTCCAGGCTTAAAAATGAATATGATTCAAACGGGTTTTGTGATGGCAACAAAGTGTGTGGTGTGAATGCACCATTAGGAATTGGTTCTCATTTTTAAAAAGGTGGACTTCTCCCTGCAGGTTGAGGGTTAATCTTTGCCTCTAAGAAGGGGTTGAAGGTTCATGGGTGGAAAGTTAGACTAAGGCTTATTCTGGAGGAAACAGTGCATTCGTTGGAGTGTGTGGTGGTATGAAAATGGTTGAAATGAAAGGTGAATTTATTGGTTAAGTCAGTCTAAGCTTAGAATCAACAGCAGTGAAAGTCTGAATGGAGTAAATTCCTCGGTTTGCATGGAGGATGGGCCGGGCTAACCCATTCAGTTATCAGGAATGCCCATGACAGATAAAAATGCCTCTGTAAATTAAATTGGAGCCATCCAACACTGCCAGCTAAAGGTGCTGTAGGATATTGATTGGGACTGTTGGAGGCAGTAAAGATGTTGAAAAAAATTGTAGAGCTTTGCTTTGTAAAATCAAGAGCAAAGCTAGCTCAAGCAGGGACCAGTCTGAGTCCACAATCACATCAAGTGATGCTAATGCACCAATTTGTTGTTTACCAGCCACTGACGAACATAAAAAAGAAAGGGCATTGTTCTGTTTTTATGCTATGTGCATGTTAATTGTACTTGTGATGAAAACTTGGTGAGAAATACACAGGAGGAAGGTTTTGACCGGCATATTATGGAAGATTGTCATCGTAAGACGTGTAGACTAGCTATTTTACTGGAGGACATTAATTGGACCCTTGTGGACACAGAGACCATTTTTGTTTGAGATGGCTCTGTTCTCTCATTAATATGTGGCTTCAAATGGAGATTTACGAATTGTTCATTGTTCTGAGTGACTTAACATAAGTGCTAACTTTGTCTACAGTTATGATTGTACTGTTTGGAATACACCACTGGGATCTCAAATTTTCAATAATATACATAGAAAAAGTGTAAAAAGAAAAGAAGGTAAATTTGAGCCAAAAGTTTATAACGTACCACCTATGGGATATAAAATTACAGAGTGTTCATGTGGCCCTTTACAAATAAGCTAGAGTTGATTTTTTTTTAAAGTTTGCTTTTAAATAAATGTGACAACAACAATCAACCTTTTGTGTTTCACTTCTTGGAAAAGTTCATATCAACAAAACTGAATTGACCTGGCCCTGGAAATTCCTTCACTTGCGGACAGTAAGTGGAGCGTTTCAAAAATAATATCCCCAACAATGTTCACTAACTACAAAAAACTGTTAGTTGTAAAAACTAATCTGCATATTGAGTTCACAAAATTACAATCAAGCAATAAAAAGTGAGAAGAAAGAAAGATAATGTTCTGCACAGTCTGTCTGTCTAAAGCTGCACAGTCGGATGAAATGCGACACAAGCACTGGAGTCTCTTTTAAAAACATTAGCTCTGATTTAATATCACGGATGTGTGGTTCAGAATGTCATAAAGAAAAAAATCAGATTTGGGCAAAAAAAGTCACATTTGATACGTATTTTCCTGCAGTGTGGATTAAGTTAAATAAAAGATGTCTCACTCGAAACGACACACAGCAGGAGGGTCATGACAGTAGTACAGTTACTGTAACACAACAGTTTGCAAGTCTTGAGCCGGGTTGATATGCAGAGAACCATGGATAACGGGCATAGGCGAGTACGTGTTTTTCTAATTAAGACTGGTCTAGTAGCACCCGCTGGCAAAACTGTAAATTGGCTTGAGGCTGCAAATGGGGGAAAAATTTACACTACCAATGGTTTTAAGTTTATTATTAGCAGGTTTTGAGATGAGCTTTTTTTCTCTCCTATTACAAAGGCATGGTCAAAAATCCTATCAGCAATGGAGCAGTCATGTTAAAAAAAACATAGTCTGTGCTGTCCGATGTAAAATTGTAAAACTGGTCTTGACACAAATACAAGACCAAGAACCTAAAAAAATTATCTCAAGATAAAGACACATCTCAAGTACTAAAACACAAAAATAAGCGATAGCCGCCCCACAGTTGAATTTCCTTTGGCTTCCAGGCTGGTGTGAGTGTTGGACTCTTTGCAACATGGTGTTATTTTCCTTACAGTATACCCACCTAGCCTCATGGAAACCTAAAATGCAATTCCTTATTAACTCTAGTAACTGCTGGTAAGCTGTATGATGCACCTTCAGGTATCCGCTGTGTCTGGCGACCATCACTTACAGGGTTTATCAGCTACTGTACCTACACATTGATATCATCATTAAATAGGTAAAACGCAGATCAGGTATTGGAGATTGAAAGCTTTGTAGTTTGAAATGCGTTATTATTAGCTCCTCCAACGAAAATTTTTATTTAGTATTTGTATTGTATTTGTATTTCCATAGCAGTCACAAACAATAGAATCAATATTTGGAAAAGGCATCACTGGCAGTAAGAGTCGGTTTAACTGATTGACTATAGTTTCATCGTGCAAAGCATGAATTTAATAGATTATCAAATATTTCATCCAAGAAGCCTTCTATTATTGCAGTAATGCAAAGATTGAAAATGCAAAATGGTTTAGATTTGAAATACGGCCCACCTCTTGTTCTGGGTAAAAGCTGTGAAGGAGCCAGAGGAGAACAATAGAGGGAGGACAGGCAGGCTTTTTAAAGAGATGAGTAGTTGAATGGTTTCTTCAAGAAATGGGAGGACGAGGCGAGAGATAAAGGCAAGGCAATTTTATTTGTATAGCACACTTTAATTGTGCTATGCAAGGCAATTCAAGGTGCTTTACATGATTTGGCAATAAACAAACAAACAAAATATGATACTAAGGATCAAATAATACCACATTTTTCAAACTGATAGGATACCGATTAGTTCTGACTACTTGCTGATACCGATTACCAATGCCGATGATTTTACAACACGAAAAAAGCAATGAATTGGAAGACAGGTTTTATTTTCTTATCTGCTTGTTACAACAAATGATGATGAATTAGAAAAAAAATTAAATCTTAAAGATCTCCTTCACTGAAAATCATGAAACGCTGTTTTTTTTCAATACAGTCAGTCATTCTGAGTTGTATAAGCTTGTTGCATGTTAATATATTCTCCAAACTCAAATTCTTGCATCCATTAGAGAAAGAAAAGAGACCAGAAAACGCCTGTGTCTAAAAAAGCCATTCATTGGACCGCCCACAATGGTTGCGTTGTTTTGGTCAGGTAGCAGTAGCTACGAAAAGCTAACAATTAGTACAGTGGCTCTACAACACAGGAGAACACATTTGATGTTTGTGGAGGTAACACAAATCATCAATGCACTTTTTTTACCAAGGGAAGGTGAGCTGAAGAAGAAATGGTTGGAATTTGTTTTTGGAACAGCACTGGGAAAGAGCGACGCTCAGTTAGTGATTTGTTGAGTCACTTTGAGCAGAGTTTCTTCATTGCTACAGACATTACAATACTGGCTTTGCCCCAAAGATTTAAAGCCAGGATCTGTACCAAAAGGTGGAACACCAGCTCCCAGGCTACTTTAAAGAGCAAGTACACCCCAAAACAACTTTGTTTTTGCTTATAAACTGTATAAATTGATCATTACCAATACAATCACTCAGTTTCAGGGCATTTTTTGACATTTTCGTGTAAAATGGTTAAATTCTAAATTTTTTTGGTCTAAAAATATGTTAGTGCTGCCGCTCATGGTCATTGTGTGGTACTGCATTTGAATTTCGTGATTGGCTGAGAGTGGTACATCTTTTCCATTGTCGACGTCACAGTCATGGTCTCACAGAGGCGTCCTCCATCTCTGACACAATCGCCCCGCCCTGTGGCGAGCTCGAATGTGTATCTTGTGTGCAACGCGCACACCGCTAAGAGAAACTGAAATCCGTATATCATACTATGGAGGACCACAACGGCGAGGTGGTTTAATATTGTTTTCCTCAGTAGTGACGAGGCAGCGCCAAATCCCTGTCCTACTAGCGGGTGTGTGGCATACAGCATCTTGTTCTGTATAGCTCTGTCTCAAGGCTCAGTGTGGACTCCATTTCTGTAATTACTCAGTCTTCACTTGAGTCCTAAAAGTTAAAGCTAAACATTTTGAAACTAAAAAAACAATGGTGTATCTTATGCTGGAACAACAAAAAAATACGTTTACCACACCTCCTTATTGTAGGAGTAACTAGATTTTTTTCTCTCACCACTATCATCTTCCTCTTATATATGGATGGGGCGAGCTCTCACCAAGAGCAGTAAAAAGCCACTTAAAAATCCATAATATTCCCAATCTCCAAAAGGACTGAATACAAATGAAAGTGGGAATTTGCAAAGAGGGCAGAGACAATGAATGAGTAAATGAGTGAAACCTGGAAGCTGATAGAACAAACTCATGGATACCCACAAGCCTTTAACATGCAAAAGCTCTACCGGAGGCATGCACGCCCACATGCATGCACTCGCATGCAAGTAATGGCTGTGGAATGACGGAGGAGGGACTGCATTTCTATAATGACACAGACATATCTCAGTAATTACAGGACACACAGACAGTGATCCATTAGGCTGCTGAAGTGGGTTACCAGCAGCAAAACGGCCAACACTGACCTACAGCTGCCATCAACACGACTCAGTAGATCATTATTGAATGAACACTTTCTCTGAAATCATCGGAACTTGTAAGTTTTCATGTGAAAGCTGCTGGTAACCTGTTTTACTCCAATTTAAAACCAGATTGCTAAAGTTTCCGTTATTTGAATAAACAAAACTGGTTTATCCTTTAGTTTAGGAACCTTTAAAAAATCAAAAAAGTGGAGTGAACATAAAATGCTACTCTGAAAAAGAGTATAACAGCAGCACAAGACTTAAGAAAAATGTTTAAAGCTTCAGAAAGCCTGAAGAACTATTGACGAAACATTTAAAAGAAAATCCTCTGCTTGTAAGCAAAATATAAAGAAGCGTATTGGTCTTGACTCATTTTAGTATACCACCCCTAAGCATTCTCAATTTCTCCTCTTTAATAGCACAAAAAACTAAAATCTAACAGCTTTAAACAATATTCATCAAAGTCAATAAGGTTTCACCTGTACAGATGCTCAGATAAACATACCCGATGAATTCAACCCAATCTGAAAATATATCTTCACACAACATGAAGTCACAATGCTGATAAGATCTCACTGAGAAAAATGGCCTGGTCTGGTTCACACAGTAGTTCCTAGCTTTTATTTTCACCTTTTTTCAGAGTCTGTGTCTGCATTTGCCTTGAACTCTCAAAAGACAGAATAATGGACGAACATGAACTACAATTGCCAGGACAAATGGCTTGTTTGTCAGGATTCAGGCTGCGATAATTACTGTTGGCTCGATGGCGAAAATAGAAAAGGAATGTCCAACCGTCAAAAGAACAGTGGGTGAACCTTGGTCCATTCTGCCGTTAGCTTGGCCTATGGCTTTTTTTTATATAGCTGAAAATAATACTTGACACAACTCAATATTCTAGGGAAACTGCAAGTTATAAAGCACACCAGAGACTCACTTTATGTTATGAATTTTAAACATTTGCCTCAAAACAAAACCTTTTGAAGCGGCTTTGCAGGGATGACTCACAGAAATGGTCTGTATGCATTTAGAACAAAAATATATTTTTCCAGCTTTTAAATTTTCAATATCCTCACAACTCTTTGCTTTGTTTGTTTTGCACTAGCTCAACAGTGGATTCAAACTTGAATTGCAAATGTTTCCTTAGTGTAAGGTGGGTATGTATACATAGTGTATATATATATATATATATATATATATATATATATAGTCAAGCAAGAATCTTGACAAATAAGTTCAGCTTTATAAAAACGAATCTCAATCTCACAAAACTATGTAAAATATGTATTGTTTGAAAGATTATCTATTCACAGACAGTGAAAATGTCAAATAGTTAGAACTAAAAAAGACTGAAGTTTACAGCTATACCCAAAAATATTGGGATCCAAATATATCAACCAGGGGAACTCCTTAACTTAAAAATCCAAACAAGGAATCTAGTTTCAGTTAAACTCATTCACTACAGATATGAACTGGGTCAAAAGATAAATTAATGAAACAGTATTAATATTTTACTTTCCAGTCTGTTCAATCAAATCTAAAATGTTTTGTTGGAAGAACATAAATGAAAGTTAATCTAAAAATACAATGATTTGCATTTTAATTGTAATCAAAAAACAACTCATTAGTGGGTGATCTAGTTCCATCCATCCATCCATCCATCTTCTTAACCGCTTATCCAATTCAGGGTCACGGGGCAGCTGGAGCCTATCCCAGCAATTATCAGGCGTTAGGCAGGGTACACCCTGAACAGGACGCCAGTCTGTTGCAGGGCTGATCTAGTTCCTTTAAGCTTAATTCATTTCTAATTATTATACATCAAATTCACTTAACTGAAAAATGCCATTTCGTAAAAAAAAAGTTGTTTAGGAAAGCTTAGCTGATTTCTTTGAAGTATGTCTTTTGCCATATTCCCCAGAGTTAGATAAGTGAGAAAAAAAGCATTTTACCAGCCCAGTAGTTCACCTGATCTGGCAGCAGCTAAGAGTGTTAGTGAATGGGAAATTCTAGCATGCTAGTAGGGGAGGAATGCGCCATTATTCTATTCTGTTCTATTCTACCAATATTATTATATTATATTTTATATTATATTATTCTATTCTTACGTGTGTTTCAGGGGCTTGTTGTTTAGCTGGTGAATAGAATCGAATAGATAAATAAAGTATCTATTCTATTCACCAGGTAAAGAACCAACCCCTAGAACAAAGGTAATGAAAAGAGAGTACATTTGTAGTTCCACAAGGCTCTATATTGGAACCACATTTTCTTTTACTTTTGTGTGTTCTAGAAATCATGTGAAACCATTACTCAAATTTGGTTTGTGAAATAGCTCAAGAAACAGTTGTTATTTTTGGATTATTGGAAATCGTATTTATGATTGTTTTAGAAAAGGTATTTCGTTATAGCAGAAAATTGTATCTCTATCACATAAAATAAGTAAGATAAATAAATAAATAGAGAAGCTGCAAAGTGAATGCAAAACAGTGTTATTTGTTTATTCTTTATGGCAGTTTAGAGAAGCAGTTTTCAGGAAAACATTGTAATTGTACTTTTCATTGCCCCGATCTGGGTCTTTTTAAATACATATTATTTGATAAAATGTTCTCTGATCAGGCTTCTAGAAAAAGCAATAATTATTTGTATATAAAAATCACCAATGACCTCCTCACTGCTGCTGACTCCGGACTGCTTTCCATCCTCATCCTCCTTGACCTGAGTTCGGCCTTCGATAGCATCTCTCACACCATTCTCCTCAATAGACTGTCTTCCCTTGGCATTTCTCATACCCCGCTCGATTGGTTCCGTTCATATCTCTCTGGCCGTACTCAGTTCATTCAACTCAAATCCTTCACTTCCCGTCCCTCCCCTGTCACTACTGGCGTCCCCCAAGGTTCTGTCCTCCACCCTCTTCTTTTCATCACTTACCTTTTTGTCCTTGGAAATATCTTCCGTAAATTTAACATCCATTCATTGTTACGCGGATGACACCCAGCTCTATGTCTCCTCCAAACCCTCATCTTCACCCCCCCCCCTCCCTCACCAACTGTTTATCTGAAATTAAAGACTGGTTTACCTCAAACTTTCTCAAACTTAACAGTGATAAAACAGAAATGATGTTTGTCGGCACTAAATCCTTGTTATCCAAAATTAATAGCTTTAATCTCCCTGTCGACAACTCCTTAGTCTCCCCCTCCCCTCTGGTCAAGAGTCTGGGTGTCATCCTCGATTCTTAACTATCCTTCCAGTCCCACATAAACAATATTACCCGGTCTGCATACTTCCATCTACGTAACATTAACCGCATCCGCCCGTCCCTCACCACTCACTCTGCAATCCTTATCAATAGCCTCATCACTTCCCGTCTTGACTACTGTAACTCCCTTCTCTTCGGTCTTCCCCAGAAATCCCTCCATAAACTCCAGCTTCTTCAGAACTCGGCCGCCCGCATCATTTCCAGAACTCCCTCCTTCCATCACATCACTCCTGTCCTTCAGCAACTCCACTGGCTCCCAGTTACTTCCAGAATCCAATTCAAAATTCTGCTCTTTACATTCAAAGCCATCCATAACCTAGCCCCCCCGTATCTATCAGACGTCCTTCATCTCTCCACCTCCACCCGTTCCCTCAGGTCCTCCTCCTCCATCCACCTCAATGTCCCACCTGTCCGTTTGGTCACCATGGAGAGCAGGGCCTTTAGCCGCTCTGCTCCCCAGCTCTGGAACTCACTCCCCCCTGATATCCGTAACATTAACTCCCTGCCTCTCTTTGAAACTAGACTCAAAACCCACCTATTCCGTCCAGCATTCCAATAACTAATCCCTTTGCTCCACTCTGTTAGTTTGTTTTATATTGTTCTGTCTGTTATTGTTTAGCATTTTATCTATGACTGTAAAGTGACCTTGAGTGTTCAGAAAGGCGCTGTTTAAATAAAATGTATTAATATTATTATTATTATTTTAGGCTTCCACATGTCTCCAAAGAATTTGTCAAGTTCAAAGTTAATCACAGTATTGTACAGAACAGAAGAGATTCACTCAGCAACTGTTACGTAAACCTTAAAAACGTGTTTTGGAAATGTTTTGGCGGGACACTAGAATTTATTATGGGAGCCGTCACTGCCTAGGAGCATCCTGCTGCTGAAAGGAGATGACATGTTGTATGTCCATGTTCAGGAATGAGAATGCAGATTTCCACTTTAAAAGTATTAAAAATAAAAAAAACATTTACAATCATAAATACCACAAAGAGAAAGAGGAAAAACCAAAACTATAAGACACCTTTTACTTGGTTATAATTTAAAGATTTATTGCTGACAAGGTCAGCCACTGAATCGTTATTGCAAAGTACTAAAAATAATAAAATGGAGGCAATAAAGAACACTGCTGGTTCATTTACCGAGAAGCACAGCAGTTTGCCACTGAAATGCGGCTGCTCTCTGTGGCATGTGGTAATTATTATCATGATTTGTGTACAAGCCTTTGACCTGTGAGCTCAGGTGAAATTCTGTAATAAATATGAGCTCAAAATATGCAACTTCAATTCCTACTTTTAATGCTTTAAAACTCACAGGAGTTCAAAACTTTTTACACTCTCTGTAAAATGTTCGAGGCTGCTGTATGAAATAAGATTTCTGTCAACCCGATCCTCATTGAGTGTGAATCATGTGTGAGTCAGAAACAGCTAAAAGTTGGTACCTTTTGTGCCTGTGAGCAGGAACCAAGCTTCATTACTCAGTAAGCCTGAGCAGAAGCAACACAACAGTGACTCAGTGTTTATCTCACAAAGTCCAGCCAGATAAATAAGGCAACAGTTTCACTGAATACAATTAATTTATTCGAGTTTCTGTATTTTAAAAATAAAGGCAACAATCTAAGTCATAAAGAAGAGTAAGTATGTCCGTTATACATGTGCTACTTACTTACTTCAATGCCCTTGATCTTTCATGGCATAGAGTCCTCTATGTCCTAGAGGCGTTCTACAGTGATCTTGAACCATTTTTTTTTTTTACATGTCGTGTCTGGCAGTTTGGTACTCAGAATTTCGTGTCTGAGCACCAAGTATAAGCCTAACACATTTACTTTCTCAAGCAGAGCATTGCAGCTTTTGCTAGAGCACTCCACTTGATATATAAGTGTGAAAAATCTGTATTAGAGATTGCTGTGGGTTTAATTTCTTGAAGTTATGGACACGAAAAGGAAAAAAAAAACAAGAGAAAAGAAAGAAGGAAGTTGAAGAAAAGCGGCATGAGAGGTAGGAGTGTGAATTGACTATACAAGAGAAGAAGGGGATCAAAGAGAACACAAGAAAACATCCCAGTCCTCCGTATTGGCTGGACGGCAGAGAGGTGAAAAAATCAGAGCAACATTAACGGAACAAACCAAATAATATGAACTAAGTACTACACATTCACAAGACAAAAAATGGGTATATAAATGCATCAACAATGTCACTGAACAGCTCTTTGCACCAATTATCTATTAATGGTCAACCCAAGAATATATCTGTAGATACCGATATCCCCACAGCTATGAGGGTGTATAAGTAGTGGATATAAGGTTCCCCATATGAGTGTTTGATAGTTGGTGTGAGGAGACGTCAATCCATCCTTCAGGAATCGACGCAGACATGACCAGGGATCAGCCGACTGTGGTTCCCCACTGCCGTTGCAAGGCAGAGGGGGCGACACCCGCGCCCCGATGGGCCAACCCCATCTCCGGGATGTCACAGCAATAGCTGCAGCGGATGGTCATCTAGAAGAGCCACCAACGCACCACCGGGCAGGGGCTTCATCACGTCTATGAACCTTCAACATTTACGTAGTAGCCATAGGACTGGCTGCTGCCTGCAGTGTTCAGTTCACCAAACTGCTTCTTGGACAGTGAATAATGATACCGTTAAAGAGGAAGTTCAGTTATTGTCAGATATTAGAGCCGATTAAGTGAGACGCAGCTGTATGTGAAATTATTTAATATTGAAGATGATAACATTTGTTTAATCAGCTACCAGATCTTCTACGGTCTTTTTAATGTCTATCATCTCAGATAAACTCAGTCCAGCAGCAAGATTGTTTCCCATCAGACAAAAAACAGGCAAAATTAGCTTTGCATGGTCCCCAATGGATGAGGTTGATGTATTATTTTGTGATTCCCTATTAGATTATTGATAAATATTAGTTGTTATTGTTCATTATGGTAAACTATGTGATGTGGCTGTAAGGTGCTTTAAAGTTTTGCTCTAAATGGCTTTTTTTTACTTGGAGAACCTGCTCATCTGAATGTCACAGCACCGCCCGGAATGGGAGGACTTTATGTCATTCTAGGATCTGGAACTGTCCAACCTGATCTCAGGTCACTGAAAGACAAGTGATGGATGAGCTCCACTTAAAAAAAAATTTCTTACTATTTTATATTCTTTGCGATATTTTCATCTTTATAAAAAGAGTCACAAAATACATGGAGACCCAAAAAACTAATGAATTAATCTGTTACTTCTTCTCGTTTTAATGGGAAAACAGTCCAAAGTAAATTTTGACCTAAAAATACAAATATAACAGTTTTACAGCTCAAATATTGTAAATTATTTTACTTTGTTTTAATACAGCATATATTCTTTTAAATTACATTTTCAAAGAGTTGGATTAAACATGTCGGCCATCCATTTAGCGTTCATCACATGTTTGCCCAGAGCGATGTTTGCTTCACTCGCTTTTGGGGACAATTGTTCAACATTTTCCACTTCCGTGCTCTTCTCTTGGCACAGTCGTCGGTGGTTCAGCCTTGCTTGGCACAGAGAAAGCACCGTGGGGAGGCTCTCGGTGCAACTGCCAAAATGTGACACTTCCAGGCAATCCAGTACTTTTTCAAGTGATATGAAGAGCTGCTCGTCAAAAAAGAAACAGTGAAACGATCAGCAGCATCCATGTCTGCGTGAGAAGGCGGAGGGTTACTTTAAGTGGAGTTATATCGCAATAGATTGGAAAACATAGACCTGTAAGTGTGTGAAGAGTACTTACATTTTCTGTCGTAAAGCAAAAATTCCTCCCACGTTTGTTCATTTCAAATTAAATTAGTTTGGTTTTACACCCAGTTAGATTAATTTCTGGTTTAATCTTGGTAAGAGAACATCTAATAAATAAATATTTCAACATGTTTTTACTATTTCTTTTTTTTGGCTACATCACAAACAACATTTTGACCCTTTCAATGCCAGTGTTAGGAAGAAGTACATTTTAGAAAAATAAAGGACACTTAAGTTCCTCTCCCATAAATGCAAAATTTTAATTGTTGGGAGGGCATGATCTAAGCCTTAAAACCTTGAATTAACATTAAAAGATTTTCAAAAATTATATTTTTTTTGTCTGGTTTCACTGATAGATTTTTACACACAAAATATACTTGGGAAAGTAAATCTGTTGGGCTTGTACTTGGTACTCAGACACCAATTCTGAGTGGCAAACTGCTAGACAGGACACGTAAAAAAAAAGAAAAAAAAAAGAAACCGATATGTCACTATAAAGAACTTTATAGGCCAAGGAATAATAAAAAAAAAAAAACACAGAAAAAATTAATCCAATTACAACACGTTTTGATTGGGCAAATGGCACAAATCGCAGAAGGAACACACACGGTCAGAAAAAGGGGTACATTTCCGTTCCAAGGTACAAAAGACATTAATATGGTCTAAGGACAAATATTTGACATCAAGGTAACTATCTGTACATTTTTCATTGTCAGAAAAGTACATACATGTTCCTCAGTACTAAAAGGTACATTTACCATGTACCATTTCTTGGATAGGCTACAATTTCTGGTAATCTTTTTGCCCTAAAAAAATATACCATTAGCAAAAGCTAGATATGTAGAAATGGACTCCATAGTTTTATTGCTAATACACGTTTAATTTTCTATTTCTTTTTTTTAAATCAAATAATTTTACAAGGACCTTTCTGTGCTTTAAAAATGGTGAACTGAGTTTAAAAATGAAAGAATATTTATTGAATATTTATGCCAGCGTACATATTCTCAACCATTGGCTATATCATGGTCAGGTGATTACACAGTCATTACAAGTCAATAATGATTGACTTAATAATATTCTAAAAGTAAAATAAATTCATCCAAGAAATTTCTCAAGAGTAAAAAAGTATTTTGTATGAAGGCTACTTAAACACCGAGTCATTAGGAGAGACATCATTTTATGAGCAAATTCAATCCTAATCTTCAAGAAGATAAGGATTACCGAACTCAGTGACTACAGACCTGTGGCTCTTACTTCTGTAGCCATGAAGTCGTTAGAGCGCCTGGTTCTGTCCCACCTCAGAGCCATCACAGCCCCCCTTCTAGACCCCCTGCAGTTTCCCTGTAGCCAACAGATCCGTAAATAATGCTTTCATCCTACAGCCTCTGGACTCCCCAGGAACCTACTGTATCCTGTTTGAGGACTTTAGTGAACCCTTAAACACAATCCGTCCATGCTGAACATGCCTGACCCCTTCTGCCCGTGGATAACCGACTTCCTGGCGGGGAAAGAATGTGTTAGACACGGGCAGCCCCCAAGGCTGCGTCCTCGTACCTCTGCTCTTCTCACTCTACACCAGGGGTACTCAAACATAAATCTTTTGACCAGTCAAAGGTCCGTATATTATCTTTTGTCAATCAGTTCAATTTCAATTCAGTTCATTTGTTTAGCGGCAGTTCAAAACAAGCTCAGTGGTAGAGTAGTTGGCTTGCAATCGGAGGGTCGTAGGTTCGATTCCAGCTTCCTCCAGTCAAATGTCGATGTGCCCCTGGGCAAGGCACTTAACCCCAAAAAATTCTACATCGTCCTACCGAGCGATGTTGGCTATCGGTTGATGAATGGGTGAATGTGGCTTCAATGTAAAGCGCTTTGAGTGGTCACTATGACTAGAAAAGCGCTATATAAGTTCAGTCCATTTACCATAGTTTTATAATCATTTTAATTTGGGATCCTCTGATACTGGTACTGGATATTGGGGCTGATACAGTTCTGATTTACTGTAATGGTACAATTCACTATTTGTTGTAACATGCAGAGAAAAAAATAAAATCTGTCTTCCGATTCATTGCATTTTTTTTGTTTTGTTCTGGCAGAATTGGTACTCTGTATCGGCAAGTACTCAAATCCAAGTATCAGTATCGTATTGGTTTGAAAAACATTGGATATTGCATCCCTAATTTTAATATTGTTGTTCCATTCTATTTTTGCTGAATTAACGTTTTTTCCTTTTGCTAGTTGACCGCTATTGATCTGCTATCTGATCGATATTAGATCAATAAGTGACTGTCTTGATTTCACTTTTGTTTTCAAGACTCAACTTATTTTGTTTATTTTTCATTGACAGGTCACTGTCTCAAAATTTAGATTTACATGTATGCATCACTGCAACATGAAAAAATGTCACGGTTGACATGAAGACACATATAAAAATAGATTTTTATTCTGATTTTAAAGGTTAAAATGATTAAAGACATGCAAATACATGTCAAAATCCCAAATTCAGAAAAATGTGTAAGAAGAGGGTAAAGTATTTTACAGAATAATATATGGGGTTTACTGTTTGTTTGGTTAATCTCTAAATAAAGATGATCACATTTTTGACAATGACCAAACTTAGCATTTAGTGTTGGCACACAGTTTTGAAATGATGCGATCTTATTAGCAATACAACAGGAGCGTGAAACGAGATCTGTATGCAACATTAATAGAGAAGCCTATATTTAATTGTTTCTGTTATACAAGTGAATCGAAAATCAAGATTGTTCAAAATGGAGAAAATAATGGCGATTATTTTGTTTTGATAACTGCCCAGCCTGACTGTCAGAACAAGAGCTTTCACTTCAACATAAACTGTAGGTTTGCTTTTGCCTCTGGTAGTAAAATACACAAGTTTTTCAATTAATAACATTACTCACAGTGGGTAAAGAATCTAGAAGTTTTACTCAAGCAAAGAGTAGCGATATGTCATATGCACTAATTACTTAAGTAAAAGTAAAAAGTAGGGTGTAGTAAAACGTGTGTTAAAAGTACTTTTCCCCCCCCAAAAGTTGGAATTATCTACTAACCATGTCTGATTGCTCCTTTTAGTTTTAAAGTTTAACTGTAGCTTGGGTTGTAGCTTCCCAAAATACACAAATTGGTCAACTTTTATGCAGTTTGCATAAACACTGTCAAAGTTATGCAAAAATAAAATGAATGGACCAAGGAGGGTTAACAATAAAGATTAAAAAAATGTTTCCCTAAATCATAATTGTTTTGATGTTAGTTTTAACTTAAAGTCTAGGACTAATCTCTTCTGAGAAAGTTATATATAAATATATGGAATTTTGTCCTGTGGAAGGCAATGCTTTAACTATAAAGACTTTTGTCCGACGAGAGAACTCAGAGTTTCTAGGATCTAATATTCTTTGTGTACCATGATTTTAACTTTTGTGACAATGTTCCAATAAACCGGCGATGCACTTTCATTTCTAAAAGTTGGTGTCTGTTTTTTAAATGTTTATAATAATACTTGGACCCAACAGTCCTTATATAAACACAATAAAAAAACCACAACATCTTTTTGTTTTGGTCAAAATTATCTTTGATACCAAAACTTATTTCCCGTTCAGAAACATTTAAAGGAGATTTTTCTTTTAAACGGATAAACGGAAAAATCTAAGATAAGGTCATTACTTTCCTTTTTACACTATTGTGTTTAAAATTAAGGGTCAAGTGGGTGAACAGTATGGGGCTTAGCACACATCCTTGAGGTTTAACCTAGTTGAACTAACGAGTTGAACATGGTGGCAACTCTAAACCAAGCCTAATATTAAAATAGGTTTATTTAGAAATATTTTATAATAATGTACCTTTAGTTAAAAATTCTAACTCATTTCAAGTAAGATCTTAAATTAAATCCCACACAAGTGAGCCTAATACAAATCACAGTAAGTGGCAGATTTAACCAATTAGTAACACACTAACCAAGATGTATCTAACGTGACACTTGGGAGCGAGCGGAACGTGAGAGCCTCATGACCCAAAGGTCACAGAAAGTGTGGTCAGTGACCCGGAGTGGGAGGCAGAGAGCCGTCACTCCTTCACAGAGAACAGGCTGTGGTGCTCATGTTGTGCCAAAATACATTTGGGTTAAATTTAAGGCCGGCTTTTGGTTTGAGGTTCTGCAACGGGTCAGGCCAGCAGCTGAGGGTTCAGGCCAATTCTTAAAGAAAATTAAAGTAAGCCAGAGTGTTATGAGGTGATGCAAAACATGGCAGCCTTTATGTTTGACAGATATTTCATTAGAGGAAACCTGAAATAACAGACATTGCAAAACATCAGGGATTGTGTTTGCAAACAGGAATGTAAGGGAGTGCGCGTTACTGAGATATGTCAGGGTAAAACCTCGGCTTTATTTTAACTTTTAAGATATCCCAAAATGTGGGAGAAGGAGCCTCTGTGTTTTGTTAGATAAGATTGTATCCCTGCATTTAAAGAATTCACTCCGACTAGTCTGAGATTTTTTTCAGCAGGACTGCTACAGGAGGTCAAAGAGCGACGAGGTCATGTCCGTTGACTCCTGAGGACCTAGGCAGTTAATTATTCAGGGAGCAGAAGTCGTGACCAATGGACTGTTTGAGCGTTCAAATAGAGAGCTCTCTGCTATGCATGGGTTATTACCTTCCTTTAATGTTTGACTCCTGGAAACAGGTCGATGACTCCACATACCCAGGAAAACGTTTTCCTCATTTTAGTTCATTTTATGGAGAAGTAGATTCCTAAAACAAAACAAAAATCCACAAGTGATCATAAGTTCAGTTATCTACAAATCTTTTGACTTAGAAAAACTCAATAGAGAAAACATCAATACTGAAAAGTAATATTTGGAATTGAAAACAATAAAAGAGAATAATACGTTTAAAAATATATAAAATACAATAGAGGAAGTTTTGTCTTAAGTAACTACTCAATATTTTTCTGAGAGATATGGAAACAATTCATATTTGAATATAATGTACCCATAATGTATTCCGAAAGTAGTTTTTTTATCATCCATTATTGCTTTTTAAGCCATTAGAACTTTGAATGTCCGAGATTGTACTACATGTGATGTCTTGTTTTTCTCAGAGTAACAAAACTAAATTGTAAAGAAAATATACCTGATTTTAGCTGTAAAGGTCACTCAGTGTGAATCCAAGGACTCCAGCACAGATCGTCATCGATATTGATTCCTGAATAAACTGGATGCTGTTGATTATTTTCACCTCTGAGGAATCAGGCCAGTAATAGAGTTACACAGATGTTTGATTAAAATAAATTAATTTGTTCCTGTACAGATTTCTTCTGTGGTTGCATCTCAGTACGTTTTAGATCAAACTATTTCATTATTAGACAAGTACAAGCAGAGTAGAAAGGCTCTTGCTGTGGTTTTAACCTGATCAAGTCTGGTTGATGTCAACAACTTCATATGTTTTTTGTTTTTTTTCTTAAGATTGGGGCATGATGTGTTGCTTTTTGAGGTCTTTGTTTTTTTATCCTACTTCATGTTGTCACACAGGTTCTACCTATGTAAGATCTGAGTGTGGAAAGTTAAGCTGAACCTGCTAAAATTAGAATAAATCACAGTAAAAACATGATTTTGAGAGGGAGGGATTATCTTTCACATAAGTTGGTTTGGGTGGTTAATTCTATATTATGTTATTTAATAATTGATATATATCAATAATAAACATAAATGATCAATTATATCATAACTTTATCACTTATATGTTAAATAAATTATTAGATATTCAACTGTTAAATATTGGATACAAATCTCCTGTTCCACCACATCCCAAAGGTGCTCTGTTGGATTGAGATCTGTTGACGGTGGAGGCCATTTGAGTGCAGGGAAGTCATTTTCATGTTGGAAGTAGGCATCAGAAGATGGGTACACTGTGGTCATAAAGGGATGGACATGGTCAGCAACAATACTCAGGTAGGCTGTGGCGTTACAACGATGATGAATTGGTACTAAGGGGCCCATAATGTGCCAAGAAAATGTCCCCCAACACCATTACACCACCATCACCAGCCTGAGCCGTTAATGCAAGGCATGATGGATCCATGCTTTCATGTTGTTAATGCCAAATTCTGACCGTACCATCCGAATGTTGCAGCAGAAATTGAGACTCATCAGTCAAGGCTAAATTTTTCCAATCTTCTATTGTCCAATTTTGTTGAGCCTGTGGGAATTGTAGCCTCAGTTTCCTGTTCTTGGATGACAGGAGTGGCACCCGGTGTGGTCTTCTGCTGCTGTAGCCCATCTGCCTCAAGGTTCGACGTGTCGTGTGTTCAGAGATGCTCTTTTGCATACCTTGGTTGTAACGAGTGGTTATTTGAGTGAAGCCAAGTTCATGCAAATTTGCACGTAGACACAGACATATTAACAGATACCTTTTCCGTTTATAGTACTCAGGTTCTTTCATTCCATTCTCCGTTGATTTTTCTGTGTTGCAAAGTAATTACCGACCACGACAGCAGCGGGTGCTAACTTTTCATGGTGGGTCTCCCTACCGTTGCAGCATCGTTTCAGAGTTTTTTTCTTTAGGTTGTCAACACATTCCCCGCTCCAGGAAAAATGGACGACAGAAAGTAAATTTTGATTAAGCTGTAAAGCTTTTTACTAAAAGTGCAGCTCATAGAATATTCTAAAAATGCATTTAAATAAACACAGCAGCCTTTTTTTTGTTTTTATTTACACCTCCTTGTGCTCAGCGTTGCCCAAAGAACCAGATCAGATAAATTATCCTTTTAATATGAAGCATGTAGTGCCCAAACACTACATTAACTACAGATTACAGCGACTATAGAGCCCCGTTCTGGTGAAACAATCTCTGGCTGTTGCTGAACCGACCAATCACAGGCATACGCTCTCTGTCGATTGAGTTTGAAAATGGGACTTAACTCCGTCCGTCCTTGCATAGGTAAGAGAGAGCCCTTGCGTCGACGGATAATGGCGCTGTGTCAATCCATATCCGTCAAAACGGAGAGGCATAAACTAGGCTTTACTTTTGATTTTCTATCAGCTCGAACCAGTCTGGCCATTTTCCTCTGACCTCTGGCATCAACAAGGCATTTTCACCCACAGAACTGCCGCTCACTTATTTTCTTCCTCTTTTTTGTACCATTCTATGTAAACCCTAGAGATGGTTTTGCGTGAAAATCCAAGTAGATCAGGAGTTTCTGAGATCACTTAAATCACCTTTCTTCCCCATTCTGATGCTCGGTTTGAACTGCAGCAGATCATCCTGATCATGTCTGCCTAAATGCTTTGAGTTGCCAACCTGTGATAGATAGACAGACAGACAGACAGACAGACAGACAGACAGACAGACAGACAGATAGATAGATAGATAGATAGATAGATAGATAGATAGATAGATAGATAGATAGATAGATAGATAGATAGATAGATAGATAGATAGATAGATAGAACTATACAGTAAGGGGCTTGGGACATATCCTTGGGGTGTACCTAAGCTGAACTGAAAGAAAGAAACATAGACAAAATAGAGAAAGACTGGACAACAACCATTCAAACACCTAAAAACAATTTAGAGAGACCAATTAACCTGCTCAGCTATGCTATTATGCAGTCCATGCTGAGGGTTTTTATTGTTCATTTAATTATATTCGGTCTTCACAGACAATGTTTTATATGCTCTGAGTCTCATATTTTTCTATATTCAGATGTAAACTTGAACTAGGTGAGCATAATTTCCCTCTGGGAGTATAATGTTTCTAACTTCACACTAAACACTAGATTTTAAAAGCTCTGATGAAGGCTAAAACCCTTCAGTAATATTCACCTTTTTGTGCCGTTCACAAATAATTGCACTTTGCATCAGTGTGAAAGCTACCAAATTGTTAGGGGAGCATTTCATTTCAACTCTAAATTGTTTTTTCTGCCAAATAAAACCCCAGTAATTTAAAACATAAAATAAGTCCTTTTGAGTGGAGTGATTGAATGTCTATGTCAGAAAAGAGAATATAAAGAGATGAAAATAGCTTAGAGAAAAAGGGGTAAATAAACAAAATTACCTTGTTCATGTTGTAAAGACATTTTTATTTTATCTGGAGAACAGTTTACTGTTAGGGCCTTATTTATCAAGATTCCTGATAATGATCGCAAAATTACGTGCTGCGCTAAAACAATTGCGTGAGTGGGTTGTCCTTAATTTGCGGGTTATTTACTAATTCATAACAGACGCAAGTAGCACCATTCAAATTAAGAGTATGTCCTCATTCTACTAATATTGTTTAAATGCATCACACTTTATCATGGCCTCTACTGAATGTCAAGCTGACGAATCTTGAAAATATGTAGTCTGAATATATATTAATATATTGCCAATTATCATAGTGCTAAGGTGCACAATGCAGGCCTGGGCAGGATTTGATCCCACAACTCCCAAGTGAGAGTCATGCACACTAGGACTAGAGTCATACAGATAGTAAACAAATGCTAAAGCCAGTGAAGCAGACGGACATGACCGATGAGCGAAGAAATGGGCAACAGCGCTGTCGCACAGAACATTTTGTAAATACTGAACTGTTGTTGCTCGTTCTGTTGTTGTTTCTGCTTCTGCAGTCTCCTACGTAGAGAAGTTTGTTTTCTCAATCCTCCAAGAGGCATCCTAAACAGATGCCGGGGCAACCTCAACTGGCTCCAGCATCTGGGTCTCTGAGGTGCTTAAGTGTTGTCTTCAGGAGTGATTTACAGGCCTCATAATCGTACTACTCTAACGTGCGATTTCAATTACGTCGTTCCATGCGGTATCCCAGTTGTAGTCTGAGCAGGACTTTCCATCTGTGCTCTACGACGGTCGGTTGGACAAAACTTGCTACTGCGCATTTGAATGTGAAAATGACCAAGTGGACAGAGTTCAGCTTCCACAGACGCCCTTTCCGCAACCTGCTCAAAGTCCAAAGGAGTTTAACTGCTGACAGATTTGATCTGATCACATGAAACATGCAGCTTTTAACTGTTGTTAATTGCTAGCTTCTGTTACCTTCTGCTTGCTTTTGTCCTCCGCTAGCTTATGTTAGTTTCTATTACCTTTTGTTTACGTCTGCTAGCTTTTGTTAAGTACTGCTAGCTTCTATTATTTCAGGTAGCTTTTGTTAACTACTGCTAGCTTCTGTTAACTTCACCTAGCTTTTGTTATCTTCTGCTAGCGTATGTTATTTCAGGTAGCTTTTGTTAACTACTGCTAGCTTCTGTTAACTTCACCTAGCTTTTGTTATCTTCTGCTAGGGTATGTTATTTCAGGTAGCTTTTAGTTAACTACAGCTAGCTTCTGTTAACTTCACCTAGCTTTTGTTATCTTAGCTTCTATTAACTTTGAAATCACCAGCTTGTGTAAGTTGGAATCAATTGGATTAAAACCCTGTAAAAACCCCGGATGACAACAACAAAGCACCTCCAAGATGTGCCGAACTTATAGGGGACGAGCACTAGCGATTTATAACAACACATTGGTGAAATTAAGGAGTTTTGATAATGTTTTATTTAGAGGCTGCACTTTGGTTGCACCATTATCTCACATTATATGGATATACGCTGATCGTGAATGGATACAAACATTTCCTGAAGAACTCCAAGAGGGTCCAAACTTGTCTAGGTGACTAAATGAACATAATGCATGCTAAAAATAAGGCCCAGGTTGCAAAAACGGTACTTCCCCTTTAATGAACTCCTGAGAGAGACTCATTCTTTCACAAATGTTTGTAGAAATTGTCTGTATGCCGGGTTGCTGGCTCTTATATACTTGTGGCTAAAGAACACTTGAATTCAATGATTCTAGTGGGTCAAACCTTCTGTCAATCCTTACCCAATGCAATTTATGCAAAAATCTTGGACTTTTACAGGTTCTGAACCACATGGAAGTTTAACCTAGCATTCATGCATTCAGAGACAATCATTGCTTGTTGTCAGTTTCAACTGTTTTAAGACAAAACTCTGAACTACATGTTTTAGTCCAAGCTGATGATTTTACTGCTTAAAACAAAGTTCTTCTCAACTTTGTGGATAACAGTACATTGAGGGTTCTTACTTCTCTTTTAAGCCTCCTACATGACCCAGATAAAAGCAAAACCAAGACGAACATTCCTCTACAGAGCTTTTATTCAGTATAAGAAGCTGAAGGTTCATTGAGGCCATTGTGTCCATACCAGAAAGCCAAACAGCACACATGTAACATCAGAGCAGAGCAGGCTGGCAGCATGTGAACACGCAGCCTTCTTTGTGGGATTTCTTGTGTCTGATAACATGGATCAAAGATTAGATGCAAAAGCTAAGCTGCTTATGTGCCAACCATTGTATTAACATAATCTGCTTTTTCATTTGTGGTGGCACGGGAGTGCAGAAAAAAGAGCAACAAACACGAGGAGGACAGTTTTATTACACCTTCACTTAAAAACTGATTGTTTGAGATCCTAACAAGACTCTTTTAAACTCAGAGGATTAAGAAGCAATTTTGAAAGTGACACAAATGTGTTTTGTGGGTTTTGCATTTTTGGGAAATGTTAATATCGTAAACTGAAGAAGAAAAAGAGAGATATCAGACGTTTGAATGGTGTTTAGCAGTAAATATCCTGCTGGATATAACCCTCTTGATCAAATACTGTCTGATGGTGACCAGTTTATGTCTTCCAGTACCTCACTTCAACTTTGCGGTATGGTACGGGCTCACCGGAAAAGGGCTACTCTAGAAACAAGTAAAAAAAAATTCAATACAATCAATACAATATTTTTTTTGCTTCTAATAAGCAAAAAGTTCTGCAAATGGAACAAGTGAATTTTTTTCTTAAAAATATGTCTTTAAATGAGAGAATATGTTTAAAAAGTAAGAAAACATTTCCATAAACGGGATTTTTACATTCTTGAAAATCGCTTTTTGCGATGTTGGTGTGGTTGGGTATATGCTGTTTCACAGTCTGGCATCTTCCAGAAAACGTTTGCACCGGCAGTTGAACTTGTTGCTCAGGCGAGGTCAAACCTAAACGCCTAACGTTGCGTCATACAACAGACACAAGAAACATGACGCACTAGTATGTCTCATGTTTGTTGCTAAAAATAACACTTTTCTGTCTACCAATCAATAGAATAACCATCTATACTGTTGTATGACACCTGTTTGCTGCCCCTCTTGTTACGAGTCCCCTATCCAGAACGTTTTGTTTCATTGTGATAGCAGATGTTTTCAAACCACCTGCTGCCAGAGTTAAGTTTTGCAGTGGAAAAGTAGTTATAAAATAATTTCCAATAAAACTGCATATTTTTCGTCTTTAATAGAGGTAAATAAAAACAATCCTAGGTTTCTTTTTAGTACAGCTGCCAGGCTTACGCAGATTCATAGCTCTCAGCGGTGATGACTTTATGGGATTCTTCATGAGTAAAATAAATTATATTACAAATAAAATCATTGGCATTCTCCCAAACATGATTACTTCTCTTTCAGTAAATGAGGCAGTATTCGAGAGAACTGTAGAACCACGTTTATGTCTGCGCCATTTTGATTCTGTTAAGCCTTCGGGAATTATCACAAATATTAGCTTCATCTAAACCCTCAACTTGTATGTTAGACCCAATACCAACCAAATCATTTACGTAAGTTTTGCCTCTGGTTACCCGCCTTATTTTAGATATGATGAATCTATCTTTAATAAATGGATATGTGCCACAGGAACTTAAGGTTACTGTAATTAAACGTTTACCTTTATTAAACCCTCCCTCTATCAAGATTGTTTAAAATCAGAGGGAAAACACTGTCTTACAGTCCCGTCAAGATCTGTTCTCCCTCTGCTAAACTATTAAAATAAAATGTTGTTTTGTTGAAACCGCAAAGACTAACTTCCTTGTGGATAACAAGTTCTGAAAATAATTTTACCAAGGGAAAATTTTTGTTAAGTTTTTTACATTTTTTGTTTTCTGAGAATACGTTGTTGGTTAATTTAATGCAAGTTTAATTTTAAATGTAAATAAAGCATTACCTGTTCAGGAACAGTAAAACCTTTTTTCACTATTTTACTTTCCAGAAAATGAACCGAACCGTGAGATTAAATCAAGTTACATACCGAACCAGAATGTTTGGCATACTGATACACCCCTGGTACTTATGTATGTTTGAAAAATATATTGTACTCATCTGGGGAAGATATCTTGAATGCTTCGATGCAACAGAACCTTTTTACCTTTAAAACTCTTCGAGTATCCAGAAAAGGGTTCTTTTTAGCAGCAGTTTCCTGTATGAGGGAGATTTTAGCTCGACTCTACCTCAGCTTCACCTGTAGTGAAGATGTGACTGCCTTGAAGTGATGTTAGAGAATGGTTTTGTGCAAAAATCCAGTGAAATTACTTGGTTATGATGTAGATCCTAAAATAAAACCATATTTCACATCAGTGTGAAATTTAAGTTGAAAATAAAAAGCATTCAAAAACTTCATCCCTGCCTGTTCATCACCTATAGCTGTCAGAACCCTGGCAAAGCCCAATTTAACTGGAACCATCAACCAAAATGGCATCATTTACCACATTGATGTGGGTATATATATCAAAATGCTACTCTGTGGTAATCTGGAGGCTGTATACATATCCCACTTTAACACTCCCATTACCAGTAACCCCAATGAGCGCTCTGCTTCCTCGCATCACCAGCCCCACCATCACTGTATTTACATTAGCAAAAACAAATGAATCCAGTCTAGAGCCAACTCCAGTTCCTAAATTACTGAGAGCAGCCTGACAACATGTTCAATTTTCCAGCTGCCTCACCTCATTTTTATTCTATGTGTAACGTCCAGAGTCATGGAGCAGCGCTTTCCAGCCAGAGTGCAAGGTTTGGAGAGGAAGAGGAGGAGAGCAGAGTGCAGTGACGGTTTAAAGCTCCATGCATCTTTTCTGTCTGGTGGTTACACAGTCGATGGGTCACTGGGCCATGAAGGAGCCGATTTGTTCTCCACCCTGAGACGGGATCCAGTTTCATAAAGCCAGCGAGAAGCGAGAAATTAAACATAATCCAACTAAAGAAGTAATTCAGTTTAGGCCAGGGTTGTCATGAAAGAAGGAAGTAAATGCAGATTTTGATATTTTAAACAAATTTCTTTTTGGGGGGCGGGGGGGTTCAAACTTTCATTGCCTAAAACTTCACAAAAAGTTAACAGTTTGAACATGAAAAAATTTATTTTCAACCTTTGTTTGGAGACATCTACTGTATGCAATTATCTTCACTGCTGCTTGACGATTGGTTTTGTTACTTGAAAAAAGATTTCAGGACCTAAACTCTTATAGGTGTTTCGGTTTGTTTTTTTAGCTGAAATAAAGTGGACAGAGCAAAGCATGTGGTGACGTCCTGCAGTCTACAAATGGGTGTGATCATTAAGAAATACCTAAAATAAAACAACAGTTTGATCAAAATAAGCTATTTTTGATTTTGGATAAAACAAAATTCATGTTATTTGGAAAACACACAAAAAACAGATTAGGACATATAAGTATTAATATGGTTAACTTTAAAAGGGTTAATGAAATGCAATTTCTTGAGGTAATCTTGGACCATAAAATCTGCTGGAAACAAAAAATTAAATATGTGCTGGAGAAGTAGGCTCAGAGTCTTGCCATCCTAGGAAAAACTACATGTAATTCTCAATCGCAAAGCGCTTCCTACGTTATACTATACACTACTATCCAATATCTGACTTACTGTGTGGAAGTGTAGGGAAACTGATATAAGAGCTATTTAAAAACAATTAAAACAATGCAAAACTGTGCGATTAGATTATTAAATCATGCAGGATACAAAGACCATACTAAGGAACTCTTTACAAAGACCAGACTACTGAAATTTCCAGACTTGGTTCAATTCAAAACAGCACCAATACTACTTAACCAATGTCCCCCTATTATCATAAAATTGTTTCATTAAAGGTATGGAGGTAAAAACCTAAGAGGGGAATTGAATTTAAATATGCATGCATATAGTACAACATCAAAAGGTTAGAGTATCTCAGTAGCAGGTGTCAAATTATGGAATAGTCCCAACTGATGACAAAACAAAGTAAAAACTTAAGCCATTTAAAAAGAAAATTAAAAGTACAAAGATTTATTGTATATACGTATGAGGAGCAACAGTACAAACCAGAATAATGTTAGAAATAAATTATCATTGTTTCATACCAGAGAACATGGAAATTGTAATAAAAACATCAGTAAATGAGACCTTAAACCCCTTAAGCCTGAGGCTGGTTTTTTTCTCTCCAAATTTGGCATACCTTCACTCTGGAAGGCTTTTTACAGCTTGTAAAAGGTTTGAAATATTCAAACTGCTCTCATATAATAGGAAGGTATATGGGGATTCTCTGAATGTGAAATTATTGACTTTAAACAAACTGTTGGTGTCTGTGATTACAAATAATTGAAAGTTG
Source organism: Apricaphanius iberus (assembly GCA_028564705.1). NCBI lineage: Eukaryota > Metazoa > Chordata > Actinopteri > Cyprinodontiformes > Aphaniidae > Apricaphanius > Apricaphanius iberus. The sequence continues at coordinate 1,162,582 of JAPXFQ010002837.1, forward strand.
AAAGTTAAATGTTACTCTAGGAGGCGTGCCCCCAAAAATGCGGTCTTAAGAGGTTAAACTCCTCTGCTTGAGGCAGAGATTCAACACCTACCCAGAGCATGTAGACCACCTAAAAAAAGAGACGATCCAGAAACAGAAAATGGAGTCATCAATATGTGACTTGAACACAAGACAATGATTTTAAAAACACCAATAAGGGAAGGTTTTGGAGTGGCCTTGTGAAACTCAATTGAGATGCAGAGGTGAGATCCAGGAGAGGCTTGAAATCCCTCCAATGTGACTGAATTGAAAGAATTCTGCAAGGCATATTGGGCCAAAATTCAGGCTATGTTGCCAAGGTTAGAGAGTACTAGTTATCAGGGGGGGAAATTAGGAATATCTGCAAGAAGCTAAATGGTATTTCACTCTTTGTGCCACATATTTCAGTTTCACTTTATAAAGAGAGTTACTGAAACAACTAAACATAGGGCTGCAGCAGTTCAAGCTGATGAAAGGAAGGACAATTTCAGAGATTAATGTATATTTTTCAGGAAGTGGTAATAGCCCTAAACACGGAATGTGAATCATTATATCGGCTGATATTTAGCCTCTAACCGCTTTCACTGTGAACCCGTGCATCCGCCCAGTCAAAGCCCGCTGATGTGGAAACAGAGATGCAGCTGACGCTCTGTGGTGTCATCTCTTCGGTTCAAAAACAGGCAGAATGACTCATTCAGAAAGTAGCCGTTCTCTCGGCAGAGACACTGTCACTGCATCGCATTGATCGCTCGTGCAGACCAGACGACAGTTTACAGGCCAATCAATAGTTTGTGTAAATTTTTGTCAAATGAATGAAGGCAGCTGCTCATTGTGTCACTCTGGGAGTTTAGGAAGTCTATCCGCACGCCGACACACCGATCTATGAAGCATTGCATCATGTGAAACAGGTCAGCTAGTGTGGGAGTTCACATGAAAAAGAAATACAAGGACATTACCGTCTGCAAAGGGTGCAGCACTGAACAGTCTAACAGCGTCAACTCAGCAGCTCTGCCTGAGCATTTACAGCTCATTAATCTGAAGCTGAAACTGCAAATTCCTCCACTGACTCCTGAAATCACGGACTCGGTTCCAACAGGTGGTGAACAGGCTTCGCCGTTTTATGCGGCGGCCTCGTCAGCATTCGATTTATGAACTGGAAACGGCTCCCGAACAGATTTCTAAATTCCCAGAAGAGAAATTAAACTTCATAACGAGATTGCTCCTGTTCTCTTGGTCTGATTTAAGGTTTATATAGAAATATTGCTATTTAACAGGTGTTCTTGCAGCTTGGACAATGGATGCCTAGCAATAATGATTAAGTAGAAAATCTGCTTTAGGCAAGGTGAGTGTTCGTCTGTGCTGTGGTGGTATGAAACGTCACGGTTTGTTTTTAAATTGCTCCTCTGAAAGGTTTTTTGTCTACAGTGATGGCTTGTAACGGGTAGCAACAACATTCAACGAGTAAAGCAAACATTTGTTTTCCTCATTATTTTTTTCCAGAACATTTCAATAATCAACAATAGTAATAGTCATAATCTAACCAAACTTCAATATAGCAAAGTTTTGAAAAAGATCTAATAATTAAGATATTTCAGAACAAAAAATACACACACAAAAAACATTTATCATAGGAATATGAATTTATGCGTCTTCTAATATTCTGCTTATCCAAAATCAGGTTAACAGATCCAGGAGGGGCCCCAGACATCCCTCTCTCCAGCAACGTCCTCCAGCTCATTTCAGAAAACACAAATAAAAAAAGAAAGTACTGATATCTAAATTTACTTGGACTTGTATTTCATTGCAGACAATATAAACACAAAATATTCCATGTTTTGTCTGGTAAACCTGCTCCTGGCCCGCCCTGCTTGACGACCCTGACTAAGATGGCATTCCAGTGGAGGAACGTTCTCCACGTCCTGCTACCAACTTCTGCTTCTGCATCAGTTCTGTTGCTCTTTCTGTGTCTCTGCTACCTTCTCCAAACCCCAGACGGTCTCAGCAGATGACCGCTTATGCTGAGACACGTTCTGCTGGAGATTTCTTCCTGTTAAAATTGAGTTTTTCCTCTCCACTGTCGCTTCATGCTTGCTCAGTGTGAGGGATTGCTGAGAAGTCCCGACGCAATCGTCTGTGGTTCTCTAATTCCTAGATTAAACATTGTATTGTAATAACGTTTCTTGTAAAGTGCCTTGAGATGACATTTGTTGTGAAATGGCGCTATATAAATAAACTGAATTGAATTGAATTTTATTTTTAAATATACATTCTTTCCTGTCATACAGACCTACAACACATTCCAAAAAAAGATTGGGATAATATCACTTTAGGACTAGTAATCACGTAAATTGATTAATTTATGATGTGATATGAAACAGCTGCTGATACATGCGGCTGAAATGAGTTTCCTCCGTGTGGTGGCTGGGCTCTGCCTTAGAGATAGTGAGAGCTCAGTCGGAGCAGAGAGAATAAACTTGCCTTGTCTTGGATGGGTGAAACAGGTGATGTCAGCAAGTAATTGTAATTATGATTTGGAGGAAAAGCAGAGTCCAAGAAAGGTCTAGTCCTTTAGGAGAAAAGATGGGCCGGAGATCACCAGTTTGCCAACAAATATGTAAGTAAATTATTGAAATGTTTTAAAACAATGTTCCTCAAAGAAAGAAAGAGATTTTGATATTTCAACTTCAATAACAGTTCATAACATCTTTAAAAGATTCAAGGGATCTAGAGAAATTTCAGTGCGTAAAGGTCAGATGAATTTGAAGGTCGTCTGTACTTGTGAAAAAGGGAGCCAAGTGGTAAGAGCTATAAAGCAAAAAGCATTGGGCCTAGGATGTGGCACACAACATGTAAGTGGGGCGCTATTAGAGTTATCATTGTCAAACAAGGTTACATTACAAAGTATTTTTGTAAACTTTCGTTATTGACCAAATACTTATTTTCTACAATACAAATATATCATTAAAAAAAATCATACAATGTGATTTCCTGGATTTGTTTTTACATTTTGTCTCTACTTGTTGAAGTGTACCTATGATAGAACTTACAGACCTCTCTCATCTTATTAAGGGGCTGTTTACACGACAACGTATTTCAGCAAAACAGAGGTTTTTCTCTGCGTTTTGGCCTCTCGTTTACATGACAACAGGGAGACGGGGGGTCGAAAACGCATCTTTTCGAAAACGGCTCCCAGAGTAGAGAAATCTGAAAACGCTGTGTGATTCGTTTTAATGTACACGCAAGTGTGAGACTTTTGAAAACGATCATGTCACTACCAGCCGCCTACGGCCTTTCTGGAATTGCACATTCCGCCTTTCTTCAGAAAAAACAACAATAGCGGATCCAGGTACGCTGTTACTGATGATGTAGCTTCTGAAGTTATTTGGTCTCTGTAAGCAAAGTTAGAGATCATGAGGCTTTTATGCGTTCGCCGACGAAAATGCATACAGTATGTGCATTAAATAATAAATACGCCTTTCTTTAAGCGTAAGAAAAATAAAAGAAGTTTGTGGAAAAGACCCAATTGTTCGTTAGCTTGATATGTTTCTTTTCTGGGTTGTGAGCAGGAAACCTTGGAATCCTGCATCTCTATTTAGGGCGCTATACTAGTCACTGCCATCTAAAGGCCGCACATATGTACTACATCGTTTTCAATCATGCCCCCCTTTCGTGTAAACACAGTGCGTTTTCACCCCGCGTATTCAAACAAAAATGGTAACGTTGTCGTGTGAAGCCTGCCTTAGTCGGACAACTTGCACAATCAAAGGCTGCCCATTACTTTTTGCCAAGCGTGCAGGCGCTCTGGTTTCTCTTCACCATCCGTCTTCACTCCAGCTGAGCGATTAGCTTTCATTAAAGCCACTTTTTAATTGATTTACATAAGTGTGACTTAATTGAATATAAGAGACTGCAGATCAGGGTTTGAACAGGAAGTGTCTAGGTTTACTCCAGTGTGTGTGTGTGTGTGTGTGTGTGTTGTTCTTAGGATGCCTTGGGCACTACTGTCGGGACTGAAGCCAGACAGCTTACAGTCTGGAACTTGATAGAGTCTGGCTGTGTTTTATATGCTTATACATTATGAATGAAGTGTACCTCCCATCATTGAGCTGAAATAAACAGGGAGGTGTGTTTTGGAGCTACAAAGAGTCACTGATCAGTATGGATGCAGAAACATGAATGCAATTCTTTGATTTAACCATCTTTTTTTTTAAATACATACATAGCTGGCCCTCAGATTGTTCCTGTCCTTGCTTCATCCTTTTAAAACTATTAACTGATCTTGCCACACTTGACAGTAACAACTACAAAAAAGGGTTTTTGTAAATCTAAAAACAGATCTTTAATGACCTAAACTCAAACCAATTTGTATTAACAAAAACAAACCACATATGTGCTGCAGCTGAAACATTTTTCCCCCTGACATATTTGGCTGTTGCACAAATACATACACAGCTTTAAAATGTTTATCTTATCTCTTTTGGGAACCGTTTGCGACTTCCCTGACAGTGACCTATGCTGATTTACAGAGTTTGGACATTTAGAGGAGGGGGAGACACCTAATCTGAGCATCTTAAAGTTCAGGCTCTCTCTTTCCTCTTGCAACCCCAAGGTCTCTCGTTTCCTGCGTTTCCCACAAACGTCTCCTTCAATGATACACTATTGATTTATGTTCCAGCGTGCGACAGCGACTGAGCAAGGGACACTGAAGGAGAGACAGAAATATCAAACCATGGAACAGAGACAGAAAATGAAAGATTTTATTAATGTTGTCAATTTTAGATAACAAAGGTCTAGTTTTATAGTCTTGGAAAAGAGAAATGTTTAGTGGGGACAGTTTTCGACTGCTCTCTGCTATTTAAAAGAGGAAATAAATTATATTTGACACAGAGGACAAGCTAGACTGTTTCTAGGCTCATTTTGACGGTCAGTCTATTTTTACCTCACAATTTTTAAGATAACATTCAATAGTATTTTTTTTTAATTAATTTCAGTTAATATTCAATCTGTACAAGCTGAACAGAGAACTATAAATAAACAATTAATTGAAACAGTTTGGCTTAAAATGTGAACATTTCCACTGCTCTGGCCTGATTGCACACCTCACAAGTTCCTTATAGTCTGCATGGAATTGAAATGCGCAACCATTTCTGCATAATCAAATGTTTCCTGCAGAGTTTTTTTTTTTATAAGGTTTTGGAGTTTTGCCACGGACATTTGGCTTGGAGGTTTAGATGTTGTTCTGGAGGCTGAATCCACGCACGGTTTCCATGCTGGAGACTGGAATTTCTGTCAAAGTTTTGAAATCGGGGAACATTTGTTCAATTGAGGTGATCAGAAGTCTTAAAGGCTGAGTGAATGTGCTGTTTCCTGAAGCAATCGCGTTAGCGAGAGGAAACCTTGCAGTACACTCCGCTTCTGAACTGGTGGTGGAGATGACACCAGGTCTGTAACCAGCTGCACTGGTCCATAGTCCTGCTCCCATAACTTCTGTAACTCTTCAGCATTCTGTCAGCTCCCGGTTAGAGAGATATATTGCAGTTGTGTGTCCAGGTCTGAGATGATGCTCAGTTGCTCTCGTGGGAATCTTTTTTTTATTTTTTCATTTAGTTACTGTACTTTCTGCATACAGAGAACGTCCTCATATTTGCATCAGGTGGTCAAAGGTGTGAATTGTAATCTCTCAAAATGGTGGCAGGTAGGCAGTGTTAACCAAAGAGTGTTCCTTAGCAAGTGCTGTGTTGATTCAGTACGTTTTTTAGGGTTGGACGATATAGAAAAAGAGCATATCGATAAAGGAATAGTCATATTGATCAATATAGATTATTATCGATAAATATCACATAATGTAAAAAATATTTTTCAAGTGCCTCCCCGGTCATTTTGTTATTCTTCAATGAAATAATTCAACTAAGAATTAAATTAATGAATTTTTCAAACTCTTCTTTTTATCATAACTAAGTTTGTAAGACACAGAAACAAATCAGGAGACCTGAGTAACCTCAGTAAGCACAAAGAAAAGTAATATTATCAACCATTGTATTATACATCTTTTTAAATTATGTTAGTAACTTAAATTAAAGGCTAATCTTGATGCTTTTTAATCCTTTAAACGTTTAATGACACTTTATAATAATAATGGCTGAAACCTTTGGATTAGTTTGTCAATAAAGCAACTTCTAATTCACGTCAGCTCTGGTTCAGGTGTTGGCTAAAGCTAACCAGCTAGTCATCAGAGTGTAGACAGAGTCCAAAATATTGCAGCCCAGTCAGTCACTGAGAGCTGAAGACGGCAGGTCTGTCCAACCCTGTTGTGTTTTTTAAAGTGTTTTTTGTTTCTGAGGACCAGGAGCAGAACCAAGGGGACATTTTAAAAGCCTCAGGTGCTGTTAGCAGCGCAACCTGGGTACATTTCCTGTGTCTCTCTGTAACAGATTCGTAGCGAGCTGGAGACGGGAGTCCTGCTTAAAACAGCTGATCATAGTTTTATATTTCGTTTATTATTGCTACTTTTGGTGTTTTAGTGTGTCGAGGATCAGTTCAAATTGGGATGTAGCCTTTACCTGAGCCTCTAAAACATTTATATGGAACAACTTCCTCCGCTGCTCCCTTGCTGTGACGTCTGACCGCGGCGAAGTTACGGCGATGGTTTGCTTAGGGACTATCAAAAAATCCTGTTTCAGCTCAAACCATTTAATCCTTTTTGTGGTTTGAAAGGAGAGGGTGGCTGACAGAGCTGCGTGGGTCATTGTTAATGATTTGTTTGGAGTAAGTAATGATTTTTGTATTAAGCTGCCTGATAGGGTTTAATGAAAAAATGAGGGGGACGTTTTTTTTTCTACCGAACTTTGTTATCGACCAACTTTTTTTTCTATCGCACCACACGGCTATCAATAAATATATATTGCTATCGAATTATCGTCCAGCCCTACTGGTAATCACCCCCAAACCCTCCCCAGGAAACATCCCAGTATTTAATTTTAACAATTTAATTTTTCCTAAGCTCATGGGAGGGCTTGGTGCTGCTAGCCCACCTTTACCAGCTGTCTGTAACTCCCAATACTGGTCTATGCATTGAAACAAATAAAACCAGTTAAAGATAAATTATATAATGAAAAATCAAATTATTGTCCCGCTCTAATGTTTTAAAAGCAGAAGTGAAGACAAAACTTTTTTCGGAAGAAGTAAGGTTTAATTAAATGATATGCTGAATTAGAAATTCATAACCTTTTGGAAAATTTATTAGATTTTATGGATCAGTCAACAATTATGAATCTAATTTAGTATTTTGGCATACTAAAAAGGCTGTTTCAAAAGGATCTATGAGATTAGTTTTTGCTATTTAAACTATTTTAAAATTGATCTGCATTTTTAATACTTTAAATAACAATCCTAATTGTTTATGAATGCCAGCACTCTGCTGAGGCAGTCTGCAAAAACAGATAAACAATGTTCATCAGCATTAACGCACAAAGCTATTGTTAGCATGTAGCCTAGCTAAGGGATCACTTTGTGTAGCCTGGCACTACAGAACAAGGGAAACTATTACCATTACTATTGGTCAATAACCTTATAAAAACACAGTTTATACCCATGGTAAAACGGCACGTTTGTACCTGATCAGTCTGAAGAATGAAATCTTGCAAAAACAGGGAAATAGGCAGTCTTAAAATTGTTTATCCTTAACTGATATATCTCTGTCCAAACGAAACATTAACTGAACGATTCTAAGATCTCTGTAGAGGGGGGAATCTATTGTCTGGTCAACATTAAAGAAGGAAATCAGCTGTGATTAGCTGGTTGGCTAGCAGTGGTTGTGCTAGCAGCAGCCCTCTGAACATGTGGTTTTTCTCATTCGCACTGCTGTATTTCATCATCAACACTTACACTAATTATCAGGATTTTGAACAATCATGAGAAACACAACATAAGCCTGGACTAAATATTCATCAGTGATCAAGGTTTTAATGAAAGGAAGTCATCAAAAATTAGTCTTTTATGTCATTTTTGTAAAATCAAAATCATGTATGTAGCACTAGTCCCTCCGTTTGGTATTATTTAAAGTAACCTCATGTGATTTAATCCGTTAAAAAGTTAGTTGGAAGAGCCCGGCCACTTCTATGGAAGAGTAAATGGTCTGAGTCCGACTTTTGTTGTTTTATAGTTGTATTTATCCTTTACTTTCGAGTACTGGACTTTGTTCTGAAACCAGATGAAAAAAAAAGAAAAATCAGATATTCATTATAAGAAAAAAAAAGTATCATCCCAAGATGGGGAACATTTCAGTGTCAGTTCATTTAGCAGCAGGATAATGGTGGATCCTGTGCCTGCGCCTCTCATTGTATGTTTCTCAAACACAAACGCACAAGAACAACCTCCCTCGACACGCTGAACAGCTCATCTGTCTCAGGGAGTCCAACACAAAATTAGGGCCACTCTCTGCTCCCAGTTTCCAAGGCAACTGCTATGGTGGCTCCTGTGCACGACGGCCAACAGCGTGGCCGCTTTATTTACCTCTGCCAGCGGCTGTAATCCGCGTCACCTGCCTGCTGCGTCGCAAACCGTACCTTTGGAGAAGAACATCCAACCCCCACGAGCATCAGGAGGCCCCCACCCCCAACGTACATGCACACACACACACATTGATAAATGTAATGTAAATTTGTCATGCTGTCACACACAGATGAGGAAACCTACAGGGCAGAGAAATTTCAGAATGTGCATGCAAAAAAAAATCCATTCTGCCCATGTCTGCAAGACAATTTTGAGATAAACTCAATATATTTGCAACCTTCAGATGTAATCAGATAAAAAAAAAAACTGAAACACACATATACTAACAGGGCATGCATAGTGCAACGAATATGTTCAGTATCAAGCATGTAAAACACCTGTATGTAGGCTTTTACAAAAACCAAATCCACAAACAAAATTTATCAACCCCCCTCCGCTCGCCCCATCAGTCAGATGCATAATTGGCCTTCCATTATGCCAGAGTTCATTTGCATGGTTCCGGCTGAAGTGTTTACCAGATGTCTGTGGGTGTCGCTTACATGATTAGGCAGCAGTCCTGCTAATTTACTGGGTTGATCCTCTGGGTGCTTGTCCATCACTGGCTGAAATCAGGGGGAGGGGGGCTCTACAAAACTGCTGTGTGTTAGTGAAAAACTTTACGTTTTTAATATCAACAGATTCTATCATTAAGGTGAGTCAGTGCTTCCCAAGAGTGCAGACGTGTTTTCAGCTTGCTCTTGCTGCTTGCCTCTTTAATCATTTTTTAATCAATTTCTAATCATTTTTAATCATTCTTTTTTTTTACACATCTTGGATATCATTTTATTTTCTTTTTTTAAGTAAAACTTGAGTCTCTGTCTTCAACCAAAAAAGGTTAGAAATCTAGGGGTAAACATGGACTCCGACCTGAACTTAAACAGCCACATCAAAGCAATAACATCAACAGCTTTTTACCATCTGAAAAAAATTGCTAAGATCAGAGGAATGGAGTCGAAACCAGACTTAGAGAGACTTATCCATGCATTTGTCTCCAGCAGGTTAGACTATTGTAACGGCCTGCTCACTGGCCTCTCTAAGCGAGCTGTTAGACAGCTGCAGTACATGCAGAACGCTGCTGCTCGAGTCCTGACAAGAACCAGGAAATACGACCATATTAGTCCAGTGCTCCGGTCTCTGCACTGGCTTCCTGTCGCTCAGAGAATAGAATTTCAAACAGCTCTGCTTGTGTACAAGTCTTTTCATGGTTTGGCACCAAAGTACATCTCTGACCTGTTAGAGATATATGAACCATCTCGGGGACTGAGAACTTCAAGGAGCGGTCTCATGGTGGTTCCCAGAGTCAACAATAAACACGGTGAGGCTGCATTTCACTTTCAGGCAGCTAAAATCTGGAACAGTCTTCATGAGGATGTGAGACAAGGCTCAACTCTACCAATGTCTAAATCCAGGCTGAAAACAGTTCTTTTTACCTGAGCATATGACAATTGAAAGTATTTTATCTGCACTCTTGCTTTTTATTGTAATAAATTATTTTCGGGGTTGATGTTTTTTTTGTTTTGTTTATCTGTTTTCTTAATTTATGCAACTGTGAAACACTTTGAATTGCCTTGTGTATGAAATGTGCTTTACAAATAAACTTGCCTTGCCTGCTAAATGTTACCGCAGACTCGTAACATCTGCAACAAGATTAATGCAACTATAAAAATGGTGGTTTTGGAGGCCTGTGGCTGCTTAAGTTTCACCTATGCTCTCTCATAACTATGAAGACATGACCAGAAAAAAAGAATACAACTTCTACTACTGACAGAAAATAGTCCATACGGTTTAAGACATTACATTTTAATAATAAAATCAAGCTTTGTTTCTTTCTTTATTTCAAAAATAAAATATCAGTAAATATCTGATAACCGATTATTCGCTTACATCGAGAGTGTGGACCTGAATTAGAACTTGTGTGGGGTTGTTACGTATAGCCTTCAGTTCTAAAGGCTTCTGAGGTAAAGTGCAGACTCGCCTCACAACCCAAACCCAGCCAAGGGGCAAAAAACTCTGCCAGCCACAGGAGATGCCAACGAGCAAGTGACAAAACTTGGAGTTCTCCCCTCATCCACCAGGGGCTGGTACCACAGAGGAGCAAGTTTCCATTGGCCCCCTATTTTAAAACTACTAACTTTGCAGCAGAAAGAAACATTCTTACAGCCTGGTTAAAAAAACAAAAAAACATTTTAGGTTTGATAGATAAGGTTTACTATCATGACAACTCTGAGGGGGGTCGGTTTTTATATCTCATCCATTTATATGTAATTTAAGTTTAGAATGATGAACAATTAAGGATGTGTCCTTGATTGAGTGGTCCCAGATAAGCCGTCAGCCTCAGCATCAAGTCAACAGTGTAGGGCATTTTGTTTCTCTGAACTTCACCATCAGTTGTGTCCATAACTAGGGATGTCAGATATTATCGGCCTAAAGTCATTATAAGCCGATATTGGCATTAAAATGTAATATCGGAAATTATCGGTATTGGTTTCTATTTTTTGAATAAGATGAGTTTTTCACACCATACACATATTATATATCAAACTCTTCAGCTACTTCTTTTCTCTCTCAGATTGTAAAATATGACAGATTTGAGGTTTAGCCGGGTCGTTTGTCCACAGTTTTCCGGTTAAAAGCTTCCACTTACCAAGCTCTGGGTTAGCTCAGTTAGCCTGTAGCTACATCAATTTCAATGGTGTCAATCATTCACCCCCACCCTCCACCCCTTTGCCCATTTTTTTAAATTTTCCGGGAGTGACTAAACGCGTGACATGGACAAGATGGCGGTGTTTGAAACTGCCCAGGAGGCGACTATCTCGATACAGTCTATGGACACAACCCACAGAGGACTGTCAGGGCTTTTTTATTACTCTTTATTTCTCATGTCGCCTGGCTAGGAGACAGAACATATCAGACACAAAAAACTGGAATGTAGTAACTGCTGATAGGGTTTCCAGAAGAGGAGATACGCACACACCTCCAAAATAAACCATGGCTAGTTCTGTGCTGGTTGCTATGAGTCAAGTGGAAGTTTTATGTTACTTTAAGTTACAGCAAAAGAAATATCTCCAGCATTATCTTGAAAAATGATTAGGACTGATTAGGGCTTAATTATAATGATGACTGAGTTCTCATTCAGCTGTTATCCCTAAATAAAGACAAATTTCATGTCTACTAGAACCCATGTTGGACACAATGTGAAATTCTGTTGTTTTCATCAGCTACAGTACTACATAAAGTAGATTACGTTTGGCTTGCTTTTCTGTTAAGCAACAAGTATCTTTACCACAGTTTGAGAACCATAAATATAGTGCATAGCTACCTCCAGGAAAGTCCCGCCAGGTCATGGCCCTAGGCCATGGGTTTCCACCACCTCCAGTCCACAAGGGTTGGTGAACTTCCAGTTTTAGATGAGTCTCTGCTCCAACGCAGCTGATTTCAGTGGTCCAGTTGATTAATTTGTTTTGAACCAGAGAAGCAACTAAAACATGCTCAGTGTCAGTCTTTGTGAACTCTGGACACCACTGCCTTAGATGCAGGGTCATTGTGGGCTCAGAGGGTGCCATGGAGGAAATCATTGTGAAAAAGTCTTGGGAAACCAGCCATGTTCTTATGGCACATGGACCTTTAGTAGGTGTGAGGTAGTGGAAACACCAAAACATAAATGTTCTTCTTAGGTTAATGATATTTTGTGTAAATCGTATGTTCTTATTTGCACCTCAGAGGGACACTGGAAACAGTGAGATACACGGATGTATACTTCTGACATCGTATTCGTACTCAGTGTTTCCTCTCAGAGAAAAACTGCAAACACATAAAAACACTGTCTGGCAAACCGAGTCGTCCATTCCAGTAATAAATGATTGACTGCACAAGATTTCCATTTTGTAAACAAGAGGCGGCTCGCTCCGTCATCCAGAGAAGAGACATTTCCATTAGTGAGCCGGTGATGGACGCCTGCACACAGAATCAGCTCATACATGTTTCCAATCATTTGTTGTGACACTTGCATATAAACACAGTTGAAAGCAGCCACACACAAACACCTGCTGGAACACAGACGCACAGACCTATAGAGTATGAACTCTGCAAAGTGACACATGCTCATTTGCAGCCGACTCCCGCCTGTCACAACATTACATTTAATGGACACGTAAGTCTGGCAGGGCGTTTTTCCTGGAGCTGCCTGTCTCCATCCAGACATTTCTGCAGTAGGAAGGTTACCTGCTTTCCAGACGACATCCAAATATCATGTTGGGTGTCGCGCCTATCTGAAATAGCAATCAGCAGATGTAAATGTCATCGGGTTTTCAACTTGAGGGTGTTTTAATAGGAACATTCTGATCCTGGGATTTAAATCCAATATAGATGGCTTATCCGATTCATGTATGTGCTCCACGAAAATGGTCAGGAAGTGTTTTCAAATGCCACAGAAATGTCACAGATAATACAAAGGTACACATTTATTATAGGATATGACAAACAGGCATGCTATCGGTTGTGTTTTTACTCTAAACCATGGAAGGCTTTGACGAATTACAGTAACTCTCTACTGAACTCATCCAGGCCTAATAAACCTGCTCAAATGCAGTTAAGATAGGAGAAGCTGACAGTATATATATATATATATGTATGCAAGAGGTGTTTCGTTATGAATGTAACCCATCTAATCTAATCTAACCCATCCCATTGAAGTCATTTTCATCATTCTGTTGTGGAAACACAATTTCATTTTAAAAAACTGAAAAACTCATTTGCATATCTATATTTACAAACATAAGATTGTTATTCATAATTTCTAATTAAAATTCCCAATGTTCTAAACAAGCCACCTGTGACTGCAAGATCGCAGTTTACAGACCCCTGGTTTATAGTTAGTAACTCATTGATAATAATAATAATAATAATAATAATAATAATAATAATAATAATAATAATAATAATAATAATAATAATAATAAAACTTATATAGCGCTTTTTTGGACACTCAAAGACGCTTAACAGTACAAAGACCAAAACCGACACATAAAAAAAAAAAAGCCAGTTTGAAGAGTTGGGTTTTTAGCACTGATTTAAAGTTTTGTAATGAGTGTATGTTTCTGATCGACTGAGGGAGAGAGTTCCAGAGAGTGGCGGCTGCGATCGCAAATGCTTGGTCCCCCAAGGTCCAGCGGTTAGCGCGGGTGATGGGAGTGAGGCGGTTGGTGCCCGCTGAGCGGAGGTGGCGGGTAGGTAGGTGTTGCTGCAAAAGCTTGCTGAGGTAAAGCGGGGCCAGGTTATGGAGGGATTTGTAGGTGAGGAGGAGAAGCTTGTATCGAATGGGGAGCCAGTGGAGCTGTTTAAGGACGGGGGTGATGTGTTCTCTTGACCGGGTGTGGGGGAGGAGGCGGGCAGCGGAGTTCTGGATGTATTGCAGTTTTTGGAGATGAGTGGTGGGAAGTCCATAAAGAAGGCTATTGCAATAGTCAAGTCTGGACATGATAAAAGCGTGAATGAGAATTTTTCGGCATCAGTTCGTGATGCTTCAACATATCAGGAGCCTGGTGACGTAATCCTGGGACCTACTGTAGGTCGGGGGGCAGGTCCAGCAAAAGTAATTTATTCAACATGGAGGAAATACGTAAGGGATAATGCCCGACGAGGTGTACATTATCAGAAAATAATGGACGACGCGGAGGCGTGAACCGTCCGACGCTTTGGTTGCTTCCGCGAAGTCCATTATTTTCTGATAATGGACACCTCAAAGGGCATTATCCCGCTTATACCATTGTCACTTACGAAAGAAAGACATATTTAATCAAGTAGTAATACTTTCATGTGTTTTAGAGTTAAAATCGTGAGGTTTTTTATATAAGTCGAGCGCACTATTTAATATCTCCCGTATACAGGTGTTGCCAAGCAACGTAGCCAGAGCGAGCCGACCGCTGCGATGTATCAGTGAGGGGAAATGAGATTATGGCTATACCTTACGTTACGTGATACAAAATATAGTTTCAGAAGGCCAGTACACTACTTACTGCTTGTGTGTGTCCAGAGGATAATGCAAACAACGTTGAGACTCCATTGCCATTTGAGCCAGCGCAATAATTTAGAACTGTCATCAGGCAATTTGACGGAACGCCTTTCCTAGGTGTACATTATCACTTTTTAATGTACATCCTCCAGCCAATCGGAATTGAGCATCTACCCAGACCATGGTATAAGCTTAATGATGTAGCTAATCACCCGAGCTATATGACACCAGTTTTTTCTAAACAGTGTAGGAGGAGAGAGCCAACAGGTGAGAGGTGACCAGAGCGTGTGAGTTCAAGATTGATTGAACCTTTCCGCACCAAATAATCAATGAACGAGTGTCATTCACTCAATTTAATTTGGGAAATAATGACTCTGAGAGGCGGTGATAAACTGGATGAACTGAAATGATTTACTGTGATGAATTGCTTCCTTTCACTGGAACTGAACAATATAACACTTTCGAACTGCATTCTTCCATGTTGCTTTTGTATTTTGAACTTGTGATTACTTGTGGTTGTGTTGAATAATGTTTGTGACTATGAATAAGATTGTGAGTGGTTTTAGCTTAAAGATATTGTCAACCTAAAAAGGTCTTGTTAACTTAAAACTTAAAAAATTTTCAGACTTTGAGCTGACTTGCTGACCTCCCTAAGCCAGGGATTGTGGGTTTGAGTCCCATCTGGGGTGCCAATTTTTGTCGTGGTTCAGCTTACTTTATTTTAATGCTGGGGTGCTGGAGCTCACTTTCTCCTTTTTACATATTCATGAACACATTTTACAGATGTGACAGCCGTCCATTCAGCCGCTCTGTAAACTCTGCAGATGGACGTTGTAGTGGACAGTGGGAGGAGACATCCTGAAGCTCTGCAGACCATCCTCTGATATTTCACTCCCCAACCAGAGATGACCAGCCACGGATCCCTGCCGCAGCACTCCATCCATGTCTCTAGCAGCACTGCTTGGGATTTTTGTGTATTTTTGAAAAAGAATTAAATGATTTACAACCCAATCACTCAGTTTAATATTTCAAGTACCTGTTAAAATGTATTATTTTCTGGACTTAAAAGCTTTCTACAAATTATTAAAAAAATGTATTTTGTTTTTAAATGTTAAATTAATTTAAAAAAAACTATGAACATTAAGAAAAACTAACTACAATGAATTACAAGAAGTATTTCTTTCATTCAGTTTATTCAGAACAAATCTTTCTTGAAACAATTATAAATAATTTTATATTTACACCCCCACCCTACTAAAAACAAAACAAAATTATCTCCCTGCTCTCCTTTCCCCAGCCTCCCTCTACAGCCTCATCCCGTCCCTCATGAAGTCACAGATCACAAAAAAAGTAAGCTCAAATGTAGGGATTGCTCTTTGTTAACTTATGTTACTGACAAAAATATTATTCATTTTATATCGAAATAATATTTCTTTTTTAAATTGTTCCACTTATTTTTTTCCTGGGCAGGGTTCACTTTCAAACCAGCTTCTCCAGAACTTAATCCTAATGTAGGAGAAAATATTGCTTTTGTGATAATAACAGCCATCAAGATGAACAATACTGCACAGAACTATCACAAGAAACAAAATATAAGAAGAGGGAAAATATTTAAATTGTTTAATGACTGCAATTAGATGATCTGTAGGCTACTGCACAACACAAAATAAACAACATCTTGATATAATTAGTAGTATGAAGGTGAATAAAACTATACTCATATGGATTTGTAATTAAATGTAATCTTATACGCCGACGCCACAGTATTAGAGTTCTTTGCTCGGATGAATAGCTCATCATTCGGAGTTTTATGAATGGGTCAGCTTACTGCGTTGTCCAGAAAAAGCTTAATTCACTAATAAGAAATTAGCTGTTTATAAGTTAATATTCACTGGGAGGTAAGAAACAAGCTAATTTATGAACATGGTTTTATTCACAGATATAAATGTACAAAAATGCTTAATAAGGATGCCCCCTAAGAAAGAGGGAAAGACGGGTAGACCCTACCGGGACCGAACAACCCAAGTATCGCGCCAGGCGTCCCAATCAGTCTAATAATGCCCAACACCACAACAGCTATAAGCTTTTGCTTTTTGTACTGCCAGTTTTTTTAAAACGTACATTTGAAAGCATACACATCCCCCGTCACTGTACCGCTCGCTTCGTCTGCCATTGTTTTTGACTGCTTGAAGCTCTCTGCTGAAAAGAATTATGGGAAAGGTAGGAATTGAAAGGATCAACCAGACCCATCCTTTAAATCCAGAGAGAGGACACATTTGTTGGGCGTATTTGAAGGATCCTTCAAATTTGGACAGCCTTTGTCGCGGTGCTGTGACGTAGGATCCTTCAAATGAGTCCTCCGGAGGGTGCAGACCCTAAATTTAGACACACCCTATGACTACAACAGGCATGCTAATGTTATTGATAGCACAGGGTGTTATTTGTAGCATTTTTTAGCTTTGTCAGACTAAAGTTAGAACTAGCATGTTAGTGTTTATGCTAGAGCATGGGCAATAATTGATGTGCTTTAGCTTTATAAAGCTATAACTAGCACTAGCATATCAATGCCACCGCTTGAGTGTTAGCTTTAGCACTTCGGCCGTATCAGGCTATAGTTAGCACTGTCATACTTATGTACCTCCAATATGAGTAAGTCACAAATGTTTTCAGGATCATATGCTAGGCCTGTTTGGTTTTCTTGGGGTTTTTTTTCTTTTACAAATGTAATGCACACCGTCTTTGCACTCAGATTCTTCTGTTTTGATTGAAATGTCTGGTTTTTAAGACAATGAAAGCAAATACATGTGAAATTTGGGAAGCAAACTAGTGGGGAATGTGGAAATTATGCATGTTAGAGCCTCACTGCTCACAGTTCCAGGCAGCAATATTTGTGCACCCTATTCTGCACTCTGGGAGGTTTATTAGTAAGCTGTGCAGCAGTAGTGATGGCTTAGAATTCACTTCCACCTTCACGACGCAAAGGAAGCCTGGGCAACATGTTATTCAACTCGCCCCAGTCACTGGCAATGACCTGTATCAGCTCTCCGAATTAATAAACCGTGACTTGGCTACACTGACCCATAAATTACTCCTGTTGTTGAAGATTATTGGCTCCTTTGAAATGCACTCCTTTGAAGGCAGTGGTTAGAGGGTAACGGTGCGACCTGAAAGATCAAACCCTGCAACCACAAACATGTCCGTCAAGTCTCTAAAACACAAAACCCACATTCTCACTTATTTTTGGGAAGTTTTTTCTTCCTCGAGTGCAAATTGTAGAGAAAACAGCATGTGCTGACTGGCGGTAGAGCAAATAAACAAGTCTGGATATTATATTAAAATGCATTGCATCACTGTGGATGTGCTGAACTCCGACAGAAATCCTAATGTGCATTTTCATTAGTCTGTGGAAGTAAAATAATGCCTTTCATAAAACACAAACACCCCAGAGATTCAGATGGTGGAGAGAAGCACTTTTCAAGAGTAGAATTAGGTGTTTCATGAGGATAATCAGCATAACAATAAAATTGGGAAACTAAAAGCTGCAGCATAACTGAATCATAGCATCACAATTAGGATTTTATATTTAATGTCAGTGTAATGCCTTATAGTACAGGAAACATGGATGCAGCATTAAAACCGTTTCTATTTTGTTGAGCTATAATAAAACTGGAATGATCTCCTCATATTGGAGATGTGATTCTGAAGCTACGAAGAGGGAGGAGAACTACTTTTCTTCTTTGGCTTCAGCATTTCACAGCTTTACAGGAAAAACAAAATTGTTCTTGAAGTGGAGCCTCCTCTATTTATTTCAGTGGAAAAAGCCAAAATACTCACTTCTGAAATCTTGTTTAAGTAATTAGACAGATTAAACTTGTACCAGTTTCTTCAAAATAGAAGAATATTTTCCAAAATCCATGATGTTGCTCGTTGTTTTTGACTTGTACTTCGTTTTTTCAGCAAGCCCATATTTTCGATTTTTTTTTTCCAGCATAATCTCACAGATGCCAACATGACAAACTGGATGCTGCAGCTGGAGGCAGTTTTTAAAGCTCTACCTATCATTGAATCCATTTTGTACACAATAGAAAATGGTCACTTAACTATTTAAAAGTCATGTCATAATTTCAAATAAATGTGTGTAGTGGTAGGGGTTAATGCAGGTCTCTTTACTACTGGAAACACTTTCATGCTCCCTGGAAGTCTTAGAAGTTGCAGCAGAGACTAAAGCCTAGTTCATACTTCTCCGTCAGCAAGTTTTCACCCAGACAGAAGTATTGACAGAGACGTTTTTTATAGCTGTTTACATGTGCAAAATATCCTTAATACGATCATAGCTTGGATTAGAATTTGACTGTGTACAGTACATTATGAAGGACCAAAACTGTCATAATTAAGAATAAAAGTAGAAATATATACCTTTTGACTGGTGACCTGTCCAGGGTGTACCCCACCTCTCGCCTGTTGACAGCTGGAAAATAGGTAAAGGTTTAAACAGTTTTTGCAAGTCCTGGTTGGAAGGGAATTTCAGTCCTGATTATGTTTTTTTTAAACCTGATTGTTGCAGTCTGGGCCTGTCCTGATTTGTTTTGAAGCTAAATCCCACACTGATGAATGAACACAGGACAGACTGAACAATAGCCTTCTAGAAGATGACTCCTGAGTGACATTGTACTTCTTGAGTTGCTGCCAGAAGTACAGTCTCTGCCAGGCCTTTTTTTCTGAACAGTGTCTATGTGTGGAATATATGAGATTGATTATATTAGATTTCTAGGAACTGGAAATAATCTACAACGGACGGTGTTGAGGTTGGTGACAGAAGCCAGTGAAGGGGTGTTTTCCACAAATCCCCATCATCTCCACTGTCTTCAGCTAGCATTGTTGTCAACTCACCATATCTTAAGAGGAGTCATAACCTGAAATTTTCACATTTCCACGTGATAACATGTATATTATGGATTGAACGATTTTACACTGGCCGGGAAGCTGATATTTAAACGTTAAGCATTTGTTTACCCTTTATTTCATTAACCACCCCAACTGCACTTATAAATATCTTGATTTCTCCCCCGTCTTGACGTGAAATCGGCAAAATATAATATAAGGACATCGCCGACTAATGCCCTCTCCCCCATCCCCCTTGCATTCAGTCGAGCGCCGCCATTACTTAATTCAGATTTGGAGTAAACTCGGACTCGTGCGTGGAAAATGAAGAAGCAAGGCACACATGCGGTTTGCTCTGTTGAGTCCCAAAGCTGGACCAAGCTAACAGGGACCCGTGGATTAAATTCATTTTTAATGACGCTGTTCCTGCAAACCTTCCCACTGGTCTAAGTGTCTGTGCTAAACATTTTAAGACAGAATGCTTTGCTAATTTGGGACTAAATCAGGCGAAGATGGCATTGAAGCTCTGTTTGGAAAGAGGCTGCATTGCAAAAATCAGACACTTCCCTGCAATTCAAATGAAGGCTGTGGTTCTATTACTCTACTGTGTATGACAAAAAGCAGCTAACTGTTTGTTATGCACAAATTCAACAAATGTCATCTCATGGCACTTTACAACAAAAGTCATTTCAATCCAATTATACAGACATTCCAATCAGTTTAAAGTTTTCTATGTAAGGAATGCCAACAAATTGCGATGACTTGTCATCGTGAGTTTGTGCCTGGATCATGCAGACTCCAACCACTGATATTCCTCAGCAATCCCTCATACTGAGCAAGCATGTAACGACAATCGAGAGGAAAAACTCCCCTTTAACAGGAAGAAACCTCCGGCAGAACCTGGCTCAGTACAAGCGGTCATCTGCCACGACCGTCTGGGGGTCTGAGAAGACAGAGACGAGACAGCATGGAGGATGCTCTGTGACTCTGAGCATCATCTTGACCGATGTTCCCCATCCAGCAGGGGGCGTTATAGTTGAGCCGGGTACCAGACAATGTGGAGCTTCTACGGGGAGAAAAACAATGAGAGAAAACTGCGTTAACAATCACAATAACAGCAGAAAACAATATATCTAACAAATGCAAGTCATCTGTGCGTTGTTCATGTCAGGAGTCCCGTTAACCTACTGTGGTAGTCTTCAACAGGTAAAGAAAATTACCATGCATTTTTATGTAAATACATATACCATATTTAGGGATGTATCGATACCATTCAAATGTACTCTTATCTGTGAGTTAACTGAAACAATGCACCAATACTTAAAAGTTGGAAAATCTGTAAAACTCTGATTTGGACTAATCCAGTGTGATTTGGAGTCGTACTCTGTTTTTTAGTTTTTTGTTTGTAATTATGTCCATAATGTACATATTTTTTGTGAACCCTTAAATTCTGCTCTCTTTTTGCTTTGCTGTTGTTGGAACATAATTTCTCCTTGTGGGACAGTAAAATGATTGTTCTATTCTATTTTATGATTTCAAGGAAAATGTTTATTTTTCACTTGACATTTTACTTTTGTGGCAATTTTTTTCATACGTTAATTTCTATCTCACCATTCGTTGTAAGAAGCAGAAAAGAAAACCAGTCTTCCATTTCATTTTTTTTTTGTAAAAGTTTCGCTCTTTGTACTCTGTATCGGCAAGTATCGCTATGGTATCTGTTTGAAATAAGCGGCATCATTACATCCCTAACTTTATTAATACAAATATATAAATGAACTGAAAACTAAATGACAAAACAAGCTAAACTGTTAGGAACAACCTTCAAAAACCCTGAACAACGCTACAAATGATTGTATCACTGCTGTAAGGTTGGGTCAATCAATCTAGTTGAGAAAAACAATGCACAAACCCATTTTGTAGTGCTGAATTTGAATGATGTCTTACTAGTATATACTGTTAGTGTGTCTTTAACTACCCCATTTTAGGAATAACTACTCTTTAAATATCTTCGGTCTAGCTTTGACTCAATAGCAGTGACATGCTCATAAAGATACCAACAAACCAAACAAGCCACTGTGTCTTTGCAGCATCAACAGTTCACTGCAGCTAACGCTTTGCTTGTAATCCTTTTACATGCTGTACAATCCAGCCCTCCCTCACAGTGGAGCTGTGTCACTCACAGGCTTCAACTTGGACATCTGTTAGCAATCTGCACGGAGAGTGATAGCAGCGACACTCGATAGAGGAGTCCTTGACTTGACAGGAGGAGAGGCTCAGGCAGACAGCGAAGTAAACACGGTGAGGAGATGACGGACTGCCAGAAAACCTGGCCTCCCACCTGCGAGCCTTCAGGCCCCCCCGGAGGGCACGAGCTGGTGTGTGCTCATGCCAGTAGATGATAGCAGCCGGTGAGCAGACGGCGTATGTGTGTATTTGTGCCTTTCTGTGCTTGTGCAGGAGTGTGAGGCTAAGATGAAGCTAGAGGACTTCTACAGAGGCCTCAAGAGATGCTGGGAAGGATGTTAACAAGCACCATGGAAGAACACACTTGCCTGGGATACCGCTCTCTTGTCTGCAGAAATTGTCTAATAAATGTGTCTCACAACAGGAGGTAGACCATTGTATTGCCTGCATGCTGTAAAATCTGCTCAGGTGACAACAATATACCCAAACTATGCCAGAAAACTATGAAAGGACATATACAGTGAAAGAAAGGGTAAGAGATCCTCTGCCTTCACAAATCTGGTCTATTTTTGTCACACTGAGGGGTAACACACAGCAGCGACAACATGGGGCGAAATTTACGCCCCTATTAGTTCATATGAAATACACACACCTTGTCAGTGGCAGACGCTCCAAGGCCTCTATCAACCAAATTCTCATTATTAAAAGGACTTTGGGTAAAAAGATTTCTCATTAGATCCTGGCTAGTGAAACTGAAAAACTGAAGCAACGCTAAATTCAGTCCAATGTTGTCTAATTTAAGCTACACTATTTGTTGGCATAAGTAGAAAACTGTATTTAAAATCATTGTAAGTTAAAGGCATTATTTGTGCCACCCTGCACTCCTGTTCTTTGCTCACCTTTAAAGGTCAACCAAATCTTACTATAAAAAAATCTTAAATAGAAAAAAGTATTTTCTAAATAATGATTATAAAAGCTGTCAAAACCTATGTTACCATATGTGGAAAATGTTATTGCCCCCCCATGTTAAATTAGGAATTACATCTGATTAACGGCCTTTTTTCTGCAGCAGACCGCTTTCCCAGCGCTATTCCACAGCTAGGCTGAGAAAGTTTTTTTTTTTCTTCTATTTTGTTTGTATAACTTAGGAATTGTTTTAACCAATTTATTGATGTATTTTTTGAAGGCAAGCGGCTGGCCACAATTGAATTTTCTTTCGTATAATTAAAAATTCCAACGATTTAATCTTAGCCACCCAAATTCAGTTTTACCATATACGCTCCTGAATACTGCCTGATCTTTAAAGCCAAAAAATCCCTTCAATAGAACCTGCCCTACAGCACGAAGCAGGCCAACACATCATGCCTCAATCTAAAGAAACTCAACAGATCACAAAGTCACTGAAATCTATCAGTCTGAAAAGGGTTACAAACCTTTTTCTAAGGTTTTGCACATGGAAACACACTGAAAGCGATAACTCACAAACAGTGGATTTGTAGTGATTGGTAGTGGCTGCCCGGCCAAAATCAATCCAAGAGTACATCAACAACTCTTTGAGGAGACAAAATAACCCAGGTTCTGAAAGGCCTAAATTTTTCCTTAATTTCCTGCAATTTTCCCCCCAAAACCTATGGAAGTTACAATGAATTCTTTGACAGAGAAATAGACGCACCTAAACATTTTGATGGTTTGATGGTGATAGATTATGTTGGATTGTGGACATAAAACTTTCTTTGGACTAACTATTTTACTGGGGTACAATATTTGAACAGTTGTGATCGTAAAAAGAACATTTTTGATCAAAGTGGCTCTGTTCTGTCAATGATATTAGGCGCTGAACATTGAGCTGGACATTATTTGGTATTTCCGAGTGTATAAGCGTATCCTTGATTGACATACATCATGGGAATCTCAAGAGTCTTAAACTTCCAATGATGTATAATATGTTAATACACATAGAAACTGTTACAAACAAAATGCGTAACGTTCTGTGACTCCTTAGCACGGGTCCCATGCTCATAATTTATAATTCAACAATAAGAAAGACTGGGGGAAAATTGACATGGGATGAGTTGTTTTGGTAGCTGTGGAGACAAAAGTAGACCTTTCCAGAAGGTGTGGATCCCATACAGATGTGGGTAGTAACTAGTTATATTTACTCAGTTTACTTGAGTATTTTTTATGTACTTTGAAGAGTTGTTTTACTTTGCTATAATTAATACTTTTACCTGAGTAATATTATGAAGTATTGCTACTCTTACTTGAGTAAAACTTCTGGAAACTCTACCCAGTGCAACTTCACTTAATGAAGAGCAAACATATTTTAACCCAGACACACACCTACAGTTTATTAAGGGAGACTACCTGTTTCTACTCAAGGTTTTGGTTTTCTGATGTAATATTCTAGCTGTTGAGCTTGTTTTTGCATTTTGAGGACTAGTAAATATGGAAAGTAAACACCATAAATTGTTAATGGAAGTACTTTATATACTGTGTGTGTATATATATATATATATATATATATATATATATATATACATTACCTACTGTAAGTATTAGTATTATGTTGAAAACACTGACTTATAAAAGTTTGTTTTCTGCTTGAAATTTAATATTTAATTATTATTTAGCTTTATCATTTTTTATTTTAGTCTATATAATACAAGAATTTGAGCACAACTTCACATTTCTTTCTGAGGACATTATTTTAAAATATTAGATGTTACTCAAACTCAAGTAGCCGTTTTTACCAAATATTTTTTTACACTTTAATCACATTGTTTGGACAGCTACTTCAGTACTTAAACTTGAATAGAAATATGTTGAAGTATTACTTGAGTACAATCTAACCACCTCTGATCCCATGTAAAAGGTGTATAAGGTCCAGGATGGCTTGCCATAACTGATGCAACCACGGATTCTGCTTTCCAGGAGAAAACCCTGAAAGAGAAGGTCCGACTATCTGTTTGTGACTCAAACTCAATAACATTTCAGTTTTCTGGACTAAGAGTCAGAATTTTATATTTACATAAAAAGGCCTCTCTGACTTGTATTTATAAGACCCTTGATCACTTCACTAAGGTCTTAAAGCTGCAGTCCGGAGTATTTGAAGGAGACCGTTTTTTTTTATCCAACGTACCACGGCCCCTAATTTTGCATATCTGGTGTATTTTTGGCAAAACATTTATTCAGTAAATTTACTCACACTGGTAAGAGCATCTACAAAGTTTACTCAAGTAAGAATAACAATACTTCATACTAATATTACTCAAGTAAAAGTAAAAAGTATGATATAGCAAAACTTCTCTTAAAAGTATTTTTTTTAATGTAATGGTAAATGTAACTATAGTTACGACCCACCTATTCCCACATATAATAGAATAGAACCAAACTATCATTTGAAAGATTTAGAAAACTTTAATACATAAATAAATTCTCTGGACTGCAGCTTTAAAAACATCCATACGTGTAAGATTGGGGGCTGCAATCTGTTTGGAATAAGAAGCCACATCTGTGTGAAAGGTCAAATCTGGGTGCTCAGGATCAAGACACTGCATTTACTTTTCCAAGCCCAAACACACCCGGTGCAAGCAAACGTCTGAATAAGCAACCCTACTTGTGATTGTATGCAGATTTAATCATGCCTCTCTTCAGATCTCTCCACACCGCAGAGCTCCATCACCAAACCCTACAACATAAATTCTGTTTTCATTTCATCCTCCAAACCATACTCTAATCTTCCTCCAATCCCTCTTTGAGGAGCTTCCTAAAGCACATTGATAATGAAGGTAAACACATTTTCAGCACAGACACATGCCTTCAGGTGTGCTGATAACGTGCAAGGATGCACACACCTACACATATATTACCTTGAGGTTAGGAAGAAGGGAAAAAAAAGAGTAAATCTAAGATCGACAGCCACTACACAGGCAGGGAGATAAAATGGGATGAGGGAAATATCCTGATGATTGAATCTGTTGATAGGCTGAAGCAAACATTCTGCATATCTTGGTTTAAAAGATGTTTGAAGTGTTCATTCCTGATCGTGTTTTTTTAAGCCATTTCTATTTTCTCGAGCAGAAAAAAGAAAGAAATGAAAGTAAAATCTCTGGATACGGTAACAGTCAAAACCTCTAGCTGAGTGCTTAGTATTTGATTTAAAGCAGATTCTCTATAAATGTAACACAACCTACATCTTATTTGAATTTCTGTGCATATCGAGTAAATTGTACAACATGTACAGGCTTGCACTGCTGATATATAGTGTTTAATTATCACAAAAAACAGCTTTTATTATTAAAAAGCTTCACACATTTAATGGAAATCTATCATGAGATCTCTCTATATTTACGTTAACATAGACATGAAGTTACTCATTTGAACATCCTGCATTAAACATTCAATATGTGGCTTTCCAACATGTTGAGCTTGAATCTAATTGGGACAGTTGGTAGCTGCTTTGGATGAAGAAGGTCTTGGGTTTGAATTTCAGCCTGGGGTCTCTCTGCATGGAGTTTGAATGTTTTTCAAGTGCACATCTAGTTTTATTCTCTACAATATGGCTTTCCCTCCAAAAAAAAAACTGGCTTAGTTTGCTCTTTGCCAGTTATTTCAAAAGAACTGGTTGCTTTTCTGATGACGCAGCCCTCAGTCGGTGCTCATAACATCACCTAAAGCATTTTAAAGCTGTTCATTGTGCTCTTACAAGTACTGCTGTTGTGCTTCCAGAGATTGCTGGGTTTGCAAAGACGTGTACCTAACAACAACTCCCTGCAGTGCCAACGCTGGTTCTTTCTCAGTACCACTTTCTCTCCCACCTGCATGGCAACACAATCAAGGTATGGGGGCGTGATTACAAAAGTTTAGCATGGCGAGGCAAAACAAGCGACCCTCTTTTATTCCTAACAATGGGAAATGGAAGTAACTGGTCAAGAAAATGTATTTTCTTAAGTTTTTATGTCATTTTGTTCTAACCACAATCTGTTGTGATGGATAACTTGTGATAACTCCACATCGTTTCCACCTGTATTGGCTAAATTCACACAATAATCGGAATGTTGCTCTTTAGCATGCTGAAGGAGGTTTGCCCCATTTAAAGCTCAAACAGTTAGGCCATGTACACATGTAGCCGGGTTTTTAATAAAACAAATATTTTCCACACCTCATAAAAAAAAACAACAACAACAAAAAAACATCCACACCTTACCAAATAGGACACTCAGACATGCCAAACCTGTAGAGGGTGGTAGTTCTCCCTAATCCTATCCACTCATTAACTTTCTACCCTAACTTCTTGTAAAAACAAGCAAGCAAAAAGCATAATCAGTAATGCAAACAGTAAATGCTCTGATGGCATAAAGGCTGTTTCTGAGTGCAAGCACACGTTGCACAAGTGATGGAACATTTTTTGTTGTGGAGAGTAATTTAGGGACACTTAAAACTCTGGTTACATCTGTCCACATGTAGACACTTAAATCACAGAGAACATATATCTTCACTTTGGCCGGAGTTTGTAGAAAGAATCGTTTTTGGTGCATTTTCGTGACAGGCCGAACCATAGAAAAATATCTCTGTTTTGTCAGATACACGGCTACATGTGGACAAGGCAGTGGTTTGGTGCTCTTGACAAAGATCTGTCTGATGCCTTTTAAAAGAAGGTCGTAGCAGCCTGAGAGTAAGAAGCAGCAGGCAACGGTGTTTGGCACGCATCGTAGCATGTCTTACCAGCCGCAAAGGCTATAGTCAAGTCTGAAACTTTTCGACATGCAGTTAGCTCCCGCTTTGCGACATACCTTGATCAAAGTGTCTGGAAATCTTTTCTTTAGTCGATTTATTTCCCTGGAATCCCTGCGTAAAGTTGAAAGTATCTGTATCTGCAACAAGTGATCAGTCTGAATATTAATCTGTAAAAAATGACAGCTTTCAGATTTTTCTGTAACCATTCTAAAAAAAAGGTCAAATACGAAAAAAGCTTCAGTTAACACGACCCCTGATATGAATTTACATTGTCTTTATTAAGTTTATTTAAGTTGAGTTGTTATTTGTATTTTTTATATATTTACTTTTGCAGTAAAGTCGAAAATGGGAATAATTTATGTCATTTATCAGGTTACTTGATTGTTTAAGATACCTCTTGGATGTGCTCTGTTAACACAATTGTGAAATTACTTATAGAAGTGTTGGATTGCGAATTGGTATGGTTAGATACTCAAAATCAAATGACTCAAACTCGAGGGCAAAGAAACCTGATCGAGACATTCCTATTTTTTAACGGTCCGCCACATTCAGGATTGTTTCTCCTAAACAAAGTCCAGCTCTTAATCTCATTCAAACTTGAAATATGCTCTAGTTAAGGTGTCCTAACTTGATATAAATTGTTCAAATAGTAAAATAAGGTCATTTTTCTTAATGTTTAAGATGTACTAAACCAATCTTTTTCATAGAGATTAATAATTAGATCAAACCTTGATGTGTGAATATTACCTAAAAAACTAAATTTTTAATGGGGTACGGTACATTTTCCACACATATGCATATTAGCTCCAACATGAGTTAAAGTTTATTTTCTCCTAATAACAAAGTCCACATAGGACACCGAGGCAGTACTGCCCCCCCCATCACATCCCACTGTCTATTCAGTGTGAAATAAATTATGTATCAAGTCCCAGCCTTAATATGCGAAGGCTAATGTCTGTAATGAAATAACCTGAACCTTTAGAGCAAAAAACTATAAAGCTTTCCAAATAATTACAGCCTGCAATAATGGCATAGTTAGATCTCTAATGGGAAATTTTCATTTCTTCTGCTGCTGACCTCCTCGGGCTCTATGAGAACAGTCACCCTTTAATTCACAATGCAGGTTCACTTTTACCTCCTGCTCATAACCGACAATAAGTGTTGCACTTTTATATCACCCAACAGACTCATAGAGGATGACTTTTATTAGGAACAGCTATTGGACGTCTCATGGTAAGAGCCGTGTGGCACGCTGACCCAAACAATGTGAGATTTTTCATTTTATGTGGGGTTTAAGGTGGGGAAGCAGCCATTTTTTTGTTCTTATGAATTAAACACAGAGCATTTCAAGAAATCCACATCTTCCCAATCTACACCAATACTTTATTGTGGCCTTCCTCTGAACCTTAACTGTCACTCTTATAATTCAGTACCATTTCAACATTATTCTAAGAAAAAAGGTTTAATTTTTCAATATTTTTTATGTTATCACAGGAGGAATTGTTAACTACATTAAATTTTTATCTGTCATGTTCAGTGTATTGATACGAGATAAGTTGTACCAAATTCTTGGCATGCAACTTGGTCCAAGTTGCTCATCTTTATTGAGCAGTGTTCTATATATTGATTGAATTGATTGAATAAGGGGCATTGTATATCTTTAAAAAATTAAATGGCACAATGACTAAACATTATATATATATATATATATATATATATATATATATATATATATATATATAATGTTTAGTCATTGTGCCATTTAATTTTTTAAAGATATACAATGCCCCTTATTCAATCAATTAAGTATTTTTTAGACTCAAAACATTAATGCCAGTTATTTTGAAAAGAAACTGCTTTATTTCAAGAGAAAATTTAGATTTATCACATTTAATTCGCAATCAAGAGAAAAGTTTGATGGATAGGTGTCCTGTTTTAATTCATTTCAGTTTTCCTATTCATTTACTGTTTTAATGACAAATAAACTCAATATTATACTATTTAATTTGATTGACATGTAACAAGGTGGATATTTTACGTTGTACAACCATACATTCATTATAAAAAATTGGAAAGCACCAATAAGTGGCTGCGTAGTTCGCTGATAGATTTTTCCCAGCATTATTGCTCACTGTGCACAATATTATGCTGCTTGTTTGTTTCTACTGTGTGCAATAGTGTAAATATTTTACTTATGCTAAAATATTTATTTTTAGAATTTTTATACTACAGTTTTTGAACACTGAATTCTTCTTTTACTCGTTCAACCTCAAATGTTTTTATATTTGTTAAATATTGATTTAAATATTGTTTAAAGTTCAATAAATGTTGAATTTGGACTTGTAACATTTGTTATCATTGTTTTTATTATGTAACTTGAGGGAGCAGAATCAGTATCGGCTCCAAATATCTGCTTAAGAAAATCTGCAGCCCGTATCGGTCATCGTTGAGGGAAGAAAAATAAAATCGGTATCGGTTGATTGCTACTTAAGACAACTGACCATAGTCGTTTATTTGGTTTATCTTTACCATGTTTAGTGTTTTAGTGCGTCACGGATCGGTTCAAAACAGGACGCTACATTTGTCTGAGCGACTGAAACATTTTTCCGGGACAACTTTCTCATTGCTGTGACATCTGACTGAGGTGAAGTTGGTTTTAAGTCAATGATTCGTTTAGGGACCATCAACAAATTCTGTTACAGCTCAAGTCACTTGATCCTTCATGTGGTTTGAAAAGAGGGAGTGATGGGTAATGGAGCTGCCTGGGTCTGATAATCATTTATTCAGAATAGACTGTGACTGTTGTATTAAGCTTACTGATGGGCTATGATGAAAAAATTATGGAAAATTTTTTTTTTTTTTTATCAAACTTTTTTTATCAAAATTTTTTTCTATCGCACCACACCTCTATCGATTGATAGACATTGTTATCGAATTATCATCCAGCCCTAATACACACAAATATTTGAATAGTTGTTTAAACTGGAATTGGTAACCCTAAAATAATGATCAGATTTGGCAGAAAGCAAAACACATTCACAATCACAACATATTTTTTTGTGTAAATTCTTATCTGTTTATGTTTTACCTGTTACATGTTGTGGCCACAGACCTCAAATTAGTGTACTGTTTTTGTCTGGAGTTGATTGACTCCTAGAAATTTTCAAATAATATTTTTAATAAATACATTTCACGATAATTCTCAGTTTTTAGACTCACTTTTAGATTTAACAGTTATGTTAATATTTCTTCATGACAACCAAACAGAACTACAGTATAAGCTGTTGCTCGATTGAAGTTTCCCCTTTGCCACTTGTTGAAATGTCTTCACCTGTAGCCAAAGTTACCCTGAAAACAACAGAGGAGAGGATGGGGAGTCTTTCCTACAGAACCATTCATCATGTTCTCCATCCTCAGATAAAGCTGCAGCTCCTCCATCTTGGTGTTTTAATGCTGCTTTGTTTGGCAAGCGTGCAGAAGAGAAAACGGCTGACCCTGATTTGAATAGGAAAAGTATTTGTTCCAACAGGATGTCAGTAATTAGCGTCCTTTCATCTCGCTGCCACTTGCAGAGTGGAGTGTGAAAACCCGTCATCTCCAGGCGCCCGAGTGTCAGGGGAGAACAAAACTGTGACCTTTACAAACCCCAAAGGACCTTTAGCTGAATATTCTTAAACCAAACACCGAGCAGAGATCTCATGCTCTCATCACAGAGAATTTGTTCTCAAATAAGAGACCGCAAACTCTCTGCCTCCTTTCCTGGTCATCATTCCCAGCTTGAAAATCCGGAGAGCAAATCTCCATATGCCTGGACAAACCTAATTAACACCATCACTTATTAGCGCACACCCAGCACCAAGTTTTTTCCCACTAATTAGACGGCTTTTGTACTAGCTTTTGTACTTTCTTGACCGTGTCCTTCGGCCTTGGAGGCGAGTCAAAGAACATTGCGGGATCTTTGTCTTCTCTCTCTTTACCACCCCCCTTCCCCCCAATCTTTAAATCAGCCCCATTTATGCATGTCGGTGCCAAGCTATTAATCACCAAGTCATTAGCTATGCATCAATTACTCAGAGATGCCCACCATGCTTTTTGATTAGAGGCTGGGCAAACTCTGGAAGACTGATTTGGTGAATATTCATCAATTATCTGTTAAATACATACCCAAACAGTCTTTATCAAATCTGGAGGAAATGAGAACTCCTTGAAGACATTTGAAAACACTTTTATATCATTTAGTTGATTCAGAATGTCTACTCCTACCTTATAACATCAAATCCCTAATTTTAATTAATTATTGAAGCTCAGAGGTCACATTACGAATTCAAACTGTCGACATATTTCTACGGGATTTTATGTGGATCACCTGTACAGCAAGAATTGTCAGGTGGAAAGAAAACAATGTATGTTTTTTTATTTTTTTTATTTCCAAACATAAATCACATATGTGCTGTGCCCTTCTGAATCAGTCTAGTATGATCTTGATTCATTGTAATCCAATGGATAATGGAATGGGCCCTACTAGGGTGAGATAGATACTAGGATGAGATAATTTTGTAAAGTTTATCATCATCAAGAAAAAAAGGGCAGAGCTTTTGGGACTACAGGCTGACCAGAGAGGCCCAGACTTCCAACCTGGGCCAGCATCTAAAAAGGAATCAGAAGTTGTCGCTGTCCCGCTGAGAAATTCAAACCTAGCTAATACTTCTCCGTCAGCAAGTTTGCACCCAGAGGCTGATGTATAGACACAAATGTTTTTTGTTAATAGTTCTCAGTTGGTCTGTAGTGTTGCAGAGTAATTCCCCGCCAGGGCAGCAGGGGGTGTTAACTTTTCATGTTGGGTCTTCCTACCATTGCCGTGCCGTTTCTGGTTAACTGAGTTTACTTTCTTCAGCTTGTAAACACAGTCACCCTTAAGTGCAAGGGACAACAGAAAGTACGTTTTGATATACAGTTCAAGCCAGATTTGGACACACCTTCTCATTCAGCACGTTTTCTTTATTTTCCTGACTACATTGTAGATTCACACTGAAGGCATCAAAACTATGAATGAACACATATGGAATTATGTAGTACTTTTCCAAAAAGTGTGAAATAACCTGGCCTCCAAAGTCACCGGACCTGAACCCAATCAAGATGATTTGGGGTGAGCTGAACTGCAAAGTGAAGGCAAAAAGGCCAACAAGTACTAAGAATCTCTTGGACCTCCTTCAAGACTGTTAGAAAACCATTTTGGGTGACTGCCTCTAGAAGCTCAGGAGAACGCAAAGCAGTAATCGGAGAAAAGGGTGGCTACTTTGAGGAATCTAAAATGTAACATATGTAATCAGTTATTTCTCCCTTTTTGTTTAAGTACGTACAGTAATTCCATACATTATGTGTTCCTTCATAGTTTTGATGCCCTCAGGTCAGAATCTACAATGTAGTCATGAAATTAAGGAAAACACATTGAATGAGAAGGTGTGACCAAACTTTTGGTCTGGACTGTAGCTGAAAAGCTTTTTACTAAAAGTGAAGCTCACTGAATACTCCAAAATCACATGTAAAGAAACAT
Source organism: Apricaphanius iberus (assembly GCA_028564705.1). Taxonomy (NCBI): domain Eukaryota; kingdom Metazoa; phylum Chordata; class Actinopteri; order Cyprinodontiformes; family Aphaniidae; genus Apricaphanius; species Apricaphanius iberus. The sequence continues at coordinate 1,195,515 of JAPXFQ010002837.1, forward strand.
AGTTTTGGTTTCGTTGTTTCTCTATACCTCCTTTTGTTCAAAATCGGCAAAAAAACATATTAGATTAACTGCCCTTTGAATATAAAGAATATATTGCCAAAAGCTGCTCTCACTACTGAATATTGAATGTTGTATTGATTAAAGAGCACCATTCTGGTGAAACAATCTCTGGGTGTTGTTGACCTGACCAATCACTGTCCATCTCTACCATGATGGAGATGGACAGTTAGAAAATTGGGATCTACTCAGTCTGTCATTGCGTACGTGATGGAGAGCCCTTGCATTGACGGATAATTGAGTTGCGTCTATACATTTCGATAGAGGTAAAAACTAGGCTTAAGGCACCTTTTCCACTAAAGTCGGCTTGGCCCGAGGCGTGTAGTATTAGCTCGGCCCTAAAAGGTCTGGTTATCTTTCTGTTGCAATTCAGGGATGCGGCAGTTAGTGAGGACTTGGTTGGGCTCGGTGTAACAAAAGTTACAGTAGAAATCTGCCATCACTCACCATTTTCGGACATTACAGATGCCGATAGTGGAGCCGGTAGCCCACCCTCTCCCCCGTTGCTTCCTCTTGTCATGGAAGAATTCCATGAGATGAGGATAAGGATGATTCAGTCTCTATTGGCATTTTAAAGGGACAATATCATGCCATTTTACAGCTTCCAACTGCTGGTATAGACATACATATGATAAAATGTTACCGTTGGTGTTATACAGTATTCATTTGTCCTGAAATTTTACTTGTATTCTGTAGTTAATGTTGGACCACAAAGTGAAACGGCTCGTTTCTCTATAAACCTGCCTCCTGCACCCCAACGCTGTGCTCCGCTCCCCTGCTCTGCTCCGCTGCACAGCCGGGGGAAAGATCACACTGAGACAAACAGTGCTGAGCTTAATCTCAAACAGCTGCTCAGATAGCAGAATCCATGAGGATTACTCAGATATGCATGAATTAAGCCAAAAACCCCTCTGGTAGGGTTTTTATGAGAAAATTGCACAACCAGATGGTTGAAAACTCCAAAAACTTGATTTTTCATGATCTGGCCCTTTGATATATTTATTATGAAGGTACAGGAAGCCTTCTTCAGGAAACTCATTGAAACCTTTGTGCTCCATGTCTTAACGACGGTCGTTGGCGTGCCGCCTATTGGTGGAGGTTAGGTTTCGGCTTCGTTAGTGCCCTATTGTGTTATAACGACAGTCATTGGAGTCACAGTTGTTTCTGTTATTAGAGGCTAATTTGTTTGAGTCTTCTAACTAACTCTCTTTAACACTGCACTTCTGCCTGCCTGTGCCAGCTTCCAGAACTTTTCTATTAGAATCGTTTGGCCTGGCCTACTGTACAGACAGAACAACAGTAAGATGAGTCCTTCAGTTAACCACCATAGGTGATATGTCCATTCGTCAGGAGTTAGCATTCAGACGCAGACATTTTTCATTTATATTTCTCAGTTTTTTTACTTTTCATGGCTGGTCTGCCTACCATTGCAATGTCGTTTCTGGTTAACTAGAGTTTATTTTGTGAAACTTGTGAATGCATTCCCCTCAAGGAGCAATGGACGACAGAAAGTTAGTTTTGATTGAGCTGTTAAGCTTTTTACTAAGAGTCTAGCTCATTGAAGACTCTAAAAATGCATGTCAACAAACACAGCAGCATTTTTTGTTGTTTCTCTACACAAATTTTTGCTCAAAATCACCCAAAAGACCATATTAGATACACTACAGGCTTTCAATATAAAGCATATAGTCCCCAAACACTGCATTGACTGATTACATCGACTATAGATCAACATTCTGGTGATCTCCGGCTGTTGTTGAGCTGATCAATCATAGGCATACGCTCTCCGTAGACGGATAGTTAGAAAATTGGGTTCTACTTTGTCCATCTTTGTGTAGGTAACGGCGAGCCCTTGTGTCGACAAATAATGGCTTTGCGTCAATCTGTTTTGACGGAGAAGTATAAATTAGGCTTAAGTATTTTCCAACTTCAGTCTCTTCATTTTGTCCCGAGTATTATGCCATATTTGTACAGAGGTCAACTCAGCCAGACAAAGGTAGTGGAAACACGCTAAAAAGAGATGGAGCCCATCTGGGCTAGACCAAGTCGACCCTAGTAGAAAAGGGGGAGTAGTCCCTGCAGTGTCTCCTGGGTTTTATTCTTGGTTTCCTCCCGGTGTTACGTGCCTGGAAGACCAGGGAGGCGTCCAGGAGGCATCCTGACCAGATGCCCAAGCCACTTCAACTGGCTCCTCTTAAAGTGGAGGAGCAGCGGCTCTACTCTGAGCCGCCTCCCAGATGTATGAATTTCTTACCCTGGAGAGCCCAGGAGAAACTCATTTCAGTCGCTTGTATCCATGAAATCTTTCTTTCAGCCACTTCCCAGAGCTCGTGACCAAAGTAGGAATAGAGATCGACTGCTAAATTGAGAGCACCGCACCTGATTGCAACTGCAAATAAAAAGTTCCGCAATAAAAGATTTCTCCTAAAGTGACAATTGACTTTGAGCAACTCCTGAATGAGACCCTAATTAAAGCTCTTCATGCCTCCGTTAGCTGCATGGCATTAATGACCTGCTGTTCCAGGTCTTCAGGTAGAACCATCTCATGGTACATTATGACAAAGCTGTGAAACAGAAACCACTGGGCTGATTGATGCTGGGTGATCTGTTTACAGTTTATGGTTTGTTTCTTATTGGCGTCCAACTCCTGTATGTTTTTTGTAATCAAGGGCTTTTTTGTATTTCTGTGCATCTAGTTTTATTATTTTTATTACGAAGCTCCTGGAAATCTTTTAAAAGTGGCAGTTCCACATTTTTTGATTGAATTCATCAGTCCAATCTAACATAAAAGATTATTTAAAGACTTTTGGAGTGGATTGAAGTTTTAAAGGGTTTCATTTAACATTATAGGTCACTGAACACTTCAACTTCTCAGCCATCATTGTGTATTTATTAATTTAAAAAAAAGACTTTTTTGGTCTAATTTTAACATTTGAATTCAACTTTCATGGATGACTTCTACCTCCAGAGACTATTCTAATCCAGTCTTCCTCCATGTACTATTTAATTTCCAAACAACAGAAACTCTCTATTTGATGCAAATTGCATTCTTTTTCACTCCGCATCGTCTAGATCCTTTCCTAAAGCCTTTAGCTTGAAATTGGGGGAGAGTCTGGTCTAAAGTCAAGGTGATGGAGGTTCAGCCCCCTAAGGGTCATGAAAAGATGATGGAAGTTATTGTAATGCTTTATAATGGCATTCAACTAAAAAGGCTGAAGAATAACAGCATTTTAATAAAAAACCTGGCATAGTGGACATGAAAAGAAAGTGCAATGAAAAGCTCCTCCAGATTAATTGACACTCGTGGGTCCATTAAATACTCGCAATAGCCTGGTGTAATTTCTCTCGATCAGAGCACTCAATTCAGCGAAGTTCAAAAGCGATCATGGGAGTTAATTACGTTCAAAGGAGTGCCGGCTTTTCATCACACAAGGCTGTGAGGATTAATGGCAGGCGTCACTGAAAAAATAAATTAATGAAAGAGTGATTAACATTCCCAGAAGACCGTCAAAGGATCGGCACATTGGTTGATAATCGGAGCGCATTGCTCTGCCTTAACTTGACACAACATGTAATTTCGTCGCAGAGGGAGTCTAGATTGATCAAGAGGGTTGAATCATCTTTAGAAAAATGATAAAAAGGGTTGTGTTGTCCTTGAAATGAGGATGCATATGATTCTTCCAGTTTTCGAGGAGTTTTCTGACCTTAAACAAACCACTCACCTAATCCTCATGGTCAGAAATAACTTTTTTACACTTATACACTCTACGATAGCAGGGTTGCATTTTAAACATTTTGTAGAGGCAACACAAACCGAACATTAGAGTCCCTCTTAATATCCAGGAGGCGTCTGTGGTTTGAAATCATTTCCAAAGTCAAAAACTAATGTAACTACTCTACTGGTGTATTACGGCTCATTATTCAGTTGGCAGAAACATTTTGGGCCAAGATTAAACTTCCTGGCTGAGATGATGTATCAGGTTGATTTCTACTCCATTTTAAACAGTGCGATGGCTGGTGTTCATATAGTTGTTTGAATAGTTCAACATAGTACCTTCAAAAAATCTAAAAATATCAGCAATTCTCTTATGTTTTTTCAGATGTTTGACCTTTTTGCAGTCACAATCTTTAGCAGTGCAACGGTACATGTATTCCTATTTTTTGGTACGAACATGTACCAAAGTATACTTTTTTTTCTACATGTACATATGCAGACTGTTCATGTGCAGAACTAGTAGCAACTTTAAAAATTGACACCTATCACTAAACTCTGCTGTTTGGGAACAATATATGTTTTTCATGCAGCTACAGTAGAAAAAGAAAGCTGGACTGAACCAGAACTTTGTCAGCAAATGCGTCAAGGTCCATAAAACGCTATCGCACGGAACTAAATGACTAACCTGAAACAATGTCAAGCTGAATTTGGCTATCAGTAGCATCCAATCAGCCCAAACTCCTGATAAAACATGAGTCGGCGGAATCCCATTTCTTTTAAAAGTGAATTTTTTAATGAGCTGGCAATGTCGAAACAACTGTAAAGTGATTCAGACATGTTTGATTTTAAAATACGGGCAAATTATTATCTAAACATACTGTATCTAAACATTAACAGTTTTCTAGTGGTTATACTGTTTTCTACTCTGGCTATGTCTGCTTTTACTATTTTTTTTCCAATCAAATCTCCAGATGGTTCTACATTTTCCACTTTTTTAAGTCATAGAATATAATAAAACCAAACTAATTTCAGGAGATGAAAGGAAGGAGATTAGGAAAAATAGATTTTGTTAAATGCTGATCAAAATAAAAAAGTCATAGACATATTTTCATTATTTTTCTTCATTTAAATGAACAGAATACGTACCGAACCATGATTTTTGTGTGCCAATACATCCCTAGTGGCCTTTAGTGATTAGTAATTTGACAGAAAATAGGGTTGAAAGAAGAGGAGAAGATATGAGGTAATGGTAGATGAAACTAAAGACAACCAAGTTTAGGACTACAGCCTTTGCAATTGGGGCACCAGCTCTTCTAACTGAGTCACCCAGCGATTTTTTTTTTTTATGATGCCACACAAAGAAGCAGTGTGGCAGCTTCATGTGAAAATACATCCACCGGTGTGAATCCAAGTAACAACTTTTTTTGTTAATTAAAGAGCCGTCAGAAGCTGAGTTAGTTAAATGTGGTAAAACTTTCAGAAAATCTAAATGTTTAAATCAGCATCAGACTGCACTACTCCTTCCAGAATCTTTAAGATTGTTCTAATGTTCTGGATTGTGGTGCAATTCTGAGACTTTATTTCAGTTCTTGGCCATCTTCCCACAATACTACTGTGACTGCAGTGAAACTTGTTTTCTTTACCGTCTGAAAATACTTTAATGAAATGTTTAAAATTTTTGAAAATCGATCAGTTTCAGTCAATCTGTGGAACTAAGAAAGAGACAGACAACAAACCCTGGTGAAAACATAACTTCCTTGGCAGAAGTAAAAAAAAAAAAAATACAGTTATGGCCAGGCCACATGTCATAGATAAGCTACTGCCATAATGAACCCAAACAATCACAATTTAGAAGTTTTCTGCTAGTTCTACATGCTATTACGAACTCTCATCCATCAAACAAAGGAGGAGCTCACTGATATCTTAAGGCACCCCTGATGATCTCTCTATCACCCTGGAGAGAATTTTCACATTCTGGCTGCTTTCAAATGTCTTGCAGGTTTTCGTCCATGAACGAAGTCAAACATCAAAATGTGGGAAGGCCTTAGTGTTGAATATATATCCTACTTTGTGGGAATCTGCTTTGACGTGCATGCTGTAGATTTTTTAATTTTCTTCCAGTAGACAGTCATCTGCATATTCAGCAAGAAAGACAGATTCCCTTGAAATAAATATGAAATACGGCTTTAAGGTTATTGCTAAAAGCATAAAAGCATGTGTCTGCCTCTCGTCTTACTGGGAGCGAGGGATGGTATGTCAGTCCACAACCTTGACAGAATTTTGGAAAATAGTTGCAAAATTAAGGATTCAGTAATTAAGGAAAGTACAGCAACGTTGCTTCAAAGCTTCACTGTTTATCTTGTCTCAGAAGCCAACCAACTGACTTTATTTGCCTCGAGTGCAATTTTTCTGACAGAAAATATTTGCTTCTGCACATTTGCATACAAAGTAGAAATGTGTTGTGTATTTACCTCTAAATTACACTGAAAGAACAAACTCTAAAAGGACAACGCTTTTCTGTTCCAGCAAATTCCTGTCATCGCTCAGGTCCTGTAGGCATCCTTTTACTCTTTCATTCATCTGCAAACCTCTACTGATTGAACCGTGCAACTCAGGAGCATCAATGATAGTATTGTGTATAAACTTCAAAGCATTCTTCACCACTACAAGTTGGTGCAAAATGAAACTAAACTAAGGGATTATGGATCTCACTGAATTTTGTTTCACATCTGGATGTTGTTAATTAGATTTTCAGGGATATTGGTAGGGTGGTGCATAAATGTTTGGCCATCTTCTAATCTTTGACAAATAACCCAAGGGATAAAAGTTTGTTGTAAACAACATTTAATATCTAAACTGCTTTTACTGATGGCTAGAAATATAATTCGATCCCAAACAATACATTTTGATTGTAATAAATGATCCATATTTAGACCCAAGTTGCAATGCAATGTAGTGAACTTTGAGCTGCTATCCCACTGTCTCCTTCCAATGTTATTGCCATAGATGTCAGTATTTTGAAAAAACACTGTGCATTACTGTTGGTATTTTAAAGATTTTAAAATGCATATTTTTTGCTTAAACTTTTTGGGTTAAATGTTCACATGCAGCCCTGATTCTTGCAGTATCTCTGAGGTACCTATGTGGCCTATGATGTGATCCAGGTTTGAAGAGGGCATGTAGATTGGGATGAGTGTTGTAGAAATCTTAGTATTCAAGTGTGTGTTGAACGAGTTCTGTGATCTGTAGGGAATACTAGCTGACAAGATGAGAGCAAAAACATGGAAACATTGGTTCTCACAGGCAGGAACCTGTTACCACATCATAAAGCCGGGTGATTCTCTGAAATCAGAGCCCTCTGTGTCCCACAGGTTTACCACCAATATTTTTATTGAAAGTAAATCACAAAATAAATGTTAAAACATTTTCCTTTGTATTATGACACACAAACTTATTTTAAAATGTATGTTTTTAAAAGTTTCATGGACTAGAGGTCAGCCAAATAGGCATGTTCCGATTTACCACATTGCTCTTACAGTGAATTAAATTACCACATTTTTTTTTCTGGTAATTATTGGTCTGTCTTCTTTAACCTAAACAAAAAAAAGTATTATGCATTAAGTTGCACAATTGCATCATGTCCCTCAGTCTTGTTCAACCCCATAACAGCACATAAATCTCCCCATTTATAAAAATGATTAGTCAGTTAAACTTTCTTAGCACCCAGGAAGTGCCATCTTTCCAGTGTTTTCCTGATCATAGAGTAAAGAGAGGCAAGTATTCGCATAGGTTCTGACCAATCTTTTTTTTTTAAATCATTAAACTAAGATTCTCAACCTTTCAACCCTGTTACATACTAAATTATGATTGTTTTTGGAAATACAAATCATGAAAAATATTAAATTCTTGTTTTTACCATGCTTTATGCTGTTCCAAACATTAGCTAATATGGACTTAAGTGCTACTTTTTGCTAAAATCTTCAACCCAGTAACATTTGACCCGCTAGCAAAAAAATACTTGTAAAACTACCAAAATAGAATTTTTTTTTTTTATTAAAGTTTGAGATTTTATGGATAAGGTGAATAAACCGTTTCTCAGAGGTACAAATGCTCCATCAGATGCAATGATCAGAAACAATTTAATGTTGGTGGATTTTTTTGTTATTATCTTATTAGAGACCATAAAGTGCACCGAATTCAAAGAATGACCCAGTTTCATTTGGACCAGCTGACAGTTGTCTGAAAAAAATATTTGATACAGTTCTGCAATTGGTGCTTCTACAATTCTGAATTCAGGGAAGCAAATTTTGCCATTCACTGGTTGGTAGATACTAGCTTTGGGGCCATAAAAACCGACTACTGACCGCCCCTTAAGTAGGTTTACATTACTTAAGTGGATCCTGCACCGTGGACATCAGTTAATTTTCCTCTAACCTTTTTGGCACAACTAAAACCACCCATTTTCCTGGTAAAGCTGGTATATAGAGCCAATACTCCTCAAGAAAACACATGAAAACTGCTGAAAAGGTGAAGAGAGACTGGAAAATAGGACACTGGCGGACGTTAGATTGGAAATTGAGAGTGATACAAAGAATCTGAAGGCTCTTAGAGTTAAAGTTGAATTAAAGTTTCCCCCTTTAGATTTTTGGGGGACCTCAAAGACAAGCTGAAGCCTATACCCCAAACAGTAGCTTTCAACGTTAACATTGCGACAACAATAACTCCAGCTTAGAAGACTGATCCGCCATGCGCCAAAAAGTCTCCAACAGATAGTTCCAATCTTCGGAGAGTTGATGCTTTTTGATGCAGCGGGCGGCGCCGACAGCACCCGAGCATCCAGTCTACCCTCCCAATCGTTGTCAAAGCATTTCATTGCTCCGCCCCCCATCTCAAGCTCCAGGCTCATTTTATTTCAATTAATTAGCACAAGCTCATGTGCATGAAACCCCCTCCCCTCCTTCCCCTGACAATCTAATATGCAAATGTTAATTAGAAATTTATGTATTGCAAAAGGGCTTAAAGTAATGACATCCCAGGGGTGGTAGGGGGAGGAACCTCACCATAAAATGTTGGAATTTTGGAATGTTTACCAACAGTGTAGCTGCTGTAACACAACCTGTCCAGAAAAAAGACCTCTAAGCCAAACATAACAGAGACAAAGTCATGAATTCAGATGTAGAACATTTGAAGGCAAACATATTGTGAGTCACAGGGTGTTACTTGAAGCGAGGGAAACAACCTGCATTCTCTAGTGTTTTGTTTCCTGCCTTTGATAACCACAAATGAGAATTCAGGAGTCTTTTAATGCAAGTTTGTGGCGCATTTTATGTTAGCATGCAGGTTTACCTCAAAATAGGTATATTATATTGTAGAGATGTGTGGTTAAACCCAAAAACATGGCACCCAAAAGTAAACCAAAAATTATGCATTATCCAGCATTACAACACTGGATAATTTTATAAGTGGCTATTAGTAGAAGGACATTTATGAATGTGCAGTGGTACTATGTACAGTATAGTCAGATTTTTTTCCATATCACATATCCAGAACATTGAAAAGAATTTGCATCTTGGGAACACCACTTGACTTGCTTTGGGGTTTTTTGCCGCTAATTTGCTGTACCCTCAAAAGTTGAGTTAAGGAAGACCGTGGATGAAGTAAAGTTGAGATGGTTTCAACTGTTGCAATTAATGCATATTGAGGTATAGCTGCATTTTGAACTGTTATGAGTCTTTAAAAGGTTGTCTCATGAAGAAAGCAAATACAACTTTTTACTAAGGAAAAACATACAAGAATAGTAATTTACAGTAACTTGGAAAAGTAACCTTAATCCGATTACTGGTTTTGAGATAGTAACATATTGGATTACTGTCATATTGGTTGGATTGAGGACCCAAATGCAGGAAGAGGTCTCTTGGAAAGATTTTAATGAATCAAAAAACAAAAACGAATGTTAAAATTTAACAGGAGGGCAAACAAAAGAAATGGAAGACGCGGAGCAATGACGATGATCTAGCGAAGAAATGACTGAAACTGGGAATTTAAATATGCTGAGGAGGTCTGAGGAATGGACCAAGAAAGCCTGAGAACCAATTACCATCAAACTGATGCAGGTGAGGATAAAAATTAGCTGGGCCAGGAACTGGAATGGCAGAGAGGAAAGAGGAAGTAACAAACAGAAAATAATCCTAAATAAGAAACTACAAACTTGACTAAGGGTAAGCTATATAAGTGGAACTAACAAAGACTGATAAAGTAGGGAAGAAAATGAAAGGCAAGGCAATTTTATTTGTATAGCACACTTTCAACATGAAGGCAATTCAAGGTGCTTTACATGATTCAGTGGTAGAGAAACCAAATACATTGTTAAAAGTAAGAAAATTAAAACAGATCATTACTAAAAGAAATGCATTTAGTAACTGAAGCATGAAAAATAAAATTTATGTGAGTATGACATTTAAAAACAAAACATAAGGGGTCTGTAGGGACTGAGTAAACGCTATACAAATGCAGGCCATTTACCATAAGGATAAAAAGAGAAGGTGTAAAGAACAAATTTATGCAAAATAATATAAATTAAAAACAGATAAAACATAATCAATTAATCCATTAATAAAGAGCAAATACCAAAAAAAGCGAAAACATAAAAATAAATAAAAAGAGTGAAAACATCAAAGGTAAAGGGATGTATGGAAACAAGGAAGTGCCAAAATAACAGAATGTCAAAAAATAAACTAAAATGAAAATTTAAACTAACTATGAAAAATAACTAGAACTCAAACACAAATTCCAAACATCATAATAACTACTCAGGGGCGTAACACCAACTTTTGGGCCCTGGGTACAAACGATCTTGCTGGGGGCCCGCTACCAAATACCATAGTTACCAGTGGGCACCCCATATCTTTAGATGGAATATTTCCAATACCAGGTTTTGCTCCACCTTCTCTGGCTAGCATTTGAACAATAGTTTTCCTGTGCTTATGAGTTGTTGGCTATAATCCTGGGTTCTCTGACAATCTCTCATCAGTATCACCAAGTCTCTCATTCTCTTCTCTTTTCTCTCCAGCTCTGTCCTCCTGCTCCTGACTACCTCCATCACATTCTTCCCCTTCCCTCTCATCCCTTATATGATTATCAACTTTATCTTCTATTTCTGTCTCTGCTACAAGAGGAAATAAACAACTGTACATATCTAAACTTTAGACCATAATTAGTACGTTTTAAAACAGACAATTCTGCTAAAAGCTAACCTTGTCTCACTGCCACTGCTTTCACCTGGCCCTAATGAGGGGCTTGCTGCTGCAGGGTCTGAAACTTCAAATGGTTCCTAAAATATAATTTAATGTCACAACGCACTTTTTAAAGTGAAGGGTAAGTACAAGTTAATCAATGATTATATTTGTCTGTTTACTATCTGTTGACTATAGAATCACAGGGGTACACTAACCGCCAAACTAGACAATCAGTCTTTGAATTATGTTTAAAAAAAAAGTAATTTTCAATCATAAAGATCTGCATTAAACTGAGAATAATCCTGTGCTTAAAGTAAGAGCTCACCTTTCCTTTTAAACAACTGATTGAACAACTGCTTTTCCTTATTTAACTTTTCCCTCTTTAATCTTTTTTCATTTTCATTTTTGAGCCCCTGGTTTTCCTTTCTTAAGGAAACACATGAGTCTTTCCCTGTCTTCCTAGTTCCTTCCAAGGCTCCTCTAGCTTCCGTCTCCCCAAATGATTCACCAGCAGAAGCACTTGCAGGTAGTACCATTTACACTGATTCAAGAGGGGTGGTGGGGCCCTGCACAGCATGAAAATGACTTTTTTCTATACCAAACCAGTGTCTAACTACAAGTTAAATTTGCACAACACCTTTTTTATTTGTACATAAATGCTATACAAATGTTAGTTTTCTGTACATACATATGCATGCACTGACTTCTAAGTACTTAAAAGTACTGTTAGCCACCCGTTTTCTACGACGTAGAAAAATCACAAATACAACTGAGCATCAAGCAATGGAAAAACATTAGACAACTTTTGTGTGTGTGTGTGGGGGGGGGGTTCTCACATTAACTATTTAAGAAGCAATAAGATGAACCCTGATGTTCACAGTTGGCTCACATTGATAAAAAATCTGGTTTAAATGCAACTGATTCTTACAAACTCCTTTTTACATGGTTTACATTAAGTGTGAATTGAGAATTGGGGTCAAATCATCTGACAAGAAGGTGGCTGCAAAGTCATTTATATAAATATGCACCACATGATAGTGACAGAGACTGACGAGGCTGAGGAAGATGTTCTGCTCAACAGGGTAAGAAAAGGAGTCTTTGTGCATTAAGGTCAACAAAAGGACGCCAACTTGTCTACGGAACCCTTGCCTAATTGGAAACATTACAGGCTGGGTTAAGGAAATGCCAAATTAAAACTGTAATTAAAATTACAACAAGGAATTTCAGGCATTAGAAACAAAGAAGCTCGCTCATGGGTCTGAGTGCTGTTCTCACCGAGGCCTTCATCGCGCTGGGTTGAACAGTTCAGAGAAACGATGGGAAATCCATGAAGAACCTCTTGGAGAGAAGAAATAATGATGATAAACAACAAACTGAACTGAGGCAGTGCATAAACAGATAAATCATTACCACCACCTCTCAACACTAATGCATAAAATGACTATTTCCTTACAGTAATTCACTCACACTGTTTTAATAACATGCCACAAATCCCCTAAAGACAAAATGTATATTTCAAGAATTAATTTTATGCACAAACTGCACCTCATGCTACAAGTATATAGAATTCAATAGCTGGGTAAAAAAAGAAATCTTACCCCAAAATGTTACTGATAATTATATTTTTCAAATTAATCTACAAAGAACCTTGAAAAAAAATCAATGCACTTTAATGAGACTCCAAGGTAATTGTTTGAGGCAAAATACATTAAACGCAGCGTGGATGTCTATGGGCTCTTTCTAACTGAGCAGAACTAACTGCATTCTGCTACTTAAATGAAAAAATGTCTGTTTTCTAATGGAAGGTTCAGTGGAGGAAAATAATTTGGATTGTGAAGCAAAGCCAATCCAGGAGTTTGGGTGAAGATTCAAAAGGTGTGGATTTCAGCTTGAGTCAGTGCTTTAAGAACCACCACACACAGAGAAATCCCTTAGGTTTGAAGCCATTCCTGAACTGGAAATAATGCCAGAAGAGTCTCACACAGGTAAAGAGAAGGATGACTGGGGCCTCATTTATAAAGCTTGCTTATGCACACAAATGAGTCTGAAAATTGCTTTCCACACAAACTCTGATTCATAGAAAAAACTTGACTGAAAATTGTACACACTTTTCAGCAAACTAAGACCGATGTCCCAACCCTTGGACCAGTACTGGGCCACACAGAAAGAATAAATAACTCTCAGTATTTCCCGATTAAATATTATCCAAGTCTAAAAAATGTTTTATTTAAAAAAATTAACAAATTCATTCAGTTACGTCTGTATATAAATCTCTCTTAATGCATTTCAGTACGCTTGCGTCACATGATACGTCGCTGCATGTGTCACAGCTAAAAACAAAAGAACAAGGTAGCAAAGTGATTAAAAAAAAATTTCTCTGAAAATTATCTTTGGAAACATAGAAATACCAGGAGTTTTTCTTAAAATATGGATTTATCGCAACAGGTGAGTTCCACACTGTAAATATTTTGCAACCAGCCTTCCAATGAGGGAATGGAGCCTTAAAAACCGCTCCAGATTGGACAGTATCATTACAGTAAAACAGCCACTGATTCAGCGTGGTGATGAGTTGTATTTTTCATGCACCTTTTATTTGTTTTTGTGGCAAATCATGTTTAAAAATTATCATAGCGACCAACGAACGTTAGGTGGCAGAGAGGATGTTACACTTGTTGGTGCGATGTTACGAAAATGCTAATAAAGTTATGAAAACAGTTTTTAGGTTATTACATTTAATATGATATTAAAAAATAACCCTGACTTTATGCCGGTTGTTTCTTTTCATTTTTTAGGTATAATTATCCATTATTAGAAAATGAGACACACCAGAACCAACAATATGGACAATGTAAAGGCTGCTATCGTAAGAGAACCAGTTTGATCTCCTCACAGCACTGATGCAATAATTCATGCAAAAGGAGCCCCAACTACGTACCGATTGCATTTATCAGTAGGAGTAAAGTATAACTTCACTACTTCAACAGATCAACAAATCACTTGTACACTGGTTAAGTACATGAGGACCAAACAGTTATGAAGTGTCAACCTTTGGGACATACATGTTATAACGAAAAGTTGAAATCAAAAGTGGACCTATAGCTCCTACCTAACCAGTTTACTAGTTTATCTGGGAAAACTTTGGGTGGGGTGGGGCTTCCTTAATCAATTTAATTTAAACACAAATGAATAAAATCCAGGTTTTAAAAGAAACGAAAAGACAGAAATGTGTGTTAAAAGCTTTGCAGCCTCTTATTCATGTTAACATTGCATGTGGTGTTTTGTTTCTTTTGGTTTGCAGAAAGGATCACCACTGGAGGTTCATACCACAAGAAAAGAAATATGGGGATCCTGTAGCCTCAAGCAATTTGACGCAACATGGTATTGACTACAGAATTTAGATCTGGATGAGTAAGAGTTTGAAGTAAAATAATCAACAGAGAAAAGGAATGCACCTGTTAAACCATCAGCCCAAGCATCTGCATCAGATTTTTATTTATTTATTTATTAATCTGTTGCTTTGCTATACTGGCAGAGAATCAGTCGGGTTGCACAGAGGCGTCCTTCAGAAGCTCAATGACTTATGAGACAATAAGATGTAGAGATGGTGCAACGGCGGAGCTGCAGACAGCAGGCGTGTCATCCATCAAAACAGTGAGTTTATAGAGGGCCATAAACCATTACGAGTCATCATTCAAAGTAAATGTCATCCTGTCAGTCCGTGCGGAAGCAATAACGTGAGCTTATTGTCAAACTATTGATGGAGAGACAAACAACACTGCAATGACTTTGCAGGAAAAACTTGAGCATTTTTAGCTGGTGAAGACAGTTTAGAACAAGGTCACTGTCCACAAAGGATGAACGCAAAGAAGAAATAGCTGTGCAACTCCTGATAGGTGGAGAAATTACACAGGACCATAGCTGTGGTGAACAGCGATTAATATTGCTTGATTTACATAATCACACCTATCAAATCGTCAAGTAGAATAGCTGTCTTTAACGGTTATTACTTTTTGAAAGAGGGCACTCAAATCAGAGCTCTCTTCCCTCAAAGGGTTATTACCATCCAACGCTTTCAGACTGAGGCTTCAGCTTGTGTTTGCTTAAATAACAAATAAAAAAAAGGTAAAGGTTCTATACACCCATTTATTAGACTGGAAGCTGTTCTAAATTTAAATCAAACAACGTGGAATGATGCAAAACTTCTAAGCCTCGGAAAAACCTAATCTAAGAATATTTTCCCCAGGATGATAGTTTGACTTGCTGATTTCAGTGGCGTACAGAAACATGCCAGTTAGTTGAAAAGACTCAACCGTTCGCTTTCTATGCATCTGACACTGTTGCATGCAAAGTTTGATCTTCAACTAAGCCACGCGTGGTTGCAAGAGAGATTTCCGTCAAGCACCTGCGTCACTGTTGAAGAATTTAAGGAGTCTCAGACTACAATTCAATTCAGTTTATTTATATAGCTCCGTTTTACAACAGATGTCATCTAAAGGCACTTTACAAGAAGAGTTATTACAATACAATGTTTAATTTAGGAATTAGAGAACCACAGAAGATTGCGTCGTGAATTCCCAGCAATCCCTCACACTGAGCAAGCATGAAGCGACAGTGGAGAGGAAAAACTCCCTTTTAACAGGAAGAAACCTCCAGCAGAACCAGGCTCAGCATAAGCGGTCATCTGCAGAGACCGTCTGGGGTTTGGAGAAGGTAGCAGAGACACAGAAAGAGCAACAGAACTGATGCAGAAGCAGAAGTTGGTACCAGGACGTGGAGAACGTTCCTCCACTGGAATGTCATCTTAGTCAGGGTCGTCAAGCACGGCGGGTCAGGAGCACCTACTGTAGGAGACTAAGAGAAAACAGGTTAGTGCTTGAATTGAAAGCACATCATGTCCTCCAACAGCCTAGCCTAAAGCAGCATAGCTACTAACATTAACCTGTCTCCTAGCTACTAGGAGACTTAGCTACTAACACTCTCTACCTGTTTTACATTAATCTATCTCTACCTAGCTACTCTACCTGACTACTAACATTAACCTGTCTCTTCCTATCTACCTGTCTAACCTGTCTCTAACTGTAAGCTTTGTCAAAGAGGAAAGTTTTAAGCCTAGTTTTAAATATAGACAAGTTGTCTGCTTCACAAACCAACCCTGGGAGCCTGTTCCATAGGAGGGGAGCCTGATAGCTGAAAGATCTGCCACCCATTCTACTTTTAGAAATCCTAGGAACTACCAGTAAACCTGCAGTCTGAGAGCGAAGGGCTCTGTTAGGAACATATGGAACAATCAGGTCTCTTATATATGATGGAGCTTGATTATTAAGAGCTTTATATTTCAGAAGGAGGATCTTGAATTCTATTCTACATTTTACTGGGAGCCAGTGAAGAGAAGCTAAAACAGGGAAAATGTGATCTCTTCTTCTTTTATTTATTAGAACCCTAGCAGCAGTTTTTTGGACTAACTGAAGACTTTTAATTGTGTTCTGCGGACTACCTGATAACAAATAGTTACAGTAATCCAGCCTTGAAGTAACAAAGACATGGACTAGTACACTATACAGACTGGTACATGTAGTTACATGGGCCTGAAACCCGAACAAACTGACGGCATACAAGATTTTTTTTTATTTTACAGTGGTCTATTTTTGATAGACAAACTTATTTTAAAAACGTGTCAGTTCCAAACTAATTTAAGACTTTCATATTTTTATTGACATTAAATCAATTCATCAACTTTGAATACTTTTTAAGATCCCACAGTTACCCTGTTATCACCTCCTTATGCCAGAAGTTTGAAGTGGCAGTCTTGTGACAAGCTACAATTCCTTTCAAACATTCAAGAAAAAGTAATGCCTGTCATACAGTTACTGCTATTTCTGTTAAGCTTCATTGTTACGTTTCTGTTAAGTGTTTATTGTTTTCCCTCTTTAAATTAAGTCATTCTGAATGTGATTTCTTGTTTTGAATTATTAAGCTCATAGAGCTTGGATAATTGAAGTTTAAACCCAAGATGGTGAAGTGGTCACCAAGTATTGGAGAAAACAAAATGGACAGTGCGGCTTCATACCAAAAGTAGCTTGGTCAGCACTAACGCAGTAGCAGGCTGTACATTTTACACCCTCCATGCCAAAACAGGCTCTACAAAACGGCACACCATGAAGGACAAACATAATTCATGGAGGTGGCGATCCTCGACGATTCACAAACTGGGTTAAACTAGGTTTTTTTGTTTCATTCATTAATTTATTAGGTTCTCTTTATTTGGTAAATGTCACCAACTAAAGAAAAAAAAAATCCTGTATCCCTAAAACACGTTTTTATTTGGTTAAAGGTTTTATATAAAACATTTTCAAAAACACCTACTTTGAAAAAATATATATATATAACCAACAGACTTTAAGAGGAATGCAGTATGAAAGTATAATATTTCCATAATTTATATATATGAATTAGAATATGATCAAATGTACATTTAAATCGGGCATGACAATGAAGTTATGTCTACATCTACCAGTCAGTAGGGGCCACAGATACGGTCTCTTATGATCCAACGGTGGAGGGTAAGGTCGGCTCAGCTCGGCTGTTTCTAGGAAGAATGGTGGAGTCAGCAAGTCAAGCAGGTGCTTCAGAGACCCGGAGATATTGTTATCCGTCTCAGGAGAGGAGTGACCGAAGAAGAACCGAAACTAGAGTAGTTTTAGGTGAAGGATACACTAGATGGACGCACATAAAACATTTCTACAACATCACACACATCTGGATCGGTAAGCTAACTCATTTGCTAATGTTAGCTGTTAGTTAAACTCCTCTAAAATACATTCCTCACTTGACACAGTTCAGGTTGATCACTGGGCGTATCAGTAGTGAACCAGGCAACCGAACAGCTGGAATGATGTTTTTATT
Source organism: Apricaphanius iberus (assembly GCA_028564705.1). NCBI lineage: Eukaryota > Metazoa > Chordata > Actinopteri > Cyprinodontiformes > Aphaniidae > Apricaphanius > Apricaphanius iberus. Next base: position 1,213,425 of record JAPXFQ010002837.1, read on the forward strand.
GTTGTTACTACAACCTAGATAAAGTAGATGTTTCCATCATTCCCCTTTTTTTATATCCAACCTTTAACTTAATTACTAAAGTTCTGACTATTCATGTCAAACTGATTATGGAATAGAAAATTTCCTTGGAAACTTCAGAAGAAAAAACATTTGCACACACAGTTTTACATCCACATATTGAATTGAACCCACAAATGGGTTCAACAGAGTTAAAATGGACTGTAAGGAAGGAGTGAACGAAGGAAGGAAAAGGGATCAAAAGGTAGGAAAAAGAAGGAAGGAAGGTAACAACTATATAAAGGATGAAAGGAAAGGAAAAAATTAAAGAGATGAAAGGAAGGAAATAGAAGAAAAAAGGAAGGCGATAAAGCAGGAAAGGAAATAATGAAGGTAGGAAAAAAGAAAGGAAGCACAAAGGATAAAAGGAAGGATGGAAACAAGGAAATAAGAGTGGATCAAGGATGAAAAGAAATAAACAAGGAAAAGCATGAAAAGAAGGAAAGAAACAAGTTGTCACAAAAAGAGAAAAGGAGGAAACCATGTAGTAAATAATGGAAAGAAAAAAATTAAACAGGGAAGGGAAAGAAAAAAAAGGATGGAAATAAGGAAAGAAAGGAAGGAAATAATGAAAGGAATGAAAAAAGGAGGGAGACCAGTAAGAAAGGACCAATTTTAAGACATTCAAATAAAGAATGAAAATGTTTTTTTCCATACACTCCTAATCTTGAAAACTTTAAAATTCATACTTTTTCCTACTTGCCAGCCTGCGTCGGCACCCAGGGGAATGAAAACAAAAGGAGTCAGAGTACAGAATATTTTACAACAGAGAGCAAGACTTAAGACACAAAGTTCTTAGAGACAAAGCTACAACAACCCAGAACTAAATAACTAAATATGTCTACGTTACATTACAGGTCTAAAAATGAATTTGTCTGTTGGGATAAAAAGATTAAAACAACATCAGCAATTCAACCCCTGTTTTAACCAGTCAACCTACACCCTCAAAGCTTTCCACCTTATCCAAAGGCATAATTAAGAAAACATCTGTTGCACATCCTCCACCAGGCCGCTGTCATTACATGCATATTAGGAAATTTATTGCCAAGGAAAACACACGGCCAGTCCGCTGGTTTACACATCAAAGGCTCAAAGCTCGCCGCTCTCCGATTCTCAGGAGACGGATCTGAAAAAGCTGTCCTGATTAAGTCCCCCATGTGGCAAGGGGAAGCGTCCCTTTCCTTGATGTCCGTCTCTCAAAAGGGCCGTTTTTCTTCACGCGGTTTAGTTACATTTCATTATGCGCTTCAGCAAGAACCGAAGTTGTGTTTTCATTGCACTTTTGCTGACTTTATGAGTCAGTTAGGACTTTAAAAAGTAACATTGCTATTGATGTAAAAGAAATGTCAGACAGTGATGCAGAATAAAGGTCTAGGTGGAAGGATTTTCATGACGGAGACAATAAAGGTGTATGACCTTTCATATGTGAATGGGAGTGTGTTTTAATATCTCTCACTGATAAGGTCACAGTTTGAGTCTCTGCTTGGAAACATCTCATCTAACAAAAGCCTTTAAGACTCCATAGATTGTATTTTATCTAATTTTTTTTACGTTTTCCAGAGGAAAAACAAAAATTTCTGGGCTTTTGTTCTTTGAAATGTGAATCAGCAATTCAAAATAAAATGCTGCAAAATATATAGGTCAGACAATTCACCCAAGATTCACCCCAACACAATCAGAGACATGTACTATGGAGGGCCGATGTAAAGCATATACCCCTAGGATGTTCTACCATTTCTATTGCTTTTATAAGTAAATCATGATCAACAAAATTGGGCTTTTTGATAAAAATTAAAAAAATATATATGTTAAGGCGAGAACTGATTTCTTAAAAAATAATTACATGAAAAATATTTAACATATAAGTGAATGCATAAATATTCACCCTCATTCAAGTCCGTATTTAGCAGATGAAGTGGACAGGTCTCAGTCAAGATGCTCGTCTGCAGTTTTCCTCTATTCTTCCTGCTAAACTGTTCCAGCTCTGTCAAGTTGTGTTTGGATCAGCCATTAACAGCCCTTTTCAGGTCCT